>OY804598.1:32352743-33057586 GCA_963680895.1 Fragum sueziense | reverse complement strand
TGAGGTCATGGGTTTGATCCCTGGCCATGACTAATCTTTTTTCTGACATTTTTTTCCACCAATGGTTTGATAATTGTTAACATATGTGAGATATCAGCTGGAGGATGTTATAGTTGTACTGGTCAAAGAAACCACACAAGTTAGCATTGATTTTGTTGTCTGCAACTTCTTTCAATTTTGCTGCAAGCTAAAAATTTGATGTTTTGTTCAACATGTCGCTGCTTTTCAACAAAACCTTGTAATTGGAGCTTGATACAAGCTGCAGTTACGAGGTTTTTGTTGAAAAGTGACAATGTGTAATTGCAGGTGTACAAGTTACGAGCTGAAGCTGCCAATCTAGGTATACCTGTACCCCAGTCTGAAGAGACTGGCACCCCCGCCGACGTTCCTGCATTGAAAGATTACGACTATAAAGGAGAGCCAGGTGGCCAGTCTTTAGAAAAGTAGGTGGCTTTTAGTGTCATTCTGCTCTTATAAATGAATGGCACTTTGAGATATCCAACTCTAGGATTATAACGGATCCAGGATTTCTGTGAGGTTACTTCGAAAATCCAAATAGGAGGGATTCATTCTTAGTTTATTATTTTGACCGAATTTCTGCATGAAATTGAAATAATCAGGCTACAGAGGGAGGTTTGTTTGAACGTCGTCCCTCACATCCCCTCTGGAACCGCCACTGTAATGATTCTACCACAAGTAATCTTTTATAGCAAGCCAGAACTTAATGTCTGAGGAGCTAATGTCACAGCCATAGTGGTATTATTTGCTATATCCTTTGGTTACAGACAAAAACTTTAACCTGGGGTCCGTATTCCAATATTCTAAATCGATTGTCTAAAGTAAAATTACATAACAAGTCATTTGATTGGACGAGACATACTTCTCTGCCAATTGGATGGATTGTTGATTATTCTTTGATTATAACCGGGTGGTGAATACTGACCCTGGACCCTGGTTTCTCGAAAAATGAGTACATGCTCAACTTCAATGGAATACTCTTCAATGTTGGAGGGTATTCGATTGAAAATTCACATGGATTTCTTGTGATTTGAGTATGGTGAGTAGATTTGAGTCTGAGAACATAATTAAGTTTATTTTTCGAGAAACCGGGGCCTTGTCTATATCTTATGAAGTTTATGGGAGGCTTGATATTTTACACACAGATATCTTGACTGATTATTTCACTTTCATGAAGAATTTCAGTCAAAATTTGTAATACTAGGAGAACTACCCCCCCCCCCCCCCCCCCCCTTTTGTATATTGGAACCCTCTTTGCAGAAATACTGGATCCGTCGCAGAACCTTGAGCTTGACCTATTTTTGTGACAAGCCTATTTCATCTAAAAGGAGTTTCAGAGGACAAAATTATTGATTTCAAAGTAGAAAATATATGTGTTGTAGGAGAGAAATTGTTGAACCAAAAGGAGAAATTGTGGATCATTACCTATTTCTTCTTTCCTTTTCAATGTATTTACTAGAAATGTAGAAACCAAGTCTTTGGTTGCTTATGGATTAGCCCTTTCCGGAACAAAACCTGGTTTTGACATCCATTACAGAAAAGACTTAAGAAAGCGTTGAGCCAAAAGAAGAAAATGCTGCTAATCAGCATTTTCTCCTTTTATCTCAATATTTTCTATGCTATATTATACACAAATTAACTCAATCCCAAACAAGACCTGGTTTATGTCCCTTGAAGAAAAGACTTGTGAAAAAAAACATTGAGGCAAGAGAAGAGAATGCTGATAATCAGCATTTTCTCTGTTTGTCTCAATATATTCTGTGCTGTATTGCATAAATTCTTTCTTTAACAAACTCTGGCATGTAGATCTGCAGCAGCTTTCAAAACGGAACCGATTTTGTGCTGTTTGGCAAAGGGGTTAAATGTTTCTTAACATCTATCTGTCTTCTGAGACAGTTTTTGCTTCGACCACCCTAAAATTTTGTCATTTGATTATGGATTAACGAGTGTCAACTCTATCATGATTTCATTCCTTTTCTATTTTCTCCACAGAGCCATGGTGCATCTTGAAAGACTAAAGACGTTGGTCAGTAGTTCTCAACAGAAGAAAGAAGGAGAGGGTGACCAGTCTACAGGCAGAGTTACTCCCCTTTGTGCTCATATGCAACAATGATTGGACTGGATAGTGGATACCTTGTAAACCCTTTTCAAAACAAAAACAGTGTTTCATTTTACATTTCAAATAGAAAATGATTGGGTAAATGTTTAGGCGAATGAAGAAATTGCTTTTGCCTCTCAATATTTTCATGCTGCATTGTACATGCATAAAATTTTGACCAATATCCATTTTGCTGTCTTTTGCAGAGCATTTCAAAATGAAAGATCTATCTTTAGCAGCTTGGAAAAGGGTGTAAGGATTAATGCAAGACATTTTCTAATGCATATATTTATATCAAAGTTTAACCCATTCCCACAAATTGACACATTTTGACGTCCCTCGAGATAAAGGCCATGGAAAACATTGCAATTTCTGCATTTCCCACAATGTTTATACCCCCCCTCCCCCCCAAAAAAAATGAATCCCCTAATTCTTTGAACTGATCTTAATTCAGAGGAGCTTCAAGAAGAGCACCTTTTCTCAAACATGAAAAATTGAGACTTTTTTTTTGAGACTAGTGGAAATGTTGAAATTTGACAGCTTGCTTGGTAAAAAACATTTTTGAAATTGACAAAATTGCTTGTTACAAGCAATTTCTTGATTTTCAAAAATGTTTTCTCCAAACTTTGTCTTTATTGGGGGGGGGGGGGGGGGGGGGGGGGGGGGGGGTTAGTGTCAACATTAGGTGGGGGGGGGGGGGGGGGGTTAGTGTCAACATTAGGTTTTAACCCTTGTGCTGAACCTGGAACATTCCAGCTAATTTAAGCAGTCAGCATAGAACAAGCATCTCTTACTCTTTTGGACCCAATTATGGCGTTTGAGAGTAACATGGCATCATTACATGCCATCTGATTAGTATAGACATATGTTTCAGCCAATCAGATTGATTGTTGTGTGATTATAAAAGTATTCTGGGATTAGTACTGGTTTGATAATATTGCCCCAGATCAGCTTGTGCACATCACTGCTTTTCAACAAAAACCTCATAACTGTAGATTGAAAGCTGCAGTAATGAGGTTTTCGTTGAAAAACGATATGTAATCCGATCTAGATTCATGCCGTTTTTTAAAGCACCTTTATTACCTGAAGTAACTATTGGAGAACTTAATGAATCCTGATCAGATTACAGCCAAGTACAATCTAATTGGGATCCATGGTTGACTAAAATGCCTTGACTATTTCCCATACCAGAATGGTCTTAGATGTCCCTAGCAGAAATTGCTTGGGAAAACATTGAGACCAAAGAAGAAACTGCTGGTTACCAGTAGTTTCTCCTTATGTCTCAGTATTTTCTGTGTCATTTTGTACACAAATTCTATCTTTAATAACATCCCTTTTGTCGTCAACAGCAGCATTCAAATTGAACAGTCCTGAATATTTGTTGTTTGGGAAAGGGTTAAACACTTTCCCAAACAGCATATTCAAGGTTGTCTCATTCAAAAGCTGCTGCAGACCACAAATTGATTCTGATAAAGATTGGATTAACATTTGCGTACAATGTAACAGGGAAATATTACGGCAAAATGAGAAAATGCTGGTCGCCAGCATTTTCTTGTTTTGCCTCGATGTTTTCCCAAGCCTTCGCTATTAAGGATGTCAAAACTTGGTCTTGACTGGGAAAGTGGTGTTAATTAAGGGCCCCTTTTACTATATCCTAACTACATGTATATTATTTATTGATAAAAGCTTATTGATATTAGCTGTTTTGTGTTTTGAGTTTATGAAATAAAGTATAATCGATTCACTATTAAACGAGAATAATTACAGTTGAATTGCTTTATCAAAACAACTGAAATTATTCTCGTTTAATTGTGAATCTATTATAAATGTTTTATATTTTTAAAGTAAATAAAAAATTTAGTAACATGTTTTTGTGTACTATTCTTGCATGTTAACCCATTCCCAAACATTGATGCTTTTTGACGCCCTTCAAAATAAAGGCTTTTGAAAACGGTGTGGAAAATGAAGAAATTGCTTTTGACATTGTTTTCTACCCCTAAAAGATCAAATTTGAATATCAAATTATATTCACTTGAAATTGTCATCTGCATCATCTTTGAATTTGAAATTTCGCCATTTCGTAATGGGTTAACACATTAAGACTCAGAGCTACAGGTGAGAGGTGGTAATGGCCTATTAAATGTAAAATTTCCCTTTACTGTTCATTAATAAAAAATATTGAAATTGTAATTCTTTATTGTTCATCAAACCCTATGGTGTGGGTACTCGTTGAAGTTGTCTCAAGATGATTCAAATGAGTACCCTTAACATAGGGTTTGGATTTGATATAAAAGAAATAGAATGCCTCAACCCCTTTTGTTTCACTGATGAATAAACTGTTTGCAAAACAAGACCTGGTTTTGCCATCCGTATCAGGGAAAGCTTAGGAAAATATTGAGACAAAAGAAGAAAATGCTGACCACCAGCATTGTCTCCTTTTGCCTAAATATTTTGGGCACTATATTGTACACTTATCCTGTATTGTCAACAACTATTTCATTCATTTTTAACAGCATTCAATTTGGATTGTTTTTAATTTTGCCATTAGGGGAAGGTTTAAAAAACACAATACTTTCTTGTAAATCTTTTATTATATAATATCTAAAACTGGAGCTTTTCACTGAAGGTGACGTAATACCCCCCACAAGTGCTGTCAGAGTAATGAGAATGTGTACATAGGTATATAGAAGTAATATGTATTATTTCAAGGGGAGATAATTCCTGTACCAGGGAAAGTTGCGACCTGAAAATAATGTCTCACAAAACTTCAACATGTGATCAATATTTGTATAAAGTTTCATAACAGTACTGTTGGGTGAAAACTGATAGAGGAGTTCACAACACAAAATTGTAAGTATTTTGTGGTACATAAATTCTTGTACAACTTCACTATGTGATCAATATTTGTGTGAAGTTTCATCACTATCGGATAAAAGTAAAAGAGGAGTTTGCTTCAGAAAATTGTTAGTTTTTCGTGGTACATAGAGAAAATTTGTCTAGGATAATTGAGACGATAAGTGAGAGGAGGAGTTTGTGACACAAAATGGTTCGTATTTTGTACACGGACAGACAGACAGACATCCAGCAGACAGATAGGCTGATTCCAGTATACCCCCGAAAACATTCATTTTGCGGGGGTATAACTATTAAATTTTTGACTACCTTTAGCAACAGAAATTTCCATCATATCATGTGCTCCTTGTATACCATACAAGACGTCTTTTTCCATCACCACGGCTATACTACTCGTAAAGAGTTCATTGGGGTTTTACGCCGTTTTCAACTACCAGGGTCATATCGCGGCGGCTGGAGCACCTACCCATGGATTCCTGTTGTTTCTTAAACCAGTACTACCACAACACCCTTACCGAGCCTCCAGCTGCTCGCCCACTTAGGTTAACGATTTCAAACCCATTGGTGGGTGACAATTTTGTCAGAAAGAGTATTAGCCGCGGCCAGGTATCGAACCCGGGACCTCTCGAATGAGGGTCAGATGCGCTACCAACTGCGCTAAGGCCGCGGCCTACTCGTAAAGAACGCTGGTATATTGGAAGGCTATTGGTATATGATTGGTATATGCCATGCATGTGAAATGTTTACAATGTTTTAATTAAACTCTTTTGCAAACGGCAAAATTTTAGGAAGGTCTGATTTAAAAGCTGCTGCAGACAACAAAGTGGATATTGTTAAAGATTGGATTTGTGTGCAGTATAGCATAGAGACATTAAACAGACATATCAAAACCAAGTAATTCTTTTGGAAATAAGTATGGCCCTTTTCCAAACAAAACCTTGTTTTGACGACCCTAACCAAAAATGCTTAGGAAAACACTGAGGCAAAAGAAGAAAATGCTGATGATCAACATTTTCTCCTTTTACCTCAATATTTTCTGTGCTATATTTTACACTTATCAATATCCATTTGGTTGTCTGCAGTAGCTTCCTAATTGAACCCACCCTAAAATTTTGCCATTTTGGGAAAGGTATACTAAATCAGCTGGAAAAGCTGAAAAGCCTATTCTTGGAAAAGTTAGGCTTCAAATGTATTGATCATAGTCATTTGTAAATCAACTATCACATATTAGTAAATCATATTTTCAATATATCATATTTTCAATATATCACATTTTCAATGTATAAATAACATTTTCAATACATCACATTTTCAATATATCACATTTTCAATACATCACATTTTTAAATATATCACATCTCAAAATATCACAGCAAAATTTTCTTTGGTTAAACTTGAAAAATTGTTGGTAGACATACATATTCACCTTTTCTGACTAAAAAGCTGCTTAATCCTTTCCTAAAAAGGGAACTATTCAATTTAACCATTTCCCAAACAAAACCTGGATTTGACATCCCTAATAGAAAGGGTTTAGGAAAACATTGAGACAAAAGAAGAAACTGCTGAAAACCAGCAGTTTCTCCTTTTGCCTCAGTATTTTCTCAGCAATATTTTATACAAATCTTATCTTTACCAACACATGTTGTCCTTTATAGCAGCTTTCAAATATGGCCACCCTAAAATTTTGCCATTTGGGAAAGGGTTAAAAGCTGCTGCAGAGGACAGAAAACTATCATGCCCTAATCTTCTAATGAAGGGGCATCAAAATTGTGCCAGGATCTGGAAAAAGGTCCCCTATCTGCTGCCAACATGGAACTAAATCATCTTGTGCATACAAGCATTCTGATCAAGAACCAATCTGTCCTTTAACCCATTCCCATAAAGAGGCACATTTTGACACCACTCATTAAAGATTCCTAGGAAAACATTGTGGAAAATGAAGAAATTGCTTGCAACAAGCAATTTCTTTATTTTCCACAAATGTTTTCTAACCAAAAATGGAAAGATTTGTAAAATTTCATCAACTTGAAATCGTCCTCTGCAACACTTTCAAATGCAAAGAATTTCATGCTAAAAATAGACTGGGTTTGAAGTTATGTTTTGATAAAACGCCGTTGTTGTTATAAAATTATGTAACTACGGCTTGACTCAAGCCGCAGTTACGCGATTTTATAACAACACCTACGAAATTCTATTGCTCTTCCAAAATTACTTCACGGCTAAGTGGGTAAAATCGTTCCCTATAGGAACAGTCAAAAATTTTGCAGTTTGGTAAACGGTTAGTTGCCTCTTCATTACCTTCAACAATTGTAAGAGAACAACTTCAGATCAACTGCACATTGTGTGTTTGTGGAACATGAATACCCACAAAATGGCCGATGTAAAGTTTTTGGACAGAAAGACATATGGACGGACGAACTGACAGACAGACGGACAAAAGTAAAACAATATGCCCCCTATCTCTCAATACTGGTGCATAAAATAAAATATCAGAAAATAAAACCGTAAGATTGTACAAAAGTTTAAAAATACTGATCAAATATGAAAATGGCACTTCTAATGGCTTGCTAATTTATAACTAGCAAAAACATAACAATAAAATAAAACTGCAAACATGATGATAAAAGAGTCGCCGTAGGTGGATTATGGTCCCAGAGTAAGTGTTTGTCCCAATTAAGTATTAAGCCCCACTTATCTCATGAAAAGTTTCGTTTTTTGCACATAGATTATACATATGAGCCAGGATCTGGAAAAAACGTCCCTTAAGGCTTTTGAGCCCAACATAGATCCAGATCAGCCTGTGCATACGCACAGTCTGATCAGGATCCATGTTGTTCTCTAATAGCTTCTTAGTGACATGTAGTAACTTAACAAGAGCGGCATGGGTGCATATTGGTCTCCATTTTACAAAAAGCCGATCTTGAAACTCAATTTTTAAAAATGCTTTAAGGGACGTTTTTCCAGATTCTGACTCAAATAGTGTATGCTGTAGAGCATCTTGTACAAAAATTTCTTTAGAGTCTAACCATTAAATGAAAAGAAATTAGAGAAAAACTAATTTCTATACAAAGGCCCCTTTTCCTGAGATTCTGCCTCAAATTCAGAAACAGAGAAAAGGCTATTTTGGAAATATTCCAGGGAGTTAATAATCATATGAAGTTTCATCCAATTTGGTCAAAGGGTTGCTGAGATTTGGCTGCAGATGGAAGGACAAACGGAAGGACTGATGGACAACATGACAACTATAATTATACTCCCCCAAGCATTTCTTCGGGGAGCATAAATGTAAGACAGGAAAATCCTGTAAGAATGTACAAAAGTTCAAAAATACTGATCAAATGTGAAAATGGCACTTCTAATGGCTTACTAATTTATAACTAGCAAAAACATAACAATAAGATAAAACTGTAAACATGACGATAAAAAATATATTTTTGAAATGCCTTAGCCTAGCTATCTAAAAGGGACAATCTGGAAAGCAAGAAAAATATTGATCCTAGTCAGTGTGTAGACTGTACAGGATCAATACTGTTGAATTTTTGCTCTAATATGATTTTTTGCAGCAGAAGCTAAGTTGGATGTTGGTAACTTCATTAACCCATTACCAAACGTCAAAATTATAGACTTGTCTTAAAATTTTGTTGTCTCAATGTAAAGGGTTTTTCATGTACATTGGCATATCATAAAGTAAAGGGGTTTTATTAAGTCTCCCTAGACTAATTAACCCTTACCCAAACAATAACATTTCAAACTATTCCAATTTGTAAAGAGTTTTGTATGATGAGATGTTTGGTATGCAATTTAAAGTATGAACTTTGCATTCTATAGCAAAGATAGCTTTAAGAGAAAAGGAGACAATGCTGGTTGTCAGTATTATCTACTTTTCTCTGAATGCTTTACGGAATGTGCTCTATTAGGGACTTTAAAACAAAGGCTTGATTGGGAAAGGGTTAATACATGTATGAAATTATAGCTGAAATATCATAAATTTGATCAATGCTCTTTCTGATAACAAAAATAATACTTCTCTAACACATACATATAACAATATATTAACTCTTTCCAAAACAAGACCTGTTTTTGAAGCTCAGAATCAAAAAGGCTTGGGAAAATATTGAGGCAAAATGAAGAAAATGCTGATAATCAGCATTTTCTCCTTTTGCCTAAATATTTTCTGAGCTATATTGTGATGTAAATCCCATCTTATCAATACCCATTTTGTCGTCTGTAGCAGCTTTCGGATTGCAACACAGTAAAATTTTGTTGTTTGGGAAAGGGTTAAAGTCCTGTTATGATATTATGGCACTTATTTACAAAATGTACCTTTGTAAACAAAAGAAACAAACATACCGTAATTATTCTAATAAACGCCCGGGCGTTTATTAGAAACATGGTTGATGGAAAAGTAGGGGGTGGGCCTTTATAAGAGGTTTTCTAATTTTGGTAGTCAAAATTTGCGAATAAAGAGTCAATTCATGGACTCAATGTTCAGCAAGTAAATCTTGGCAAAGTTTTGTTAAAAAGACTGCAAAATACAATTTTTCAATGAAATTCCTTCATTGCAAACAGATTGAGGGCTGGGCATCCTCTTTTTCATAGTTTTTGAACATGATCTATGTTTATGACTTTCATCATTTTAATCAAGAATCAGGGGATGGGCGTTTATTAGAGCACCCTTTTTCGCTAAAATTTAGCTTGAAATAAGCAGATTTTTAGCCGAGATTTGGGGGATGGGCGTTTATTAGAATATGGGCGTTTATTAGAGTAATTACGGTATAACATGTATTCAATGCAATATTTTCCTATTTCAAACTCCTATAATTTTGCATGTGATGGTTTGAGTCTTGCAGGACTGGTATCACACTGATACAAAATTCAAAACAAAACATTTGACGCCCACCATGGGACCTGCAAATGTAACCCGCAAATACATATTGAGTACTTGGCAGGATTTGAACCTGGGACATCTATATCCTTAAGCAAACACTTTACCGCGTCACTATAAAAGCTAGCTTGTACAGCAAGATATTATGAGTGCCCCTTATACTACACAAGGCTATAAATTTCTAAAAATAACAGCATTATTGATGATTTCCTGCAATTACTTGTGATCCGTCGCGCTAAAAGGGACCTTATTGGGTGTGTGAAAAATATTGACCCAAGTCAGTCTGCGCAGTCCGCGCAGCCAGACTAGGGCCGACACTTTTCACTTGTACGTACTTTTTTATATCTGTAATGTTTTCCCTATCTTACTGTATCTGGTTGACTTGTGCTGAGTCTGACAAGTTTGTCAAAATTTGGATTTTTGGAGTTCCGATAAGGTCCCTTTTAGCGTGACAGGTCACATTTATCAAATGTTTTCCCTGCCATTATTATGGTACACCACCTCATGTGCACGACCAGAGCAACATATAAGAGGGAGTGAAGGTATTCTAAATTTTTTATTTCAAATCCAAACCCCATGTTGCGGGTACTCATTTGAATCGTCTCAATGAGACGATTCCCATGAATACCCATAACATAGGGTTTGATGCACTATTAATGAAATATTACATTTTGAAAATTCATCACCCCTCCTCTTATCTGTAGCGCTGAATCAAACCACATGTGATTTTTGTCTATGCTGTTTGCAGACATATTTGAGAATCAGTATGAATCTCTCTGTCTAGCTTAGTATACAAGTTTTTTCAACAGCATTGTGGAACAACATTATAATGTGCAGGCTGATCTTTATCAATTATGAATGTAGGAATATTTTTGAATCGGCGTGGCAAGGACTAGCGAAATATCTTGAGTCTTTCAACATTATCGTTGAACAACATTATAGGTGCAGGCCATTCTTTATTTATTCTGCTTGCGGGAATATTCCGGAATCGTTATGGCAACGGCTAGCTGAATATGTGAAGTTTTTCAACAGCATCATGGAACAACATGAGATCTCCAAGGTTCTTGAGGTTCAGCTTCGTTTCAGACCAGCGGAAAAAAGTGTCAGGTGACTGAAAATATCAATGTAATATATATGTGGACAGTCACACTAAAAGGGACCTCATGGAAGTGTGAAAGGTATTGAGTTTCCATCCTAGTCAGTCTGTACAGAACACGCAGACTGAGTAGGATCAAAACTTTTCATGGTAACTTCAATTTCTGGATATAGGTTGTTTTTCCTATCTGACAATATGCTCTTTTTCCAAAGGGTAAATTCTACACATCTGGTTGACATCAGTAAAGTACAGTTGACACTCGTGTCAAAGTTGAAGGGGCCGTCAAAATACCTCAACATATCCAGAGTTCGACTCATCCGATTTTGTTCAGTTTGAATTAAATGCCAAATGACCATTTTTGAAGCTCATCGAGTGCGTTTACAATTGAAATATAGTAGGAAAAGGAAAGAAATTGCTCAAAGCCAGCAATTTCTATCCTTTTCCTACTAAATTTCAATGGCCATGTTTATTTCAAAATTATTTTGTTTAAACTTTTTTATATCCACTGGCAAGGACGGGGCCAGACTTTCACTTAAACTTAAGCGGAAATTTGACATATCCGATGTCGACATAACAAGTGTCGACTGTAATATCTGTTTCTCAAAGTTTTGGACTTTGCAGGTCCCTTTGAGCGTGATGGGTCACATATAGATAAATTTATCATTCTTATCACCTACCCTATCCGAAAGAAAACCAGGACCCTGTTTCATTGACAAATTTACGAACATATGTAGCGTAAACCTGAACTTAATTACACACAAGCAATGTGATTGGCCAAAAGCATATTTCTTGTTCAATCAGATGTCTTGGTCTACATACTTACACAAAAAAATGTTCTTGAAAATTTGTTAGTGAAACAGGGCCATGGGTTTGACATCCCTGCTAGAAAAAGTTGATGTAGAAAATATTGAGGCAAAAGAAGAAAATTCTGATTCTTTTGCCTCACTATTTTCTGTGGTATAACATACACATATTCTTTGTTTGTTGTCTATTATCTTGTTATCTGCAACTCATTTCAAATTAGATTAGTGCAATGTTTTATCTAATAAAGTTGTCTTTTTTCCATCTACAACACATCCAAATAGAAAACAAGACCAACGCTGGGCGTGGCATTATACGCCCGAAGCTCAGAAATAAATGGGTGTGTGATATTTGTTGATGTCCTGTTCTTTTCTAAAAGTCTCCGATAAGTATCCGATAAAACAAAATTCACCGAGTACTAAAATATTCACGAAGTGTTGCAAATACCCGAGTACTACATATTCACGAAGTGTTGCAAATACCTGAGTACTACTGAAATATTCACAAATTTAATCAGATTGAGATAATGTAATCAAACACCCTAGCTATGAGTTCTACACAAATGTGAAGTTTCAACATCATAGGCCTTGCATTTTGAAAGTTATGGACCGGACACGAATTTGCAAACTGAATCAAACAAAGGGCAATAAGTCAAAAATTATAAATGGTAGAGTTGTGGTTCTTGCGCTCTGCACACCCTAGCTATGAGATCTATACACCTGTGAAGTTTCAAGACCATAGGCCTTATAGTTTCAAAGTTATGGACTGGACACGAATTCGCTAACTGAATCAAACAAAGGGCAATAACTCAAAAATTACAAATGGTAGAGTTGTGGTTCTTGCGCTCTGCACACCCTAGCTTAGGCTAGCTATGAGATCTATACACCTGTGAAGTTTCAAGACCATAGGCCTTATAGTTTCTAAGTTATGGACCGAACACGAATTTGCTAACTGAATCAAACAAAATCAAACAAAGGGCAATAACTCAAAAATTACAAATGGTAGAGTTGTGATTCTTGCACTCTGCACATCCTAGCTATGAGATCTATACACCTGTGAAGTTTCAAGACTATAGGCCTTATAGTTTCAAAGTAATGGACCGGACACGAATTTGCTAACTGAATCAAACAAAGGGCAATAACTCAACAAGAGTGCCATGGTCACAATATACGCCGCCACTTATAAACCTTGAGAAACAAAAATGACATTGACAAGAATTTAAAATATCCACACAAAAACCTGTAAAAAGTTGTGTTCACAAGAAGGTTTTATAAATATCTAGTAAAAAACCTGGAAGGAGTTGCGTTCACAAGGCTGAAATATCATTAAGCCCCAGAGACTAAGTTTTAAGGGGGCATAACTCAGGCAAAAATCAATGAACCATATAATCATTACTTCATGAAAATCTACCAATAAAGGTAATAACATCCACAAAGTTTCATTAGGATCCAGCCTGAATCTTAGAAGGAGTTGCATTGACAAGGCTGCAGTTTCAATAAGCCCCAGAGACTAAGTTTTATGGGGATATAACTCTGGCGAAAATCAATGAACCATAAAATCCTTCCTTCGTGCACATCTACCAATTGAGGTGATAACATTGACCTAGTTTCATTAAGATCCAGCCAGAAACTTAGGAGGAGTTGCGTTGACAAGCCTGCAATTTCAATAAGCCCCAGAGACTAAGTTTTAAGGGAGCATAACTCTGGCAAAAATCAATGAACCATAAAATCCTTCCTTCGTGCACATCTACCAATTGAGGTGATAAGATTGACCAAGTTTCAAGAAGATCCAGCCAGAAACTTAGGAGGAGTTGTGTTGACAAGAAAAGTGGACGGACATATGGACGGACAGATGGACGGACGGACGGACAGATGGATGGACGGACAGACGGAGAAGATGATGCCAATATATGTCCGCCTCCGGCGGCGTATAAAAATTACAAATGGTAGAGTTGTGGTTCTTGCGCTTTGCACACCCTAGCTATGAGATCTATACACCTGTGAAGTTTCAAGACCATAGGCCTTATAGTTTCAAAGTTATGGACCGGACACGAATTTGCTAACGGACAGACAGATGGACAGACAGACAGACGATGCAGGCGATAACATAATATGACCCTTCGGGCATATAAAAATCAAGTATGATAATCAACAAAGGGCAATAACACCATAAATATGATCAGTAGACTTATTCCTATGAATTTTCATGATTCTACCCTATGTACTTTTTGAGTTAAACCTGTGTCTCAGAAAACAAAATGGATGTTGAAAAAAATAAGATTTTAGTACAATTTATCACAGAAAATTTTGCTGCAAAAGGAGACGATGCTGATTATCAGCATTTTCTTCTTTTGCCTCAATGTTTTCCCTAAGCCTTTTCAATTATGGATATCACAACCAGATCTTGTTTTGGGACAGGGTTAAATCCCAGCTCCCTAAAAAGATTCATTGATTTGGGTTTAATACAGTTGAAAACATCATGAAATTGACATTCTGAGTGGAATGGGAATGTTTTATGAGCGAATGAATGGATGAATGGAATGAGCGTTTGGAATGATTTTGTGTATCTAAAAAATCGATAACACGCCCACGATAACTGTTCAACCAATCAAACGTGATCTTTAAATAGTAACAGCCCAATATTAGAAATTTACCAATATTATAGGTATGAAGATTTATCGATAAAATGCCCACGATAGTATTTCGGCCAATGAAATGCCTTCTTTCTATAACAACCAATTAAACCAGTGAACGTTTATTGAGCGGTGTGAATGTTTTATGAGCGTTTTGAATGTTTTTGTGATCGGAATGAATGAATGCTGGAGTGGAATGATTTTGATCAGAATGGAATGGTATGAATGTCAATTTCAAGATGTTCTCAACTGTACCATTTTCAACTGCTATGGTTATATCACAGCGGCTGGAGCACCAAAACATGGATTCCTGCTGTTTGTCCTACCAGTACTATCACAACATCCTAACTAAGCCTCCGGCTGCTCGCCCACATAGGTTAACAATATCAAACCATTGGTGGGAGACAAATTTATCTGAAAGGATATTTGCCGCAACCGGGAATCGAACCCAGTTAACCCATTCCCACACACTGATGCTTCTTGATGCCCTACAAGATAAATGCTTTGGAAAACATTGTGGAAAATGAAGAAATTGCTTGTGACAGGCAATTTCTCCATTTCCCACATTGTTTTCTACCCAAAAAGTCCAAAAAATGTAAAATTCTATTTACTTCAAGTTGATGTTTGCAACATCTTTGAAATAAGACCAGTCTTAAATTTTGTTGTCTGGTAATGGGTTAATCCTTACGCAAACAGCAAACTTTTAGGATTGTCCAATTTGAAAGGTGATTCAGAAGACCAAATGCATGTTGATATAGATAAGATTTGTGTGAATAATAGTACAGAAAATATTGAGACAAAAGGAGGAAATGCTGATCATCAGCATTTCCTTCTTTTGTCTCAATATTTTCATAAGCCTCATCTTTTAGGGACCTCTAAACCAGGTCTTGTTTGGGAAAGGGTTAAAAAGTCTGAATGTACATTACCTTCAAATACACTTTGTACAGGAAGTTAAGCTGATGACCTGTAAGCTGTTTGACTGTCTTAAAGTTGGAACCACTGAAAATAGTCAAGTTGAAAGTTTGTCGGTTAGAATATTCATACTTAAATGCTGCTGTAGTTAAACACTTTCCCAAACAACAAAATTTTACGATGGTCCCATTTGAAACAGTTGCAGAATACTACTATTTAGGAAAAAATTTGTGAAAAATATAGTTCAGAAATCATTGAGACAAAAGGAGAAAATACTGATGATCAGCATTTTCTTCTTTTGCCTAATTGTTTTTCAAAAGCCTTTTCCATTGGGGATGTTAGACCTGAGGCACGTTTTTAGAGCGAGATTTCTTAAAATGTTTTAGATAATGCGTTTTTAAAGACAATTTCCCCAGTAATTTGAAAAAAATTCCTTGCACAGAAATTTTTCATATTTTGGTATTTAAGGTAAAATTTTATGGGGAATTCAAAAATGAAAAGAAAAAGATATGTCAACTTGTTAGTTTTTTAGTAAAAAGGCAGTTTCCATGGTAACCACTCACAAAAATATGGCAAAAACCCTTATATTTTCAATGTATGTGATAAGAATGAACCAGAAAGCCTATTCTACTAAACAAATGTGTTTTGAAACCTAGATGATTCATAATTACATAATTTGTGCAAAGAAAAAAAATCTTGAACATATTTTCTGCTCAGAATCACTTTTTCACCATTCTAATGGTCAAAGCCGGGGGAAAATATACTATGTATTATTTAATAAATTCAAGATTCTGAACAATTCCTTTCACAGAATTTCCTCATTTTTTGATATGTTAGCTAAAACTATGTGCTAAATTCAAAAAAATGAAAAAAAATGTATGTCAACGACTTAGTTTTTTCAGAAAAAGTCCATTTCCATGGTAACCGTACGGAAGAAAACTGTCAAAATTACTAATCTCACTTTTAAAGTTTATTCAGATGTACAAATAGCAGTTATAAACATAACAGACATACATAAAATCATATATTATATTGACATTCTGTATTATCAAGAAATTTATGGTTTCCATGGTTACCATTTTATGAAAAACAAGAGGGCCAAGATGGCCCTATATCGCTCACCTTAGAGATCATCAATATTGGGCAAATTTTTCTCATGTCACAATAATTTGAAGTATTTTGTAAAGGGTCTTAAGATGATGCTACATATGAAATTTCAAGACTCTAGGCCTTATAGTTTGATGGGAGAATATTTTTTACTTATTGTGGATGGACAGACAGGTGACAGACAGTGAGCGATCACAATAGCTCACCTTCAGCACTTTGTCCGAAGGCGAGCTTTAAACAGAAACCAGCAAAATGCAATAGAAGTAAATTTGTCACCAGATATATGTAGTTGTTATAATATAATACAATAATATAAGACCTTCTACAAATCCACAATTTCAGTGGTAATAATTCATGTTAACCCTTTCCAAAACGACAACAATTTGGACTGTCCAAATTCAAAGATGTTGCAGACAACAAATTCAAAGGAATGGATTTTTACCTCTTTTGGTCTTTTTGGGTATAAAACATTGTGGGAATTATTGCTTGTCACAAGCAATGTCTGCAATTTCCACAATGTATGCTAAAGGCTTTACATAGTGAGGGGCAAAAGACGTTCTGAGGGAATGGGTTAATCTATTACCAGACAGCAATAACTTAGACTTTAAAATCAAAGAGTTTGCAGACTACAACATCAGATGAATGAAGTTTTACTTTTTTGGTCTTTCTGGGTAGAAAAAATATGGGAAAAGAAGACATTGCTTGTCACAAACACTTTCTTCATTTTCCACAATCTTTTTCAAGGCCTTTATATTGTTGGTTGTCAAAAAGCATAATTGTGTGGGAATGGGTTATTAGTAATTACTGAAAAAATCACTATACTTTCATAATATGTAATGAGAATGTACTGAAAAGTCTATTCACTGACTAAAATGTATAGCAGTCCTGTCACCAAATTGAAAACATCACAGCAAAAGAAGAAAATGTTGATTGTTGTTTTTTTTACTTGTCCAAATAGAAAATTGTAGCATTGATACAGAAAATAGAAAATATACATTAGATAGCATAAAAATCATTTAGATAAAAGAACGAATGCTACTTCTAGTGGTTATTAGCATTTTCTTGTGTGTTTTTTTTTTCCAATTTCCTATTTAGTATGACAAATAAATACTTGCAAGATACTTTGTTCCTTGACCCTTTCCCAAATGACAATATTTTTGGCTGGTCCAATGGAATGAAGTTGCAGATGACAAAACTTTGTAACTCATGCAGAATCCTCCATACAATAACATAAAGTCCCTTGAAGGAAGAGAAGAAAATGATGATAATCAGCATTTCTTATACTTCTTGTTAGTTTTCTAAACCCAAGTCTAGTGAAGTCATCAAAGGGAGTTGCGTTTTGGGAAAAGGTTAAAACAATTATGAGAGAGAAAAACAAATATATCACAAACTATAAATGGTGTAAGGTAAGTTATACATTCAACATTTGACACACAATTAACCCTTTTCCGAACAACAATTTTATAAACTGGTCCAAATTCCATGAATTAAAACACAGATTTTCAAATGCATTCGGAACAAACTTGAAAGTCTGCATCCATAAGTGCAAAAATATTGAAGGAAATAGAGGAATACAAATTTTTATACAGGTACCAAAGAAGCTATAAGAGAACGACATGAACCCTGATCAGACTGTGTGTAGATGCAGGCTGGTCTGGATCTTTGTTGGTCTCAAATGTCATAAGTACCTTTTTCCAAATAGAAGCTCAAATATTTACCAATTTCATCATTGAAGTGAAGCAGATTTCAGAATATTTAGGATTTTGATTTTTGAAACAAAACATTTTTTTCTGTCCTAAAAAAATAATGTGGACAAATTTGCATTATACTTTCTCTAACACCAACTAAATCTTTAACATAGGGCAAGGAACTATGTTTGCAATTGTCAGGCATTTGAAGATATCCACACCAGCTATTGTCACAGTTATCATGTTAACCGAAAGCATGTGAAACAATCTGAAGCAGTGCTTTATCAAGCTGATCTGGTTTGTTTTTATTCTGCGCAACTGCATCTGAAACATTTTTAATGTATTGTATAACCTTAACTGTTAGACACCTGTGTTTATTTTGCAGACCATAAAAGCTATAACCAAGATGTTTCCTAATGTGCTTTATGTCGCTCCACTTTACGAATGAATGGTTAAGGGTTTCTTTCAATTTGGAGACGGTTGTTGCATCATCATCCATGATTAGTACACCCTCTTGTATATTGTTATTTTGTTCAATGTCTTTTATCACTTGGGCGGTCACATCTGGCTCCATTGACTTGGAAGAGCCATCCTAATTCTTGCTACATGTATGCTTAGGTGGCATCTGTCCTTTATTGATATAATGTGTACATTTTCTGCAATCTTTAGACCTAACATCAAACCCACACACTTTTCCAATCACAGTACACCAGATTTACTGTCATAAGATCGCCCGCTCCACGCTTTTGCCATTCCATAATCCATATCATATTTTGGTTCAGCCATCACTGGAGTAGCCATTTCACATTGTTCAGGGCTGTAAGTAAGAGGAAGAGAACAGGTTTACTTTTTCCCAAATGACAATATATTAAGCTGGTAAAAATGTCAATGCTACAGCACAGACAAAACCTTTACCATTTCCCAAACATCCAAATTTTCTTCTTCTACCTCAATGTTTCCCCATGTTTTTTCTAATAGGGAAGTCAAACCCTGTTCTTGTTTGGGAAAGAGTTACAGGAAAAAAATAAAAGAGTTTGTTATCAGCATTAATTTTCTTTTCCCAAGATGTTTTTTTCTAGATTACCAATACTTTAGAGGGTTGTCAAAAGAAGTCAGTGTTTGGGAAAGTTAAAGAAAGGGTTCCTAACCATTTCCCTATTAGATCTATATTAATTTTGAGAGTACCAACTTAAAGTATAGATAAATATGGCTTAGAATCTTGTTTACCCTTTCCCAAACAAAGAAGTTTGCAATGATCAAATCTGAAAGCTACTGCATGTGACATATTGGCTCTTGATAATAATCTTATGTACACTGTAGATCCGAAAATATCATTGAAAAAGGAGAAAATGCTGTAAATCAGCCTCATGTTTTCCCAAGCCTTTCTATAAGTGTGAAAAAGTGTCATTGTTTTAGAAAGGGTTATTAGTTTCACTACATGTGTAAAGTTTCAAAGAGATAGATTGAGAAATTATTTGCATACCACTAAGGTGTGCAGCAAATATTCTGTCTGAGTGTTAATTGTAGCCTCACTAGAGTAAGTTGATTGCGGATTTTATAAATGTTCCTGCTGCCTCACGAATCCACTGTCTTCACAACTTGTAGACGCATCGCATAACTCCCAATCGTAATCCCCGTGTATCCTTTCATTTTCAAAAGCATATTCAAGCACAATTTCTTTTTTACAGTCATGACAGTGCGAACAGCTCACTTGTTTTTATACATTCCTTGGATCGATTACGATCGTCTCGGTAGCGCACTCATCTGCAGGTGGTTTACATACAGTTTTAATTCTTGTCTATCTTATTTACTTTGTACAATTTTGAAAATCATCTACGTTTGCGATGAATACCGCTCATTTTTGTGTAGCTCTTAGGGCCATCCGGTTACTATGTCAGTACCTCCTTTGTAGAGAGTAAAACTCATTTTCGGTGTTACATTAGAATTAAAATTTCGTGAAATATACCAATCTGTGCGCGATTACCTCCCTTGTATGCGCAAGGCATATGTGCAGAAATTACCAGGGAATATGTCCTTAAGAACTAGATTCTGACCAAGATGTTGCAAATGCTCCATACTTCATACAAATGATGTCATGATGACGTCATTTGTATGAAGTATGGAGCATTACTATGGTACCATGGAGCATTCGGAACAACTGGATCATTTCTCTCTCACATTATTTCTACAGAGTTAACCGAGTGGTTCCGCACTAAGCATAGGATAATGGCAACAACCCTCCCTCTTACATTTTTATGACCTACCCCATGCCATTTTTAGCCACCCAATGATCAACATCATGTTTCAGCCATTCTGGAAGTTATTTAAACCCGCCTCTTTCACATAAACCCTTTTTTGACCAAATATCTTGGGGCTAAAGGACCCCTGGACCAACCCACCCCCTCTAGATAGGCACATATTTACGACCTACCTCATGCCTGTTCAGCCACCCAACTATCAACATCATGTTTTTGCCATTCTGGAAGTCATTCAAATCCATCCCTATCACATTAACCCTTTATTGACCAAATATCTTGGGGTTAAAGGCCCCCCCCCCCCTGAATTGGTGCATGTTTACAACCTACCCCATGCCCTGTTCAACCACCAAATGATCAACACTGTGTTTCTGCCAATTTTGGAAGTCGTTTAACCCCGTCCCTTTCACATAAACCCTTTTTTGACCAAATATGCTGGGGTTAAAGGACCCCTGGACCCACCCACCCCCTCTGGATTGCCACATAATTACGACCTACCTCATGCCATGTTCTGCCACCCAGTGATCTGCCATGTTTCTGCCATTCTGGGAGTGGTTTTACCCCACTCTCTTTGATCATCCCTTTTTTAACCTAATATTTGGGGATTTAGGAGCCCCTGACCACCCCTCCTCTCATGCATGTTAATAACCTACCTCATGCCATGTTTAGTCACCCAATGATCAACATCATGTTTCTGCCATTCTGGGAGTTGTTTAACCCCTGCCCCTATAAACCCCAGTCCCTATAAAATAACCCCTTATTTATCTAAATACTTGAAGGGTCAGGACTCCCATGACTCCCCCAATCTAGATCTATTCATATGTACAAACCTACCCCATGCCATGTTCTGCCACCCAATGATCAACATCGTGTTTCTGCCATTCCGGGAGTCGTTTAACCCCTGCCCCTGTCACTGGAGGGAGTACAGGTTGAGTAGGGTGCCCTTGATCTCCTGAAGACATCTCCCTTGGTGTAGGTCCAGGCTCGAGTGGTGTGGATGATGGAGTGTTCTGTAAATTAGAAAGATTTATCTTTCTACAAACAAGAGTACCATGGTCAAATTATACACCACCCCAGAGACTAAGTTTTAAGGGGACATAACTCAGGCAAAAATCATTGAACCATTAAATCTTTACTTCATGCACATTTACCAATTGAGTTGATAACATTGACCAAGTTTCAAAAAGATCCATCCAAAAACTTAGGAGGAGTTGCGCTCACAAGAAAAGTGGACATACGTACGTACAGATGGACGGACAGACAGAGAAGATGACACCAAGATACCACCATCTCCGGCGGCATATGAAAAATCATTTGAGCCTGGATCTGGAAAAACTTCCTTTATGGCATTTGAGAACAAGCTGGATCCAGATCAGCCTGTGCATACGCACAGTCTGATCAGGATCCATGCTGTCCTCAAATAGTTTCTTTGTAATTTGTAACAACTTTAACCCATTACTGCACGGTGACGCCTTTTGACTACCTCACAAAAAAGACTTAGGAAATAATGTGGAAAACGAAGAAATTGCTTGTGACAAGCAATCTACACAGAAAGACCAAACAATGATATATTTCACTCATTTGATATGTTGTCTGCAATATCTATGAATTTGGACCAGTCTAAATTTTTGTCAATTGGTAATAGGTTAAGAGAGTACTCAGCAGGATTGATCCTGATCAGACTGCTTTTAGGTACATGCTGATCTAGAAACATGGTATTCTAAGGGACCTGTTTCTATAACATTCTGGGCCATTTGTTTTAACCCTTCCCCAAAACACCTGGTTTTGATGCCCTTATACAGAAAAGGCTTGGGAAAATTGCCAGTACCCGGGTACAAATTCATTACCCGCTACCTGATGACTTTCAACTACTATCAATAACATCTAGACAGTCAAGAAGTTAAACAAATATGAAAACAGTTTACATGTTGTCAAGAATTACATAGGATAGGGGGTTACATAAGATAGGGGATTATATAAGATTGTGGGGCACAATGGTCTAGTGGTAGGACATGAGCTTTGCGATCGAAGGGTCCTGGGTTCAAATCCCACCAGTGCCATGGGAATTTTTCTGATAAAAAAATTTACCCCACATTGCTCTTCTTCACCCAGGTGTATAAATGGGTACACAGGAGAGTTGAAAGTCAAAGTGTTGTGGCTGCTGAAGGTGCCAATTGTTAACAGCTGACTTGAGGCTCAGTGATTGTGGGTTAAAGTGTAAAGTCGGTTGAGTTCATCTCTCAGTACGTAAAATCAGACTTTAAACCGATACTTAAATTTTTTTAAGGGGTACTCATTCGGAAAATCCACCAATGGGAACATGCAGTTAAGTTGACTCATTGTTCCACAATGATTTCCAAAGTTTTATAACTAGAAAAAGTAGAAATCTATCAGTAAAGGTGATTAAAATACCCCGCCACTACATTTGTCCGGATAAGCATTTTTAACAAATTAGAGGCCGAGCTCAATAGTTGTTTTATGATTTTTTATGAAATTTTCATCTTGTGCATCTACAGGTCACAATGCACATTTCTGCCAAGTATGAAAAACAGTAACTGTAGGAAGAGTTGTTCAAAGTTTGTTGACAGTGCTATTCTGTGCACAAATCCTATTTTCATCAGCATCAATCTTCTTGTCTGACGCAGCTTTCAACTTGCATCATCTTAACCCTTTCCCAAACAAGGCCTGGTTTAGATGTCCCTGATAAAATTGGCAAGGGAAAACAGAAATCATTGAGACAAAAGAAGGAAATGCTATCAGCATTTTCTCCTTTTGTCTCAATGTTTTCTTTGCTATATTAATCATAAAACTAGAAGACCTGAAGGTCTTGAATCGCTCCACAGGCCAGAGATTCTTTAAATATTTAATCCAAGTGTTGATTAGCTAGTGAAAACAAAGTCAAAATTAGCATATTTTTTTTTCAAATTGAAAGGCATATAACTGAGGATTTATCTTCCTATCAAGCTAAGAATCACACTTATGCAAGATCTTAACTTCGTCTACATCATGTTTAATTTTTGAAGTGCTCAATACTTGTAGATATACAGAGAGCAATTTTGTCAAATTCTAGGGCACATAAAACTGGATTTAAGATTCAGATGATGCTGAAAATTATATCCATGCATCTTTTAGCCGGTAAGATTATGTGAAAGTTTCATATTGATTTGGAGATGTTTATGGCTCTTTGAGTAAAAATAAGGTCAAAAATGGTAATTTTGTCAATTTCAAGGGGACATAACTCATGGTGTAAAATTCAGATTAAGCTGAAAATTACACTCTGGCAAGAACTTATGTTCACAAATATTGTGTCTATGTCCTGTCTTGATAGGTCAATATTTGTAGTTGCTAGAGTGAAAACAAAGTCAAAATAAAGCTGAAAATGACAATTTTGTCAATTTCAAGGGCACATAACTCATGATATAAAAATCAGATCAAGCTGAAAATTATACCTAGCATAGATCTTATTGTCATCAACATTCTATTAAATTTTTGTCTTGATTGGTAAATATTTGTAATTGCTAGAGTGAAACAAAGTAAAAATTGGGCCGAAAATGACAATTTTGTCAATTTCAAGGGCACATAACTCATGATATAAAATTCAGATTAAGCTGAAAATTGCACTCAGTCAAGATCTTATTGTCACCAACATTTTAACCAAGTTTTGTCCTGATTGGTTGATATTTGTAAGTGCTAGAGTGAAAATGAAGTCAAAACAGCCATTTTTTTAATTCAAGGGCAGATAACTCAGGACTTTCTGGTTCAATTAGCATTAATTTGAGGAATCTGATAGAGGACCACCCAAGGATCATTCCTGTGAAGTTTGATTGAAATCCATCCAGTAGTTTCTGAGGAGAAGATTTTTAAAGAAAAAGTTGACGACCGGACGCATGGACGGACGGACGCACGACGGACACAGCGCCATGACAATAGCCCGCTGGCCTGAAGGCCAGTGGAGCTAAAAATCACATTAATAAACACCCATTTTGTCGTCTGTGACACATTTCCAATTGGAGAACCCAAAAATTTTGATGTTTGGGGAAGGGTTAAATTAATGCTGTTTTGGAAAGGCTAATTGCTCACCAGCTGTGCCTTTAATTCTGCCATCTTCGTGTCAAACGGGTATTTATTTGTAAATTCTATGTAGAGTTTGGCCCCTATAAATATCCCTAGCCATCCATCTGGTGTGTAACCTTGCTGCATCTTTAAGGGTATAAAGTTTTTCTTAAGCTGGAAAACGTAATCTGCCTCTGAAATGTGCAAACAGGAGTGCAATATTCACAATATTAGCTGCTTTTTCTGCATTGAACCATTATCAGGCGGAAATTTTTTAGGTTGATCCAATATATGTTGCAGACAACAATTTCAAGTTGATAGAATTTTAAAAATCTTAACATTTTGGGTTAGAAAGCATTGTGGATAATGAAGAAATTGCTTGTCACAAGCAATTTATTCATTTTCTACTATGTTTTCCCACACCTTTTTCTCATAGTGCATCAAAAAGTGTCATTGTGTGGGAATGGGTTAAGAACCTCTCCGTTTTTCCTTGGCACAGCCTAAAATAGCAAATCCCTAACAACATGCACAAGGTTTGTTTCCATTTTATCCAACGCTGCACATAATTGAAGAATAAATTGTGTTACCAATTCCGACTTTGACATTTTTTTAAAATTCATCAAGAAAATAGTTGGAGGAAAAAACAATAAAATTTCATCAACTTAAAATTGTCATCTGCAACTTCTTTCAAATTTAATTGGTTACAAATATCACATTATGGAAAAGGTTTAATCTGGCCATTACCAGACTGCAATATTTTAGACTGGTCCAAATTCAAAGATTATGCAGACAACACTTTCAAGATAATCAAAATTCTACATATTTTGTTTTTTTTTCTAGAGGAAAATATTGCAGGAAATGAAGAAATTTCTTATAACTAGCAAGTTCTTCTTTTTCCACAATGTTTTCCAAAGTCATTATGTTGTAGGGAGTCAAAAAGATACATTGTTTGGTAAAGCATTAACAAGATTTAGACATATTGACTGACTGACAGAGAAGATAATACCAACATAATAATATACACCTAATTGGTGGTGGGTAGAAATACAAGAGGCCCAGAGGGCCTTATCGGTCACCTGAATCAAATGAGCAGAAACAGTTAAGGAAAATGTTAAAAGTTAAAGTTCTAAAAGCGCAACCCCCAAGCACCACCATTTCTTGACAGTCTTTTTTTCTCTTGTACAAACTTATTTAAAGACTCAAATACCAAATGTGAATTCAATAGAACATTTCTTAATATGTACCCTATTTACCCCCTTTTGGCCCCTTTTGGGGCCCCAAAGGGAGATAACTCCATAATTTGTAAAAATCTGAAGCGGCTTCCCATTGGAATGCTTCCTACCAAGTCTGGTAGAAATCTGTCCAATGGTTCTCAAAAAGAAGTAGAAAATGTTCAAAGTTAAGTAATAACGCGAACCCCTCCCATCCCCCATCCGCAGCACGACCATTTATTGACACATTTTTTCTCTTGTACAAACTTTGTAGTCCTTGCCCTAAAGACTTTAACTTCCAAATGTGTATCCAATGCAACAGCCGGTTCATGAGTAGAAGATTTTTTAAGATGTACCAAATTTACCCCCTTTTTGGCCCTTTATGGGACCCCAAAGGGAGATAACTCCATGATTTGTACAAAATCTGAAGTGGCTTCCTATTAGGATGCTTCTTGCCAAGTTTGGTTGAAATCCGTCCAATGGTCCTGAATAAGAAGTCGAAAATGTTAAGTTAACTAATAACGCGACCCCCCCCCCCCCTCACATCTCCCATCCCCAGCACGGCCATTTCTGGACGGATTTTTTTCTCTTGTACAAACTTTGTTGTCCTTGCCCTAAAGACTCTAAATACCAAATGTGAATCAAATCCAACAGCCGGTTCATGAGAAGAAGATTTTTAGAGAGCGTAGTCTCTCTATTGCAGCCTAGAGCCAATACCGGTATTTTGCAAACCGCACAACGAAAATAGTTCCTCCGAAACGACAAAAAAGATCTAAATAACAATCAGAATAGTCTACAATTATACATGTCGTTATATAAAATATATTACTTGTATGATTTATGCAAAAAAAATCAAGTAAAAAAAATCTTAAATAGAAAATAGATCAGTGTAGTAATTTGCCATTCACGATTGGGTCATGAAGGTCATTCAGTCAAGTCATGTGACCTAAACTTTGGACAATGCAAACAGTCTAAAAATAGAATCACATTCCACAGACAGAGATGTATAATTTGTTCTAGTGCTAGTGAGTGTCTATCTGGGTAATGTGTACTAAAGCCATAGTATGTTGTGTCATGGATAAAAGGGTCATTAGAGCAAATTTCCTTATCAACTTCCCATACATTTATGAATGGGTGGATTTGAATTTACCTTTCCCAATCAAAACGTGTCTCTAAGAGAACGTTTTTTAAAACATTGAGGCATTTTCTCCTTTTGCCTCAATATTTTTGTGAACATTTCTAAACTTTAATAATATTTTGTCATTTGCATCAGCTTTTGAAATGGACCACTTCAAGAATTGTTGTTTGGAAAATTTTTGTGATGTGGTGACACTATGCTGCATCCCAGAAAAAGGGGCTTCAATTCTATTGTCAATAGATACATGTTCCTCTATTTATGGTTGAATGCAAAGCCAAAAGTGCTGGACTTTTCTTATTTCACACTGAAAATTTAGGGAAAATCCAATTTAGCCTCCCCCCTCAATATTCAGACACATGGTCTTCAACAATATAAAATTGCTTCCTACGGGCCTGACACAACTCCATCTACATTCGAGGATGGCTTTGCATGAAGATTACACAGAATGTTTCCAATTATGTAAGCATGCAATATTGTCACAGTTTGATGTTTATGTTGTGTCAAATACGCTCTCTAATAGTACTTTCAGTACTTTGATTTAAGATGTACCTTATTTAACCCCTTTTTGGCCCCTTATGGGGCCCAAAAGGGAGATAACTCCATGATTCGTACAAATCTGAAGTGGCTTCCCATGGGGATGCTCCCTGCCAAGTTTGGTTGTAATCCGTCCATTGGTTCTCAAGAAGAAGTCGAACGACGGACGACACACGACGACGGACGAAACACGGTCGCAATAGGTCACCTTGACCTTCGGTCAGGTGACCTAAAAATGCCACAACAAAGAAGTATTAGATAGAGGCTGTATAGTAGATTCTAGGAGATATAAACGTTCAGAAGGCGCAGTCTTTGAACATTTATGTCGCGTAGAATCTACTACACAGACTCTATCTGGCAAAATTTCGTCAACCAATGAAAACATACGCTCTTCAAACCACGCCTCAGACCGGAGCTACTATCAAGCGGATCTTACTGGAATTACATCATTTTTCCAAAAATTACATCATTTTCCCAAAAATATTACATCATTTTTCATAACTGCACAGGAAACGGGGGCGTGGCTATGTATACACTGACCGACAGTGCGTTTATGTGAAATATAGCGCCGAAATTTTCTAATATACTGCAATTTCATTGGTCCAAAAACTAGGACAAACACTAAAAGGAAAGGATTACACACCAGTTCTACAGTTTTGGCTGTTTTT
Organism: Fragum sueziense; assembly: GCA_963680895.1. NCBI lineage: Eukaryota > Metazoa > Mollusca > Bivalvia > Cardiida > Cardiidae > Fragum > Fragum sueziense. The sequence goes on along the minus strand of OY804598.1, from coordinate 33,029,637 downwards.
GTAGGACTCCGAATAACACACAAGTATCGTGTGAGCTTTTTCCACAGCGTTTGCCATCCCCTCTAGTAGATTAGCATACTTATTCATCTGTTCAACATCAATCCAGATCTTGTGTCCGTCTTTTTCAAGGATATCTTTTATCTGAAGAAAACGGCAATCTCATGTAAGAATGCAAACTTTGTCAAACTTAACCCTTTCCCAAACGACAAAATTTTAGGGTGGTCCAATTCAAAATCAGCTGCAGACAACAAAAAGGATGTTTATAAAGATTGGAATTTTGTGTGATATAGCCAAGAAAATATTGAGGCAAAAGGAGAAACTGCTGGTTATCAGCAGTTTCTTCTTTTGTTTCAATGTTTTCCCAAGCCTTTTCTATCAGGGACATCAAAACCAGGTCTTGTTTGGGAAAGGTATAAACCATTTTCCAAAAGGGTAAAAACTTGGATTGTTCAAATTCAAATTTTGCTGAGGACAATAGAATGGATGTGGATAAAAATGAAGGTTATGTGTGATATAGGGAAGAAAATATTGAAAATGCTGGTTATCAAATAGCGTCACTGTGTGTGAATGGGTTAATCAATAAACTATTCATTCATTGGCTTGAGACAAATGACTTATCTCAAATGTCAGATAGGATATTGGGCAAGCCAGGGTTTGAACCCACAACCCCTGGATTGATGGATGTTGTATCAGCATTGTTACTTTATAGATATAGATGAACAAGATGTGTTTGTGAAACACTATTGCCCCCTGAATGGCTATTGTTCGAGAAAAGACCAATGTTAAATTTTCAAGTTCATTTTCCGAATGACAAAGAGATGGCCGGACAGACAGACAGACAATGGTCGATATGGGAGCATAATTATGGCAAAAATATTGACGTTTGTTGGGCATACAAAAAGACTGAGACAAAGTAGTCAACAAATTGAAGGATATTTACCGACAACAAATACAGAATTTTTCTGTATGTTCCTGATCATGTGTGGTCATCAACCCTTTGTCCTACCACTGCAAAAATTCTCCTTTTGACCACTTGTTTTCCCCAAAGCTTATCATTAGGAGCATCAAAATATCTATTCGATCGGGAAACAGTTAATGATACTCCATACTTTGAACAACTTACCTTGTAGACCATTGCCTTATCTTTCCAACTATAACTGAACATAATGTGTTTGTCTGTAGGCTTGGCTGGGGCTCTTGCAGCTAAAAAAGATAAAATGCAAAGTTGAACTATAACTGAACAGAGAGACCAAAATAAGTAAAATTCATTCATGTGAAATTTCAGTCTGCAGCATCTATGAATTTGGACGAGTCTAAAAATTTACCGTACTTAAGTTATATGAAACTCCTAAGTCCAATCTAAAATACTGTCATTTTGGAATGGGTTAATGGTCCTGCTACTTTTGACCTGTGGTAAATATGAGACAGAAGTATGGATCCTGATCAACTTAAGCTGATCTGAGGAACATTCTTTAGAGGGAGACTTTTTCTTAAGATATTTTTCCAATGCTCCACACTTAATAACTAGAAAGACCTGAAGGTCTTGAGTTGCTCCACAGGCCTGAATTTCTTGTGGTTTGATATAAAAAAATTGACAAAATCTAAATGCATAAACTGATATTTTTTTAAATTCTTGTGATTCTTAGAGCAGCAACAAAGTAAAGTACAGCAATGTGTTCATAGAAAATCTAGATTTCTCAAGACTTGTGGTTCTTAGAGCAAAAACAAAGTAAAAAGAAGCAATCATGTGGTCAAAGCGAAAAGAAGGTAAATGATTGACCAATATTTGGGGGATTTTTTAGAGTGATGATAAAGTTGAAAACTGTCATTATACCAAATTCAAGGGCACATAAATCAGTATGTGAGCATATTATTGTGGTAGACTAAGGGAAGTAACTTTTGATATGAGCAATTTAAAGTTAAGTAAGAGTTGTTTTTCTTTATGATAATTAGTTCAAGAAGTTGCGATTGGGCATGTAACATGGTGGTCATGAAAATAAAGAGACATTCTGATCTAAAACTATGATTTTGTCTTGATAATTTATGTCTTGAACACCACAACAATCAAGCTGAATATTAAACTTGAGCAAGATCTTCTGGTCTGTCCAAATTTTGTCAGTATTAGTCTATATATGTGGCCAAAAAGTGAAAAAAGTGTCGAAAACTGAAATTTTGTCAATTTCAAGGGCACATAACTCAGATTGTAGCAATGCAATCATCCTGAAAATTACACTTAGGCAAGATCTTGTTGTCAACAAGATTCTGTCCATATATCATCTTGATTGGTAAACAATTATGGTTGTTAGAGTGAAAACAAAGTCGAAAATGGCAATTTTGTCAAATTCAAGGGCACATAACTCATGATGTAAAATTCCGATCGAGCTGAAAATAAACCCAGGCAGGATATCATGTTTATATATATTCTGTCCTAGTTTTGTCTTGATTGGTTAATATTTGTAGATTTTAAAGTAAAAATAAAGTCACAACCAGCTTTTTTTACATTCAAGGGCAGATAACTCAGGTTATTCTGGTTCAATCCAAATTCTTTGAAGGAATCTGAGAGAAGGTCACCCAAGGATCATTCCTGTGAAGTTTGGTTGAAATCCATCCAGTAGTTTCTGAGGAGAAGATTTTTAAAGAAAAAGTTTACGGACGCACGGACGCACGCACGACGGACACACCACCATGACAATAGCCCGCTGGCCTGAAAGGCCAGTGGAGCTAAAAATGAAATCATTATGACGTCATTTCAAAATTTTTCTACAAAATTGGCGGAAAGTTTCTGTATGAAGTAAAGTGTAATGGCGCTCTCCATTGTGTGTCAGAACATTTTATCTTAAAACATCTTAAGACATCTCAAACTAGAAAGACCTGAAGGTCTTGAGTCGCTCCACAGGCCTGGACATTTGTAAATATTAAATTCAGTTTTTACTAGATTGTTCAGTACTTGTAGTTCTTAGAGCAAAATAAAAGAAATACTAAATGTTTGCCATTTGGTAAAGGGTTAAAGGAAAGGGGAGAAAATTCCAGCGTAGGTAGCAATGAAAGTTTTCCTTCCTCCAAACAGATGTAAATTTATTGATCAATTACTCTCAATATCCTATGTTTCTTACAAATTTGTTCTATACTTGAAGTTCTTAGAGCAAAAAATGTAAAACTAGATGACATTTGAGAAAAGGGAGAAAATTCTAGCTTTGGATGATACTAGCAATGAACATCTTCCTTCTTAATTTACTAACAAGATAAAATGCTTTGAGTTTTTTAAACAATGTAGAAAATGACAAAACTGCTTGTGACAAGCGATTTCTTCATTTTATAAAATGTTTTCTACCTAAAAGACCCCAAAATGTTAAATTCCATCAACCTGAAATTATCATCTCCAGGCTCTGTGAATTTAGACCTGCCTAAAAAAAATAGCCATCTGGTAATGGGTTAACACCATTTGGAGGCACACTGCACTTTCCAGTACATGTACACCATTAACTAACCACTAAGAGATAAACCCTTCAACCAATAACCCTTCCATCTATTTTACACTTAATTCAAAAGCTTGCTAATTCTATCCCATTTAAATGAGCACTTAATTCAAGATGTGAAATTCCGATCAAGCTGAAAATTACACTCAGGCAAGATCTTAGGGTCACAAATATTCTGACCAAATTTTGTCTTGATTGGTCCATATTTGCGACTTCAAAAGTGAAAACAGAATGAAAACAGAGTCAAAAACTGATATTTTGTCCAATTCAATGGAACATAACTTAAGATATTGGATTCTGATCAGGCTAAATATTACACACATGTAAGACTTATAGTCAATATGATTCTGTTTTGTTTTGATTTGTTAAGTGAAAACTAAGTCGAAAATGGCAATCCTGTCAAATTCAAGGGCACTTAACTCATGATGTAAGATTTTGATGAAGTTGAAAATTATGTTAAGACAAGCTCTTATGGCCAACAACTTTGTTTCACAGTTTTGTCTTGATTGGTCAATATTTGTAGTTGTTAGAGTGAAATCAAAGTCAAAACAAGCTATTATTGATATTCAAGGGCAGATAACTAAGGTCTTTCTGATTCAATCAAAATTCTTCGAAGGAATCTGAGAGAGGGTCACCCAAGGATCATTCCTATGAAGTTTGGCTGAAATCCATTGAGTAGTTTTTGAGAAGATTTTTAAAGAAAAAGTTTACAGATGTACGCACACAAGGACGGACAGACACACGACATACACACCGCCATGACAATAGCCCATTGGCCTGAAGGCCAGTGGAGCTAAAAACCTTGCTCTGATGTATGCCCCTCTTGGATACATGTTGATCTAAAACTGCCATAGGTTATTGACACCCAAATAAGTGAAAGGTTTGTAAAGCATTGAGGCAAAAGAAGAAAATGTTGATGACCAGCATTTTCTCCTATCACCAAAATATTTTCTGTGCAATATTATACTTAAACCCTATCTTTATAACATAAAACTATGATCTGCAGCAGGCTTCTGCCATTTGGAAAGGGAAAAGAAACAAATTGCCTAACCTGTTTGTGACCTAACAAACATTTCCTCCAAAACAAAAAGAGCCCCAGTGGTGGCATCACGAACATGCTTGTTTTGATCGTTTCTTTTCCCTTTCAGCAATCGCATGAATTCTTTATCACTCTGAAATGATCAAAATTTAATTTGAGGAAACAACAAAGTTATGGCAAAATTGATGTTAATACTCAATAATTTAATTCATGTGCCTATGCAAGCATAGATCAACCATATAGTACTTTATTACTGCGTGGTCCAAATGTTAATTTTTCCCTGAAATTGGCTGGGTTAAATTTCTGTTCAACATATTTCTGCAGTCTTTCACTTTACCAAATTAAAGATTTTATTTCTGCGCTATGAAGTCTGTTTTGCTTACAAAATACTCGAATTACCTTGTGGTTGTAAAGGGATAATCCCAATTATTATCTATAAGTCGTTATGGGAAACAATACCGTAAAGGTACCAGATAGGAGTAAAAAGAAAAACTTGTCAAACTTACCAATTAATCAAACTTGTTGAATCATTGTTTATGGATGAACAAAAATGCCCTATCTACACCTACACTATAGCTGAAGTTACACCGTTTTTGAATGGGAAAGAACTCCATTGTCATGAAATTGTGCTTTGCATCAGGGGGTAACTGTTTAACTTATCCATGACGTGCTGACAAAAACTGCAGAACAACAACAACCTCTACATTCAAGGTTAATATTTTGCAAATTTTATTTCAACGGTGCCGTCCAGGACCACAGAAATAGCAGAAATAAAGTACCCCCAGAAATAAAGTGCTATACGGTGTTTTCTTTTTCATAATGAGAAGGCTGAACAATTGCACTTAAAGTACATTTCTTTCTTTTTTATCATTCATCAGATGAAAAGCTCATTCATTTCTACACAAACACATAATGTGCACTTAATTCTCCATATGTATGAACTTATAAATTTTTTGTGCTTACACTAATTTTGTATTTGAAATAATGCTGTTTATCCAGTTGATATTTACAGTGTTTCATATTTTCTTACAAAAATTTTCATACACTTTTGTATTGTTTTGGTTCTTGTATTTTCAATAGAATTATTTACATAGATTTGGAAAATAAGGAGAGAAAAAAAGAAAATGGTGAAGATCAGCATTTTCTCCATTTTTTACACAAATTGTATGGTTTCTGTATTCATAATCACTTTCGTTATTTACACCATTTTGACTTTGGATCAGCCTCTAAATCTTTTGTGTGAGAAAATGAATTTTATACTTACCACAATTTTCTCTCTGTTTTCTCCTGAAAAGGCAAGCTCCCAGGCTAATTTAATGGCTGCCAAGACCTCATGACTATCTTGGGAGCTCAATATTTTCTTCAACGTTGGCAGGGGATTCTCCGACATAATAGTGCTTTTATTGTTCTCAAACTGTGCGAGCGCTGCGAGCCCATCCACCAACTCCGACAGATGAAAACCATATTCCTTTCTGTCCTTGTTCTGTAGGGATTTGTTGACGGCCTGCATCAGAAAATCAACGACGCTGGTACCCGCTTGCATCTTGTCAACCTCATCTTCTTTTATCATGTTGCCAAGAGCAAGTAATGTGATAGTCTTAACATCTGCAATGAACAACAACATATACCACTACACACAGACAGGCGATAAAAAAGTAGACAGCCCTGGCAGTCTGGAACTTGAATCAATTGTTTGTCTTTTTGAATGCAATTTCAAAAGCTCAGGATGTGCAAACAAGCAAATGCATGACTGCTTTTACAGCAATAATTTAATGAGTCTCAAATTAAAGGGATCCATGCCAGATAACTCAGACAAGAGTGAAAACAAAGGCACAATTGGCAATTTTGTCAAAGTCAAGTGCACATAAATCAGGATGTTATATTTAGAACTATCAAGCTTACGATGACACTAAAGCAAGATCTTAACTTATTAAAGCTTTGACATGATTGCTCATTATTTGTGGATGTAAAGAGGGTGAAAATGAAGTCGAAAAACAACTATTTTATCAAATTCAAGGGCACATAACTCTGGATTGAAGATTAAGATCAAGCTGAAAATTGCAAGCATGTAAGATCTTATGGTCAGAAAAATTCTGTTAAAGTTTTGTATTGATTGGTTCATACTTCTGGTTGTTAGAGTGAAAATAAAGCCGAAATTGGCAATTTTGTCATTTTCAATGGTAAATTACTCATGCTGAAAAATGAAAATCAGGTTGAAAAGTTAAGTAGAAATTATCACTACAGGTGATAAAAATACCCCCGCCACCCCATTTGTCGGGACAAGTGTTTTATGTTAAGCTGTCTTGTTAAGAATGAAAAACAGATGAACAAACATATACAATATGCTTAGTTATTTTAAACTTTTCCCAAACAAGACCTGGTTTTGACGTTCCAAAAAGGAAAGGCTTTGGAAAACATTAAGGCAAAAGAAGAAAATGCTGGTAGCCAGAATTTTCTCTCTTTGCCGAAATATTTTCTATGCTATACTGTACACAAATCTTATCTTTAACAACATTCATTTTGTCCGCTGAAACGGATTTCAACTTGGACCACATAATTTTTGCTGTTTAAGAAAGGGTTAAAACTGTGTCATAACAAGATGTGTTTGTGAAACAATAATGCCCCCGAAAAAGCCAATATTAAGTTTCCAGACAGACAGACGGACAGATAAACATGAGTAAAACAATATGCCCCTGATCTTTTAAATTGGGGCATAAGTATGATTGTACTCACAGACATTTGACACGCCAACAAAATGTGTCAATGTTTCCACACATTTTACGGATCGGAACTTTTCCTTGTCTATATTTGGTTTTCTTGCACAATTATGGAGCACCCCAACAGCCGACATGAAGGCAAATCTTTCCTCATCCATCTGAAAATGTTTTAGCCCATTACCAAACGACAAAATTTTAGATTGATCCAAATTCAAAGATGTTGCAGACGATAATATCAGGTGAATGAATTGCTACATTTTTTGGTCTTTTTTGGTAGAAAACATTGTGGGAAATGAAGAAATTGCTTGTCACAAGCAATTTCTTCATTTTCCACTATGTTTTCTGAAGCCATTATCTTGTAGGAAGTCATATACTCATAGACATTTGACACACACCACAAAATGTGTCAATGTTTCAACACGTTTGACAGATCTGAACTTTTCCTTGTCTATATTTGGTTTTCTTGCACAATTATGGAGCACCCCAACAGCAGACATGAAAGCAAACCTTTCCTCATCCATCTGAAAATTTTTAAACCCATTACCATAAGACAAAAATTTAGATTGATCCAAATTCAAAGATGTTGCAGACAACAACATCAAGTGAATGAATTGCTACACTTTTTGGTCTTATTTGGTAGAAAACATTGTGGGAAATGAAGAAATTGCTTGTCACAAGCAATTTCTTCATTTTCCACTATGTTTTCTGAAGCCATTATCTTGTAGGAAGTCATATACTCATAGACATTTGACACACACCACAAAATGTGTCGATGTTTCAACACTTTTGACAGATCTGAACTTTTCCTTGTCTATATTTGGTTTTCTTGCACAATTATGGAGCACCCCAACAGCCGACATAAAGGCAAACCTCTCCTCATCCATCTGAAAATTTTACTATAACACATTACCAGATAACAAAGTTTTGAACTGTTCCAATTTGAAAAGTTTTGCAGACATCAATTTCAATTAATGAATTATTAATAAATCTTCACATTTTGAGTTAGAAAACATTGTGGAAAATGAAGAAATTGCTTTTAACAAGCAATTTCTTCATTTTCCATTTTTCTTGAGGGGAGTCAAAAGGCATCACTGTATGGGAATGGGTCAATTTATTACCATACAAAAAAAAAAGACTGGCCCATATCGCAGAGGACAATTTCAATTGAATGCACACTATTTTAGATTTTTGGCATTTCCAGGTTGAAGATAAAGTGGGCAATGATTAAATAGCTTGTCACAAACAGCAATTTCTTCATTGTCCACACTAATTTCCAAAGAGTTTATGTTTTGGGCATCAAAAGTCTACATTATGTGTAAACAGGTCGATATTGAAAAACAGTAGAGAACATCATGAAGTTAATGCTCATTCCAATCAAAAGTATTTTATTCCAGGATTTATTTATCTACTTTTCAATTACTGGTCAATCCATTTAACCCTTTCCTAAACAAAGCCTGGTTTAAACAGCTTTTATTACAAGAGTATCAAAGAACATTGAAGAAGAGTAAGAAAATGTAGATGATAAACATTTTCATTTTTTGTCATAATATTTTCATCATTTTCTACAAAAGTGCTATCTTTATCAACATCCTATTTTCTTTTGCAACAGTTTTCAAAGTGGAACAGTCCAATTTTTGCCATTTGGTTCATTGTTAACCCTTTCCCAATCAACAAAATTTTAGGATGCTCCAAATTTGAAGCTGCTGCAGACAACAAAATAAGATTTATTGCTGGATGTGCTTTGTGTATGATATAACACAAAGAAAAATTGAGGCTAAAAGAAAATGCTGGTTATCACCATTTTCTTCTTTGACTCAAGGTTTTCTGAAGCCTTTTTGTATAAGGGACGTCAAAACTAGAGGCGCATTCTGTAGAGAGAGATTTTTTTAAGATACATGTATCTTAAGATGTTTTAGATAAAGCGCTTTTAAGACCGAGATTCTGGCTGAAGTGTTCTGAATGCTCCATAATTTATACAAATGTGATTATGACATCATTTGTATAAAGTTCGGAGCATTTGGAACACCATGTTTAATAAATTATGGAGCTTTCGGAACAATTTGTTCAATTATCCCTCCGAGACTCATATTTCTTCTACAGAACTGACCGAGGGATTCCATAAGAAATTTAGAATAATGGTGTTGCCCATGAGTTGCCTCCAAATCTCAGTCTAAAAATGCTTTATCTTAAAATGTCTTAAGAAATCTTAAGATATCTTAAAAATTTTGCTCTAAAGAATGCGTGTCTGGTCTAGTAAATGGTTAACTCACCTCAAGAAGCTCCAGCCCATCCTCAAATATGAAATCCAAATCTTTCACAAGAAACTGAAACATAGGTGTCTCCGATATTTTCTCCGCAAATTTGGAACTGCAGTCTGAGTAATTCCACAGGACTTCTCTGATGGTCAATACCAAGTTATCAGCAGAATCTCCGCGCTCATGCGCCTCTTGTACATAACCTTCAGTCACCCCTTCTAGTCCGGTCTCGTCCAACACGAACGAGTAGTAGTCCACCACCCATTCAACAAAACTACAAAATGTGTAATAAACTAGCATTAAGAAAAGGGCCAAAGAAGCTGAAGCTATGAAAAGAAGCTATGTGTTGCATGCGGCCTGGAAGACTCAATTGAGAGAAAAAGAAGATCACACTGAAATTCAGCATTTCCATGCTTTTCAACAAAAACCTGGTAACTGCAGCTTAAAACAAGCTGCAGTTACCAGGTTTTATCTGAAAAGCGACGATTTTCTCTTTATCTTTTAAAACTTTCCCAAACGGGACCTGGTTTTGACATATCTCAAGGAAATCCCATGGGCAAATATTAAGACAAAAGAAGAAAATACTGATGCTCAGCATTTTCTCCCTTTGCCTCAATATCTTCTCTCCCCTAATGTACCCAATTTTTGTTTTTGTTCATAACAATTTTGTCTTCTTCAACACCTTTCAAAGTGGACATCAACCATTAAATTTTGTTGTTTGTGAGTTTGAGTTTATTGGGGTTTTACGCCGTTTTCAACTACCAGGATCATATCACGACGTCTGAAGCACCTACCCATGGATTCCTGTTGTTTCTCAAACCAGTACTACCACAACAACCTTACCGAGCCTCCAGCTGCTCGCCCACTTAGGTTAACGATTTCAAACCCATTGGTGGGTGACAATTTTGTCAAACCCGGGACCTTTCGAATGAAAGGCAGATGTGCTACCAACTACGCTAAGGCCGCGGCCTTTGTTGTTTGGGAAAAGGGTCAATCTTGACCATGCTACGATAGAATAATACAGACACCATCTTTTTATCAACATCCTCGAAATTTTATCATAAATCAAATTCCGGTCAATGCACCATTTTTAATTTCCTTTTCTGCATTTTGTTTGATAAAGGGTGAACCTACCCAATGGCCGCCAATTTGTTGCCCATCACTGTTCTTTCTTCATCTCTTGAGTTTCTGTCAAACACATTTTTCACTTTATCTGTAAGCTGTTTGTTCAAGACAGCAAAATGTTGGTCCGTAGGATCTGATCGTTTTGTGTTATCTTTCAGGAAATCAGTACAGTCTTGAAAACCTGTTAAAAATCAAATTGGGTTTAATCAACACTTTCCAAAAAGTCAGAATTTTTTAGTAGTCCATTTCAAAAGCTTATGCAGATGAAAAAAATAGTGATAATCAAGATTGGATTTGGGTACAACAAAGCTCAGAAAATATTGAGGCAAAAGGAGAAAATGCTGATTATCAGCATTTTCTTCTTTGGCCTCAATGTTTTACCAAAGGAAGTGGCTAGAGATACGGGCCCGTATCTCTAGCCTATGGGGGCTGGAGATACGGGCCCGTATCCCTAGCAAAACCCCCTTGTTTTTGCTAGAGATACGGGCCCGTATCTCTAGCGAAACCATGGGATTTTTGCTAGGGATACGGGTCAAACGACTTCCGGTCTAACATAACCTATCGTGTCATTTATGAAAAATCGATATTTATCCATTCCAAAACTGCGAAATTTGGACCGGTCATTTTGAAAGACAAATAAAATAAAATATCATTCATATCTATTAATTAGAAAATACAGGCGATATTGCAGGGAAAATGTCGAGGGAATGGAGAAACTCCTGAAACGAATACATGTAGTTTGAAATTGAAACTTTTTATTTCATCAATATCTCGTGTTATTTTATTTACATTTTGACAAAAAGGCAACTTATTTGCAACTTAATCATTGGCATTGGATCCACAAGTGTGTCATTTGTATTAACCCTTTGTTTGTTTAGATATTAGCCTTAAGGACTGGCAGATAAATGCTCGTAGAGGAGCATGAATCAGGAAGATTTCCACTCTTTTTGTCGATTGTAAGGGGCGAACAGGGGGAAACGGGGTCTGTTACCTCTAAATTTTGGCGAATATTTTGAATTTTCCTTTTTTATACTGAAGAAAATTGGGAAAACGTAATAACCCTCCAATATTCAGACACTGGCCCGGAGAGGGGACCCTTCCCCACATGAAATTGCTCCCTACGGGCTTCTATAATTTAGAATATATTCATATATTTTGGGGTGTATATTTTGTCTGTAGAAAAGAACACATTGAATCAATAGGTCATCGCGTTGTTGAATTGCAACAATAGTATAATCGAAAAAACAATATCATTTCGAGCGTTTAATGCTAAAAGGTTGTAATTGCGTCATTGCGTCACGTAACTTTTGGGAAACGTTCACACCGAAAATCGTCTGCTTCACGTATGTTCTGTGTGCAATATAACATATAAATAATATTGAAGCAAAAGGATACCATGTTTGTTGGTTACCAGCATTTTCCTCTTTTTCTTTTTGGGACGTAAAACCCGTCCAATTTAAAATCTGCTTCGGGAAATAAAACGTTTTTTTATAAAGAAAGGATTTCTGCGCAATATATTGCTATAGCAAAGAAAATATTGAGGCAAAATTTTCTTCTCTTGTCTCAATGTTTTTCAAAGCAAGAAATACGCCAAAACCAGGTCTAGTTTGTGTAAGGATTATATAGCAGTTTCCATGACTGGCCAAAATTAAATAGTCGTTGAACCCGTTGCAAAACATTTATAGTGGTATGAAGTTCGTACATGAAAAGGTTTGAGAAAACATTGAGGAAAAAAGAAATTGGTTGATGATCTACCCTTTATTTTTTTCTAATTACTTTTTTGCGCAATATTGCATTAAAGTAAAATTTGCCAAAGTTTCATTATTGTTTAGTTTGTTTTATTCTAGAAACTGTGTAGGCTATTCGCTTTTAAAGTTTCTTATCATTCCCACGAGGTTGTCAAACTGACGCTTTTAGGCGCCCAATGACATAAAGGCTTTGGAACACAATGTGGAAATTGAAGAACGCTGCTTGTGACAAGCAATTTCTTAACTTCTCACGATGTTTTCTGTCCAGAAAGATAGAATTGTACTCGTCTAAAATTTTTCCGTCTGGTAATGAGTTAAAACGTAAATAAATAAGTTATTTTACCTATTTTACAACAAAAATTATACCACGAATAAAACAATGTTACAATGCAAAATAATTAAGTTTTCTCCTATTTTCATTCAATAATATTCCTCATAAATGTGACCTCTCAAAAGTGTTCCCGTGTGGGTAACCCCTTTTCACACATTTTATAAAAGGTGCGACTCGACGTTACGGCAATAAACCAATGATATAAAACTTAAAGGTTTCTATTTCAACCTTTTATAAAACAAAAAGAAATAATGTCAGCAATTGATCCATTCCCTCGACATTTCCCCTGCAATATCGCCCGTATTGTCTAGTTGAGACATAAATAATACTTTATTTGTCTCCTGGAACTAATTTCATAATGACCAGTCTGAATTTCGCAGTTTGGGAATGGATCAATATCGATTTTCAATAAATGACACGACAGGTTATGTTAGACCGGAAGTCGTTTGACCCGTATCCCTAGCAAAACCCCCATGGTTTCGCTAGAGATACGGGCCCGTATCTCTAGCAAAAACAAGGGGGTTTTGCTAGAGATACGGGCCCGTATCTCCAGCCCCCATGGGCTAGAGATACGGGCCCGTATCCCTAGCCACTTCCTTTACCAAAACTATTTTGTTAGGGTCGTCAAAAACAGGTCTTGTTTGGGAAAGGATTATACAAAGTTTTTTTTATTCCCAAAACAATAATACATAAGTCTGGCTCTGGCCCTAGTATTAAAAACCTTTTTGAATGGCATCCTAGTCTAGAATACTAGGTTTCTGTTAAGCAATGGTTTGCTAGGCTGATTCTAAACCTAACAATTAATTATGATTTTAACTGATTACCACACATTGACTTTTTTTGACTCCCTAACAGATTTTAGACTCCAAAAGACATTGAGGAAAAAGAAGAAATCGCTTGTAACAAACAATTTCTTCAATTCCCGTGTTTTCCCATGTTAAACCAATTTCCCAGCACTAGTATCTATTTAGCAACGATTCAGACCTATGCTGAAAACTATCCTTGGAATGATTCAAAATTGTTGCTTGGGTAAGAATAAATGTTTTGGGGTGTGTTTTTTTTTTCAAGCCTTTTTCAAAACGGACATCTAAAATCAGGTCTTGTTTTGAAAAGGATTTAATAAACAGGGATAAATACTATCAGGGCCCAAGTCGCCCATGGCCCCTTATTTTTAGGCTGGGCTTCTGACTTTTAGACCTGGGCCCCTGAATTTTTGGAGAAAATGCCTATAACCCTAAATATCAAATACTGTATGTGTAGATATTTTCCCGGAGCGAAATTTTCGCGGAACAGCCCCATATTCATGTTTTACAAATATTCACACAACTTTGAATTTGCGGAGAGACAAGATAAGAATTCTTAAATTCGCGCACAACAAAATGAAGTGCTGGTAAATACTCTTTTGTATTTGCAGTATCTTAAAGACTCAGGAGTAGGAGATTAAACGGATATTGCTCCACTGTAACTAATTGTTTTCTTTATGCATTCTAATAAAGGGTTTGTTACATGTATTTCAAACCAAACATTGTCAAACAATGCATTGTCCGCTAAAATGTTAAATGGTTATTCACAGTTTAATTGTTCAATTAGTTTTGATATATTGTCACCTTCTCTTTTCAACAAATCAAGTTAATTTCATTTCATTTATTCAAAAGGCAAATCGACATATAATAATGTCTTTGGCCATTTACAATGAAAAAGAAATATGGCAAAGACTGCATTTTACATGAACATAGAAAAATAGAAAATGTAATACATGTACATGAACATTAATAAAACATATACATGTACATGGGCGGATCTAGAGGGGGGGTCGGGGTCTGGAACCCCCCCCCCCCCCTGGCATTGACCAAAAATTAAATTTTGACTATATAAATTTAGTGTAACGTTACATATTACAATGTATTACATTTTAAGCCATAATTTGAGCTTGGACCCCCCCCCCCCCCCTGGAAAAAAGTCTTGGGCTTGGACCCCCCCTGGAAAAAATTCCTGGATCCGCCCTTGATGTACATGTACGAACTGAATGTATATTCATGTAATGTTTATTATAAACATACATTTCAACTGACGCAAAAAGAAAGAATTGGGAGTACAAATATTTGCGCAATCATGAATTCGCGGACCGATGGCCTAGCGCGAATATAGCAAAAATTAGAAGCCCACTAATATTTCTACACATACAGTATTGAAGATTAGGCAAGCTGGGCCTCTACATCGAAATTGTTATTATTTATCCCTGAATCACCTTTAAATATGCCTTTCAAAGATTGGTTTGACTGCATAGCCTTCTTTTCCAACTCTTCTTCCTCCTCCATTTCAAGCATTGAGACAATTTTAACAAGTTCCGATGGTCGTCTTTTCCCCAAGGGTTTCTTCCCTTTTGGTGCAGCTCCTATGAAAATAAAGATAAAAACATTAGGGGAAAAAGTCTTAAAGAACACGAGACATTTGTAAAACATGTATTCCCCACCTTTAACTCATTACCAAACAACAAAATTTTATGGTGGTCCAAATTGAAAGATCTTGCAGACGACAATTTCAAGTGAATGGAATTTTTAATTTTTAGGTCTTTTTGAAAGGAAACATAGTGGGAAATGAAGAAATTGCTTGTTGTCACAAGCAATTTCTTCATTTTCCACGATGTTTTCCATGGCCTTTATTTTGTGGGGAGTCAAAAAGAGTCATTGTGTGATAATGCTTTATGGGTTAAGGGCCAACCTTTGAAATAGCCATCTAATACTTGAAGCAGTTCAATGGTAGAATTTATCAAATACAACAAGGGCCGTCATAGACGGATTATGCTCCCCGAATAAGTGTTTGTCACAAACTAAAAACTATCATACATTAAGCCCCCTTTTCCCATGACAGATTTTTGTACACACATTATTTATAGAATATGGTGTAGAACATCCTATTTATTACATAAGCACAAAATTTCATTAAATTCTGCCCATAAGATGTAGAGAAATTAGAGAAAAACTAATTTTTACACTAAGAACCTTTTTCCATGACACAGCCTCAAATTAAGAAACGGAGAAAAAGGTCTCTAGGTATTATCCCAGGAAGTTCACAAGTGAAGTTTCGTTGAATTTGGTCCAAGGTTCATTAAATTCTGCCCATTAGATGAAGAGAAATTAGAGAAAAACTAATTTTTACACTAAGGCCCCTTTTTCCATGACACAGCCTCAAATTAAGTAACGGAGAAAAAAGTCCCTGAGTATTATCCCAGGGAGTTCACATGTGAAGTTTCATTGAATTTGGTCCAAGGGTTGCTGAGATCTGGCTGTGGACGGAAGGACGGACGGACACACAGACGGACGGACAGCGTGGCGACTATATGCTCCCCCCGGGGAGCATAAAAATCAGCTAAGGGGAATATCTAAAAAACAAATATGATTAGCAGAGTTATGGTTCATGTGCATTGCACTTCTCCTTGATAAGATCTATTCACCTATGAAGTTTCATGATTCTATTTAGCATGTTTTTTTTTTCTTTTTAACAATCTCATAAACAACTCCTGGTTTTGAAATCTCTGATAGAAAAGGCTTACAAAAATATTAAAACAGGTGAAGAAAATTCTAGAAAACAACATTTTGCTCTGTTTGTCTCAATATTTTTTCAGCTATGATGTCACAAATTTTGTGTTTATTAACACCCATTTATCATACAGCAGCTTTCAAGTTAGAATAGTCTGAATTCCTGCAGTTTCGGAAAGGGTTAAACAAAATCCTATTTTTACCTAGTTCACCCACAGTATCTTGATCCTCTGCCATTTCGGGTACACTTTTGTTCTCTTGTTTGAATGTTGTAGATTTGTTGCCTGGGTTGTTATCTCGCGAAAGTTGCTGTATATTTGTATCTGTGCTCAATTCTACTCCTTTCAGCTGGGAGGGTTTACTTCCCATATCCTACACTGGAAGAGAAATAGCAATAAATTTTGTGCTAAAAATATATTTGGTTTACCGTTATTTATTGATAGATTTTGGGTGTTGTGGGTGTTGAATCAAGCTGTATAAGCGATTCAAAATCTTTTAGTAATGAGAGGCCATACCCATAATCAGATATAGGGGAATCGGGTAGGTAAATGTGACTATCCAAATGTGTAAATTATTTCTATAAATAGACTTTCAATACAGCTAATCTATCCAAAATAAACCAAAATATTTGTATCGATTCTTGTTTAACTTTGAACGTATAATAGTTACGAGATTTCATAACAACAGCCTCTAAATCGTATTTGTTTGTCCGAAATTATTTCACAGTTAACTAGATAAAATCGTTCCCTATTAAGATTTAACCCTTTCTAATCCAGCATATCTTAAGTGCAGTCCAATTTGAAAGCTACTGCAGAGGACAAAATGGAAGTTGATAAAGATAAGAATTGTAAAGATCTACCAAATAGCACAGAAAATATTGAAAGAAAAGGAGAAAATGTAGATTATCAGCATTTTATTTTTTTCATTCAATATACTGTAAAAGTCTTTATTTTCGCGAGCTCAACATTTCGCGATTTTGCAGTCTCAGATATATTCACGAGTTTATAAATTCGCGAGTGGCTGATATAAAGATCATGTGTTTCCGCCATTTTCCGGAAATCTTCGTTTCATTAATTTCCATACAGGTCCGTTTAAAGTCGATAAATACATCAGCGATGTTTGTGTGAAATATCTTTCACACCTCTATTCAATTTATACCCGTTTTCGCACCTTTGTTCACTTAACACCTGTTTTAAGGATAATAGATGACTAATGTCAGGGTTCCCACGCTCAAGCAATACTAAAATTCCCTGACATTTCCCTGACTTTTCCATGACAAAAAACTGAATTTCCCTGACATTTTATCGACGTTTCTACCAATGTTTCTACTAGAAACTAGATTGAATTGAATGGTACTTTATGTCTCACTCAACAGCTCATTTGAAAGACAGAAATGGCAAGGGATCGAACCTGCGACTACCCCTTTGTTACAAGTCAAGCATGTTAGCAACAAATCCGCCCCACAAAAACTAGAACTTTCACAGAAATGACCATACAGTTTTGAAGGCAATGGGCACCCATTTCTTCTTGTTAACCTAAAATCAAAATTGGAAATCAATACTTTAAGAGTCTGACTTTGCCTTGAAAACTACTTTATTGAAAAAATTCCCTGACAGCCTGTTCAAATTTCCCTGGCATTTCCCTGACTTTTGCCTCATTTTTCAAATTTCCCTGACACTCATCAAAATTCCCTGACATTTCCCTGACTTTTTCAAAATTCCATTTTTCCCTGACTTTTCCCTGACGCGTGGGAACCCTGATTGTTCCTATATGATGATCGGTTTTCAAATATATTAAACTTCTTAACTCCTTCATGTTTATGTAAGGCTTACATTAATTACATATATGCGAAAAGCAACTCTTTTTTTCAAAATATTTTTCTTATCGTGACAAGGTCAAAAGAAGTCTGATATATAGCTTTAATTGGTATACATTAAGGACAGATCCTCCATTTATTTCCTACGGTAAGAATTTTTTCATTTTTTCTGTACTGATATTTAGATATATGAGAAGTTAAAAAATGGCTTAAAAAATATAGGTCACCAAGCGAATTAAAAAGTTATTGGATTTCAAGGGAGACTACTTTTGTCTAAAATTGCAAAAATGAGGCGTCACTTAAATTCCCACAAAAAAGATGTTCGAAATGACTGGGATTACATAAATAAGTTTTTATTGTGTTCAATATGTTTTATTCTGTCTAAATGAGTATCAATTTGGGAAAATTTAGTGATGATTTTGAAATTTTTAGTAAAATATCCTTTCAAAAATAGCTGAAATTACTCTTTTTTCGCAACGTTTCCGATAATAAAAAATATTTCAGCGGTAAGAATTTTTTCTTTTTTTGTATAGACATAGTGCTTGGTTATACCTACATAAACAAAAACAGAAAAATATATCAAACCAAGCGTTTTTCTTAGTTATAAGTAAAATTTGGTTTACTTTTTGCAGCTCTGTCCGAAATTGTTTCACTACTTTTATCCATTTTCTTCCTTATTACAATCTTTAAATAGTAAAAAGTGTCGCCTTTTGTGTCCATCTGAAGCGGACTAGCTCATGAAGACACCACCTTGCTTTTGTTGCTCCGTTTCCTATCACTAACGCCTTATGTTGAACGCGTAACAGAAAGCGAAATGTACCATCCGAGTACTATTACACTTTAATTGACCAAACAGAGAAAATGTAAAATAACCGAAAATGGTCTTGTCATTTATCAACCAAACATTAACTAAATGTAAAAAATACATTTGCTGACAAGGCCAATTACTGAAACAGCTTTATTTCTTTATTTAGGCTATGCGCAGTAAGTTGCGCAGTAACAACTAGAGGATCTGTCCTTAAATATGAGCAATTATGATAACGACCAATTTAGATGTACTAGCAACAACAAAAACATGTATGATTTCGGAAAGGTCTCGATATTTGGCTTACAATCGGTAATCTCCGGCACTCTGCAGACTGTTATATTCACGAGAATGTTGAATTCGCGGGATAACCCATTCACGAAAATTAGCGGAAATATTGTCCTCGTGAATAAATAGACTTTTACAGTATTCTGACAGTGACCCTCTCTTCTTAAGGGACTTCAGAACCTGGTCTTGTTTTTGAGAAAATTAAGATTTAAACCTTTCCCAAAACACCCATAAATCTGGTGCTGTATTCTTATTATAAATTATAATCTATTTAACAAGTCATCTGGTTGAATGAGACATGATATGCCTCGGCCAATCAGAGTAAGTGTTATAAATATAATTTACAGTCATACTGAGAGCTAGACTGGTAGGTGCCCAAGCAAAATTATTCAACTTCAAATTTGAAAGCAGCCCTGCTAAAAACAAAACTTTTTGGAAAAAAATATAAACCAGCGCAACCCCAAAAGGCACCAGACATTTTTAGTATTTGGCTCCATATTCAAAGTAAATTCTGCATCGAACTGAGCTGTTATCATCGCTTCAAACTGAATTTTCTATATTTTTCCGAAGAAATATAATTCTGACTTTGTAATATTGAGCACTCTTTTCAATTTTTCAATTAACCCTTTCCCGAACAGCCAATTTCAGGGTTGGCAAACTTAAAAGCTGCTGCAGACATCAAAATGGGTATTGTTGAATATAAAGTTTGTAAATATAATATTATAACACATTTCCGTAAAATTCATATATAGCGAAAGAAGAACTCCATTGGGTTTTATTTGACCAATAAAGATTCTATGTAATTATGCTTTGTGTATGCGCCAAAACGTCACATGGCATCAAGGTAACATCAAATGACGTCATCAATGACGTCACTTGACAGCCAATGCGTTTCCTACGCCGAAAACAAGTTCATGGCAGAATTTCCACAAAATAAAACATTTCGAATGTGCGTTTTGTTATTTAGAGTGTTATAATGGAGATAATAACAAGTTTAGCGGTCTTTATTGCGCAATAAAAACCTCTGTGCTCTGGACTACATGTTATGGCATATACCTCGGCGCTGTGCACCTCAGTTTTTACCTACATATGTAGTCCGTCGTTCATCGGTTTTTATTTGTGCAATAAAGACTGCTAAACTTGTTATTATTTCATAATAGCAGAAAATATTGAGGCAAAGGGAGGAATTGTTGATTATAAGCAATTTCTTCTTCTGCCTCAATAATTTCCCAAGCAAATTCTTTTATGGTCGTCAAAACCAGGTCTTTTGTGGGGAAGCAGTTAAGAGCCTTGTTGGTATATATTTTCATAGTTCAGCCAGGTCAAAATTCTTTTGTCAATGCACCAACCATTGTTTTGAATGTTTTGAATTTCAAACTAAACCCATAACCAAACAAACATCAAAATTTCAGACTTATCAAAATTCAAAGAAGATTTGTCTTTTTTGTCTTTCAACCCATTCCCAAACATTTACGCTTTTTGACGCCCTTTAAAATAAAACCTTAGGAAAACGTCATGGAAAATGAAGAAATTGCTTGTGACAAGCAATTTCTTCATTTCTCACAATGTTTTCTAGACAAAAATACCAAACACTATAAAATTATGTCCATTTGAAATTGCCGTTTGCATCATCTTTGAAATTGGAACAGTCCAATTTTTTTTCATCTGGTATGGGTTAAAGTAGAAAACATTGTGGTAAATGAAATAATTGCTTGTCTCAAGCAATTTCTTCATTTTCCACGATGTTTCCAAAGCCTTTGTCTTGTTGAGCATCAAAAGGCGTCACCATGTGGGAATGGGTTAAGCCCAAAGACACTAGACAGTAAGTAACTGCACACGAATTTCGCATAACACACATTTTCTAACATCCAGTCTTTGTAAAATTGTTAATGCATGCATACAACGACACGGAAACACCCATTAGCCACAAACCTGTTCACAATGCCATTATAAAGGCTATTTTTTCCCAAAATCTGGAAAGAAAATTCCCAATGAAAAGGTTTTTCCTTGTTTTAAATGAAAATTTAATCATTCCCTGTCCCTAGCTGCAATATCGTAGCCACGAACTTGATGATTGGCATTGGTTTGTAACCCAGATCAAAATTCAAAAAGGTTTCGGTTACATTATTCCAACTAGTCTAGTTACATTATTGCAACTAAAATTGAGCTAAAAATATTGTAATCTGAGTCTTCTCTGATGTAAATACGCTTTTAATATTTTGATTTTTAACTATTTTTACTATTAAGCAAAAAATCAAAATATCAAAGAACATATTTGGAATTCCTTTTTTTTTTGTTGCAATTTCACTAAAAGGAAAATGCCCCAGTTTATCCAAATCAAATACATGACAAATATATAACAAGCATTTCCTGTTTCCTTTATTTTTAAAAAAAAAATGCAGTAAATACTGTACATAATATCACAGAAAAAATCAAGAAAGAATATATCACACATTTCAGTAATGTCAAACTTAGTATCGAAAAGTAGGTGGTGCGAACGTCAACACTTTCATTTAATTAGGAAAATTAATTCCTTGTTGTTTGCACAAGAATATAAGTCATAAAGATAATTTAATTTGGGTCAAGTCCAAAAGATTGAATACAAAAGAAATGGATCGATTTAAGGAGTTCAAATTTTGTTTACATCGACGACATCGGGAACTTCCTGGTTGCATCGTGGCTGGTTCTCTTTAAAATTGTGGAAACCAGCTTCATTGAATTACGGAAAAATCCGGCATTTCACGAACAAAGAACTTCGAGTGTCGCCGTAATTTTCCGCTTCTAGGTCGACGCATTCGGCAGTGGAATTTTTCAGTCTATTTATAGATTGTAAACAGATACTCACCCTTTATCCAACGACCAGTTAGTCGTCTGTATGTCAAATGTAGCCTACATTTATAACATTAATAGAGACAAGAATGACTTTTTTGTGATAGGTGTTCATGCCCTGATCAGCTTTGGTCTGGTCACACACCTCTCTGCTGAAAGATAGCTTTTCCTCCCTTTTCCTCAATATTTCATTATGATCTAGATCTTCCATTTTCACTGAGTATGATTGTTTTATTCGTCAGCAAAGACTTTTATGGTTATTTCTTTATTGTTGTCCATTGCAAAAGGTTTTCATTAGGCCTACCATACAGATTTAAAAAAAATATGGGCATAATTATAAGATGCACATGTCATTCGACCATTCTTTTTGTCTATTTATTAAACCTCTTTCATTGTCTGTGCAGCAGACGTCTTTTTCCCGCCATGTGCATGTAGGGGTAGTCCACAAACAAGAAGAAACAAAACCTTTGTGATTGAATAGGGACAAATGTTAACCCTTCCACAAACAAAACATAATTTTGACATCCTTTTAACCCATTACCACTCCAGGCCCGTAGGAAGCAATTTCATATTGGGGGGGGGGGGGGGGGGGCTAAAGCCCTTGTCCTGAATATTGGGGGCGCCGGGGGGGGGGGCTAATTTGGATTTTCCCAAAATTTTCAGTGTAAAATTAAGAAAATTCGGCATTTTTGGCCAACATTAGGGGGGGGCTTAGCCCCCCCCCTAGCCCCCCCCCCCCCCCCCCTGTTCCTACGGGCCTGCACTCAGTGACTCTGTTTGACTCACAAGTGAAGACCCACAAGAAACTGGCTATGGAAAACATTGTGGAAAATGAAGAAATTGCTTGTGGCAAGCAATTTCTTCATTTCCCACAATATTTCTATACAAAATGATTAAGAAAACATACTTTTTCATTCATTTTTAGTTGTCGTCTGCAACGTCTTTGAATTTGGAATAGTCCAAAATTTAGACGTTTAGTAATGGGGTGAGAAGATACCTCAATATTCTCAGCCACATACAGATCTAGGATTTCTGTGAAGGGGTTTCGAACATACAGAAAAGGAGTTCGTTTTCCTAGAATTACACTATTTTGACTGGATTTCTGTATGAAATTGAAAATGATCAGGCTATTTGTAGAAGGCTGCGTTTGCCCCCCCCCCCCCCCGAAACTGGATACGTCACTGGCCACATGGCGGGAAAAACGCGTAGAAAATAGTAGAAGCGAAGATGTAATTATTCTGCACGGTGGTGGGCCCTACTGGTGAAGGAAACGACAGAATACATGGTTAGGTGCTACAGCTGTCGCGACATGGCCATATAGGCCTACGTTGAAAGGGGTGTTAAACCCAATTCAATCAATTTTGATTGAAAAATGACAAGACGGTATTGTGTATCTTTTCTGGCCCGTAGGAAGCAATATTTCATGGGAGGGGGCTAAAGTCCCTGCCCGGACCAGTGCCTGAATATTGGATGGGCTAAATTGGATTTTCCCTAAATTTTCATTGTAAACTAAGGAAAATTCGG
Source organism: Fragum sueziense (assembly GCA_963680895.1). NCBI lineage: Eukaryota > Metazoa > Mollusca > Bivalvia > Cardiida > Cardiidae > Fragum > Fragum sueziense. Next base: position 33,006,145 of record OY804598.1, on the reverse strand, counting down.
CGGTTTTGGCCAACTTTGGACCCCAATACCCCCCCCCGGCCCCCTGTTCCTACGGGCCTACTTTTGATGGTTTGCATACATATCTTGGCACTCGTAATGTATGTAAAATTGTGTGTGCGTGTGGAGGGGGTTGGGGTGGTGTTCAGTGGTGGATACCTTTCAAAAACTTAAAAGAGATTACTCGATCGATTTAAACCTTTCCATAACTGCGAGATTTTCACCCTTGGCATTTTTTTAATAAGACCATGTTGTTATCGCATGTTAATGAATGTTATAGTAAATGTTTATGAATAATAAAGTCTTTCCAAAACAAGACCTCATTCAGAGATGACGTGTCTTATAGAAAGGGATTGGGAAAATATCAAGGTAAAAGAAGCAAATGCATTTTCTCCTTTTATTCTCAATATTACCTTGCTAGCCTAACGTATATTTCCGACATACGCGAATTTCATATCATAATTTATTATTAGGCCTACATCCATTTTGTCGTCTGCAGCAGCTTTTTGGATAAGACTGTCCTAAGATTTCATCGTATGGGGAAGGGTAAACCCATTCCCACAAAATGACTCTTTTTGACTCGATCTCTCAAGATGATGGCTTTGGAAAACATTGTGAAATGAAGAAACTGCTTGTGACAAGCAATTTCTTCATTTCCCACAACGTTTTTTATCCCGATAGACAAAATGAATTAAATTTCATTGACATGACATTGTCGTCTGCAGCACCTTTGAATTCGGACAAGACTAAAATTTTGCCGTTTGGTAACAGTTAAACGACGACCGATGTAAGAACATTGGACTTCAGTTAGTTCTAATTGTGCTTTTTAAGTGTGTCATTCCTAAAAAAGGCCCTGGTTTAGATGCCATTGATAGAAAACATTGGGAAATGTTGCAGCAAAAAGAAAAAAAAGTTTTGACAACCAACATTTTCTTTATAGTCTCAGTATTCTTTTTAGCTGTATGCGACCTATTGTAGCCTACACAAATTCTACCTTTTCAACAGAATTTCTTTATTTGTAGGATTTTCAAATTGGAACAGTCCGTTGTTTTTTTACTTTTCTTGAAATGGGTACATATAGAATGCACGTACATGCATATTTACATGTACATAGCAAAGTATAGACGTTTACCTAATAGGTATGCTATATAGCCTACAGGGCCATACTGAATACATGTTTGTCACAAAAATATCAATAATTATGACCACCCTTTGTTCACGAATTTCACTGTAAATACACCAAATAAGGCATAAGTTTCAATATATTCACAACTTTGACCGTCAGTATTCATTTTATATACTAAAAAGACATTTTTTGTTGTTTTGACTTCAAAGAAAGATTGGAATGATTGAAGTTTGGACGCCATTTTGAATCTGTTAACCAATATTTAAGTGTTGTTTTTCCGCGATTGCACCCTTATTATGTAATAGAAATGCATCCAACTTCACATCTAACTTGTAAAAGCCCAAATGTTTCAGAATACCATGAAAGCTTGGACATTTATGCTTTAATTTTAATGAAATTGACCAATATATCGACGTAAACAAATAGCCCTATCTCGCTAACGATAGAAATGTCTGGCCCGTTCTGTCACTATGTACGATTGAGGTTTTTGGCGTTATTTGGTCTTATTTTGAATGAACAATGTCATTTTTACTTGATATGAGCCTAGAATAATGTACCCAACACAAGGGCGGTGTCGAAAATAACGTGGAAAATGCATTTTCAGAAAATAATTTTGCAGAAAATATAGAGCCTTCTGTTTCTTCATACTGGATGAAAATGGCGCCGCGGACAATTTTTGTGTTTTATATGGAAAATGTAATCGGCTACTGTGCTTTATGTATCAAAGCAAAACAACATCTGTTCCGACAAAAATTGCATAGGATGTTGGAATTTTAATTTTAAATCATAAATTTGACCATAAAACCAAAATTCAGATTGTACACGATAATTAAAGTTGTACATTTGTGTTTTCGAACACCCAATTTTCTACTTTACAATCAAAATTCTGTTTTAAAAGTCATTGACACCCGGTTTTCTTTGCAAATGAGATTAATTCAATGTATACTTTGTTGGTTTATTCAATAAAAGTTTGAATTTCGCAATTAAGTAACTAGAAAATAGCGTTCTAATTAGACCTAACAAACACAATATAGAGAAATAAACAACTTCGGGACGATTTTCAATCGCGCACCTTAGGTGCTTTCTGCAAGGTCCGCGCTCTGTGTATAAATAGACGCGTCCTACAAGGGCGGGTCATTCATCGAATTTTCGTCTGCTTGCAAGGTTACCGCAACGTTACGTCAACTCAACAACAATCATGTCTGATGCTCCAGCAAAGACGCCAACCAAGGCTAAGAAGGCTGCCAAGCCAAAGAAGGCAGCAACACATCCGAAATACATCGATATGATCAAGGCAGCGATCAAGGCTTTGAAGGAGCGCGGAGGTTCATCCAGACAGGCTATCGTGAAGTACATCATCGCTAACTACAAAGTCGGAGATGCATCCAAGGTCGGATCACGAGTCAAGCTCGCCCTGAGGGCCGGAGTTACGAAGGGAGTTCTGAAGCAGGTGAAGGGCACAGGCGCATCGGGATCCTTCAGAATTAACGAGGCTGAAAAGGCGAAGAAACCGAAGGCAGCCAAGAAGCCAAAGGCCAAGAAACCCAAGGCTAAGAAACCAGCTGGGGAGAAGAAACCAAAGGCAAAGAAAGCTAAAACACCAAAGAAGAAGGCAGCAGCTAAGCCCAAGAAATCACCAGCGAAAAAGGCAGCTAAACCAAAGAAGGCAAAATCTCCAGCAAAGAAAGCAGCAAAGAAGGCAAAATCACCGAAAAAGGCTAAAGCAGCCAAGAAGTGAATAAACTCTGGACTTTAAAGGGACTAGTGTAAATATCTGTACATGCTCATCAGTGTAAATAGTCATCATCATCATCATCAGTTCTCTCCGGGCAGCTGAGGCGAGTGTTAACCCAGAATGACGTGGCACTGTGGACATTTCAGTGATCGAACTCGATTCCTGTTGATTCAGAGATGCCTGAACTCACCAGGCCAAACAACCATGGACTAGTCGTGCTAATTGTGGATTAACATTTTGCTTCGTTTCATTTGTTTACTTTACATTTGTCATTTCATATTCATATTTTGTTCATGATGCATTATTTATCTTTTTTTTTTTTTCAAGAAAATGACGTCGTTTTATACTATGCTTGCGCTCTGTGAGTGCTAATGAGAATTAAATCCAGTTGTATTGCAATTACTCGAGGAGTTAACGCTTCGAGGAATTGCGAATATGACTTTAAATCTTAAAATATCTCTGTTGCTTCCCCCCCCCCCCCCCCACGAATTTCCCCAGTTGAGTCGGAGTTTCCTCAGCTCGTACGAATTAAGCGGTAGAGATTTTGACTCGTAATATCGTCGCTTTTCTTCGAAAACCTTGTATCTGCAGCTAGTTTTAAGCTGCAGATACGTGGTTATCAAAGAAAAGCATCGATATACCGGTAAATGAAGATGTTAAGTCGAAAATTTTATAGTCAGTAGGTTTTCTTCCTTTCGAAAACCAATCGACTATCACATTTTCGACTTAATGGAAGCCATTGCAGATTACAGTCTACCGCTGCTTTTCAACAAAAACCTCGTTACTACAGCTTGTTTAAAGCTGTAGTTACGAGGTTTTCGTTGAAAAGCAACGCAATGTTACTCTGAGTACAAAACTTGAACGAACATCATTTAGAGAAAAGGAGAAATGCAGGCAGTCCGCATTTGCCTGTTATCTCAGATTTCCCAAAACAGTCTGAAGAGGTCATCAATGCCTTGGATCGTTTGTACCGAATTTTTGCGAAAAGTTGCGCCTCGCCGTTAATATTTCTCAAGACAAGACCTAGTTTTTAGCGTACATATTTGGAAAAAGGTTTGAGAAAGCACTGCGACAAAAGAAGGAAAATGCTAATGATCACTCAGCATTTTGATTTTCATCCTTTTGTCCTATTTATTCAGTGTTAAAATAGATCTACACACAAATCCTATATCGTCTGCAACAGCAAAGTAGTCCCTAAAAGTCGTTTGGTAAACTAAAGGTTAGCCCTTTCCCAAAGAAGACCTGATTTTGACGTCCCTAAATGAAAAGGCTTTGGAACACATTGAGACAAAAGAAGAAAATGCTGATAATCAGCATTTTCTTCTTTTGCCTCAATCTTTTCTACGCCATAATTATATACTTATCAGCATCAAATTGTCGTCTGCAGCAGCTTTTGAACTGAACAATGACGTTTGGGAAGGGGAAACGGTTTATCCAGGGTTTTCGTCCCAAACTGAGGAAAGTCGAAAACATTGCTGGAAAACAAAATTTCGAATGGACCCCCGAAATTGCGCCGACTTCTCGACCGATGTTTTTCGCTGACGACTTTGACCAAAAGGAAACTTCAAGAGAAAAGATGACACGTTGATAACGAACATTCATTTTCAGCATTTTCTCCTTTTGCCCCAATATTTTCCGTATTATATTGTACACAAATCATATCTTCATCAACATCCATTGTGTCATCTGAAACAGCTTTCAAATTTCAGCCGTTTGTGAAAGGGTTAAACCCTTTTCCTAAACAAGACCTGGTTTTGGCGTAGACAGTCGTGGTCCGAGAAAGCATCGAGAGTAAAGAATTTGCTGATTTCTCCCTTTCTCTCAATACTTTCTATGGCAAATTGACATGCGCATTTTCTACAGCAGAATCAATTATACCGCCCGCAAATCCATTGAAGGTTGATCGGTCTGAATTTTAATAATTCGCTGCTTTCCAACGAAAACCTCGTAACTGCAGCTTAAAACAAGCTGCAGTTACGAGGTTTTCGTTGAAAAGCAACGAATTTTGTTTGGGAGAGGATTAAAAAGAACGAACACGCCAAGGCGATGAGCACGAAGCATTCATCATTCAAGCCTTTCATGGATGTTTTAACTAACAAGACTTAGTTTTAAATTCCCAATAGTAATGGCTTCAGAAAACATTGATGCATAAGAAGAAAATTATGATATCTGAATCTTCTTTTGTCACAATATACTGAAAAAAATCATAACCCCATCTACACCCATTAAATGATATTTTCTCGTCAGGAGCAACGCTCAAATCGGATCATGCTAATAGTGTAAATTTTATGTCTTAGAAAACATTGAGACAAAAGAAGAAAATTCTGATATCAGAAAGGGAAGGCTAAAGCCTCCCAAAGTCGCCAAAAATGCCAAATTTACAATGAATATCGAGAGAAAATCCAATTTAGCCCACCTCCCTTCAAACATTCAGACACTGGGGCTTAAGCCATCTCAATATAAAATTGCATCCTACGGGCCTGGTTACAATACCTTGTTTTGATGTACCTGGTAGGAAACATCGAGATAACAAGAAAGTGTTATTAATCAGCATCTCCTTTTGCCTCAATATTTTCTTTCTATACTGTACACAAATAATGCGTTTACAACAACGCTTATAAGACCTATTTAGCGCCGTCGGCATAAGCTCTCAATATGATCAGTATGAATTTCTGCTGCTTTGGAAAGGGGTTAGCATCCCCCAGGGTTTTATGTGCTATATTACAAAATGGAGGTTTTCTACAAAAGTCCGCAGTCTGCAATTCATTCCAATTTGAACCAGTAGACCTGACATATTGTCATGTGTGAAAGGTTCAAAATGCCGACAATTGCAATATCCTCATTTCCTTCAATGTTTCTCGTCAAGAATCCCGAAGTTTTGTCGCACCACCAGAAATGTTTTCGAAGAAAAGTATTACGTCGCTTCGTTTAACCCATTACCAAACGATAAAATTTTAGGGTGATCCAAATTCAAAGATCCTGCAGACGACAATTTCAAGTGAATGAAATTTCACATTTTTCGGTCTTTTTACATAGAAAACATTGTGGGAAATGAAGAAATTGCTTGTCACAAGCAATTTCTTCATTTTCCACGATGTTTTCCAAAGCCTTTATCTCTTTGGGAGTCAAAAAGAGTCACTGTGTGGTAATGGGTTAACCCTTTCCCAAACGGCAAAATTTTAGGGTGATCCACTTCAAAAACTGCCGCAATGGAAGTTATTAAAGATAGAATTTGTGTAAAATACGGCATAGAAAATATTGCGACAAAAGGAGAAACTGCTGGTTATCAGCAGTTTCTTCTTTTGTTTCAATGTTTTCCCAAGCCTTTTCTATTAGGGACGTCAATACCAGGTCTTGTTTGTGAAAGGGTTTGACATTATTGTCAGAAAGATATGTTTCGAAAGACATCAAGTGAAGAGAAGACAATAATGATTACATTGATGGAGAAGAAGAAATGTCGAAAAAAAAACAACAACAACCACGGTGTATAATCACGTGACTCAGAATTTCCGATAATCTTCAATATCTTTTTTAATACTTGACCAATTTGAATTCGGTTTGAAGCAGAGAAGGTGGGAAAATGCTAGGAAAAAGTTGGACGTGTTGGATTTTTGAATCAACCGATAAAAAAGTTATTGAAGATAAACCAAAATATTCAGTTGATTTTTAGCTCCACTGGCCGGCAGGCCAGCGGGCTATTGTCATGGGGCTGTGTCCGTCGTGCGTCCGTCCGTCCGTCCGTGCGTCCGTCCGTCCGTAAACTTTTCATTTAAAAATCTTCTTCTCAAAAATTACCAGATGGATTTCAACCAAACTTCACAGGAATGATCCTTGGGTGACCCTCTCTCAGATTCCTTCAAAGCATTCTGATTGAAGTAGAAAGTCTGGAGTTATCTGCCCTTGAATGTCAAAAATGGCCGTTTTGACTTTATTTTCACTCTAGCAATTACAAATATTGACCAATCAAGACAAAACTTGGACAGAATGATTGTGACTATAAGATCTTGCCTGGGTGTAATTTTCAGCCTGATCTGAATTTTACATCATGAGTTATGTGCCCTTGAAATTGACAAAATTGCCATTTTCGGCTTTGTTTCCACTTTGTTTTCACTTCAGCAACTACAAATATTAACCAATCAACACAAAACTTGGATGGAATTATGGTGACTATAAGATTTTGCTTGGGTGTAAATTTCAGCTAGATCTGAATCTTACATCATCAGTTATATGCCCTTGAAATTGACAAAATTTCCATTTTCGGCTTTATTCTGACTTTGTTTTCGCTCTAGTTACTACAAATATTGACCAATCAAGACAAAACTTGTAGGCTACAGAATGTTGGTGACTATAAGATCTTACCTTGGTATAGTTTTAAGCATGATCTGAATTTTACATCATGAGTTATGTGCCCTTGAAATTGACAAAATTGCAATTTTCGGCTCTATTTTGACTTTGTTTTCACTCAATCAACTACAAATATTGACTTCCAAGACAAAACTTGTGCAGAATGTCGGTGACCATAAGATCATACATTTGTGTAATTTTCAGCTTGATTTGAATTTTACATCATGAGTTATGTGCCCTTGAAATTGACAAAATGCCATTTTCGGCTCTATTTTGACTTTGATTTCAGTCTTGCAACTACAAATATTGACTTATCAAGACAAAACTTGTACAGAATGTTGGTGACTATAAGATCTTGCCTTGGTAGAATTTTCAGCTTGATCTGAACTTTAGGTCATGCGTTATGTGCCCTTGAAATTGACAAAATTGCTATTTTCGGCCTTATTTTCACCTTTACAACCATTAGTATTAATTAATCAATACAATAACTTTCACAGAATTTTACTGACCATAAGATCTTACTTGCTTGAAATTTTCAGCTTGCTTGTTTGTGCAGCCTGAACCTTTGAAATTGCATTCAACAAGACAAACAATCAGGCCTGTGGAGCGCTTCCAGACCGCCAGGACTGTCTAGTTCAAAAATCAACCACGTCCATCTAATGCGTGACGTCTGTCCACATTCTCTGCTTCAAACCGAATTCAAATCGGCCCAGTTTTTACAAAATTATTGAAGATTTTCTGAAAATATTGCATCATGTGATTATCATGCATCGTGACAACACAAAACAGCTTCACAAATCTCACGATATTTTATATACTAAACGGGGGGAGGGGGTTATCGCGAATGTCGTATACATCAAGTCATGCAAAGCTGATTCGTGGTCGTATGAGCCCTTTCCAAAATCGACAAGTTTTAGGGTGGTCCAATTTGAAAGCTGGTGTAGACGACAAAATCAATGTTATGAAAGATTGAAATTGTGTGTACAATAAAGCACAAACAATGTCGAGGTAAACGAAGAAAATGCTGGTCATCCGCATTTTCTTCTTTTGTCTCAATGTTTTCCTAAGTCTTATTTTCTTAGGGCAGGCCCGTAGGAACAGGGGGGCTAAGCCCCCCCCCCCCCCCAAAGTTGGCCAAAATTGCCGAATTTTCTTAATTTTTCACTTAAAAGTGTGGGAAAATTCAAATTAGCCCCCCAATATTCAGGACAAGGGCTTTAGCCCCCCCCCTATGAAATTGCTTCAGGGTGGAGTACGGGCCTGTAGGGGCACCAAAAACAAGGTATTCTTTGGGAAAGACTTAAATGCAGCGAGACTTCCTTTTCCGAATATGGAAAAAATGTGACCAGCTTTGATTCAGACCAACCTGCGCATACTTAGGCTATATGCACATCACAGGTGATCAAGATCCACGCTGTATATACTCTCCAAAGCCGAGGTCTATTGATTAACCACCATTATATATCATAATGGAATGAAGAGAGAATGTGCTCTGTTCTTAAGAGAGTACGCTATATAGTAGCCTACTTTTCCTAGCTTCCCCCATTAAGCCTACTTTATCTTAATTGGGAGAGCAAATGATACCGAATATAATTTAGTACAGTCAAACGACGAAAATGTGGAACATAATTATAATGTTTAATTAAATAATTAGCCTATATTTGAAAACATGGGAAAAAGAAGGGGTTATTCAAAATAAGTAGATCTATTTGAAGACATAGCCTAAACTTTTGGAGGAGTAGGCTAGAACCTACTGAGCATTGCGTTGATAAATCTTAAAACATTGATTCGGTCGGCACAATCCCTTCAGCCAATCAAAAACGTCGTCAGTCGACCTGCATTCATTCGGTGGAGGTGAAAGCTTCGGTCTTTTTCCTTAAAGCATTACCAACTTTCAGCATTAATATCTCGACGACTACGCCAGATTATTTAAAATGCGTTGGTAGTTAGAAAGTTTAAATCACATTCTTTAGAGAAAGAGTTTAGTTTGTGAATTTTAGCGACAGATTTTGGAAATATTCTGCCTCAAAAATGGTATCCCGTGACGATAAAGACCGAAATTGTACCCTCGATAAAAAAAATGAAAGTGGGGCTATGACGTCATGCCGACTGATTCTATAGGCTTATTCTTAGAGTTGCTCTGGGGAGAACTTCTACTGGTGTCAGTCTGTTTAAAACCCTTTCCCAAATGTATAAATGGATTGCTCCCATTTGAAAACGGAAGCAGATAATAAAAATAAGGATGAGCCAAAAAGTAGAAAACATTGTGACAAAATGAGAAAATGCTCAGCTTGTTCACTAAATATTTCTACTTTTGCCCAAATGCTATCCTAAGCATTTTCTATTGTGGGACGTCAAAACTGGTTCTTGTTTGGGTAGGCCTAATGGTGAAATAGGGCCTAGATTTCAAAATGAAAGTCTCATTGCTGAAAGTCTTGGAACCTTAAGTAACTAAGGCTACTTTCAGACTAATCCGAGTCTTCTCTGATGTAAATACGCTCTTTGATATTTTGATTTTTCGCTATTAAATAGCGAAAAATCAAAATATCAAAGAGCGTATTTACATCAGAGAAGACTCGGATTACTTTCAGACCCCCTCCCCCATTTCCATTAATTTAACAAAAAAAGCTGTGCTGTGAATAGCTTCCGAAAGGACCTAGCTACGCTGATTCAACGTTGTTTATGCTTTTGACGTTGAATGACGAAATAAAACCGCACGTTTTGAAATAGTTTCGCTCATAATTAGCCAGGGATTTTGAAATTTTTGCGTTTGACATTTGACGGGTGGGCGTGGCAGTCGTAATCAGTTTCGGAAACCTCGGATATTATCGAACGAAAATAGCAAAACAATCCGAAATATCAACATCCGGAATATCAAAAGGAGAAGTTCAGATAAATTTTCGGAGAGATCTTATCAAAATTCACAACAAATGAGTGGTGACATACATGGTCTACCTGCGATAACGGTGAGGAATTAACATATTTATGGACTGTGCTTAAAAGCAAGCCTGATTTTCCTGTCAAAATCAAACAAACGGCAAAATAAGTTCGTTTTGGTCCAATGACATAATTTTGGCATCTAACCTAATTTAGGTTGCTTCCTTCTAGACTAACTTTAACTCTTTTTCAAACATTAACAGCTCTAATTTTTTGCGACTTTTTGAGAGATAATTTAGTAAAACAAGAAAATGCAGATTACCTGACCAGTAATTTCTCCTTTTGCATCGTTAGTTTTTCTCTGAATCCCCAAACAAGGCTTGTGGTCTGCACCATCTTTCATAATTTGAAACTGTCAAAAATCTTTTCATTTGGGAAATAAGCTCATACAAGTAGCAAGTAATATGAATATAGGCAAAGCCTAAACACGGGCGAAGCAAGCATAAATCTATCTTGATGACATAATTATGCTACTTTCTTACACTGTCAAATGGCAACTTCTGAACAGTCGCTTATAGATCTGTCTTCAAGTAAAAGAGAGAAAAGGGTTAAATAATGAGAGGCTATGATTGCGAATGTTTTGGTTCAAAGAAGAATGATCAGAGCAATGTGACAGTGCTTTCATGTCTTTATGATCGAGTGGTCAAAATTCTAAAAACCAGGGAAATGTTTTCCCAAGAGAAAATGTTTTGCTGATATATCCTAATTAGAATGTCTTCTTTCCCCTCCATTTTCATCAATTATCATGAGTTCTGAGTCACCTTGAAAAGTGTGTTGTAGTTTTTAAAGCCAATTGGGAAAGGGTTAAAACGGCATATCCGTGTCGATTAAATAACGGGACGCGTAGACAGAAATGTACCATTGCGTCGTATTAAAACCCCCGCGCGAGTGCGCGTGACGTTATGCGCAAATATATTGATGACGTCATTTGTGTCATGAAACGCCGTGGATACGAAACTTGTATATTTCTTTGCCATATCTTATTTAGATGTTGTACAAATGCGTTTCACCGTTATTGAAACGGAATTTTACGAGAAATTTTGGTGGGTGATGTTTTTATCAACTTTTGTTATATATTTTCCCATAAGACAACGTAAAGTTGACTGGTCATCAAACAGTGGATTTAGGGACGAGGAAAACGGCAACCAGAAGTAGTTGTCGAGAGTTAGTCCACGAATGCCCCATGAAAATAAAAACAAAATGGCCGCCACAAAGTTGTATGGGTATGTCAATATTTGTCATCATAATTACCCGTGACCTATAGGCGGGCTTTGCCCGCAACAAGTTGCGGGCTTCGCCCGTATAAAATCTTTGCTAAAATGATAAATTACTAATGGGGAAGTTTCTAGTTAGCCGGTCCCCATACTAAATGGTTGCTAGTAAAGTTACAAAATACAAGTAATTTTTCATCAATAAAGAGGAAAATGAGCAGGGGTGTGGGGGCAGCAGCCCCCATAAATAATTTCAAAATAAAATAAAGCAGGGGTGTGGGGGCGGCAGCCCCCAAACGACTTCCTAGTCAATAGGGACCGGTATACTTGATGTGTTCCGACTAATGTCAGTGCGGTTTCAGAATCGATTGATTGGAGGCCCGTGCGATTTGGCCGCTTCCTCTTCTGGAAGACCACGTCATAGAAGACGTTTGGTCACGTGATAGAAGACGAGTAGAAGTCGGAAGACTAAAAATAAATCGAACATGCCTTGAAAACGGAAGTGGCTTTTCTATCAAAAGGCTCTTCAAAAAGGAGGAAATTAGAATGGCCAGCTCCAATTTGGTAGACTGGGTACCGTTCCTGATACTACTACAATGTACTGATAAAGGCACTTCTTTTTCAAAAGCACAAGTTTTGTTCTCGTTTTGATCGCAAAATTAATACAAACTAATTGTAAACAAGCGATTTTCAGTAATTGAGAAAATCTGTACTTTGTAACTAAAGATGCTCTCATGTTGCCGACCACATGACCTCTTCCGTCTTCCGTCTTCTGCTCAAAAATGGAAGAGCTAGAAGAGCTTCCAGAAACAGAAGAGGCCCGTTCGATTTAGTCGGAAGTGCTTGTCACGTGACTCTTCTGATTTCAGAAGAGGTAAAACAAACAGAATTTTTGGTCTTCCTCTTCCGGAAGACCACTTTTGGCCTAAATCGCACGCGGCTTGGGATTTAAGGCCTCTTTCAATTGCTATGGTCACCCTGTCATATCACTGAGACTGGAGCACCTAACCATGGTTTCCTGTCAATTCTCATACCATTACTATCACAACATCCTTACCGAGCCTCCAGCTAATTTTCAACATATTAATGATTATCAAACCATTGGTGTGAGACAATTTTGTCACAAAAGGTGGGTGCAGCAACCAGGGATCTAACATGGGACCTCATGAGTGAGTATGATGTGCTACCAAATGCGCTATGGCTGCAGCCATAGCTATTTGAGACGCCAACATAGATGTTTATTAATATAAACAAGTCATTTATGATATGAATAGAAGTTCTGAAGTTCAAGTCACGTCAGGAATACCTCAGGGATCGGTGCTTGGTCCTCTTCTGTTTCTCCTATATTGATTACTTTTAAATCCTATTTACGTCAGCACTGAGCAGTCATATTGTAAACTGCTATAACTTTGAAATTGTTGGCTGTGCATGAAAGGTTTATAAATTAGTGCAGATTTGTAATTTCTCTCAATTTAATATATTTGCAGGTAGACCATCCAGGCACAACACGCTTGCTGCATATAAAAGTCAAGGAAGGAAAAAATCTTGCCAAAAAAGATATATTTGGAGCAAGGTAAAATGTGCTGCATCAAAAGATTTAGTTGTACATTATAATCAAATTTTAACACAGTATACTGTTTTTAACAAAAGGGGGGTGGGTGGAGGGGTCTAAATTTTCAGATAATGCATACTACAATGGCAGGTGAATGAAAAGTTATATTGTCGGTCTTTCTAACAGAAAATCTTGTGGGAAACTAATTTGATCTCCACAATGGTATGGAAAGCCCATTACCAGATAACAAAACATTAGACTTGTCTAAATTGTAAGATATTGCAGATTACACTTTCAATTGAATGGGACTTAAATTTGTTTGGTCTTTTGGGTTAGAAAACATTGTGGGAAATGAGGAAATCGCTTGTAACAAGCAATTTCTTCATTTTCTACAATGTTTTCGAAAGCTGTTTTCTTGTAGGCCGTCAAAAAAAGTCACTGTGTGGTGATGGGTTAAAAAGATTATCATCACATTTATGTAAATGTTTCAGACTTCAATGCCTCGGTATCAATTGAAAGATTCAAGCATCTTGTTTTTTACCCGTTATCTGTCATTCTGTCTGTCTGCGTACCTTAATCTATTGCCACACTATGAGGTTTTTGAAGTCCCTTATTAATAGAAGAGCCTTAGGAAAACATTGAGACAAAAGAAAGAAATGCTGATATCCAGCATTTTCTTCTTTTTCCTCACGATTTTTTAAGCTATGATACACATCATTTCTGTGTTTGAGATCAGTTATTTTGTCTGCAACTCATTTCTAATTGGAAAAGTCCAAAAGTTTGCCTTGTGGGATAGTGTTTAGTGACAAAGCTCATATTTTGGTATGTTTGTTCTTCTCAGACTTGTATAGCGACGCCAAGGTCAATTTCATCCATGGGATATCAATCATTAAACCTTACTATTTCTTGGGCATTTTTTATTGATAAATTGATCTTAAGTATGTTTGTTCTTCTCATATAGCGACGCCAAGGTCAATTTTATCCATGGGATGTCAATTCAAGAATTCCCAAATGACAAAATTTCAGGCTGATCCAAATTGAAAGCTGCAGCAGCGAACAGAATAAAGATTAAAAAACATTGAATTTGTGTAAAATATAGCAGGAAAATATTGAGGCAAAAGGAGAAAGGGCTGGTTATCAGCAGTTTCATCTTTTGCCTCAATGTTTTCCCAATCCTATTCTATAAGGGACGTCAAAACCAAGTCTTGTTTGGGATAGGGTTAAACTGAAAGTCATTTCCAAACTATTTCATGGGCATTTGTATTTTATTCAGAAACTGATCTTTGCATATTTTACAGTGATCCTTATGTACGAGTGTCGTTATACAGAGGAGATAGGGAATCAGGACTTATAGATTTTGTACATACTAGCACCATTAAAAAGGTTTGATTCTTTATGTAATTGTTCCATTCCCAAGTAATGACACTTTTTGATGTTCCACAAAATGAAGGATTTGGCAAACATTGTGAAAATTGAAGAAATTGCTTGTGTCAAAGTTGTCCCGAGTTCATATTGTTCCACCATAGCATCAGCAGCAGCAGGACTGGGAAGAAGAGAAAATATTTAAACCAACACAGCTTTGAATTTGATTATTAGCATTCTTCAGATTAACCTTCTCCCAAATAAGAAAATAGGCTTGGGAAAACATTGAGGCAAAAGAAGAAAATGCTGATAATCAGCATTTTCTCCTTTTGCCTCAGTATTTTCTATGCTATATTTTACCAAAATCACATCTGTATCAACATCCATTTTGTCTTCTGCAGCAGCTTTCAAAATTTACGAGCCTAACATTTTGTCATTTGAGAAAGGATTAACAAGATTTTACAAAATTTTTAAGTCTTACAAAACTCTTGATTAAAACACTCTCACTCAATATTTCGGCAAATTTGCCTTTTTCAAGATGATCTAAAAACTTGTTTGCACTTACCACATAATATATAATTATTTCATTGACTCACATAGCCATTTTTGTTTCTCGATCTTCTTGAAAAAAGGCAAATTTGCCGAGCTAAATATTGAATTGAGAGTATTTTAATAAAGTATTTATTATATTGCATGAGGAATATTTTTGTGGTATTGTTATAAAACTCATTTTTCCTCTTTTTCAGTCTTTGAATCCATCATGGGATGAAGAATTTATGTTCAGAGTGAGTAAAAATTTAACTTAAATCCAAACTTTTTATGAGTTCTTAGTTGAATAATCTGCAATCTGATTAAAACCAGATGTGTCATCTTATTTCTTACAGTAACATCTGACAGTCACCAGTTAGAGGTCATTGTTTAACCCTGGGATATCCAATATCACAGGGATAACGACTAGCAGGGGCCCAGTCGCCCATGGCCCCTAGATTTTGGGCTGGGCCCCTGAATATTTAGAAAATATGCCCATACCCTTAAAGTGACATTTCACATTTATTTCATTTTTTAAAAGTATGTCTTGATGCAAAGATTATTTATTCTAATGCGTAGAAATGATATCAGTTTTTTTGAAGATGTTTTTTAGAAGCCTTTAAAGTTGAGACAGAAATGACAAATTCTATATATATCTGAACTGTTGTCCACAACAATTTGTTTAATTTTAGCACAAAAATATATATTTCTCGTAAACGGTACAATATTTTGGCTTGAAATTTTCAGAAATTTCATAAGAAAAGATGCTCTTTCAGATAGAATAAAAGTAAAATTTATGTGAAAATAATTGTGAAATGTCACTTTAATGTTAAGTATTGAATTTTGCTATTCTGGGCCCCTAAGTTCAAATTGTCAGTCTTTATCCCTGTATCAATTGTTTTTAATCTGTCAATCAAATGTCAAATGTCAGAAAGGATATTGGCCCAGCCGGTGTTCGAACTCACAACCAGAATCCAAGTTCTAAAAGTGCCATTTCATGTTCTAGAATAGTTCTTGAACTAAAATGAACTTTTTCGCAGGGGCAATGAGCAGCTTTAAAAACTTCGCTCTGAAGAGAAGAATGTTTTATCTTAAAATATTTTAAGGAATCTCAAATTATCTTGCTCTATGGAACGTGCCTCAGGTCTTGTTCAGCAAAGTTTTAACCAAGATGTTCATTTCTTTCAGGTGAATCCAAGGGACAATGTGCTCCTATTTGAAGTTTTTGACTCCAACAGAGTGGTAAGAATTAACCCATTCCCAGACCAGAGTAACAGATAAGCAGGGTGAAAGCATTCAATTATGTTTCATTTCAAATCCAAACCTTATGTTGTTGGTACTCTTTTGAATCGTCTTAATGAGATTTTTCAAATGAGTACCCAGGCTGCGGCCTTAGCGCAGTTGGTAGCGCATCTGCCTCTCATTCGAGAGGTCCCGGGTTCGATACCCGGCAGCTGCAAATACATTTTCTTATAAAATTGTCACACACCAATGGGTTTGAAATCGTTAACTTAAGTGGGCGAGCAGCTGGAGGCTCAGTAAGGGTGTTGTGGTAGTACTGGTTTGAGAAACAACAGGAATCCATGGGTAGGTGCTCCAGCTGCCGCGATATGACCCTGGCAGTTGAAAACGGCGTAAAACCCCAATAAACTCAAACTCAAATTAGTACCCAAAATGTAAGGTTTGATGAACATTTAATGAAATATTGTATTTTGAAAATTGAAGTCATTACACCCTCTTATATGTTGTTCTGCCAAACAACAAAAATGTTGCTTATTTCAATATCAAAGAGGCTGCAGACAACAGTTATAATCTGGTGTTGTTCCATTTTGATACAAAATATCTCAAATGATCAAACCCTATGTTCTGAGATTTTCTTAAATTGTTTTATTGACATGATTCAAACAAGTTCCAACAACATTATGTTCAGATTTAGAAGGCTTTTACAACCTATGGTGATTATTTAGTTCTAGTAACATACAAATTTAGATTTTTAAGTGTCTTTTCTTGGATTAAAAAAGTAGTGGGGAAATTTGTTTGAAATTGACAACATTGCGGCAAAAATGGGAATTTTTGCTCTTTCTCTATGTAAAAAAATCCCCATCATCTTCAAAAATGGGGGGATTTTTCAAAAGTGTGTGCTAAAATGTGCAATCCCCTCCTAGAATAGACACTGTTTTTGTTGTTATACCCCCCACAACAAAGTTATGGGGGGGTATACTGGATTCAGGTTGTCCGTCCGTCCGTCCGTCCGTCCGTGGACATAATTTTGTGTCCTCTTCTCCTCCCACAGTTTTTGACCGATTTTGCTGAAATTTTAGCAGGTTGTTTTCTATCATATGAAGTTGTGCACCTGCAATTTCCATCTTGATCCAGGCAGTAGTTTCAGAGTTATGCCACTTTGAACTTTAGCACTTTTTCAGTGACAACGCGCTAGTGGGGGGTATTTGTCCGCTTTGCGACAGTTCTAGTTGGCAACTTTTTTCAAATGGGAACAGACTATAATTTTGTCATTTTGGAAAGGGAAAATGTATGAGGTGTGTCCATAAAATACGTAGACAGGCCCAGAATAATAAGAAATAATTGCATGATCTATTTAAAATTTACACCAGTGTGTGCAGAATTTTAATATGAATATGTGTACCAAATTTTATGAAAATACACACAACAGTTACAAAAATACACATGGAACAAACAAGTAAAAAACC
Organism: Fragum sueziense; assembly: GCA_963680895.1. NCBI lineage: Eukaryota > Metazoa > Mollusca > Bivalvia > Cardiida > Cardiidae > Fragum > Fragum sueziense. The sequence goes on along the minus strand of OY804598.1, from coordinate 32,988,645 downwards.
ATACACGGGGCACTTTGACGTCGTTTACGACGTCGACGTTGCAACTTTTCAAAGCACTCTCCACCCGCGTTCACGCACTTCCTATGTCTGTCCACCCATTTGGTATACGTTTCGCGGAACCACTCTTTCTTGTATGACCCAACAGAGGAGCGAACAAGGGAACCCGCGAACAAAGTGCTTTAGTTCGTCTAAGTCGGCAAAACGTTTGCCTCTCCGATCCGCCTTTAATCGCAGAAAAACTGTCCTCTGAAATGATTCGACGCACCTCCTCAACATCCCGATCGCTTCGCCGAGGTCTTCCTGGTCTAGTGTGGTCACAAATATCTTCCAATCCATCCGTAAACCGTCTATGCCATTTAAACACTAGCGTTTTGGATACGTCAGCCTTGCCTCGCTGCATAAACTTGAATGTTTCCGTTGGTGTCATGTTCGAACCGACACAGAATTTAATAACGGCGCGTTTTTCTTCTGAAATAGCAGCCGGTTGTTTATTGCTTATAACGTCTCCTGGCAAGTTGTTGACGTTCAAAACTTCCGGTAAAACATCAAATGACGTCACTGCTGAAGTGAGTGTATTTCCCGCGTATTTTTTTAAAACAAAACTTGCGACAAAAGACTAATTTTATGTCTTTTTATTTTCAAATATCTGAAGTGCCCAGTGGTAGCGTTATGCTGTTGCTACGGTGACGGTATTGCTGTACGTTCTTTCGAAAACGATATAAAATGTAGCAGAATTATTTAACAATACATGGACCTTTAAATTGATAGTGTTTTGGGATCGATAAAACTACTATTTGGTGGAAAACTTTGGTTGTCTACGTATTTTATGGACATACCTCGTATATATCTATTCATTTTAGACAAGAGATGACTTTCTAGGATTGGTAGAGATTCCCCTAAATCATACACAGATTGCCACAGAGTATGTCGGACACAACATTGAGGAAAAGGGATACATTTTGAGACCAAGGAGGTAATTTTGAGTTTGTTTATACATGTTAACCTTTTCCCAAACAAGACCTGGTTTTGACGTCCCGAATAGAGATTGTTTTAGAAAACATTGTGGCAAAAGAAGAAAGTGCTGATAATCAGCACTTTCTCCGTTTGCCTCAATATTTTCTGCGCTATGTTGTACACAAATCACATCTTTAACAATGTTCATTCTGTCTTCTGCAGCAGCTTTCAAATTGGACCAGTCTAAAATTTTGCCATCTGGTAATGGGTTAACCCTTTCCCAAACAGCAAAAGTTAAGGGTTGTCTAATTCAAACATTGATGTTGTTAATGAAAGGTTTGTGTACAATAAGGTCTGATAAATAATGAGGCAAAAGGAGAAAATGCTGGTTATCAGCATTTTCTTCGTGAGCTTCAATGTTTTCCCAAGCCTATTCTGTTTGGGACATCAAAAGCAGGTTTTGTCTAGGAAAGATTTAGAATGGGAAATGTTACTGAATCTGATGCAGGGTTTTCCATGGCGCACATTTTTTGCACCATCAACTCAATTCCATCTATACCCCCTCTCCTTGCCAAAAATGAAGCAAAAACCAAACACAGAACATCAATCCTTTCCAAACCAAAACCAGATTTTGGTGTCCTTAAGAGACAGATCAGAAAAACTTTATCAGGAATTATCAGCATTTTATCCTTTTCAATCAATATTTTCTGTACTATAATGGTCATAAATTCTATATGTAATAACAACCATTTTGCCACCTGCTGCAGCTGTTATTTTGGACTGTTTTTGGCCTATTGGTAAAGAGTTAATGATCACAGCTTATGGTAACTTTTAACCATCCCCAAACAACAAAATTTGGACTGATCCTGCACCAATGCAAAAGCTGTTGCAGAGAATGATTTAAAGTGATTGAAATGTTTCCTCTTTTGTCTTTTTGGGTAGAAAACAAGCAATTTCTTCATTTCACACAATGTTTTCCACAGCCTTTATCTTAAAGCGACATTTCAGAATTTTTTGTCATAAATTTTACTTTTGTTTTTATCTGAAAGAGCATATTTCCTTATGAAAATTCTGAAAATTTCAAGCCAAAATATTGCGCCGTTTACAAGAAATTTATGTTTTTGTGTTAAAATTGAACAAATTGTTGTGGACAACAGTTCGGATTAATATGCAATTTATCGATTATGTCTCCACTTTAAACGCGTGTTTCTCGCTTATTGGCAACAACTTCAAAAAACTAATAGTATTTATACTCATTAGAATAACCAATCCTGGCATCAAGACATACTTTAAAAAATTGAAATTGGAATGAAATGTCCCTTTAAGGGGCATCAAAAAGTGTCAATATGTGGGCATAGGCTAAAACTTTGTATTGAATCAGAAAGGGACTTGACTTTAGATGATATGATAGAGTAAACAGTTAAAGGAATATGCAATGCAGATAATTAGCTTGTGTTTAATAGATCTAACATACTAAAATAACTTGAATTTCTTGAATTACGATATTAACCCTTTCCCAAACAGGACATGGTTTTGACATCCCTGATAGAATAGGCTTGGGAAAAGATTGGATGAAAAGCATTTTCTCCTTCATCAACAACCATTTTGCTGTCTGCAGCAGCTTGTAATATTGATCACCTTAAGATTGTGTTGTTTTGGAAATGGTAAAGCTTATAATTGTGCAAAGGCTTGATTGAATTTAACACTGAGCATCCAAAGTTGTTGATAACAATGATTAAAAAACATGGAAGCCAAAATGCAGCGGTTGACTCACACATAATATGAAGCTTTTTGTGTATGAAAAGGGAAATGAAAATTAAAGTAGACTTTTGGGATGTGGTCATTTTGAGAAAAAGATAATATCAAAATTTTAGGATGAAGTCACTAACCCTTTACTAAAAAAGACCTGGCCCCGGTTTCTCGAAAAAACTTAAGTACATACTCATGAGAATATGCCCAACTTCAAAGGAATACTCTCCAACGTTGAAGGATATTCGATTGAAGTTCATGTGGATTTCGTGCGATTTGAGCATGGTGCTCAGATTTGAGCATGAGAACATACTTACCGTAAGTTTTTTCGAGGAACCGGGGCCTGGTTTTGCAGCATCCTTAATAGAGAAGGCCTGTTTTATTCTACTCAGATCCTATCTTTAGCAACACCAATTGTGTTATCTGTAGCAGCATTCAAATTGGACAGTTCCAAATTTTTATCCTCATCATTTTCTCCCTTTTCCTAAATATTTCCCACTCCTTAACCCATTACCAAACGACAAAATTTTAGACTGGTTCAAATTCAAAGATGTTGCAGACAACAATTTTCAGGGAATAAATTAAAAATTCTGTGGTCTTTTGGGGTAGAAAACATTGTGTGAAATGAAGAAATTGCTTGTTCTCACAAGCAATTTCTTTATTTCCATGATGTTTTCCAGCCTCATTACCTGGTTGGGAGTCAAAGAGTTATTGTTTGGGAATGTGTTAACCCTTTCCCAAACGGCAAAATTTTAGGGTGATCCACTTCAAAACTGCTACAAATGGCAAAATGGATATCATTAAAGATAGGATTTGTGTGAAATATGACACAGAAAATATTGAGACAAAAGGAGAAACTGCTGGTTATCAGCAGTTTCTTCTTTTGTTTCAATATTTTCCCAAGCCTTTTCTATTAAGGACGTCAAAATCAGGTCTTGTTTGGGAAAGGGTTAAAAGAGAATTTTCCTTCTTATAGTCTGATTAATTTCCCATGTTCATTCTCTTTAAAATTGCCAAGTCTAAGTTGAAATTTTGGTCATTTGAGAAGGGCTTAAAAGAGAATTTTCCTTCTGATAGTCTGATTAATTTCTCTTGTTCTTTCTCTTCAAAATTGCCAAGTCTAAGTCTAAATTTTTGTCATTTGAGAAGGGCTTAATTGTATTTTATTTGCTGTTTTCTAGGACGGGGTTGGTTTGTATAGCTTGTTTTGGACAGTCACCAGGGCCCTGTTTTACTAAAACCTTACCAAAATTTGAATGCTAATTTGTAATAAAGCAATTGACCAAACTCCGGCTGTCAATCAAAACCATTGATAAGCCAATGGATGACAAGAAAAATGCCACATCCACATTGGTTGTCTTAGTTGCATGTAATTTTGTATCGATCTATAGACTGACAATCAAAACAATCGATATGCCAATGGTCCCCGTTGTTTGTCTCAGATTCTACGTTGGGCGAATCAATCAATCGATTGGTGTTTGGTCAATTGATAAGATGAACTTACATTCAAGTTTATGAAAACAATTGAGCCAGGATCGGGAAAAGGGTCCCTTATGACAATTTGCTCTCAAATGGGTATTTCAAGCCATGAAAAAGCTATTGGAGAAGAGCGTGGATCCAGGTCAGACAGTGCGTATGCAAAGGCTGATCAGGATCCGTGTTATTCTCAAATGTAATGATAGACCCTTTTTCCAGATGCTTGCTCAATTGTTTGTTTGTGTTTTGGTTAACCCTTTCCCAAACGGCAAAATTTTAGGGTGATCCACTTCAAAAACTGCCAAAAATGACGAAATGGAAGGTATTAAAGATAGAATTTGTGTAAAATATGGCATAGAAAATATTGAGACAAAAGGAGAAACTGCTGGTTATCAGCAGTTTCTTCTTTTGTTTCAATGTTTTCCCAAGCATTTTCTATTAGGGACGTCAAAACCAGGTCTTGTTTGGGAAAGGGTTAAACAGGGCGTAGGAGCTTGCACCATGTATATGTAGAAAATTCTAATGCATTCTTTGCTTCTTCAACTCTTTTCCAGTTGTTAGCGCATCAGATTCTCACTCGTGAGTCCCGGGTTCAATTCCCAGTCGAGGCAAATATCTTTCAGACAAAATTGCCTCCCACCAATGGTTTGATATTGTTATGCTCCCCGAAAAAATTTCGGGGGAGCATATAGTCGCCACGCTGTCCTTCCGTCCGTCCGTCCGTCCGTCCGTCCGTCCACAGCCAGATCTCAGCATCCCTTGGACCAAATTCAATGAAACTTCACAGGTGAACTCCTGGGGTCAATCCCTAGGGACCTTTTTCTCCGTTTCTTAATTTGAGGCTTCATAATGGAAAAAGGGGCCTTAATGTAAAAATTAGTTTTTCTCTAATTTCTCTTCATCTAATGGGCAGAATTTAATGAAATTTTGTAATTATGTGATGAATGAGATGTTCTAGACTATATTCTATAAATAATGTGTGTACAAAAAATCCGTCATGGGAAAAGGGGGCTTAATGTATGATAGTTTTTTTTTTTGTGACAAACACTTATTTGGGGAGCATAATCCGTCTTTGGCGGCTCTTGTTAACCTATGTGGGAAAGCAGCTGGAGGCGTGGTTAGAATTTTGTAGTACTGGTATGAGAAACGACAGGAATCCATAGTTAAGTGCTCCAGTAGCTGCAATATGACCATAGCAGTTAAAAACTGCATTAAATCCCAACAAATCAAATCATTAACTCTTTCTCAAAGTTTCTTGATGTTTCAAGTTGGAAGAATATACGTGTGTAGGGACAGAATTTATATAACTGGAGCTTTATATTCATTGACGTGTTACAGGTGTATTTTCAAATCATATTCTCTGAACCCTTTCCCAAACAAGCTCTGGTTTTTATGTCCCTAATTTGAAAAGCTTTGGAAAATGTATGGCAAACCCTTTGCCTAGAGCAACAGATAAGAGGGGGTAAAAACATCCTAGATTTGTTATTTAAAATCCAATTTCAAATTACTGTTAGACTTATTTTAGGGATGTCAAAAGCATGGCTTTTTTGGGAGAGGGTTAAGTGGCTATCATAATTCTGTCAAAATGCTTTTGGTAATGTATTGCTTGCTTTCGGATCAATTCTTACAACTCAAACGATTGCTTTGTGCTACCACATGTGCTTTTGAAGCTTTCTTTAACAAGATCTGGTTTTGACAACTCTTATCCTTTCCCAAACAAAATCTAGCTTTGATGACCCTGATAAAAACAGATTAGGAAAACTATAGAGACAAAAGACAAAAATACTGATAACCAGCATCTTTTCCTTTTGTTTCAATATTTTCTGTGCTTAATTGCTTACAAATCTTATTTTCATGGGCATCAATAATGTCTACAGGAGCTTTCAAATGTGTTGTTTTGGAAAGGAATGATCACAAAGGATTATGAAATCATTGGTCTTATCTGAAGCCAAAATGTTCACAATGTTAAAAGATTCAATGTATTAACTCAATGGTACAGCCTATAAATGAAACTCCTACAGTATCTAAAAAGGTTGTACAGAGTGTCCCAAAAAAAACGGAACCCATTTTTGAAAGTGCATTCCTCATGTATCAAGTAATATTTCTCCACCAAATTTTCATATGCCATAGCAACGTCAGTTTTCTATAATCAGTTAAAATTTGGTTAAAAGATAACGATTACTTTTGAAAATATATACATTCAAATGAATGCACCCTGAAAACCATTTTAACACGATATCGATTTGTTTCGTTTTTCAGCTGGCGCCTACACTCATTGAATTAATTAACGCTTCACAATTGGTTAATATATTCAATACAATACAAAAGTGATTTTGAAACATTGTATTCACAAAAGTGCTGTTTTTGCTAATAAATATAATAAATAAACTGATTAAAAAGAGCTGCGATGTAACTAAAATGAATACAAACAAAATATCCAAGTGCATCACAGACTCATGAATAATAATCATAGGCACTTATTTTATTTCTGACCAACATGCCGGTCAGCGCTCAAATGAAAAGTATTACGGGTTGCATTTGACCTGACACTGCCCTTCATGCAAACATGTTCATATAAGACAAATAACACCAAATTCACCAAAAAGAATTAAATCACAGTCCACAGAAATGTAAACTATACAAGAATATTATGACTGGACTAATTTTATTAAACATCTCAAGCTTTCAATTTATGAAAATAAAAGTTAAAACTGTGCCATGTGAAATGAATCACATAATAATTTGAAATTAATTCAAACAACCACCCTATGGACTCAATGTGCATGTACAGCACATGTACACATTAATTTTTGAGAAAATCGGTACAACATGTACAACTGTACAGAATTCAACAACTGACCGTTAGTGCGCTTTCAGGAACAAACAAGACGCAAAAATCAATATCATGTCAGATTGTTTTTTTAGTGTCATTATTAATTTGCTTATAACTTTTGAACCAATGCATTTTTTTAAGTGAAATTTGGAACACAAATGCAAAAATAATGTATCTTCAGTACTGCAAATTCAAAAATTAGATTCTTTGTTTACGCTTTTAAATATTTGACTTTGAATTAGGGTTCCGTTTTTTTGGGACACTCTGTAGATAGTGAAAGTAGAAAAATGTAATTGTAAACACTTTTTTGAAGGTGGAAGGAAAATCGACAACATTTTCTGACTTGTTGTAAATCAATCCTTTATTTGATCAATCAATTATATTATTTGATCAATTACCTAATCAATCAATCAACAAATCAATCAATCAATCAATTAATCATTCAATTAATCAATCATGTACTTCAGTCACAGATCGCGAGTGAAGGGCCAGTTATTGTTGTATATAGCTTACTGTACAGTAGAGGGAGATGAAGATGGAAATGTGGAAGATGTTACAAACCCTCAAGAGGTAAATAAGAATAATCCTCGAAAGTTTTTCAAAAATTCAATAGAAATTATAGAAATTGCTCGTGATTTGGCTAAAAAACATTATATAAGTGTTTGTTCCCATTGCCGACCAAATCAACTCGATCAAGCTCGATTAAGCGATCGAGTACTGCTTGAGCTTGGTTGGCAAGAGCTATCGGGACGATCAAGCATGGTCGGCAAAAATGACCGAGAATTAATCAACAAGAAATAAAGAAGAAGTTGTGTAAATTCATTTGATTGAGTTTAATCAGGTTTGATCGGGAATTTAGGCGATCGAGTTGATCAAATTGATTTGGTCGGCAATGGGAAGGTGGCTTAATGCTTGTTTCCTATTACATATTTGCTTTATTGTTGGTAGAAATGCTCAATAAGACCTGTACATATGCAAGATGCAACTTTTGCAAAAAATCAATTAGGAATGTAGAGTTATTGCCCCTAATTTGTCTGAAAAAAAAAAAACAACACTTGTCCTTACAAATGTGTTTGTGTTTGTGTGTGTGTGTGTGTGGGGGGGGGGGGGTTAATCTTTATCCCCTTTCTGGAACAAGACCTAGTTTTGACATCCACAATTAAAAGGGATTTGAAAAATATTGAGGCAAAAGAAGAAAATGCTGATAATCAGCATTTTCTCCTTTTGCCTCAATATTTTCTATGCTACATCATACAGAAATCTAAACTGTATCAATATCCATTTTGTCTGCGGAAGCTTTCGAATGGGACGACCAAAATTTTGCTGTTCGGAAAAGGTTTAATAAATAGATTACTAGCTCAATCATACAATAAATCAATTTATTTTTCATCGACAGCCTGGTTGGGAGCTCCTGGACGGATTTTCTGCCATTTCTACACAGGAAGTGAGCACAGAGAACCAGAGTGAGGCTGCAACTGGCTCAACCAATGAGATTGGAGCATCCGGTCCCCTGCTTTCCAATGAAGAGGAGGAGGGAACCATCCCACTGGAACCACTTCCTCCTGGCTGGGAAGAGAAAGAAGACTCAAATGGCAGAAAATATTATGTTAACCATAATGATAGATCAACGCAATGGCAACGGCCTACTCGGTATGTATTTGTGTATCTGTATGTCCGAAACGACAAAATTGTTGGATGGTCTATTTTGAAGGGAGTTGCAGACGGCAAAACAATTTCGGCCTATATCTCATGCACTATTGGAAGAACAACAAGAACAAGAGTTTATTACAAATAAGGTTTGGACACAGTCGTCCATCACTGTCTAACAAGATTACAGATAGAGCCTTGATATTTTACATATGGATACCTCATGCCATGACCTTGACCTTGAGACCATGGCCTTTGACCTAGTGACCTTGACCTTTGACCTTGGACTCCTGTTTTTCCGACAAACTCTGGTATAGGCGAGCTACCTTGTCTGCAGACAACTCTTCTTATCGTTGGCAAAGCCATTAAATTTTGACTGATATATTTTTTGTTTGGGAAAGATTCAAATTTGTTATAAGCAGCAGCTATCAACTTAAAAAAGTATGAACGCTTTTCATTATATAAAAGTTTAAATATTTTTGTAGAAGTACAAACTCAGAATCATCACGAGGATCAAATCGTCCTGCATCAAGCCTGTTTACAGCACAAACGGAAGACGAAGCTCAATTAACAGCATTACCCACTGGCTGGGAGGAGCGGGTAGATGCAAACGGACGGAGTTATTATGTAAACCATAGTACCCGGAATACACAGTGGGAACGCCCTACACAGTGAGTAGCATCTTCTCACAATTTGGCTAGAATTGCATTCAATATTGTAGATTATTATCAAACGTGAAATGAATATACACAGATCTAGATGTAAATGGACGGAGTTATTATTTAACCCTTTCCCAAACAAGACCTGGTTTTGACGTCCCTTGAAGAAAATGCTTGAGAAAACATTGAAACAAAAGAAGAAACTGCTGATGACCAGCAGTTTCTCCTTTTGTCTCAATATTTTCTGTGCCATATTTCACACAAATCCTATCTTTAATAACATCCGTTTTGTCATTTGTGGCAGTTTTTGAAGTGGATCACCCTAAAATTTTGTTGTTTGGGAAAGGGTTAAATAATAATACTCGTAATAATCAGTGGGAACGTCCTACCCAGTGAGTAACATTTCGTTGGTCATATTAAATAATGTAGTTATGAGGTTTTCAATTGAAATCAATGATTTGTCACAATGCGGTAAATTACGCACCCCAAAACAGTTGGTCTCTATCAAATGCAAAATGAATATGCATAATAAGAACAGACAGTCATCATTATGCACCATAGTACCCATAATACACAGTGGAGGTGACGAACACGGTAAGTAGCATTTTCTCAAAATGTGGCGATTCTGCATCCAAATATTGTAGATTTTTTTTCAATATATGTTGATAATCCTATTTTTCTACCCAAAAATACAAAGAATGTAAAATTTAATTCACTCAAAAGAGCCTTCCAAGCTACATCTTTGAATTTTGATCAGTCCAAAATTTTATTTTCTTTTTACATTGAGATAAATTGTGTTGCCTGCATCACTTGAATTTGGAGGAGCTATTTGGGGAAAAAAAGTTTTGACCAGATATAAACAAGTTCTATTCACACAGATCCACAGAGACAGAGACGTCTGCGTCATCGCCGGAAGAGAACAGGTCACGAGCGGCAGCCATTTACCGTCAGCGTCGTCACATAAGCACGGAAGACACAATAAGTTTGGGTCCGGATCAGAACCATTCTCCACATGCAGCACGACGACAAACCTTCGCTGCACAGGTAAGCATATCTTGATCAGCAAATCGCTGCTTTTCAATGAAAACGTTGTAACTGCAGCTTAAAACAAGCTGCAGTTACAAGGTTTTCGTTGAAAAGCGACAAAATATGAAATCCACTTAACTCGACTTTACAAAAGTCAAAATTATGGGGCGGTCCCAGGGCTTTTCTTCCTTCTATAACAGAGGCCGAAATTCGGTGGCTTCCCAATTGGAAAATGGCTTCTTTTTCCCAATTTCAAAGTAAGAATTTCCCAATTTTCAAAACTAAAATTCCCAAAATTTGAAACTAAATAACGATCAATTACCTACAGGCAATTCTAGTCACAAAAAAGCAGCATGTGTTCTATAATTCAATTATTCTTGTTATATAAAGTGTTGTTTAAGAAAATTTATTTTCATTTGAACATTTATTCTCCTGTGTCTTCTTTTTCCCAATTTGACCAAATTTGCACTAAAATTTCCCAAAATGACTGACCAGGGCCCCTTCCCAATGTCTTGAAGAAAAGCCCTGGGTCCAACTTGAAAGCTGCTGCTGACGACAAAATAGATGTCAATAAAGATAGAATTTAGATGTCAATAAAGATAGAATTTGTGTAAGATTACATTGGAGGAAATATTGAGGCAAAAGGAGAAATTGCTGATTATCAGTAATTTCTTCTTTTGTCTAAATGCTTTTCTATTAAGGACATCAAAGCCTGGTCTTGTTTGGGAAAGGGTTAACCAGACTTCCAGTAAGTCCAGAAAAAGTGTCAGTTAGTTGTTTTGACAAGGTCTAATATTCTGTTAGTCTGTAATAAATCCTGTCAGACTGAAGGACCAAATCAACTAAAACGAAGACAAATGTAACTAGAAAACAGTAAATTTACAATCAATTGTACAGCGATCATTGGTGGAAAAAGGAAATCATTTATAGATAGATAGCACAATCAATGTAACGAAAAAAGAATTAGCCTGTATCCTAGCACAGAAAATACTGACTTCAAAGGAGAAGCAAATTCTTTTCTGAGACTTTCTCATAGTCAAAATAAATGGACTACAATATTTTTGGCCCAAAAAGTCTGCAGAATTTTTAATTTCGTCAACTTTAAATAGTCACTGTGAAATTAGTTGTATGGCAAAGGGCTAATCCATTACCAAATAAATACTCTTGACTCCCTACAAAATATTGGCTTTGGAAAACATTGTGAAAAATGAAGAAATTGCTTGTGACAAGCAATTTCTTCATTTCCCACAATGTTTTCTACCAAAAGACAAAAAAAAAATCATTTTATTCACTTGAAATTGTTGTCTGGAATATCTTTGAATTTGGACCAGTCAAAATATTTTGCGTCTGGTAATGGGTTAATGATATTAATCCACTATTCAGGACAGACGGACACAATCAACAACCTCAATCAACAGTGTAAGTTTATAGTTTGTTTTTTTGTGTCACATCATTTGAAACTCGGGCTTATAGTTGAAAGTGCAAACAACCTTGGGCAGCAGACATAGTGCAGTTGGGAGCATGACTGACTGTTTTTGGACACATGCTTGTTCCAACAACAGTGACACCAAAATCTGTTTATGTGTTGTGATTTTTGGAAAGGTTTATTTCATTGAAAACATTTCGAAAAACTATATCTTAAACCATTCCAACACTATGGTGCGTTGATAATGGCTTTGGAAAACATTTTGGAAAATGAAAAAATTGCTTGTGACAATCAAATTCTATTCACTTGAAATTGTTGTCTGTAACATTGTTGAATTGTGACAAGTCTAAAATTTTACTGTCTGGTAATGGGAATTATCGAAATTTCAAGTGTAAGGTGCCAGCAATTTTATTGTCTGCAACTCCATTAAATTTATACAAGTGTAATATTTTGCGGTCTGGGAAAGTATAATAAGCCCTCTGTTTATATGATGTGACACATGTTTGCGGTGATCTCACTGGCTAAACTCGCTCCTTTCTCTCGCTTATTTTAGTCTTAACCAACCATAACTGTACCCTCTGCATTCTTAATACCCTTTCGCAGGCAACAAGCTTTAAACTTGTCCAAAGTGGAGGGTTAAAATCCGAGAATTTGGGGGGGGGCTCAAGCCCCTATGTGGGCCAGTGTCTGAATATTTGAGAGGCTAAATTGGATTTTCTGTAAGTTTTCAGTGTACAATGAGGGAAATTCGGCAATATTTTCCCACCTTTTGGGGGGGGGGGGGGCTTAACCCTAACTAGGTCCCCCTGTTCCTACGGGCTTGCAAAGTATCTTATAATTTAAGTTTTCATTCATAACTAAGCACAAATTATATTCTATTACTGCCCTATTTTCTGATTAGTGTTCTGTAACCCATATAGGCACAAATGGCACATATGTTTTTCTAACATTTTCCTTAATAACCAGCAAAAATGAATATTACATAAACAAGTGATATATATTACGCAGAGGAGAAAATATTGAGGGAAAAGGAGAAAATGCTGGTTTACAGTGCTTACTTGTCTCTCAATGTTTTTCCAAGTCTTTTTCAATTTGGGATATCAATTGTGCTGCAGACAGCAAAATTAATCAGACGAAAAATTATCTTTAATAGGGTAGAAAATATTCAGAGAAAAAATTAAAGAAATTGCTGGTGATTGGGATTTTTTTTTCATTTTCTGCAATATTTTCCAAAATATCTCTTGGGTCCATCCAAATGCGTCACAATTTGGAAAAGGGTAACAAATAATAAGACAAGTTTTACTTTTTAGACGTGTCTTGAGGGCAATTTACCTTTATTTTCTTTCCATCTTGTTATATTATTATGCCCCCGTATCGAAAGATTGGGGGCATATTGTTCTACTCTTGTCTGTCTGTCTTTCCATCTGTCTGTCTGTCAGTCGGAACTTTACATGAAAACTTACATAGGCCTTTTCTCCAAAAAAAGTCATTTTGAGGGCATTGGTGTTTCACAAACACATCTTGTTTTTAGAAGATTTTCCCACTGGGTTAAATATATTAAATGTAACCTAATTCAATCAATTAATCTATCTGAATTGGCTGGGGAAATCATTCAGGCAAAAGAAGAAAATGCTGATGATCAGAATTTTCTCCTGTTGCCTCAATGTTTTCTATGGTATATTGTATACAAATTTTCTCTTTCTCACCACTTATATTGTCATCAACAGCATTGGATCACCCTAAGATTATATCGTCTAGTAATGGGTTATTTACAGAGCAACAGATAAGATGGGGGGGGGGGTGTGAAGACATTCTAACTTTGTTATTTCAATTCCGAACCCTATGTTGTGGGTACTCATTGGAATTATCTCGATGAGACAATTCCAATGAATACCCACATTATAGGGTTTGATGAACAATAAAAGAAATATTGCATTTAGAAAAGCTATCACTCCCTCTTATCTGGAGCTCTGTGTTAAGTGCTTGTAATATTTCAGGGGCGATCACGTTCTTATTACAATGCAGTTGTAAGTGTCTGTGTGTGCACAATGTTTGAAATGGAGTTATGCTACAGTTATTTATTTACTGCACAACTCGATTACGTGTTTGATTTGAGTTTTTCGCATTGTTTGTGCCTTTTCCCAAACAGTACCTGGTAATGACATAGCAACAAAGGAAAGCTATTGTTGGCAATAAGAGGAAAGTAGAAAATGTGGATGACCGACATTTCATTCTTTCCTTAATGTTTTGATCTCTATGTAATCAAAACTTTCAAATATTTGTTTTGAGTTTTATTGGGGTTTTACGCCGTTTTCAACTACCAGTTTCATATCGCGGCGGCTGGAGCACCTAACTGTGGGTTCCTGGTATTTCTCGCACCAGTACAACCACAATATCCAAACCGAGCCTCCAGCTGCTCTCTCACATAGATGATTCACACCCATTGGTGAGAGACAAATGACTTTTGTCAAATGTCAGAATGGATACTTGCCGAGCCAGGGTTCGAACCCGAGACCCCTGGATTGACAGACTCTGACGTAACCGACTGAGCTATCCGGGCTCGGCTTCAAATATTTGTACATATTTATCTTGTCATCTGATATTCATTTGAATTAAGATTTACAGACCCTGAAAAAACACACCACTTTCTAGCCATATGAAATGCATCAAATTATACACACTTGTAAATACTCTTCACAAAGGTTGATTCACTGTGCCAGATTTCAAGATTATGCTTCATGAAGAAAATAATTTACAAATATTATTTTAATCTTTATTCATATGCAAGGGAGGTAATTTTGAACGTTTTTGTGAAATATTTCCATAAGTGTGCATTAATTCAAAATTCTTAACAGTACAAAATGCTTACGTTTGTATTTGAAATGGAAATGTAACACTGTTTAGGAATTACTGGCACTTTTCAAAATTTTGTCTCTGGCTCTTTGGTGCTAATGAGGGGTTGGATACCTTAAGGAAAATGTTCATTCTGTGCACTATTTTGTTGTTGAATGGATTGTATCGTTTGTGGAATGATAAAGTTACTGCAAAGTTTTAGACATCTTTATATTTGAAAGCTGCTGCAGATGACAAAATTCATATTAATGAAAATATAAAATGTAACTAATAATTTGTTTGTTATTTTGGAATGGGTTAAAGCAAAACTTAGCTCTCACTTTTAAGATAGGTCTCGGAAGAATCAGGTTTAGTTCTCGTTTGTTTTTTGTTATCTTGTTCATGATTCATTGTGTAGTTTAGATTTGTTGTTAACAGCTAACATCATAACTCAACTACAGTCGATACTCGACATCGGATAAGTCAAATTTCTGCTTGAGTAGAAGTGAAAATCTGGTCCCGTCATCAGCAATGATATAAAAAATTTCAAATGAAATAACTTTGAAATAAATATAGGAATTGAAATTTGTAGGAATAGGATAGAAATTGCTCATCTCAAGCAGTTTCTTTCCTTTCCCTACTGTATTTCAAATATGTAGACCCCCCCCCCCCCCCCCCCCCTTCTTCGAGACGAGTGTTGACTGTAATTGAGGTATCTACTCACCTAAGTTATGTGAATGCTTAAAACTTTTCCCTAATGATGACATTTTTGGGTTCCTCCAATTGAAAGAGTTTGCTGACAAGAAGACAAATCCAAAATTAGACATGAAATTGTAGCATATATCTAGAAGGGAAGAAAATGTAGAAGAAAAAGGAGAATTTTGGTTATCGTCTGTTTGCTTCTTTTGCCTCAATGATTTCCTCAACATTTTTATAAGTAAGGACATCAAAATTTTAAAATAACTACTGCTGACAATAAATAGTTGTCAGTTAAGATAACAGTTGTGTATAATAGTGTTGAAAGCATTTTTGCCTCAATGTTTTTCCAAGCATTTTCTAGTAGGGACATCAAAATCAGGTCTTGTCTAGGAATTGTTTCACAATGACATGTCAGTAGGTAACAATCTTATCAAGTAAACATGAAGTTATATCGACAAACAATAGTATTTCTTCGGTGTAATGTTAAAACCTCGTAACTACAACTGGATTTAAGCTGTAGTTAAGAGATTTCAAAACAACTCTATCAATTTATCAATATACATGTGTAAACCGAGTCTATTTTTAACACAACATTTATGTAATAGGGAACAATTTTATCAAGTTAACTGTGACATATTTTTGGACAAACAAATACAGTGCTTCTGAAATATTTTGAAATTCTACTTGTCCACGGACAAGTCGATGCCTTAGAAGAATAAGGTCGTAAATGGTACTTACAACCTTTTATGATGCATACATTTTTAGAAAGGGCATTTCAAGCTCTACATATGGTGCAAATTCCATAGACATTTGAACTTGTCATGTTGACCAATTTGGCTATAGAAAAATGTTGTTTGTTCTTTTTTCCTTTTGAAATAAAACTGTTTTTTCCAGTTTTCTCAAAACTATGTTTTTTCACTTACGCCCTCCTTCTTCTAAGGCATCGAAGTGTTGATCTAAAAATGACTTGTCTGTATCAAAAATCAACTTATCCGTACTAAAACCTTTTCTTTTTAATTTCTTCATTTGTACAAGTCGGACAACTCGGGCAACTTATTTCAGAAGCACTGAAATAGTGTTTATGGGTGTTGTTATAAAATCTCGTTTCAAGCCTTAGTTATGAGATTTTGTAACAGCACCGACAGTTTATCAAAACATAATGGTTAAGCAAATCTATTTTTAGCACAAAATTTATGTAATTTCTCCTGTATTTTTCATGTAACAGCAAGCTTCGAATGTGGATGAAGAACCATTACCTGTGGGTTGGGCGATGGGAACTGCCCCGAGTGGACGGATATTTTTTATAGACCATAATAATGGAAACACGACTTGGGTAAGTACATGTAGATTATTGGCTACGACATTATTTAACATAGCCAAAATAGATTGATCCAACTTTATTCTGCTTTTTTGAAACTACTAGTACTTTTTCCCAATGATTTTCCTTAGTAACTTTTGCCATTAGGGATGTCTGTTACCCGGTCATGAGATGGCCAAATTTTAGACTGGTCCAAATGCAAAACTGGTGTAGATGATAATTTAAACTGAACGCAATTTTACGTTTATAGGTCTTTTCCAGTAGAAAACATTGTGGGAAATGAAGAAATTGCTTATTACAAGCAATTTCTTCATTTTCCACTATGTTTTCCAAAGCATTTATCTTTTTTGGAGTCAGAAGGCTTCATAATGGGTTAAGCACATCAAATCTGTATTTTGTTTGGGAAAGGGTTAACTCATTATCATTGTATTGCAGGATGATCCTAGAAAGCCAAGAAGTAGCTCAAGTGTACGGCGCAGTCATGGCGAGGCGTCGCCACAGGAGGGTCTTTATAGACCCTCATCAAATGAAGATTTACTAAAGAACCTTGGACCGTTACCGGTATGTGTTGTTGGGGGCTGTATTTACAAATGTCTCTAGATCAATTGTCTTGAGTGAAATTACGGTACATAACAAGCCATTTGACTAGACGAGACATGTGTCTCGGCAAGTCAGATGGATTGTTCTGTGATTTTAAAAGTATTCTTTAATTTAGACCAATTGGTGAGTACCACCCCAGGATTATTTTATATAAATTGTTTGAGATTTCATCTGGTGAATAAAAAGAAAAACCCTATTTCACACATGTATGGAGCAGTTATGATGAAACTTCACCACAGGAGGGCTTGTATAGACCTTCATCTAGTGAAGATTTGATAAAGAACCTTGGACCGTTACCCAAATGTATTGTCAGGATTGTTTATATGATTTTCTTAAGATTTCACTTGGTGATTAAACCATAAATATTTAATGAGTGTATGGTGCAGTCTTTGTGAGGCATCACCACAAAAAACCATTTATAGACCCTTCTTATTAAAGGACCTTACTTGGTATGTGTGGTCAGACCTACAGATTAGACCTTTTCATGCCAAGTTTTTACTCAAAAAGTACATCTCAGTGCCAAATTTTCTACAGAATTCTGGGATATTTTCAAAAAATTGTCGTTTGGGAAGGGGATTTTTTATACAGAGCTTGACCTATTTTCAGGACGGTTGGGAGGAGAGAACACATACAGACGGACGGGTGTTTTATATAAACCACAGTGAGTAAACAATCCAACAGCATAATGCCTTATAGGAACAATACCCTTATGCTTTACCATTTACCACATGATGTGTCTTTTGACGCCCAGCAAGTTAAAGACTTTGGAAAACATTGTGGAAAAAAGAATGAATTGCTTGTGGCAAGTTATTTCTTTAATACCCGCTTTCTTTTCTTTCCAGAAATATTTAAAGATGTAAAATTAAATTAACTTGAAATGTTTGTCTTCAACATCTTTGAAGTCTAATATTTTACGGCCTGGTAATGTGTTAACCCTTTCCCAAACAAGACATGGATTTGACATCCCTAACTGAAAAAGTCTTGGGAAATTGTTAGACAAAAGAAGAAAATGCTGATAATCAGCATTTTCTCCTTTTGTCTCAATTTCTTTGGTAATGATGTTCACAAATTCTGTTCTCATTCACATTCATTTTTCTTCAGCAGCAGATTTCAAGTTGGAACAGTCTAAATTTCTCTTGTTATGGATAGGGTTAATAAAAAGAAAACTGCTAATGATTTCCTAATCTAATCTATCATTACAGAGGCCAGAAAAACCCAGTGGGAAGATCCACGATTACAGATACTTGGAGGACCTGTGAGTAGGCCATTGTATCATCATTTCTAGGAAGCCAGGACTTTATGTCCGGGGAGTCAATGTCATAGCCCTATTGTCGTGTAGGTGTGGCATCTTCCAAAACAACTTTTACCTGGTCTTTATCTCAGGCACTATTAGAGATACAACCTTGATATTTCACACATAGATACTTCTTTCCAAGACCTTTCATTTGGGACCATGCCATTTGACCTAGTGACCTTGACCTTGGAGTTTGACCTTCTTTCAAAAACTTTAACTTGGCCTATATTTTAGGCACTATTAGAGATAGAGTCTTGATATTTCACACATGGATACCTCCTGCCAAGACCTTTCATTTGTGACCATGATTTTTGACCTTGACCTTGGAGTTGGCCTGTTTTTTTTAACAAGCTCCCGTATAGGTGAGATTCGTTGTCCACAGACAATTCTTGTTGTAAATACAGCTTGTTGAAAATTTTCCCAAAAAGTGACATCTTCTGACATACCTCAGTGTTAAACTTAGAGCTTTGGAACATTTTAAGGCAAAAGAAAAAAATGCTGATGATAAGCATTTTCACCTTTAGCCTCAATATATTTCTGTGCTTTATTGTATACAAATCTTTTCATTGACAACCATTTTGTTGTCTGCTGCTGCTTATATATTGGACTACCTAAAATGTTGAGAAAGGGTTAAAGCTTAAGTAAGAAGGTTTTTGAAGAAAAGCAGCAATATTTATGGATATCCCTTACACACATCCTGAATTGAAAAAAAAAGCTTGGATTTAAAATCCCACACTGAAAAATATTCCAGGGACTACACTTTACCCATGATCTTGGCTTGGCTGTCCCGAGACAGTTCTTTTTGGTCTTTCTCGGTAGAAAACATTGTGGGAAATGAAGAAATTGCTTGTCACATTATTTTCCAAACTTAAGGGTTGTCAAAAGATGTCATTATGCAGGAATGGATAAGTAACATAATTTTGGTTGGCTTCAACACTCATGAATTAGTACTTATAGTCCCAAAACATTCTACTTGGATAGGGGTTAATGTTCCTAATATCATTTTGATGGCTCTGCACGATATAGGCAGTTACAACTGTTTCGCACTGAGCCATCTAATTATTTATTATTATTTTTATGCCCCCGTATCGAGAGATCGGGGGCATATTGTTTTACTCGTGTCCGTCTGTCTGTCTGTCTGTCTGTCTGTCCGTCTGTCCGTCCGGGTTTACAGGAGAGCATTTATTGGCTTCAGTTTATGTTCATTGTGCTTTTGTTGGCTACTTTTGTTATTATTGGCTATACCCAACAGTACAACTCGGTAGGAAGTACAGTCCAAGAGATATTGGCTTAACCCACGTTGGAAGCCAATACACGTTTGGACACTCATTTTGTCCAATTATTCATTATGGACTTCGGACTGCCCATTTGAATGAAGAAAAAATTCGCGCAGTTTAACAACCAATCAGCTACTTGCATTTAATATACCAGGCTCCTCAGCCAATCAGATCAGTTTTTACTGTACCGATAAATGCCGAGTACTCCGAAGTTACCGAGTGAACCAAGTACACATGGACCGAAGACCCGTGAACCGATGTTGAGTGGATTTTAAACTGTAAGTATTATCTGTATCATTTACTTGTTGTCCAAACATTTATTTCCAAAACATAGTTAAGTGATTTATTTCAGATAAATAATTGGTTATTTTGTAGAGAAAGCTGATTTATTCTCTGAAAGTTGATCGTCAGTAAAGCCATGTAGATCTAATGGGTTTTCGCGATGTCAATATTATTGTTGATCGCCCGGTAATGAACTATCCTACTTTCTCACTTCTCCGCTCTTTCTCATTAACCCATTCATCTCTTATTTTTTGCTTATGAGATTTTTTTATATCTGAATTCTATTCTAGAAAATACCGCCGACCCTAAAGTTTTTTCGTCAGTCTCCAAGAAAAAAAAAAATGGGGATGTCCTTTTGCGAACTGGAAGGGAAATTCCATGCGCTAAAAATAGAATTCTGTACTCGGTTGTAATCGTGACCCTGCCGGAAAATTACGAGAAATCGCGAATGCAATTCGTTCATGGGAGATCAATAACTCTTAACTTCAGGCTCCTGCCAGTAATACCCGAAAGGGGAGTTAGGCAGAATATATAGATAGATAGGCTCGCCAACCGTTAGATATGAGATTTGTTTTCTCTGACTAAAAAAATCCTTTGTTCGTATAACTCCGCGACCGGAAACGGTTAATTGGATTACTCGGCGTTATTCCTTCATTGTGTACAGCGGTTGACCTTGACCTCACAATAATTTTCAACTCGGTCAACTCGGTAAGTTTTTGAGACACAGGTTGGATATTTATCGAAACTTTATCAGAAAATTGAAACAATCGGATGCTTATGGTGTTGTAAAAAAACTAATTTGATTTAAGTCAGGCTGTTAACTACCTATGAAATTGAAGAATCTCCGCGGAGCGTTTTTTCAAAACGAAAGTAGACATACTTCTCTCTCCGAGCCAGTAAAAACGGCGAGCGATTTAGAAAATAATAAATAAAATGGAAGACCAAAAGCAAAATTAGGGTTGAAAAATTGTTGCTGACAGGATTTTCTCAGATGCGTCCTGAATATCATGGCTAGAAATTGTCTGTAAGCAAGGATACAAGGATTGCTAGGGCCATTTTGATTGTCTTGAGTCACACTTTTTTTACAATTTACATGTGATAAGCTAATTATTGTCTCCTACTGTGCAAACTAAAACCTATCTATTTGGGTGAATCTCAAAATATTTCAGTTTTCACAATCAAATGTGTAGACCCAAATGTCAAAACTTACTAACTTACCACTTCTATTATAACAACTTCCAAGTTAAGGAAGGGGTAAATGCAATAACTTAGATGTTAGATATTCCCCATTTTTATAGCATTATACAATTGTCCCCAAACTTAGGGTTGGGCATGATTTATACGCTTTCTACCAACATCCTTTGTCTGTCGCTTTATTCCCTGCAATACTTGTAAAATAAAGTTGGGAACTCGCTGTCTTGGGCTGGGACTCATTGTTTCAAACCTACTTCAGATTTCAAAATGAAACACTGTTATTTCCATTTTCTTTTTGTCGAGCCCGCTTGCGGTGAGCTCGACATAGTTGTCACAATGGCGGTTCGGTGTATGTGCGTTAGTGCGTGCGTTAGTGCGTGCGTGCGTGCGTTAGTGCGTGCGTCCGTCCGGATGGAGCTTGTCCGGGCCATAACTTCACCATGGATGGAGGGATTCAGAAATAACTTGGCACAAATGTCAAGCTCAGTAAGGCGGAGTGTCGCGTGCAAGAACCAGATTCCAAGCTCAAAGGTCAAGGTCAAACTTGGAGGTCAAATGTCAAAAATGAGAAGATTTTTGCTTGTCCGGGCCATAACTTCACCATGGATGGAGGGATTCAGAAATAACTTGGCACAAATGTCAAGCTCAGTAAGGCAGAGTGTCGCGTGCAAGAACCAGATTCCAAGCTCAAAGGTCAAGGTCAAACTTGGAGGTCAAATGTCAAAAATGAGATGATTTTTGCTTGTCCGGGCCATAACTTCACCATGGATGGAGGGATTCAGAAATAACTTGGCACAAATGTCAAGCTCAGTAAGGCAGAGTGTCGCGTGCAAGAACCAGATTCCAAGCTCAAAGGTCAAGGTCAAACTTGGAGGTCAAATGTCAAAAATGAGATGATTTTTGCTTGTCCGGGCCATAACTTCACCATGGATGGAGGGATTCAGAAATAACTTGGCACAAATGTCAAGCTCAGTAAGGCGGAGTGTCGCGTGCAAAAACCAGATTCCAAGCTCAAAGGTCAAGGTCAAACTTGGAGATCAAATGTCAAAAATGAGATGATTTTTGCTTGTCCGGGCCATAACTTCACCATGGATGGAGGGATTCAGAAATAACTTGGCACAAATGTCAAGCTCAGTAAGATGGAGTGTCGCGTGCAAGAACCAGATTCCAAGATGAAAGGTCAAGGTCAAACTTTGAGGTCAAATGTAAAAAATGAGTTGATTTTTGCTTGTCCGGGCCATTCCTTAACTTGGCACAAATGTCAAGCTCAGTAAGGCGGAGTGTCGCGTGCAAGAACCAGATTCCAAGCTCAAAGGTCAAGGTCAAACTTTGAGGTCAAATGTAATTTGGTTTTATGGACTTAGCATAAGGTCCCTTTTAGCGTGACGGGTCTATGGACTTAGCATAAGGTCCCTTTTAGCGTGACGGGTCACATATGTATACTCAAATTAATCCATTCTGGTATCTCGTTATAAATACATAGACATGTAATATTTTGTGAACAATAAACTGTCTCACCATGATCCCCATCATTCCAACTTATTTTGTCCCCACTTTTACAACGCCATTGTAATGACAGCTGTAGACATAGGTATGGTCTTCTTTCTTCAAAATGAGCGGGCTCGACATGTTGCCCTTCGGCATCTAGTTTTGTTTCTTTATAATACTCAAGTATAACTACAACTATGAGGGGGGTTCAGATTATATGCAAATAGGGGGGTTCGTTTTTCTAGTGTTGCACAATTTTGACTGAAATTCTGCATGAAAATGAAATAATCAGGCTACGGAGGGGGGTTCGTTCGAACCCCCCCTGGATCCGACACTGATCATTCACCAAAACAAAGGATAAAACAAAAAAAATGCCTACCTACCCTACCTAGAATTTTTCAGAGTGAAACCCTGAACACGACTATTTTTTATTTGGCAAAATAAAAGTCAAACAAAGCGAGGAAATGTACAAATATTTATGACACGGATTTATAATTTATGTTTTGTTGTTGTGTTCTTTTAATTTGGGTAAGATCAGACTTTCCAATGAGGGTTCATTTTGAAAACACGACAGAACAAGAATTATAATACACCATGAGTTGAAATAATTTCGTTAATCTATACATAGACATTGAAATTAAGATGCTCAGGTATATAAGTCGGGAGTTGATCCTGCTCTTATTTTAAATCATGCCCTACGCATTGACAAGGCTGTAATTGTAAATTATTTTTTCTGTACCTTACAAAACTTCTTAACCTTCAAGGCTTGGACATTATGTCCAAGTCATAGCTAGCTAGCTTCATTTAAAAAAAATGTTAAAGTGTTAGTTATCAAGATAAACTTTGACATTATGTCCATTTAACTGCTGGTTACTGTTAGTGTCTATATGTATATTCAAGTAACCAAGAAGAAGTTGGACATTGTGTCCAAGTCATAGTTGGCTTAAGAATTTGTCTTAATTTTAAAAAAGATAAAAAACTGCTCGTAATCAAGAAAAAACTTGGACATTACCCGGTATGTCCATGTCGCTGCTGGTTACTGACTTTGTCTATATATTCAAATAACCAAGAAGAAGTTGGACATTGTGTCCAAGTCATAGTTGGCTTAAGAATTTGTCTTCAATTTAAGAAAAGGTTAGAAGATGCTAGTAACCAAGAAAAACTTGGACATTTATTATAATGTCCTTTTCACTGCTGGCTACTGATTTTTATCTGCGAGCGACTTTGTCGATCGCTAGGTCTAGCAGTCGCCAGGGTTGTTTTAAGCTAAATGGAATTTACAGTTGTAAACAAATGTTTTACAAGTTTTACAAGTTGTCATTGTTTTCCCGTTATATTTACCCGTTTTCTTTCTTTTTACCTGTGATACATTATAAGAACTGCTTTGGAAACATGAAATAGAAAATTCAAGGTGTTACCTTCATAATGGTATATAAGTTAATAACATGGCTATAATATACTACAACTCAGTCCATAGATAGGCCTGTAAACAAAACAACTATATCCAATGAAATACTCGGCTCACAGCACTGGCTACTGATTTTGTCTATGTACTTATAAGGTATATTCAAGTAACCAAGAAGTAGTAGGACATTGTGTCCAAGTCATAACTGGCTTAAGAATTTGTCTACATATTAAAATAAGTAGTATGAAGATGCTTGTGACCAAGAAAAACTTGGACAGTGTGTCCATTTCACTGCTGGCTACTGATTTTGTCTATATAGTTATAAGGTATATTCAAGTAACCAAGAAGGATTAGGACATTGTGTCCAAGTCATAACTGGCTTAAGATTTTGTCTCCATATTAAAATGAAAAGTCTGAAAATGCTGGTAACCAAGAAAAACTTGGACAGTACCTATGTCCAATTCACTGCTGGCTACTGATTTTGTCTATATATTTATAAGGTATATTCAAGTAACCAGGAAGTAGTAGGACATTGTGTCCAAGTCATAACTGGCTTAAGAGTTTGTATACGTATATTAGAATAAATAGTATGAAGATGTTAGTAACCAAGAAAAACTTGGACAGTACCTATGTCCAATTCACTGCTGGCTACTGATTTTGTCTATATATTTATAAGGTATATTCAAGTAACCAAGAATGAGTAGGACATTGTGTCCAAGTCATAACAAGCTAAAGAATTTGTCTTCAAGTTCATATTAAAATAATTTCATATTTAGTGACTTCATTTAATTTCCGTCGTTTTGATCTGGCAATATTTTTCATTCATAACTTGATGAATGAAATTTTGTTAAATGACATCAGTATTATTTATTTGGTTTTACTGTGCAATCTAGTTCGTGTACAAAATATCACGTTTTTCTTGAATTACTTGTATTTATATTCCCATGGACATATTAAATTTTAAGAAATGAAGAAAATTGTTTTTAAATTCATGGAGGTATAAGAAAATGTCGAATCACACTTCTGTATGAACCGCTTCACGGATTCATACAGTGTGATAAGACTTAAGTTCATAGCTCCATGAATTTAAAATTAAATTATATCTGTATTCCTTAAATATATAGTCTGATGTTGCTAGTAACCAAGAAAAACTTGGACAATATGTCCATTTCACTGCTGGCTACTGATTTTGTCTATACATTTATAAGGTATATTCAAGTAACCAAGAAGGAGTAGGACATTGTGTCCAAGTCACAACTGGCTTAAGAGTTTGTCTCCATATTAAAATAAATAGTCTGAAAAACGCTGGTAACCAAGAAAAACTTGGACAGTGTGTCCATTTCACTGCTGGCTACTGATTTTGTTTATACATTTATAAGGTATATTCAAGTAACCAAGAAGGAGTAGGACATTGTGTCCAAGTTATAATTGGCTTAAGAGTTGTGTCCATGTTACTGCTGGCTAATTATTTCTGTCCATATATTTGTTATATTATAGTTATCAATAAGAACTTGGACATTTCGTCCAAGTCTCAGTTGGTTTAATTTGTAAATAAAGGAATAAGCTAAAAATGTGTCCAATTCCTTTAATGGCTGGCCCTAACAATTCATCTTTGAACAATATGATTTGAACAATATGAATAAAAAATGAAAGTTACTGTTACCCATATCACTCGACTTAAAATTTCCACAGATATGCAGTACCAGTTTTTTTTCTATTTCAGCTGCATTGAAGAAGGAAAAGGAGACAAAATTCCAGTTCCTCTGCGATATAGAATGGGCAAATGGTATGTTAGCTTTAATGACCTGATAGGGCTAATGTAATCATTTAACATTTTAAATATTATTTTGAAATTAATTTATTACTATCTCGGCCCATTTGGCATTGAGTAGATATATATTAATGGTTATTGAAAATATATATCATGTATTTTAGGGCAGGGGCCTTGTAGACGATCTTTCCGCTAAATTTGGTGGTATTTTTGCTATTGTTATTATTATCATTATTATTATAAAATACTGTATTTATAAAGCGCTTTTATCATACAGGTGTACGTTCAAAAGGACAAAATGTGCTAACTGCATTTGGTAGTTGTTGTTTAATGTATTTGTCCTGTAAATAAGCAATCTGATTGTGTTACCTGAATGGGAAAGGACCTCTATGAATGTGACGAGAAATCTCCCTAAAAGGCTCAGCTGGATGGGTCAATTTTCAAAACTTGCAAATTGATAAACAAAATGAAGATTTATGGTTAGGTAGATAAACAAATGAAATGAATACCGATTTTATGCCATTTAAAAAGTTAAATAGGTGCAGATAATTCATGATTTTTGTACCCACCTAAATGGTTTCATTTTAATACACTACTGGTATTCATAGACGTAAAATGAAGTTCCTTTTTGTTTTACTTCTAATTTATTTTCTACAGATGCAAGGATAAATGGCGTTGACATCATATGGCAGCTTTGATTTTGTCCGTTTTGTGCATGCGCATCATTGAAACAACTTTAAAAGCGAACTTTCCCACCATCCTTCCCTTGGCTGGTGAACATCGTTCCCCCTCTTGACCAAGCTTCCCATTGACATATGTTGTGTCACTTGAACATAGGCTTCCTTGGTAAAAAAGTTTTGCTGGGTCACGGGGTGGAATATACTTTTATATTGAAAATAGTGTTCATATAGCAAATGCCATATTTTTGGCGGGAAGATTTCGCTTTAAACTCATTTCAATGATGCGCATGCGCATTAAGGACAAAACGAAAACTGATTTGTGATTTCAACACCAATCATCCTTACATTAACAGAAATAATATTGCTAATAAAATCATAGAAAACGTAATTCTGGTTAAATGAATACCGGTGGGGTAAGAAAATGTAATTTTGGGGGTAGGTACAGAAACCAAGAGTTATCTGTACATGTCGAATCGTTTTGGTTGTATAAAATCAGTTTTCGTATGATTTAGGTATATATCTATCCATACAGCTCGAAATAATTATCAATTTGCATGTTTTGAAATTTGACTTTTCCATTTGAGCCTTTTAGGGAGATTTCTCGCCTTATCCATAGCTCGGTCCTTTATAGGTCATTGAGTCTTCTATGACGGTTTGTCTCCCTCCTATGAGTTAAAGCTACTATTTCCCAGATTTGGACCCAAAATTTGTCAAAAACAAACGAAATGTACACTTTTTAAGCTTTATATGACCTGATTTTATGATTACGACAAACTATTGAAGCAACGACTCATTTTTTCGCAATTTGATACCAAATTCATGAAGCGATATCGAAAGTAGGTCAAAAACCGTAGGACATGCGACTTTCTTAAATGACGTCACAACATACATGATGACGTCACATTGAAATTCAAGTATGAATCTCGTTTGAATCTTGGTCTGCGCTGTATGCGCATGCGTAACAGTTAAAAAATAAAATCAACTGCATCTGTGACGGGGTTGAATTTGGGTTTGGATTCTCCCTAAATTCGGCTATCTCTCTTATAATTTCGGCTCAATCTCTGTCTGAATCGCATATTATTAACCATTCTGAGGTGGTCAACACAAAAGTTCTGCATATTTTTTCGAAAAATTTCATTTTTTGCAATTAGACCATCTGTTACCCTTCTGCTTTAAATAGAAAAGTTAGTTATGCTTTTAAAAACAAATAATTTGGTGAATCTGAGTGTTGTTCAACTTGTACATTACTTTTAATTTTGTATTTCAGAAGCCCTGAAGCAATGGAGTGCGTCACATTCACTACTGCCAGAGTCCAGTCATGCAAATGAAGTGAAGCCATTGTAGAAGATACACGATATTTACCGACCATCTACGACTAGAATAGGATAAACTTGATCTGTTCGTGTAAAGGTCTGGTAGCAGACCATTACAGGTCGAGTATCGATCGTGTAGGACTCTAATATAGGACGAGGTGATCGACTTAAAATCGGACAAATGGTTTGGCTGCGAATGAGAAAAGGTCTACAGTGCTTGTGTAGGTGTCTAGTATGATCGACTAGAGATCGAGAAGAAGTCGTGTACATACATTTGGTTGGGTTAGATCGGGGAATTTAGGTGACTGAGTTAAGGTATCCAACCCCTCAAAAGCACCAAAGACCCAGATGCGAAATTTGAAAAGTGCCTATAATTCCTAAACTGTGTTACTTTTCCATTCCAAATACAAACATAATCATTTTGAACGGTTTAGAATTTTGAATCAATGCATACTTATGGAAATATTTGACAAAAATGTTCCAAATTACCTCCCTTGCATATGAATAAAGAGTAAAATAATATGTGTAAATTATTTTCTTCGTGAAGCATAATGCTGAAATCCAACACGGTGAATCAACTTATTTTAAGTGTATTTACAAGCGTGCGTAATTTGGTGCATTTCGCATGGCTAGAAAACGGTGATTTTTTTAGGGTCTGTCTGTAAACCTTAATTGATCGGCAGTGGGAACATAGCATTAAACACTCATTATGAGGTCAACTATTTTTTTTCTGATTTGTTGCAAGATTTCTTTGGTAATGCACTAATATGCAGGCCTGCGTTTACTCTATGGTATTCTTGATACAGTCAATATTTTGTAAAAATATCTTTAGTTTTCCTGGCCGAATGAACAGTAGCCATTAAATGTGTCCAATGAACAGTAGCCATCAAATGTGCGTTTTTAAGATCACTTTTCATAAGCCAGGAAATGCTTTCAAGTAGCCAAGAAATGGTACCCACTAACAGATCTGATGGACTACCCATCAAGTACCCTAATGTGGGTACGTCCGTCTGTCTGTCCGTCTGTCTGTCTGTCTGAAAACTTAACATTTGCCTTTTCTCCAAAAGTATTTGACATACAAAGCTCAAATTTGGTATGCAACTTCCTTTCAATGATATCTATCTGTTCCATGCAATTTGACCTTCCTCAAGGTCATCAATTTACCCTTATCAACCCTTTACTCTACGAAAACTTAACATTTTACAAAAATGGCCATTTCGGGGGCATTTGTGTTTCACAAACACATCTTGTTTTTATTTATGATCATTTCAGGCGGTGCCATATTCCAGAGACTTCAAGAGAAAATATGACTACTTCAGATCCAAGCTCAGAAAACCAGTAAGTTATAGTTCACTATAAATTACCTGGCAGAGCATCTCTATCAGCTAGAAAAGCTCTGCCAGGTCATTTCACATGAGCTGTAAATCTTTATTCAACTAACCCAGATTCTCATATTTCTTATAATAGTTTAGTTAGCAAGCTTTGGTTTTGATCTCCAGAGAAGATGTTTGTGAAAAGATTGAGGCAAAAGAAGAAACTGCTGATAGCATTTTCTCATTTTGTCTCAGAAATTTACTGTGCTATTTTGTAGACAAATACTGCCTTTTTCAACAACCACTATATTTTCTGCAGCAGCAGGGCTCGCGCTGGCGATCGCCACTTGAGCCATTGGCGACAGTTTTGAAAATGTGGCTCAAAAAAATTGAAAGTGGCTCAAAGGGTGGCACCAAGGGTTTGAAGTGTGGCTCTAATTGTTTACCTGTCAAACTTCAGGATTAACAAGTCCAGTTCTCGCGAGAGTGTAAAATGCAAGTGTCTAGACGAGATACACAAAAAATCAATACGCGTGACCTTTATACCACTGCATAAATCTACCCAGTACACACTCGATTATGTAAACTTGTTAACTCAGTCCAATAAAACAATAGAGTTTACAACACTCGACAGTCATATTTAACCCTTATCTATCTTTTTTTTTTTGCTGGATGAGAGACTTTTACTGGATTACCATTTGGAAAGAAATTACTTTATTGATTGATACAAATTATGGTAAACTTGTCTAGATGATGATAATTTGTAAAAAAGACAGTTGTTGACTACATTTTGATCAACAATGTCGGATATATTTCGGGATATTTTCTTATAAAACAAAGGTAACTAAGTTTGCTCAAACTTTGCTGGAATTTTGCTTGTTCACTTTTCATATTCCATTACCACAATAATAAAATTGCAAACAAAGTGATTGACTTCACTTGCATTATCTGGGGTCAGTCTAGATAGAGACTTAGAAATTTGGTATGGCTATGAAGCTAAATGTTAAGCTAAATTAATTTCTGTAAAGTCATGATGCAGACTATTAAAAAGATATTATGAAAACTTGGCTTAGATAGATGAACTAAGTTCTATAGTGCAATGAAACACGATTTCTGTATTTACCCTTTCCCAATACCTGGTTTTTACTTCCTGAATAGAAAATGTTTGGGAAAATATTGAAGCCAAATAATACAATACTGATAATCAGCATTTTCTCCTTTTGCCTCAATATTTTCTATGGCCTATTACTATTTTATCAACAACCAAATTATCATTGTTTCGTCTGCAATAGCTTTCAAATTGGATCACTCTAAAATTACATTGTTTGGGAAAGGGTTAAAGCTCAAGAATGGTCTGATGCACTAAATATGTTCCTAAAACAAAGTACCAAAGAAAATTTTGTTCATTTTAGAATAATTTCTTCTGGCAACACTGTTTTAAAGTGTTTTAGTGTCGTCCTAAGAAAGTATTAGGTGATGTAATTACCCCCCCCCCCCCCCCTTCCAGCACAATTCATTGGCTCAAGTGGCACCAATGTGGCTCAAGATTTTTCAAAGTGGCTCAAGCAGTGGCTCAAACTTTTTTTGAGCCAGCGCTAGCCCTGAGCAGCTTTATAATAGGAGTTCTCTAAAAAAATTTTACACCACTAGCATCAATTTTTGAATTAAGACAAATTGAAGGGCTAAAATTAATGTAAGTAATAGCTCTAAATATGTTTAACAATTTTTTGCTTAATCAAACAAATGTACTTTCAGACAAATGTACCAAACAAAATAGACATTAAAGTAACCAGAAAGAATGTGTTTGAAGATTCGTATAGAGCCATCATTGGTCACAAACGATCCGAGTTACTAAAAACGCGACTCTGGATCGAGTTTGATGGAGAAGTGGGGCTTGATTACGGAGGCGTGGCTCGGGAATGGTTCTATTTGCTCTCTAAAGAGATGTTTAACCCTTATTATGGACTGTTTGAATATTCAGCCACGTAAGTTTGAAACGCAGTATATCAGTAAGTCTGTAGTTACATGTTCTTGTTCTTGATGAAAAGTTATGATAAGGTTTTATTAGTTACAACATGTCCTTTTTATACCCCTGCATTGAAATCGTGGAGGCATATTGTTTTACCTGTATCAGTCTGCCTGTATGAAAACTGAACATTTGCCATTTCGGGGGCATTCATGTTCCACAAACACTTCTTGTTATCCTGTCAGTTTCTGAATGAATAAGTGCATGAATAGAATTATTTGAAATTGAATGGTTTGAGTGTTTGTGTGAGCATCAATATCATGATGTTCCCAACATTAAGGTATTCCATCCATCATTAGATACCAAACTCTTTATGCAATTTTGGCCATCATCCTTGGCAACGGAAATTGATGCTGGTATACCCTCATCAATTTCTTGGCGTCATCTGTGGCAACGAAAATTGACGAGGGATACCTAGTCACCAGTTTTTTGGCATAATATTAGGTTTTACTATATTTATTTATCGAAGAAATGAAGTTTAATGGCAAAATAAGATGTGTGTATACCATATAACTCTTGTTTGTGTTTGTATTTTCAGAGATAATTATACATTACAAATCAATCCTCTATCTGGTGTGTTTAATGAAGAGCATCTCACTTACTTCTATTTTGTGGGGCGTATAGCTGGGATGGCAGTTTACCATGGCAAATTATTAGATGGTGAGTCTTCCAAGTTTTAACCCAAGATGCTCCTGCAGACCACAATTTAACCCATTCCCACATATAGACTCTTTTTGACTCCCCTAAAGAAAAAGGCTTTAGAAAATCATGTGGAAAATTAAGAAATTGCTTGTAACAAGCAATTTCTTCATTTCCCACAATATTTTCTACCCCAAAAGACAAAAAAATTTTGAATTTCATTCACTTGAAATTGTCGTCTGCAATATCTTTGAATTTGGACCAACCCAAAATGTTGTTGTTTGGTAACGGGTTAAAGTGGATGGAAAAATTATCTGTTGCTCTGTGATAGTATTCAGTTTGATAACATAACAAAAGGAAAGTCTAAACCCTTTCCCGCACATTGACGCTTTTGGACGCCCCTCAAAATAAAGGCTGTGGAAAACATTGTGGAAAATGAAGAAATTGCATGTGACAAGCAATTTCTTCATTTCCCACAACGTTTTCTACCAAGAAAGACCCAAAAATGTTACATTTTGTTCAGTGGAAATTGCCGTCTGCAACTCCTATGAGTTTGGACTAAGCTTTAATTTTGTTGTTTGGTAATGGGTTAACATAACAAAAGGAAAGTTAAAGACAATAATGTCCTTGTTACTGACCCAAATTTTAGAAATCAGACTAAATAGCTGTCAAACTGGCTTAACGATTATAATGTCTTGTCATAAAAATACCCCTACTGAAAATTGTGTCGTTTAAATCTAAAGAATGGTAAATGGTGCATTTATAGCATTGCAACACAATCTGTGTCAAAACTGCTGGAAAATTTTGACCATGGGGAACATAAGGACATTCTATTTTTTGCTGGGGATGTTAAAACCAGGTCTTGTTTTAGAAATGGTTAATAGTGTCATCAGAATTAGGTGCTTTTATTGAGGGAAAGATTCAAAATATCTTTCATATTTTCTCTGTTGATTTGAAAAAAAAATGTTTTATTTTTCTTTTCAGCATTTTTCATTCGTCCATTTTATAAGATGATGTTAGACAAAAGAATTGTTTTAGATGATATGGAGTCAGTGGTAAGATTATTTTTACAAAATAGATTGTTTTTAACTTCTCTCGAATGCTTTTATGTACAAAGGAGTCAGCTTGTCAGTTGTTTTGTCTGTCTGTCAGTAACTTTTTAAGTCACCTGATCGAAGGTCATGGTGCCTTATTGCAACAGTGTTTTGGCTGTCATCGTCCATTAACCTTTAACATTTTCTAGTACTTCTTAAGAACTGATGGTTCCTGTTGGGGCCCCATAAGTGGCTAAGATGAATACCTTGTCTGGATTAACAATGAGATGAGCTAAGTTGACCAAATGTGGCATATTTGTTGATCTTAAGGTGTAGATACTTCCTATAGATTGATAAAGATCGATAAATTAATGTCAAGGTCATAGGGTGAACTTTATGACATAAAGCCTCTTACCAAAGGACAAAAATTCAGAATGGTCCAAATTGAAAGCTGCTGTGGATTACAAAATAGAGGTCAATAAAGATACCGGTAGTCTTCATGTATAATATAGCTTAGAAAATAGGGAGGCAAATGGAGAAAATGCTGGATATCACCATCATTGAACCCAGGGTTTTCCATGATGCACAGATTGTGCATCATTGTTGCAATTTCTAATCAAATGACCCTTAAGAAATTTATCTGAGGGTCATTAATAACACAAGTTTCAAACTCTAGATTTTTGTATGATACTTGAATCCAAAGGCATTTATAAAATTTTATCCACAAAATTGGAGAAATGACTTCCAACTTTGAAGGCAAGGGGGTCACAATGACCCCCGGAATTCTTACACTAATGGAAAATTCTTAAACCACCCTAAAACCTGTTTGGGTTAGCACATAATGAGTATCAACTATGTACATTTTCAGGACTCCGAATACTACAACTCCATGTGTTATATACGTGATAATGATCCTGAACCTCTAGATTTATATTTCTCTATAGAAGAAGATTATTTTGGTGAGGTAAGATTTGAGCTACTCACTTACTACTTACTAAGACGCTATCAGTCTTTTGATTAACATGCAAGGGGTGGGATCCTGTCCAGATGCCTGGCTGGCTGCACGCATGGCAGATTTCACATCTTCTCTCCATCTCTTCCTGCCATTGGTGTTTGAAGTTTCCAGCTAGGATCTGGAAAAAGGTTCCTTATAGATTTTGAGACTACCATGTTTCCAGATCATCCTAGCTCTAAATGCAGGCTGATCAGGATCCATGCTGCTATCTTAAAGTTTCTACAGGCCCAAAGAAGCTATTTGAGAACAACATGGGTCCTGATCAGATTGTGCTTATGTACAGGCTGATCTCGATTCTTGTTGGCTCAAAAGCCTTAAGGGACATTTTTTTCAGAACCTCTAGGTCTATAATTCTCCATAGAAGAAGATTATTTTGGTGAGGTAAGATTTATATTATGAGTCAGGATCTGGAAAAAGGTCCTTTAAGGTTTTTGAGCCCAACATGACCCCAGATCAGCCTGTGTATACACGCAGTCTTATCAAGAACCATGTTGGTCTCTATTAGCTTCTTCCTGACCTGTTGCAATTGTTAGGGCGCAGTATGGTTCCAAATTAGACTCCACTTGGATGCAAGCTGCTCTGGAAACATGGTTGTCTCAAATGCTATAAGGGACCTATTTGCCAGATTCGTGCTCATTTCTCTATATAAGCTGGGATAAGTCTGACTTAGTGAATATCTGAGGAAAAATAGCTTGTATATTATGGTCCTCTTGTTTATAAAGTATGGAGCATTTGGGACACCATGGTTTATGAATCATAAAGCCTTTGGAACAACTCGGTCAATTCTGTCTAATATAGATATTGTTTCAACTGTAGGGTTGTGTAAAAAGTATATTCTAATGACAATGCCATTGAGCAGCTTTAGAATCTTGCTCTACAGAAGGCTTTATCTTAAAACATTGTAAGAAATCTTGAGATATCTTAAGAATATTGCTTTAAAGGGGGAATGGCACTGAAAATCATGCAAATTTCCTGAAAACTTCGTACAAAATAAATATGTATTATGAAAATAGGGCCTTTAAATTGCATCTATGCCAAATCTTAGCTTTCTATCTTGTGTATTGGCTAGGATGTCGACGGATTTAAAACCCCATATGTTCCATT
The DNA here is from genome assembly GCA_963680895.1 of Fragum sueziense. Lineage (NCBI taxonomy): Eukaryota > Metazoa > Mollusca > Bivalvia > Cardiida > Cardiidae > Fragum > Fragum sueziense. The sequence continues at coordinate 32,953,591 of OY804598.1, read as the reverse complement.
ATTGTAAATATTATCCCCGGGACAACAAATCATAGGGTTTTAAATCTGTCGACATCTAAGCCAATACAAAGGTAGAAAGCTAAGATTTGGCATATATGCAATTTAAAGACCATATTTTAATAATATATATTTATTTTTTTGTACCAAGTTCTCGGAAAATTTGCAAGATGTTAAGTGTTATTCTGCCTTTAAGGAAAAAATATCGGATATTGCACAAATTGTTGGGGTTTTTCCATGTAATACTGTGTCACGGCAAAATATGATGACTGGCTCCCTAATTTGGGATTCAGCTGATTCAAGATACAGTAAGGGCTTTAGGGGAAAACATTGTGAAAAATGAAGAAATTGCTTGTGACAAGCAATTTCTTCATTTCCCACAATGTTGTTTTCTTCCCAGTAAAAGCAAAAACTATCAGTTTTATTTATGTGAAATTTTTGTCTGCAATATCTTTGAATTTGGACAAGTCTACAATTTTGGGATCTGAAAAGTGTTGCAGACGACAATTTCAAGCTGATGAAATTTTAAAAATCTTTCCATTTTGGGTTAGAAAACATTGTGCAAAATGAAGAAATTGCTTGTTACAAGCAATTTCTTCATTTTCAACAATGTTTTCCCAAGCCTTTTTCTTGAAGTGCGTAAAAATGCTTCACTGTTAAGGAATGGGTTAATCTGATTGTTATTTGCTATTTTAGGTAACAGAACGAGAGTTGAAGCCTGGTGGTTCAGATATATTAGTTACAAATGCCAACAAAACCGAGTATTTAGAGTGAGTATATCCATGTCTCTTTTTTTTGGGGGGGGGGGGGGAGGGAGAGGGGAGGGGGGAGGGGGTAATGGAATCAGTCTTGGTTCGGTTGCTCTGTAGCTACCCCATTACCAAACAACAAAATTTTAGCCTAGTCCAAACTCATAGGTGTTGCAGACGACAATTTCCATTGAACAAAATTTAGCATTTCTTGGTATTTCTTGGTAGAAAACATTGTGGGAAATGAAGAAATTGCTTGTCACAAGCAATTTCTTCATTTTCCACAATGTTTTCTAAAGCCTTTATTTTGTTGGGCGTCCAAAAGCGTCAATGTGTGGGAAAGGGATAATTATATTATAATTTATTGATGGCTGCGGCTGATCCAGGATTTCTGTGAAGGGTTTTGAATATACAAAGGGGGGGGGGGGGGGGGGGTGCTGCACGTTTTCCTTGTATTAGACAATTTTGACTGAAATTCTGCATTGAAATGAAATAATCAGGCTACAGAGGTGGGGTTTGTTTGAATTTACCTATCCCATTTTCATTACAAATTAAGGATTTTTTTTACAGGATTTCAGCCATTTCAAGAATTATTTTTAGGTATCAAAGCCCTGTATGGGGTTATGATCACAATGATTGATAGCTCTAGTATATCATGTTTTACAGTTTAATTGTGAAGTGGAGGTTCGTGTCCCGTATTGAAAAACAGATGCAGAATTTCATGAAAGGGTTCTACGAGCTCATACCCAAAAATCTGATGGCAATTTTTGATGAAAATGAATTAGAGGTAAGTGTTTCCAAAGACAACCCCATATGAATTAGCAGACAGTAAAACTTTAGACTGGTCAAAATTTGAACATTTTGGAGATTCGAGTGAATTAAATTGTCACCAGTCTAAAATTTTGCCGTCTGGTAATGGGTTTAGACGAATATTTTTTTCCTTTTCTCAGCACTCGTCTCAGAAGGTTGACTTATATTAGTATCTTATTCATCTGTCTTGACATCTGTCTGTCTGCATTTGTGTCCGTTTGTCCCTGAGTATGTACGTCAGCATCTTGCTAATTCAGTTGATAGATTTAAAGAGGGATTAGGATGATAAAAAGTCAAATTCACCTCACCCTGTGCTTATTACCATTTTACTCTGCATCGCATAAAAAGGGGACTAAATAAAAAAGAGTACTACATATATTGTAGAAGATTTGTGACCGGTCACGCTATAAGGGACCTTATGCGAACTCCAAAAAATCCAAATTTTGACAAACTTGTGAGACTCAGCACAGGTCAACCAGATCCCGTATGCGAAAAATGAACATATAGTAAGATAGGGAAAACATTCCGGATTTAGAAAATTACATAAAAGTGAAAAGTGTCAGCCCTTGTCTGGCTGTGCGGACTGCACAGACTGACTAGGGTCGATATTTTTCACACATTCTATAAGGTCCCTTTAAGCATGACGGGTCACATTTTTCTGAATTCTCAGTCCACAGGCTTGTCAAAACCAGTCCATGTTTGAGAAAGGGTGAAGTTGATATTAGTAAAATCATGATCAAATTTTTATGCCCTTGTATTGAAAGATCGGGGGCATATTGTTTTACTTGTGTCCGTCTGTCCTTCTGTCTGTCTCTCCGAAAGCGTAACATTGGTCATTTTGGGGCATTCATGTTTTACAAACACATCTTGTTTTTTTCTTCAAAATTTATATTCATAAATGACTTTAACCTGGCCTATATTCTATGTACTATTTTAGATGCAGCCTTTATATTGTAACGAGCCAGACCTCGAGTGCATTCAATCTCGATTTTCCATTGAATAAATGCTTATTTCCAGTCTAGATGCTGATGCGAGTCTTTTTGTATCAGTCTGCTAGACTTACGCATTCGTTACTCACTCACCTTGATGTCGTATTAGAACTGTGTAGCGTTTAATTTGTGTAATATCGGCTCTTCGAAGATTTGACATATTTTTTTGTCACGCGCGGCAGCCATGTTTGTTTTGATTTTTCATTGCTCCACGTGATAGAATTGATGACGTCATTTACCGATTCATCAATTCTATCTCATCCGAGAAAGTAGCGCCACATTCGAAAAACAAATATTACACAACTGCATTTTATAATCCTTATTTTAGGTAAAGATGACACATATTATTATTCGATATTTATCATAGTTTGTCTTACGTAGGTTATAAGTCGTCAAAACTCGTTATCAAGTACCTACAGCACTTCGCGTAGTAATATTTTCCAACAAGATTTTTTGTGTGACGAATTTCCAACAAATTATTTTGTTGGAAATCTGTTGGAAATCCCACAAGAAAAATTGTTGGAAACCACAGTATAAAAGCCCATGTTCGGACTTGGAAATTTGACTCCAGACTTGATTTTTTCGTAGGCACCTCCGTTATTAATTTTTCTTTATTTTTATTTTATTTTAGTTAGAATTATTTATTTTTGCTTTTATTTTGAGTCGAGCTAGATTAGAAATTTTACGTTTGATTATTTTAACGATTTAGGTAGTTTTATTTACGTTTTATTTCTTTAACGGCTTCATACCTGACAAATTCTTTGGAACTTCATTTGTTTGACAAAACTCTAGATTTATTTATCATTTTCCGAACATCGGCTTTTATTTGTGTCATCTTTAAGGAAATTATTCATTGTTAGGGATTGCTGTATTATTTTCATGTAACATTATCATTAGGTCTAAATTATATTAAGAACTCAAACACTTTGATTTTTGTTTTCTTTATTCAAATTTAATTCAATTATCTGGAGTCCAACCCCACCCCTTTTCCCCATCTGTACATCTTCGACCGACCGCTGGCTCGCAACATAAACCTGGTGTCCAAGAAGTGGGATCTACTACAAGTCATTACAGTACAGTGGATCCAGAGATTCGAACTCACAACCGGCAGATTACTATAATGGGGAGAAGAAAAGGCACAGCAAAGCAGCAGACGGATGACCCAGAGTACAACAGTCATTCACAGTATACAGCTACAGCAGAGTGTGAGAGTAACAGAGACCGTGCAGTACTTGACATCAACTCGGTGGATAGTGGCAGTCGACAGGGAGAGAACATGCACCAGAACAGTTTACAGCAACAACAATCATCATCCTGCAGAACAGAAAGCGACACAGCCGGAGGCTGTTATCTTATACACATTGATACCTCCTGCAAAGGATTTTCATATTAGACCATGACCTTTTACCTTGACATAAAATTTGTATTCATAAATTGTATCAATTTACAGTTACTGATGTGTGGTTTACAAGATATAGATGTGAATGATTGGAAGTCTAACTCTGCGTACAAAGGAGAATATAATCCAAACCATCCTGTTGTAGTCAACTTCTGGAAGGTATGCGGTACATCTTATATCAAGGACTCAGTGCCAAACAGTTGTAAGTGCCTATAAATATATAGACAGTTACAACCGTTTCGCACTGAGCCATCGATATATGAACACATTCCCAAAAAATAACATTTTATGGTTATACTTGTCTTTAAACACCAGAAAGGTCATATTATATTATGGCCCTGGTCGTCCGTATGTCTGTCTGTTTGTCCATTAGCATTTCTTTTGTGCGCAACTCCTCCTAGTTTCAAGCAGAATTTGATCAAACTTGCCACAATAACTCTCCATGGTGTCTAGATGTTCACACCACTTATGCAAATTTTATCCTTTCCCAAACTAGACCGGGTTTTGACATCCTGAATAGAAACAGTTTTGGAAAACATTGAGACAAAAGAAGAAACTGCTGATAACCAGCAGTTTCTCCTTTTGCCTCAATATTTTCTGTGCTATATTAAACAAAAATCATATCTTTAACAACACCTAATTTGTCATTTTCAGCAGCTTTCATGTAGGAAAAGTCCAAATTTTGGCCATTTGGGAAAGGGTTAAATAACTCATTTTGTCTTGAATAATCTGCCCTTGAATTGAAAAAAAAAATGCCTTTTTCTTTTGAGTGCAACTCATACAGTTTCAACCAGAATTTTATCAAACTTGCCACAATGAATATCTCGATGTTGTCTACTTGTGCTTACCATTATTAAAATTCTGATTGCGCTTGGCATATCTGAATTATCTTTCCTGGAATAGAAAAAAATGGCCAATTTTACAGAAAAGCCCCTCTTGGCAGTATATGCTCTGATCCACGAAGCTCTTGTTGATATTTTCTTTAGGTAACAAAATATACTGTTTTAATATTTTGCCATGTAATTAGGGCATCACCATTTAAATTTTATTTATTTCTTTTATTGGCGGCTCGGCCAGTATCCATTCTGACATTTGACAAAAGACATTAAATTTTGTCTCTCACCAATGGGTGTGAATCATCTATGTGAGATAGTAGCTGGAGGCTTGGTTTGTATAATGTGATGGTACTGGTGAGAGAAATACCAGGAATCCAGGGTTAGGTGCTCCAGCCGCGATATGACCATAGCAGTTGAAAATGGTGTTAAATCCCAATAAATCTTATATTGGCATCAATGTTACTATGTGGCAAACTTGTTAACCCATTACCACACATTGACTCTGACTCCTCAAGAGATATAGCCTTCGGAAACCATTGCGGAAAATGAAGAAATTGCTTGTGACAAGCAATTTCTTCATTTCCCACTATGTATTCTACCAAAAACGACCAAAAGATTTTCAAATTCATTGACTTTTAATTGTGGTCTGCAACATCTTTGAATTTGGACCAGTCTAAATTTTTGTCATGTGGAATTAGGACCAGTGCAAAATTTGTCGTTTGGTAATGGGTTACTATTCTGTTTCAGGCTATTTATTCATTCAACAATGAGACACGGTCACGGCTGCTACAGTTTGTGACGGGGACGTCTCGTGTACCTATGAACGGATTTAAAGAGTTACAGGGCAGTAATGGGCCTCAGTTGTTTACAATAGAAAAGTGGGGTAATCAGGAACAGCTACCAAGGGCGCATACTTGGTGAGTATTCATCTACATGTAACAGAAAAATATCTCGGCTAGACAGGGATTGGAACCCAAATCTCGGATAGATTTGGATGAAATTAGCACAGAATTATCCTAGTCATAGGACTATAGTATATTGTTAGGGTTGTGCCAAATTACCCTTTGTCACTTGATAAAGTGGTCTTAACCCTTTCCCAAATGGCAAATTTTCAAAATTTACATTTCAAAAGCTGCTGAGGACGACAAATGTACCTTGTTTCAGATAGAATTTGTGTACAATATAGCAAGAAAAATATTGAAACAAAAGGAGAAACTGCTGGTCATCAGCAGTTTCTTCTTTTGGCTCAATGTTTTCCATAGCCATTTCTATTAAGGACGTCAAAACAAGGTCTTGTTTGCGAAAGGGTGAAAGCGAACAAGCCAAGTTAATTTGATGGTTGATCTCTTATTCTGTCAATCCTTACCATTCTATAATACAGAAATTCCATACATAGTGTAACATTTATCATGTTGTCAGCAAATACTTGCAAGTATATGAACTTCAATTTCTTCCCAAGATAGCGAAATTTTTAGAATAGTTATACCCCCCACCTACGAAGTAGAGGGGGGTATATTGGTTTCACCATGTCTGTCTGTCTGTCCGTCCGTCCATCCGTCAGTCCGTCCGTCCGTCCGTCCGTAGACTTTTTCGTTTCCGTGCTCTAAGTCATGAACCGGTTGACCTAGGATCATGAAACTTTACACAGTTGTTGCCCATGACCCAAGGAGGTGCCCTATCGTTTTTGGGTCACGAAGGTCAAAGGTCAAGGTCACAATCGGACTTTGTTTAAAATCCGTTTCCGTGCTCTAAGTCATGAACCGGTTGACCTAGGATCATGAAACTTTACACAGTTGTTGCCCATGACCCAAGGAGGTGCCCTATTTTTTTTGGGTCACAAAGGTCAAGGTCACAATCGGACTTTGTTTAAAATCCGTTTCCGTGCTCTAAGTCATGAACCGGTTGACCTAGGATCATGAAACTTTACACAGTTGTTGCCCATGACCCAAGGAGGTGCCCTATTGTTTTTGGGTCACGAAGGTCAAAGGTCAAGGTCACAATCGGACTTTGTTTAAAATCCGTTTCTGTGCTCTAAGTCATGAACCGGTTGACCTAGGATCATGAAACTTTACACAGTTGTTGCCCATGACCCAAGGAGGTGCCCTATCGTTTTTGGGTCACAAAGGTCAAAGGTCAAGGTCACAATCGGACTTTGTTTAAAATCCGTTTCTGTGCTCTAAGTCATGAACCGGTTGACCTAGGATCATGAAACTTTACACAGTTGTTGCCCATGACCCAAGAAGGTGCCCTATTGTTTTTGGGTCACGAAGGTCAAAGGTCAAGGTCACAATCGGACTTTGTTTAAAATCCGTTTCCGTGCTCTAAGTCATGAACCGGTTGACCTAGGATCATGAAACTTTACACAGTTGTTGCCCATGACCCAAGGAGGTGCCCTATTGTTTTTGGGTCACGAAGGTCAAAGGTCAAGGTCACAATCAGACTTTGTTTAAAATCTGTTTCCGTGCTCTAAGTCATGAACTGGTTGACCTAGGATCATGAAACTTTACACAGTTGTTGCCCATGACCCAAGGAGGTGCCCTATTTTTTTGGGTCACAAAGGTCAAGGTCACAATCGGACTTTGTTTAAAATCCGTTTCCGTGCTCTAAGTCATGAACCGGTTGACCTAGGATCATGAAACTTTACACAGTTGTTGCCCATGACCCAAGGAGGTGCCTTATCGTTTTTGGGTCACAAAGGTCAAGGTCACAATCGGACTTTGTTTAAAATCCGTTTCTGTGCTCTAAGTCATGAACCGGTTGACCGAGGATCATGAAACTTTACACAGTTGTTGCCCATGACCCAAGAAGGCCCCTATTGTTTTTGGGTCACGAAGGTCAAAGGTCAAGGTCACAATCGGACTTTGTTTAAAATCCGTTTCCGTGCTCTAAGTCATGAACCGGTTGACCTACGATCATGAAACTTTACACAGTTGTTGCCCATGACCCAAGGAGGTGCCCTATTGTTTTTGGGTCACGAAGGTCAAAGGTCAAGGTCACAATCAGACTTTGTTTAAAATCCGTTTCCGTGCTCTAAGTCATGAACCGGTTGACCTAGGATCATGAAACTTTACACAGTTGTTGCCCATGACCCAAGGAGGTGCCCTATTGTTTTTGGGTCACAAAGGTCAAAGGTCAAGGTCACAATCGGACTTTGTTTAAAATCCGTTTCCATGCTCTAAGTCATGAACCGATTGACCTAGGATCATGAAACTTTACACAGTTGTTGCCCATGACCTAAGGAGGTGCCTTATCGTTTTTGGGTCACAAAGGTCAAAGGTCAAGGTCACAATCGGACTTTGTTTAAAATCCGTTTCCGTGCTCTAAGTCATGAACCGGTTGACCTAGGATCATGAAACTTTACACAGTTGTTGCCCATAACCCAAGGAGGTGCCCTATTGTTTTTGGGTCACAAAGGTCAAAGGTCAAGGTCACAATCGGACTTTGTTTAAAATCTGTTTCCGTGCTCTAAGTCATGAACCGGTTGACCTAGGATCATGAAACTTTACACAGTTGTTGCCCATGACCCAAGGAGGTGCCCTATTGTTTTTGGGTCACAAAGGTCAAAGGTCAAGGTCACAATTGGACTTTGTTTAAAATCTGTTTCCGTGCTCTAAGTCATGAACCGGTTGACCTAGGATCATGAAACTTTACACAGTTGTTGCCCATGACCCAAGGAGGTGCCCTATTTTTTTTTGGGTCACAAAGGTCAAGGTCACAATTGGACTTTGTTTAAAATCTGTTTCCATTCTCCAACTAAAGAACCTTTGGACCTATAGCACTTTTTTCAGTGACAAGGCGCTAGTGGGGGTATTTGTCCGCTTTGCGACAGTTCTAGTTATATCTGAAAGGTTTTAAAAACAAAGAAATAATTTAAGCCAATTGTAGAAATTGTGTATGTTATAGCAAAGAAAATATTTTGGTAAGAGGAGGAATTGTTGATTATCACCAGTGCTCAGCAATGTCTTCTTTTGCCTCATTTGTTAACCCTTTACCACACATTGACACCTTTTCATGCCTTATAAGATAATGACTTTGGAAAACATTGAGGAAAATGAAGGAATTGCTTGTGACAAGCAATTTCTTCATTTTCCACAATGTATTCTACCCAGAAAGCCCCCAAAAAGTAAAATTTTGTTTACTTGAAATCGTCGTCTGCAACATCTTTGAATTTGGATGACTCAAAAAATGTTCAGTTCATTGAAGGGTTAATTAAAACTTTGACTTACAATAAACCTATCATTCCTTCTTATTCTCTTTTGCAGTTTCAACAGAATAGACTTGCCTCCCTATGAGAGTTACTACGATCTGAGAAAAAAGCTGATAACAGCCATAGAAAATGCCCAGGGCTTCGAGGGTGTAGACTGAAACTGTGCTGCGTCTGTCCGTCTGTGCTTTAATCATCCATTCCCATCATGGTCAAACTTTGAACAAAGAGCTGGAATCTGGACAAAAATGGCATTGTGGAAATCAATTTGAGATAATCATGGAATAGACCATTTCCCAAACAAGACCAGATACCCATATTACCAAAGAACTATAGTATTTTTTGCGTAATCACTTGTAAAAACATACCGAATTGGCCCGATGTGATTTCTCATGCGATCAGATGTCTTTTTACACAGTTTACACAAAAACATGGTCATAAGATGGTTGATAAAAATGTGCCCTTTGTTTTGGTGTCTCCTGCAGAAATGGCTTTGGAAAACATTTAGGCAAAAGAAAAAATGCTGATTATCAGCATTTCCTTCTATTGCCTCAATTTTTTCTGTGTTAGATTGTACATAAATTCGGCCTTTAGAATATCCAGCAGCAGCTTTGAAATTGGAATAGTATAAAATCTCGCTGTATTGGTAAAAGGTTATGATCAGTCTTCACTTTAGTACAGTCCAATCAGGATCTATTCAGATCACTGACAGTACCTACAAGTGACGAAGGCTGATTTTGATCTGTGTTGGTCTCAAGTGCTGTAATGGCCTTCTTACCATATCTGACCTAGTGTTCATTGTCCACATCCGCTCATGTATTGCTTTCACCGAGGTTTTTTATGCCTCACAAAATAGTGGTTGATGAAAACATTGTGGAAATGAAGAAATTGCTTGACATAAGCAATTTCTTCATTTCCCACAATGTTTTCTGCTCAGAAAGACTAAAACATGTAACATTTCATGCACTTGAAATTGTCGTCTGCAATATCTTTGAGTTAGGACAAGTCCAAAATTTTATCGTCTGTTAATGGGTTATGGAATGAAGGGAGACTGTCCTTTTAGAACATATAATTAAGATTTGATGAATCATGATTTGAAATGTGTGTTAGAATTTAGAAATATCAAAGATCATTTCATTTTTATGATCAATGTGGTTTTAGTTACTGTAGCTCTAATCTGGATCCTTTGAAATTTCTAAAAGGCAAAATTTTAGACTGGTTCAATTTGAAATCTGCTTCAGACAACATAGTGGATGTTGATAATGGTAGGATTTGTGTATATCATAGCGAAGAAAATGTTAATTCAAATGGAGAAAATGCTGATGACCAGTATTTTCTCCACTTGTTTCAATAAATTTTGAAGCCTTTTCTATTAGGGGCATCAAAACTAGGTCTTATTTTAGAAAGGGTGTATGCTTTTTCAAGTGTAATGTTACAGTTGAGAACATCATGAAATTGACATTCTGAGTGGAATGGCAATGTTTTATGAGCGAATGAATGGATGAATGGAATGAGCGTTCGGAATGATTTTATAAAATATTTTGAGTGTTTTGAATGGTTTTGTGTGTCTAAAAAATCGATAACACGCCCATGATAACCTTTCAACCAATCAAACGTGATCTTGAAATAATAACAGCCTGATATTGGAAATTTACCAATATTATAGGTATGAAGGTTTATCGATAGTTCGCCCATGATAATATTTCAGCCAATGAAATGCCTTCTCTTTATAACAACCAGTTAAACCAGTGAACGTTTTGAATGGCTATTGAGCATTGTGAATATTTTTTTTAGTGATATGAATGTTTTTTGTGATCTGAATGAATGAACGCTTGAGTGGAATGATTTTGATCGGAATGGAATATAATTAATGTCAATTTCATAATGTTCTCAAATGTATTAAATTTGGTGATCAAGATAATTTTAACAAAGAAAAAAGAATTATTAATGTGTAATGAATTATCATTTCAAAAGTAAGGGTTTAGTGCAAAATTGAAATTATATGCTCATACACTGATTTTGTACTTGTTCATTTATACAACTTTGTTTAAGTTAACCATTTCCCAAACAAGACCGGGTTTTCACATCTCTTATAGGGAAAGCTCAAGAAAAACTGGGGCAAAAGAAGACAAGAGGCCCAGAGGGCCTTATCGGTCACCTGAATCAAATGAGCAGACACAGTTAAGGAAAATGTTAAAAGTTAACTAATAGCGCACCCCCCAGCACCACCATTTCTTGACAGTTTTTTTTTTTCTCTTGTACAAACTTATTTAAAGACTCAAATACCAAATGTGAATTCAATCCAACAATAGAACATTTCTTAATATGTACCCTATTTACCCCCTTTTGGCCCCTTTTGGGGCCTCAAAGGGAGATAACTCCATGATTTGTATAAATCTGAAGCGGCTTCCCAATGGGATGCTTCCTGCCAAGTTTGGTAGAAATCTGTCTCAAAAAAATGTAGAAAATGTTCAAAGTTTAGTAATAATGCGAACCCCTCCCATCCCCGATCCCCAGCACGACCATTTATTGACAGATTTTTTCTCTTGTACAAACTTTGTAGTCCTTGCCCTAAAGACTTTAACTTCCAAATGTGTATTCAATGCAACAGCCGGTTCATGAGAAGAAGATTTTTTAAGATGTACCCTATTAACCCCCTTTTTGGCCCTTTATGGGACCTCAAAGGGAGATAACTCCATGATTTGTACAAAATCTGAAGCGGCTTTCTATTTTAGGATGCTTCCTGCCAAGTTTGGTTGAAATCCGTCCAATGGTTCTTAATAAGAAGTCGAAAATGTTAAGTTAACTAATAACGCGACCCCCCTCACATCCCCCATCCCCAGCACGGCCATTTCTGGACAGATTTTTTTCTCTTGTACAAACTTTGTTGTCCTTACCCTAAAGACTCTAAATACCAAATGTGAATCCAATCCAACAGCCGGTTCATGAGAAGAAGATTTTTTAAGATGTACCCTATTTAACCTCTTTTAGGCCCCTTATGGGGCCCCAAAGGGAGATAACTCCACGATTTGTACAAATCTGAAGCGGCTTCCCATGGGGATGCTCCCTGCCAAGTTTGGTTGTAATCCGTCCAATGGTTCTCAAGAAGAAGCCAAAAATGTTAAGTTAACTAATAACGCGACCCCCCCCCTCACATCCCCCATCCCCAGCACGGCCATTTCTGGACGGATTTTTTCCTCTTGTACAAACTTTGTTGTCCTTGCCCTAAAGACTCTAAATTCCAAATGTGAATCCAATCCAACAGCCGGTTCATGAGAAGAAGATTTTTTAAGATGTACCCTATTTAACCCCTTTTAGGCCCCTTATGGGGCCCCAAAGGGAGATAACTCCATGATTCATACAAATCTGAAACGGCTTCCCATGGGGATGCTCCCTGCCAAATTTGGTTGTAATCCGTCCAGTGGTTCTCAAGAAGAAGTCGAAAATGTTAAAAGTTAACGCACGACGGACGACGCACGACGCACGACGCACGACGACAGACAAAACACGGTCGCAATAGGTCACCATGACCTTCGGTCAGGTGACCTAAAAATGCTGATAATCAGCATTTTCGCTGATAATCAGCATTTTCTCCTTTTGCTTCAGTTTTTCCTTTGCTATATTGTATGAAAATCCTATCTTTGTCAACATCCATTTTGTTGTCAGTGGTAGCTTTCAATTTGGACTACCTTAATTTTGTGTTATTTGGGAAAAGGTTAAAAATGTTTATGTGACAAACTGAATTTTTCAGCATTATTTATCCTATTTTTTAAGTTCTTCCATAATTGTTCCAGTAAATTAGAATTATTGTGTCAGTAAATTAAAATTACTAATTTAATGAACTAATAATCACAAATAATACTAATGACTTTAACCCTTTTACATACAATCACTGGTTTCGATTAGCCCTTTATATGATACTTTAAAAAACATAGAAGGGAAAGAAGAAAATGCCACTTTATTCAATCAATCCTTTCTAAATTTTCTTCCTTAGAATCATTAGAGGAGGTATTGTGTGGAGAAGTGTTGATAAAAAACTATTAATAAACCATAATATTGTCACTTTTCAACAAAAACCTTGTAACTGCAGTTTAAAGCAAGTTGCAGTTACAAGGTTTTTCGTTGAAAAGCGACGATATGGTGTGAAGGTGTAAGTATAATACAAAATTGTTTTTAGCCGGATCAGGGCAAAAGGGCTCTTATGATACTTCTGAGTCCAGATCAGCCAGTGCATAGGCACACTTTGATCTTGTACTGTTGCACTGTCCAAAACATGGCCCTTTCCCAAACAAGTCCTTGTTCTGACACCCCTTAACGAAAAGACTTGGGAAAACATTTAGGCAAAAGAAGAAAATGCTGACAAACAGCATTTTCTCCTTTTGTCTCAATATTTTATCTTCTATAATATACACAAATCTTATATTTATCAACCTTTGTTTTGGTGTTTGTATCAGATTTTGAAATTGACCACCCTAATTTTTTGCTGTTTTGGAATGGGATAAAGGAGTGCTTTCCAGAATCTGGCTCATATACATTTATTTATTCATTAACCGAACAGGGCCCCAATTATTAAAAGCCCTACAAACTTTGTTTTCTTGGATCTACCATTATTTTCGTACAACAAATGTTAAAATTTATGGAAAGTTTGTATGGTTTGAGTATATTGGTACCCAGAGGCCAGTTTCATTAAAGCATATAGGAAGTTTTTTGTCTGGCCATTGTCTCATCCAGAGCAACAGATAAGAGGGGGTGATGGCTTTTCAGAAATGCAATATTTCATTAAATGTTCTTCAAACCCTCTGTTGTTGGTACTCACTGGAATCATCTTGTAGAGACAATTTAAATGAGTACCCACAACATAGGGTTTAGATTTGAAATGACAAATTTAGAATGTCTCCTGCTTCTAATCTGTTCCTCAGGTCTTGTAACAAGAAGTATAGCACATCATCCCAATTTCATAAAAATCAGGAAATGCGACTTTTACCTTCCTAAACTTTTTGTGGGACATTAATTTTGTAAGACAAGGATATTGCTGCTTTTCATCGAAAACCTTGTAGCTGCAGCTTAAATCAAGCTGCAGTTACGAGGTTTTTGGTGAAAAGCGACAATATGTCCTTAATGCTTTGGTGAAATTGGTATTAGTTCACTTATAAATGTACTTGTTTGTATAGATGGTCATACATGTACTTTGTTTACGTCTCAATTTTACATATTGTATATGTTAGGTAACAAATGCACAATTTTGTTTACCCAAGAAAAAGGAGTTAGTGATTATTTTATTTAACTGTTTTAAAGTGCTTTAACGCCTTCCCAAGCACGATCTGGTTTTGACATATCTTATAGGAAAGTAGTGATGTAAAAGAAGAAAATGCTAACAGCATTATTTCCTTTCACTTCAACATTTCTTTCCTTACTGCTCACAAATCCTATTATGATAGTTGCCCATTTTGCCTTTTTCAGCAGCTTTCATAAACAGTCCAAATTTTTGCCAATTGGGAAAGGGTTAATTCATTTCCGCTTACTCTTGGCCCATCTTCGCAAGCTAAGGGTTAATCTGAGTCTTCTCTGATGTGAATTAGCTCTTTGATATTGTGATATTTCACGAAATATCACAATATCAAAGAGTGAATTTATATCAGAGAAGCCTCGGATTAGCCAAGGGTGAAATCTACGATGTAATCTTGTTTCTGTATTCTGGGAATACAAACATATGGGAAATCAACCTTGGCTCAAAAAGATACTCTTTGTCAGCCTTTAGCTGTTTTGGTCAGCTTTTTTTCTAAGTAACTATTTAAACAATTTTACAGCAGACAAAAAAGAAATAGAAAAAGGTAGTGGAAAAGTAGGAAATGCTGATATATTTTCTTCTTTTCCAAATGTGTCCTAATGCAAAAGTTTATGATGTCGCAATTTCCTATCTGCCTCAGGTAACAAAATTTTGTATGTTGTTGAAAAAAACAACAACAACAACAACAACAGGATTTTTTAACAATACACAACAGAAAACATTGAGGAAAAAGGAGAAAATGCTGGTTATTCAACATTTTCTTCTTTGCCTCAATGTTTTTCCAAGCGTCCAGAACGTCAAAACTAGGTTTTGTCTGAGAAAGGATCAAGTTATGCTGTCAAAACCAGGGTTTATTTTGGAAAGGGTTGTGTAATCGCTTCATTTCCTTTTTTTGTTGCAATTCCTCATAATTGTACATGAGTATTTTGTTTTTGTATGATTTATGACATTTTTTATTGTGATATTCTGAATTTGTTGATACAAACCATTTATACTGTAAAAAAAAAATTAAGGAAGTAAAATTAATTATATTAAGTTGATCTATTCAGTCATTCATCACCCTTTTATAACCCATTCACAGGAAAAAAGACCAGGTTTTTAAGCCCCTTATAGAAATGGTTTTAAAAAAATATTGAGACAAAAGAGGAAAATGCTGATAACCAGCATTTTCTCCTTTTGTCTCAATATTTTCTGTCATATAATGTACATAAATTCCATATTCAATCACACCCTTTTTGTCATCTACAGTATGTTTCAATGCAGAACAGTCCATTTTTATGCTCCCCGAAAAAATTTCGGGGGAGCATATAGTCGCCACGCTGTCCGTCAGTGTGTCCGTCCGTCCACAGCCAGATCTCAGCAATCCTTTGACCAAATTCATTGAAACTTCACATGTGAACTCCCTTGGATAATCCCTAGGGACCCTTTTCTCCATTTCTTGATTTGAGGTTGCGTTATGGAAAAAGGGGCCTTAATGTAAAAATTAGTTTTTCTCTAATTTCTCTTCATCTAATGGGCAGAATTTAATGAAATTTTGTACTTATGTGATAAATGAGATGTTCTAGACCATATTCTATAAATAATGTGTGTACAAAAAATCTGTCATGGGAAAAGGGGGCTTAATGTATGATAGTTTTTATTTTGTGACAAACACTTATTCCGGGAGCATAGTTGTTCAAAGTTGGATTAAATTCATATGGAAATTGTGCATACTATGGCTCAGAAAATATTGAGGCAAAAGGAGAAACTGCTGGTTATCAGCAGTTTCTTCTGTTGTCTCAATGTTTTCCCAAGCCATAGGGACGTCAAAACCAGGTCTTGTTTGGGAAAAGATTATAAAACAAGATGTACCTGAGATGGGATATGAAAAAGAGCTCTTGGCATTTGAGATTATGATGGATCTGGATCAGCCTGCATGAATGTGTAATCTGATCTAAATACATGCTGCAGTCTTTCAGTTGTCACAGGTTTAGGAGAATCTAAAAGGTAACAGCATGGAATGAGTGTGATTTTATTGGGGTTTTACGCCTTTTTCAACTGCTATGGTCATATAACGGCGGCTGGAGCACCTAACCATGGATTCCTGTTGTTTCTCATACCAGTACTACCACATCACCCTAACGAGCCTCCAGCTGCTTGCCCACATAGGTTCACGATATGAAACCATTGATGGGTGACACTTTTGTCAGAAAGGGTTTCTGCTGCAGCCACAGCATGGAATGACATGCACAGACTGATCACAATCCATCACGGTGGGTAATCACGTGATACACTATTTTCAGAAAATCTTCAATAATTTTGTAAATCCTGGACCGATTTGAATTCGGTTTGAAGCAGAGAATGTGGAAAGATGTGACACATTAGATGGACGTGGTTGATTTCTGAAAAATCAACTGATAAAAAAGTTATTGAAGATAAACCAAATTTTTGGTTTATCTTCAATAACTTTTTTATCAGTTGATTTTTTCAAAAATCCAACACGTCTATCTTATTCCTGGCATTTTTCCACCTTCTCTGCTCCAAACCGAATTCAAATTGGTCAAGTATTAAAAACAATATTGAAAATTATCGGAAAATCTGAGTCACGTGATTATACACCGTGTCCATGGTTGTTTCGGATGTCATTAGGGCTCTCCTTCCAAATACTGGCTCAAATATTTCTTGACCATTTCCCAAACAGCAATATTTTGCACTGTCCCAATTTGAAAGGTGATGCGGACAACAAATCAAATGAATGAAATTCTACATTTCTTGGTCTTTTTGTGTAGCAAACAATGTGGGAAATGAGTCACAAGCAATGTCTTCTTTTACCACAATGCTTTCCAAAGCCTTAATCTTGTTGGGCAACAAAAAACGCCTTAGAGTTGTAATGGAGTAATATATTCTGCAACATATTTGAACCTGGAGCAATAGAGCACTTTTGGAGTGGTGGGCAATATTTGTGACTCGTCGAGCTAATAGGGATCTTCTTCGATTTTTATAAAACCAAATTTTGAGAACCAGACTCCGACCAGACTTATCAGAATGTCAAACAGATTTTGCATTTTCAAAATGAACATTAAAGTTAGATAGGATAAACAATCTAGATCCCGAAAACATACCTTGCAGACCAACGGAATGTACAGACTGACTTTGGGTCAATAATTTTTGCACTTTATAGGTCTCTTTTTTAAGCATGACAGGTCACATAATGTAATGTAGTTTCATGATACATTAAATCTTTCCCAAACATGACCCGCTATCAGCATTTTTTTCTTTTAGCTAAATGTTTTCCAAGCCTCAAATAGCTTCAATGTGTGAGAATTTTCATGGTCCCAAGTCAAACAGCTTTTTAGTTAGAGCAAAGAAACCAAAAAGTATATGGTCAGACAGACAGGATTAAACCAATAATCACCTATACACCTACTTCTTAAGTGGGGTATAAATCTGTAAAGCTCTAAGGACATGGTTACAAAAGTTATAGTTGTAGATCGAAATGAAAATTTTTCGTCTGCAATATGCATGTGTGAAATATCTACCTAGAATCTAGATAGAGATTTCACAATTTCACACATGTATGCTTGCAGCTACCTACCAAGAATTTTCATTTTGAACATAATAAATCCATTACCAGATGACAAAATTTTAGACTGTTCCAATTTGAAAGGTCTTGCAGACGACAATTTCAAGTTGATTAAATTTAAAAAATCTCACCATTTTAATTTAGAAACCATTGTAGAAAACAATCAATTTCTTCATTTTCCACAATGTTTCCCAAGTATTTTTATTGAGGAGCATCTAAAAGTGTCACTGACTCACTGTGTGGGAATGAGTTAAGTCTAAATTCTAGATCCTATACCTTCTAGGTCAAGGTAAATAGTCATTTTCTCCAATGAAAGATCTTGGTACATGTATGTGGAATGGACCAGTTTAAAGTTTTTTGTCTGGTTAGCTGATAGCACTAAGTCAGTGACATTAGCTATAGATCTCAATAAATGACCTGGCAGAGCATCTCTAGTTAATAACTAAAATTGCTCTGCCAGTTCATTCGTTGTGAGCTATACCTATACATAAAGCCGTAGTTCTCTAAAGATTGGGGAGGGGATATAATGCTCCGTTTTTGGATTTTGGAAAACAAATTATACACAAACAAGAAATTGCAGTTCATGAGATTTTATTTCTCAAAATCAATGTTTACCCTGCATAACTGTCCAGAAAGTTCCATGTCTGTCAATAAACCCATTAACAGACAGCAAAATTTTGGGCTGTTCCAAAATCAAAGGTGTTGCAGACAACACATTCAAGTGCGCGGAATTTTACACTTTTGGGTATTTTTGTGTAGAAAAGATTGTGGGAAATGAAGAAATTGCTCATTACAAGCAATTTCTTCATTTTCCAATATTTTCCAGAGCATTTAGTTTATAAAGTGTCAAAAGGCACCACTATTTTGAGAATGGGTTAAGAAAACTTGTAGAACATATAACTCTTTTCCAAATGGCAAAATTAAGACTGGTCCAACTTGAAAAGGAGTTGCAGATGACAAAATTAATACTGGTAAAGATTCATTCCTTATCAGTCGATCATTTATTCCCTTTTTCATCTCATGTTTGTTTAGTTTCTCCCCCCCCCCCCCTCCCTCTCTCTCTCTCTCTCTCTCTCTCCTTCCCTCCCCTCCCATCTGTCTCTCCCTCCCTCTCTCTCTCCCACTCTCTATTTCTCCCCCTTCTCTCTCTATTTCCCCCTCAACTTCTCTCTATTTCTCCCCTCTCTCTATTTCTCTCCCTCTTCCCCCTCCCCTCTGTCTCCCTCACTCTCTCCCCCACCTTCCTCTCCCCCTCTCTCTATTTCTCCTCCTCTCTCTGTTTCTCCCCCTTCTCTCTCTATTTCTCCCTCAACTTCTCTCTCTATTTCTCCCCTCTCTCTATTTCTCTCCCTCTTCCTCCTCCCCTCTGTCTCCCTCCCTCTCTCTCTCCCACCTTCCTCTCCCCCTCTCTCTATTTCTCCCTACCTCCCCCTTCCAGCTCCCTGCCAGTCACCCCTAATTCCCTCCCCTCCCTCCCAAATGAAACTTGTCCTGTCTGTCTGTCTGTCTGTCTCTCCCCTCATATCCCTTTCCCTCCCCCCAATCGAAATTCAACCTATCCCAAAGAGCAAGAATTTAGACAGTTCAAATCTGAAAGATAACAGACAACAAAATGGTTGTTGACAAAGATTGAATTTGTGTACATACTGTAATTATTCTAATTTAAAACTCCCTTACCCCAAATCTCAACTGAAAATAAGCAGATTTCAAGCACAGTATTAGCAACATATCGTCCGTGTAAATGCAAAACCTCGTATGTCCATTTTTGCGATTTTCAAAGTACAAACTTCAATGTCAAGCTAAGACAATTCACACATGTTTTGGGATATTTTTATTTGTCAGTATTCATGACACATTATATGTGAACAATACATCCGAATTTCAAATAAAACCCTTGTTTCGGAAAAGAAGTTAATTTTTTTCTTTCCTTACACAATTTTAAAAAAAAACGAGATACAAGGTTTTGCATTTAAACCGAAGATATGGTGATTCTAGTAAACATCCACCTTTGAATCCAGCAAAAATAATGTCAGTTAT
This sequence comes from Fragum sueziense, assembly GCA_963680895.1. NCBI lineage: Eukaryota > Metazoa > Mollusca > Bivalvia > Cardiida > Cardiidae > Fragum > Fragum sueziense. The sequence continues at coordinate 32,933,721 of OY804598.1, read as the reverse complement.
AAGAAAAAGATCATTTACAAAAGCAACTAAGAGATATTTCAAGTCCCAAATATGTTTTCTTTTATGTATATGTTTCTTTTACAAAGACATTTCATCTCCATGTCATATTTTGCAGTCCTTTATAACAATTCTTTGCCAAATATGACTTTCTTAATCTCTAGTCTAGTCCAAGAATTGACACTAACTTAACCCATTACCAGACGGCAAAATTTTGGACTTCTCCAAATTCAAAGATTTTGCAGACAACAATTTCAAGTGAATGAAATTTTAAATTTGTAGGTCTTTTTTTTTGTCAGAAAATATAGTGGGAAATGAAGAAATTGCTTGTCACAAGCAATTTCTTTATTTTCCACAATGTTTTCCAAAGCGTTTTTCTTGAGGGGCATCAAAAAGCGTCACTGTGTGGGAATGGGTTAATTCTTTAATTTTGACTATCAACTACTGTCTCATTGCGCTGGTTCTCAATTGAATCAAGAATAGAGTAACTTCAAAAGTTAAAACCTTTGGATCAGACATTTTGATTCTTAACTACAGTTTTGATTTTGCATGAGATATAAGTTACATGCTCATTTCAAACAAGAGTGCCACATTCAAAATTGATTGAGTTTTAATGCCTCTTTCAACAGTTATGGTCATATTTCAGTGGCTGGAGCACCTATCCATGGATTCCTGTCATTTCTCTTACCAGTACTACCACAACATCCTTACTGAGCCTCCAGCTGCTGATTGATAAAAGACAGAGAAGGTAATACCAATATATATAATCCACATTCCCCTTCACCAGAGTTTTCCCTTGACTTTTTCTAGAGGGGGTCATTATGTCCCCCTTGGTCTTCAAATTTTCAGTCCTTAGTAGACAATGCTTGGGAAAACATTGAAACAAAAGAAGAAACTGCTGATAACCAGCAGTTTCTCCTTTTGTCTCAATATTTTCTGTGCCACATTATACACAAATCCTATCTTTAATATCATCCATTTTGTCATTTGTGGCAGTTTTTGAAATGGAAATTTTGAAAATTTGCCGTTTGGGAAAGGGATAATAGGCATAATTATCTCTGCTTGATGGTCTATCAGAGCTACAGATAAGAGAGGGTGAAGATATTCTAGCTTTGTCATTTCAAATCAAAACCCTATGTTGTGTGTACTCATTTGAATTGTCTCGATGAGACAATTCCAACGAGTACCTACAACTTCCGATTTGATTAAAAAGAAATGAAATATTGCATTTCAAGAAGTCATCACTTCCTCTTATCTCTTACTTGATGGTCTATGACGCATCCTACCTTTGTACATTCAATTCAAATGTGACCAGTCACACTAAAAGGGACCTTATCTGAACTCCAAATTTTGACAAACTTGTCAGATAAAGCACAGGTCAACCAGTTACTGTATGCGAAAAATACACATATAGTAAGATAGGGAAAATATTCCGGACTTAGTAAATTACATAAAAGTGAAAAGTGTCTGCCCTAGTCTGGCTGCGCAGACTGACTAGGGTCGATATATTTCATGCTTCCTATAAGGTCCCTTTTAGCGTGACGGGTCACTAATGCATCTGCAAAATAGTGCAGTCACCAAGAAAGTTTAACCCTTTCACAAACAATACCGGGTATTGATGTACCTATTAGAAAAGGCTTGGGCAAGACATAGGAAGAAAATGCTGATTATCAGCATTTTCTCTTTTTGCCTCAATATTATATGTGCTATCTTATAGACAAATCTTATCTTTATTAACATACATTTTGTATTCTGCATTAGCTTTTAAATTTGACTACCCAAATTGTTTGGGAAAGAGTCAATACTGACCAACCAACGGACACACTAACAAGCTGACTCCTTATTCCCTCGCAAATTTGTTATTCCATTACCAAACGACAAAAATTTGGGTTGGTCCAAATTCAAAGATGTTGCAGACAACAATTCAAAATGAGACATTTTTTGGACATTTTGTGCAGAAAACAGAGTGGGAAATGAAGAAATTGCTTGTCACAAGCAATTTCTTCATATTATACAATGTTTTCTAAAGCCTTTATATTTAAGGGAGTCAAATAGAGTCAATGGGTGGGGATGGGTTAAAACAACAGAAGCGGATAGGTAACCCTTCCCCAAAAACAAAACCTAATTTTGATGTCCCTTATAGACAAAGTTTGGGAAAACATTGAGGTAAAAGGAAAAAAATGCTGATGACCAGCTTTTTAGCCCTTTGACACAATATTTTATATTCTAATAAGTACTAATTTTCAATTCTATTAGGACCGATTTTGTCCCAAGCAGCAGCTTTCAATTGGAGCAGTTTGCAACTTTGTAATTCAGGAAATAGTTCAAATAAAACAATTGCATCTTTGCTAATCATGTGATACAACAATTTCAGAAAATCTTCACTAATTTTGTTACTACAGGACTGATTTGAATTTGGTTTGAAGCAGAGACGGTGGACAGACATTCTGCATTAGATGGATGTGGTGGATTTTTGAAAAGTCAACTGATAAAAAAATTATTAAGATCAACCAAACGTTTGGTTGATCTTCAATAACTTTTTATCAGTTGATTTTTCAAAAATCCATCACTTCCAGCTTGTTCCTGGCATTTTCCCACCTTCTCTGATTCAAACCGAATTCAAATTGGTCAAGTATTAACAAAATTATTTATGATTTTCCTCTATTCTGAGTCACATGATTAACCACCGTACTAATAGTAATGATGAGGGATGATAATTTACCCATTACCTGACGTCAAGATTTTAGACTGGTCTTAATTCAATGGTGTTGCAGACGACAATTTCAAGTTACTGAAATTTTATATTTCTTGGTCTTTCTGTGTAGAAAACATTGTTGGAAATGAAGAAATTGCTTGTTGCAAGCAATTTCTTCATTTTCCACAATGTTTTCCAAAGCATTATCTTGTTGGGTATTAAAAGGAGTCACAGTGTGGTAATGGGTTAAAAATGAATCATGAATGAAGTTAATGTATTAACCTTTTCCCAAATAACACAATTTTAGACTTGTCCAATTGAAACAGTGGTTAAAGACAAAAAGATGGTAATGAAAGCAGAAATTGTACAATATATAACAGTAATCATTGAGGCAAACAAATGCTAATATAACCCTTTCCCAAACAAGACCTAGTTTTGACGACCCTAATAGGAAATACTTGGGAAAACATTGAGGCAAAAGAAGAAACTGCTGATGATCAGCAGTTTCTCCTTTTGCCTCAATAGTTTCTGTGCTATATTTTACACAAATTTCATCTTTCACAACTTTTGTTTTGTCATCTGCAGCAGCTTTCAAATTAGACTGACCTGTTATTTTGTTGTTTGGGAAAGGGCTAATGTTCTGTGAAATATTGTACACAAAGTTCTACCTTCATCAATGAATCCATTTTGTCATTTACAGCAGCTTCCAAGTAGGACTGGTCTAAATTGTTTTGTTTGGGAAAGGGTTGTAATTAAACAAAAATACCATCCATCTGGGATGGTTTTTTTTTAAACAATTCTTCCTTTTCCTACAATGATTATCAGTGTGATAACATTTCATACTAAAAACAAATGGCCCTGCCATTAATGCAAATTGATGTCACACTTAACAAAAAATTCATCATAAGATTTTACTAAAATGATGACCAGTATTTCCTAATAATACCTTAATTTAAGTTCTTCCTTGTAATAAAGATATCGATAATATCCTTCATTTGTTGTTGAAGAATTCTCTCATTTTAAACCCATTAATTATTCCTAAACAGTGTTGTCTTTTGACACTTTTAACTGTCTAAGTGTTCAAGCTTTTCAAAACATTGACTTTGATGCAAAAGAAGAAATTGCTAATAATGAACATTTTCTACTTTTCCTCAATATTTTCTGGGCAATACTATTTACAAATTCTATCTGCATCAATAACTATTTTGTCATCTGCAGACCTATGAATTTGGACTGCCCTAAATTTCTAATGTTTGAGACATGTTTAAAGGAGTTGTCATTGAGTGACGGGCCAATTTTACTTTACCCTTACAAAACAACAAATTTCCAGATTCAAAGTCAAACAAATTGCAGACAACAAAGCAAACATGTACAAATATAATTACTCCAACTATATTCATTTTGGGTTGCAACAACATTATTGCAAGTAAAAATGAAAATGCAATGATCAGCATTTTCTTCATAATCCTAAATACATGCATTTCCAAAGCATTTACCCTTTCTCAACAAAGTCAGGTTATGACGTCTCTAATAGGAACAGTTTGGGAAAGCATTAACCCTTTCCCAAACAAGACCTAGTTGTGACATCCCTAATAGAAATGGCATGGGAAAACATTGAGACAAAAAAAGAAACTGCTGATAACCAGCTGTTTCTACTTTTGTCTCAATATTTTCCTCGCTACATTGTACACAAATTTTATCTTAAATAAGGTCCATTTGTCGTCTGCAGCAGCTTTTGAAATGGAAATTTTGAAAAGATGTCGTTTGGTAAAGGGTTAAGATAAATGAATAGAATGCTGATAACCAGCATTTTCTTATTTTGCCTCAATATTTGTTCTGCAATATTGTACAGAAATCCATTTTTTATCAACATCCATTTTGTTGACTGCAGCAGCAATTGAATTGGTCCACCCTAAAAGTTTGTCATTTTGGAAAGGGTTAAACTGTTAGGTGTGTCAAAAACAGGCATTAATTGAAAAAGACCTGTTCATTCAGAGCTACACATAAGAGGGGGTAATGACTTTTCATAATGCAATATTACCTTTATTGTTCATAACACCCTATGATGTGGGTACTCATTGGAATCATCTCTATGAGATGAATCTAATGAGTATCCACAACATTGGGTTTGGAATTGAAATTACAAAGTAACAGGCTGACTTTGGATGGGACTATAGCTCAGGCTATTGGGAACGGTCATTAGGAACCAGTGCAGTTCTGTCTATTGGATTCCTCCCGTTCTGTTTCAGCCAATCAAAATCTTTGTTTACCTCAACACTGATTGGTTCGCTGTGATCTGAGGAGTTCAAAATGGCTAAATTGCTTGGATGGCCAGACACCACTTTTCCTAGTGGTCAGACTATTACTGTTAGATGACGTCAGATAGCTCACACTGTTGCTGTTCCATTGGAGCGATAGCTATAATAGCTCCATTTGGAATACCTCTATCTAGAATTGTCTGAGGTGTTCCAAATGTATTAGCTCAAGCTATATAGTCCAAAACAAAGTCAGCCAGAATATCTTTACTCCCACTTATCTGTAGCTCTGTTCATTGCTTTGCTATGACCTCGGGTGCAGTGGCACAATAAACTTATGACTAAACGGCGATCTGTAGGTTATTCCCACATCTTTATACACTTTCCGCGGAAGGCCAAGGTCACACAAATACAGCTGAGCTGGCATGTCCGTGGCAGCCAATGGGAGAACAGGGTACAAACACCATTTAGGGACAATGTCAACACTTTCTATTGGTGGATCGATTGTGAACACTGGTGCCCTGCACTGCCCCACCCATTTCACATGGGCCTGGTACCAGGCTTGATCTCTCAAAAATGAGTTTTCGTGACTGTCCATGCAGTTTACTATCATGTCTATAGAACTTAATGGAATATCTGAAAAAAAAAAACAACAAAAAAAACCAATCAAAAATCCTTTGCCATACAAGAACAAGAGTGCCATGGTCACAATATACGCCGCTCCAGAGACAAAGTTTTAAGGGGGCATAACTCAGGCAAAAATCAATGAACCATAAAATCCTTCCTTCATGCACATCTACCAATTGAGGTGATAACATTGACCAAGTTTCAAGAAGATCCATCCAGAAACTTAGGAGGAGTTGTGTTGACAAGAAAAGTGGACGGACGCACTCATGGAGAGGCAGTTGTGGGGTGAATGGCCAGTACATATGCGACTTGTGTGGATTTTTGGCACTTGTGTGTTGCAACACATATAATATCTAGTCTAGATAGTATCCATCTGATAAAACAAGCTCACACGTCTTTTTTTGCATTTGCAACCCAGAGGTTTTTCGGACGGGTGGACAAAACGGACGACTATGGACGAGATCATAAACTGATTTTTAAATTCCCGCTGTTTTAGCAACTCTCGTGAGTTGCGAGATTTCGTCAGTCAACTCACCCAAACGCTTTACGCTCCGGAAATCAGAAGATCCAAACGCTTACATGACCTTGATGCGGTGGCATGAATTTCGAAGATTATCAGGTAAGAATCATTGTTTTATCTACATAATGTTTTGTTTTATTAGGATTATTAAAGTTAGACATACCCTCTTTTGCAATCCTAGCAATCCTGAGAAATTTTCTTCGTGTTTTTACGGTGATAAAGTAATTGTCATTAGTTTTCGCGATCACCCGACTGCGTTCGTTTGTCACTAAATTTCACATGTATTCCTTCGTAAACACCCTTTTTTTTGCTAAAATTACGATATTGATTCGATATATGTTTGAAAATAAGTTTCATGTACGCTATGTCCTGGTCGTTGTCAGTGATTATATATCGAAAGTCGGTATGTATGTGATTCGGGGGGGGGGGGGGGATAGGCCAATTCTTTAAAAAATCCCACCAGTTACCAAATTGTTTTAGATAAGAATTGTTTTCATTTAGCACTGTTATATTAATTTTAATTTTCAGTCAAAATGCAAAAACCTATACACATTTAGGTGATAAAATCTGACAGTGGGACTGTCCTAGATGTAGAGAAAAGTGTCTGCAAGGAAAATGTATGAGAAAGGTATGTGATTCTTTTTATATTCTATCTAGGCTACTTGAGGAAAAAGATGGAACAATGAACGCTGACACTTAGTCATTATGAGTCATGTTCCTCTCCAAACTTTTTCCTTTAATTCTATCTCTGCCCATATCTTTGAAATGGCTTAAAAAATGAGAAAAAGTGCAAAATATAGGCGAACCCCTGCCCGATTTTTTTTGAAGGTGTGGACTTTGTGTTTTTTTCAACCCATTTTCGTAGCAAGCATTTCTCGTGTGTGTGTGTGTGTGTGGGGGGGGGGGGTAATCTCAAACTAGCAAGCAGATCATGCAACCCATTTATTCAGAGTATTTTTAGCAAATAAAATGATTTTTTCTATGAATTTAATCCTTTCTCAAACCATACCCCTATAAAAAATAGAATACATCGAAACAAAAGAAGATAATGCTGAAAACTAGTTCAGAATATGATAAGAAAATGATGATACCCATCGTTTTTTGCTTGTTTCTAGTGTTTTTCATAATACATAATGATTTTCGTCCGGGGGGGGGGGGGGGGCACTGCACCTAGACCTCACCTGGGGCATGCTGCTCCCCCAGACCCCGGGCTTTTCAGGATTAGCCCTCAAGCTCTGTTATCACCCCTGTTAGAAGTAAAATATGTTTTGTTTTGAACAAGCATTTTATGTTCTAGTATATATAATTGAGTCATGATCTGGGAAAAAGATCCCTTAAGGCTTTTGAGCCCAACATGGTTCCAGATCAGCCTGTGTATACATGCAGTCTGTTCTTGAATCATTTTGGTCTCCTGTCTCCAATAGCTTATTCATCATTTGTCAGGCTTGTCACTTGAAGCAACTGTTAGAAAGCAGCATAGATCCTGATCAGACTGCTCTTAGGCATATTCTGATCTGGAAACATAGCAGTTTAATGGAATAACTAAAGTCTAAAGGGATGTTTTTTCTAGATCCCAGCTTATTTGTTTGTCTCAAAATTGCCGCTAGATGCTTTACTCTGTAATTGATTTTAAAGTAATCACTTTTATTTGATCTATGATATTTTTTCTTGCTTAGGGTTTAGTTTGTTTACATGTAAACCTTTATAAATGTGTAGGTCTGTTTATGGACAAGCGCTTTTGCAAACATGATGTCATTTGTCACAGGAATACATATAAGAGGAGTTTCTAGTTTCGGGGGGGGGGGGGGGGGGGGGGGGGGGGAGACTTCAGTCAAAATTGTGTGCAATAAAATGAATACAAACGCCCCCTTGGAATTTTGTTCGAATCCCCTTTAGAAAAAGTCTAGATCTGCCACATACACATCAAACCCTGTGTTCTGGGTACTCATTGGAATCGTCTAATCAAAACGATTCAAATGAGTACCCACAACATCGGGTTTGGATTTGAAATAAGAGATTTAGAATGTCTTCACCTTAACTTATCTATTGCTCTGTGTCAGACCTCCGATATGTTTCATTTACTGAATCTAGTGTTTCTATGCCGTCCTCAAATAGGTTTGATGTGCTGCCTCTGGAGCACGATTTAACCCATTACCAAACAACAAAATTTTGGACTGTTCCAATTTGAAAGGTGTTGCAGACGAGAATTTCTATTGAGCAAAATTTAACATTTTTTGGTCTTTCTTGGTAGAAACATTGTGGGAAATGAAGAAATTGCTTGTCACAATTTCACAAAATAACAAGAACTCTTCCAAACTTGTGTCATTATGCCCCCTTTCGAAGAAAATGGGGGTATATTGTTTTGCAAGTGTCGGACGGAAGGTCGGTCGGTCGGTCCGTAGGTCGGTCGGTCTGTCCGTAGACCAAAGCTTGTCCGGAGCATAACTCGAAAAGTATTAAAGGTAGAATCATGAAACTTCATAGGTGGATAGATCTCATTATGGAGAGGTGCAGTGCATAAGAACCGTAACTCTGCGGATCAAATTTTTTGAGTTATTGCCCTTTGTTGATTTTATAACTTGATTCTTGTCCGGAGCATAACTCAAAAAGTATGTAAGGTACAATCATGAAACTTTACAGGTAAATAGATCTCATTATGGAGAGGTGCAGTGCACAAGAACTGTAACTATGCTGATCAATTTTTTTGAATTATTGCCCTTTGTTGATTTTCAAACTTGATTCTTGTCCGGAGCATAACTCAAAAACTATGTTAGGTAGAATCATGAAACTTTACAGGTATATAGATCTCATTATGGAGAGGTGCGGTGTACAAGAACCGTAACTCTGCTGATAATATTTTTTGAGTTACTGCCCTTTGTTGATTTTCATACTTGATTATTGTCCGGTGCATAACTCAAAAAGTATGTAAGGTAGAATCATGAAACTTTACAGGTGGATAGATCTCATTAATGAGAGGTGCAGTGCACAAGACCCGTATCTCTGCCGATCAAATTTTGTGAGATATTGCGCTTTGTTGATTTTTTAACTTGATTCTTGTCCGGAGCACAACTCAAAAAAATATGTAAGGTAGAATCATGAAACTTTACAGGTGAATAGATTTCATTATGGAGAGGTGCAGGGCACAAGAACTGTTACTCTGTCAATCAAATTCTTGGAGTTATTGCCCTTTGTTGATTTTTACGCTTAATTCTTAACCTTGCCTATATCCCGTGTCCTTTTACACATACAGCCTTGATATCTCACACATAGATACCTTCTATCAACATCGTTCACATTTAACCATGACCTTCAGTGTTCTCCCCAGCTCAATAAGCTGTATCGGCCCCACTACAGCTTCATGTTAATCAGTGTAATGCCCCTACAGCTTCAAAACTACCCCACAGCTTAATTTCTTCAAAATGGTTACCAAATAGAGGCATTTTGAGGTATTTCATGCCAAACACTGTTTAATAATACATTTTTGTCATTGTAAATGTAATAATTATGAGTAAAAATATTATGGGAAAAGAAGAAATTGCTCAAGATGAGCAATTTCTTCTTTTTCCATAATGTTTTCACTCACAATTATATGCTTTCAAAGTTTACCAATTCTCATATAATTTGCCACTACAGCTTCCAAATATTCTGCGGAGAACCCTGACCTTGGACCTTGTGACCTTGACCTTGGAGTTTGACCTACTTTTAAAAAAAAATGAACCCGGCATATATCTCATGACCTTTTACAAATACAGCCTTGATATTTCACACATGGACACATCTTACCAAGACCTTTCACAATTGACCATGACCTTGGACTTTGTGACCTTGACCTTGGAGATTGACCTACTTTTAAAAAACTTTAACATGACCGATATATCATGTCCATTTACACATACAGCCTTGATATTTGACACATGGAAACCTCCGACCTAGACCTATCACATATGACTATGACCTTGGACCATGTGGCCTTGACCTTGGAGTTTGACCTACTTTTAAAAAACTTAAAATAGGCCTATATCTTATGTGCTATTACACATACAGCCTTGGTATTTCACACATGGACACATCTTACCAAGACCTTTCACATTTGACCATGACCTTGGACCTTGTGACCTTGACCTTGGACTTTGACCTTCTTTAAAAAAAACTAACCTAGCTAATATTTCATGTCCTTTTACACATACAGCCTTGATATTTGACACATGGACACCTTCGACCAAGACCTTTCACATTTGACCATGACCTTGGACCTTGTGACCTTGAACTTGGTGTTTGACCTACTTTAATAGTACATTAACCTGGCCTATATTTCATGTCATTTTACATATACAGCCTTGATATTTCACACATGGTCACTTCCAACCAAGATATTTCACTTTTGACCATGACCTTGGACCTTGACCTTGGAGTTTGACCTACTTTTAAAAAACTTAAACTAGGCCTACATCTCATGTCCTGTTACCTATACAGTCTCAATATTTTACACATGGACACCTCCTACCAAAACCTTTCACATTTGACTATGACCTTGGCTTGTGTGACCTTGACCTTTGATTTTTTACATTCTTTTAGAAATATTTAACCTAGCCTTTATCTTATGTCCTATTACACGTACAGCCTTGATATTTCACACATAGACACCTCCTACCAAGACCTTTCACATTTGACCATGACCTTGAATATTATCAACCTTGACCTTGGAGTTTGACCTACTTTTAAAAAGACTGAAACCAGGCATATATATCATGTCCTTTTACACCTACAGCCTTGATATTTCACACATGGACACCTCCAACCAAGACCTTTCACATTTGACCATGACATTGACCTTGGCATTTGGCCTACTTTTAAAAACTTAAACCTGGCCTATGTTTCATTTTACTTTTACATATACAGCTTTGATATTTCACACATAGACTCCTCCTACCAAGACTTTATATATTTTACCATGACCTTGGACCTTGTTAACTTGACATTGGACTTTGACCTACATCAAATGTAGGCCCTTGAGGGGGCATATATGTTTTACAAACATCTCTTGTTTGGGAAAGAGTTAACAATTTGTATATGGCATATTATATATAATATACTACTAAACATTGATACATCCCTCGTATTTATTGGTTGATTTCTTTTGCAGAACCATCCAAGATTTATATTCTTGGGCTAGATTGTCAGACTGACCAATTATGTGGCATGTTTGAATTGTGGAAGAAGACAAGAACCATATCATCTGTATGTAGACTTTGGCAGGACAGAGTAAGTGAAATTTGAAACTATCAGTACATGGCACAAGATAAAATTTGACAATTTACTCATGTAGAACCCATACAACCTCAAATATAAAAATAATATTAATGTTTGTAAAGAACTTAAACCAACAAATCATGTCCAAAATAAGTCTTCTTACGACAATTACTGGTCACACTCTCCTGAATTAAAATCTTGTGGAGCTTTCGCCATTATTTTTCGGTTGCGGGTTTTGTCCATTACTTGTGTGATAACACTTAAACCCACTAATCATGGCCAAAATGTATATCTTCCTATAACTGACAATACTGTTTTAAGTTAAAATTTAGTGGGATATTTTGTCCATTTCTTTTGGGCTGCATGTCCTGTCCATAACTTGTGTGAAAACAAATAAATCCACAAATCACGGCCAAATATATATATATCGTCGTTGTAAATGCAAAACCTCGTATCTCGTTTTCGAAATTTTTTAAAGGGGAAGGAAAAAAGTGTAATAACTTTTCCCGAACTGAAAGGTTTTACTTGAAATTTGGACATATTATTCACAGATAATGTGTCATTAATACTGATCAGTGAAAATATCTCAAAATCATCAAGAATCGTCTTAACTGGGCACACAAGGTTTAACTTTGAAAATTTCGAGAATCGACATACGAGCTTTTGCATTTACACCGACGATATATCTTCTTAAAATTGGCCACACGTGCTAAAGTTAAATCTTGTGGGCTTTTTTGTCCATTCCTTTTGGGTTGCATATCTTGAAACTGAAACCCATAAATCATGGCCAAAATATACATAATGTATTTTCTTACAACTTGCCACACTGTCTAAGTAAAATCTTGTGGGGTCTTTTGTCCATTTCTTTTGGGCTGCAAGTCTTGTCCATAACTTGTATGATAACAATTAAACCCACAAATCACGGCCAAAAGATATATATTCTAAAACTGTCCACACTTGCTTAAGTTAAATCTTGTGGGCTTTTTTGTCCATTCCTTTTGGGATGCATGTCTTGTCCATAACTTGTGTGAAAAAACTGAAACCCACAAATCATGGCCAAAATATATAGAATGTATTTTCCTATAACTGGCCACAGTCTTAAGTTAAATCTTGTGGGCTTTTTTGTCCATTCCTTTTGGGTTGCATATCTTGTCCATAACTTGTGTGAAAAACTGAAACCCATAAACCATGGCCAAAATATACATAATGTATTTTCTTACAACTTGCCACACTGTCTGAAGTAAAATCTTGTGGGGTCTTTTGTCCATTTCTTTTGGGCTGCATGTCTTGTCCATAACTTGTGTGATAACAATTAAACCCACAAATCACGGTCAAAATAAATATATTCTTAAAACTGGCCACACTGGCTTTAGTTAAATCTTGTGGGCTTTTTTGTCCATTCCTTTTGGGTTGCATGTCTTGTCCATAACTTGTGTGAAAAAACTGAAACCCACAAATCATGGCCAAAATATATAGAATGTATTTTCTTACAACTGGCCACAGTCTTAAGTTGAATCTTGTGGGCTTCTTTGACCATTTCCTTTGGGTTGCATGTGACTTTTTGTCCAAAACTTGTGTGAAAAACACAAACCCACAAATTATTGCCAACAAGATCTTCATGCCGCTGGGCACACTGTCTTATTTTAAATTTGTGGGCTTTTTATCCATTTATTTTTGGTTGCATGTCTTGCCCATAACTTGTGTAAACGTTTTCCATTTGGAAGCTTATGCAAACAACAAAATTAGTGTAAATAGTTATGAATTTGTGTACATTATAGCAAAAATACATTGCAGTACTAGGAGAAATTACTTAACACATTTTTCTTTACCTTCAGTGTTTTCTGACCCGTTAGGGGCATCAATACTCAGTCTTGTTTTGGAAAGAGCTTACAAAATTTCTAATAATTTGTTCTTTCATCAGAGATCCAAGGACCTGAGGATGATAGCTACAAGTCTGATGGCAACATAGAAGATACCGGAATACATCCAAGGAACACAACAGAAATGGAAACAACAATTGACTCAAGTAGCATGTGGGTATATTCTGGTGTTACAGATTTGGCCGCCACAAACCCTGGGGGAGACAAATTGTGTTAAGAAGATACTGGAATACATTCAAGGAACATAACAGAAATGGAAACAACAATTGACTCCTTAACATGCAGGTATGCTCCAGTGATAAAGATTTGGCCGCCACAAACTCTGGGGGGAGAAATAGTGTATTACGAAGATACTTGAAAACGTCCAAGGAAAACAACAGAAATGGAAACAACAATTCACTCTATTAACATGCAGGTATGCTCTGGTGATACAGATTTGCCCGCCACAAACTCTTGGAGGAGAAATTGTGTATTAAGAAGTTACTGGAATTTGTCCAAGGAACACAACATAAATGGAAACGACGATTGACTCTAGTTATACCCGGGTATGCTCTGGTGATACAGATTTGGCTGCTACAAACTCTACAAACTACCAACTCCTTTCGCCTCAATATTTTCATGGGTAAATTGAACACAAAGGTTCTCTTTATCTAGTATATTATCTACATCTGTTTCAGCAGATTCTCTCCCTGAATGCTCTTAAAAGATTGTTATACTATTGGCATCAAACCAGACTTCTGTTTGGAAAAGGGTAAACAGTGATTTATTTGAAAGGAAGAAATTGTTGATAACATAAATGTGTCACCTATAGCATTTCACTGCCTCATTGTGTCTTTAAAATGCTTTGTATATTTGTTTATAGGAATACATTTAATATCTTAAGTAAGACAAACTAGATTATTGTACAAAAATACCAAAATAGTAATTTTTAATGTACCTATTTACCTTTACCCAAGTGCCATAAGTACCACTTATATAGTACCTCTATACCCCACAAGTTCAGCTGCGTGCACCTCACACTTAAGGACAAATGCATGCTACAAGTTCAGCTGTGTGCAACTCACACTTACGGACAAATGCATGCTACAAGTTCAGCTGTGTGCAACTCACACTTACGGACAAATGCATGCTACAAGTTCAGCTGTGTGCAACTCACACTTACGGACAAATGCATGCTCCCCATAAGTACCACTTGTACCAGTTGCAACCCACAAGTGAAAATACACACAAGTACCCGTGCATGAGTATGGACGTACGGACGGACGGATGGACGGACGGACAGACGGAGAAGATGACGCCAATATACGTCCGCCTCTGGCGGCGTATAAAAAAGCCATATTCCCAATATATGCCTCTTTTTTGCATAATGTCTACAGCCAAAGATTCATAGTCTGTGACCCGTTTAGCTCAAATAGCAAAATTCTAGGGTGGTCTAATTTGAAAGCTGTTGCAGACAAGATGGAAGTTGTCAAAGCTAGGATTGTCTACAATAAAGCATTGGAAATATTGAGGCAAAATGAGAATATGCTGATTATCTGTTGTCTCAATATTTTTCTAAGCTTTTTTTCATTAGGATCATCAAATCAAAGCCACATTTGGAAAAGGCTGATTATGTATAAAACTTCTTACACAAAACGAAGAATTAGCTCAAATTAGTAAACTAGTCTGATTATGTATAAAACTTCTTACACAAAACGAAGACTTTGCTCAAATTAGTATACCAGTCACCACATCAAACATAAACAAAGTAACACTGATTTTGTCATCTATTGCTCTTTATAATACAATTTGGTCATTTTGTGTCATTTTGGAAATGATTAATCAATTTCTTATCTTATCCCATTAACACACATTGACATCCTTGAAGAAAATGGCATAGAAAAACATTGTGGTTAAAAAAGAAATTGCTTGTGATAAGCAATTTCTTCATTTCAAACAATGCTTTCGACACAGAAAAATACAATATTGTATTCACTTGAAATTATCGTCTGCAACTCTTTCAAGTTGGACTAGTCCAAAATTTTGCCATCTGGAAATGGGTAAATCAATTTTTTATCTTTATCTTTGAAACTATACCAACCTTGCACTGTGCTGTATCTTTTCCCATTACACATTTCATACATCTTTAACTCCTGCTCCACGCAGGCTATCATACGTAAAAAGTTGGGTAAAAACACGTAGGTCTTCACGCCATGGTTGACTAGATGTCGAGCACAATTTAAACCCTGCGCTCCCTGAATATGTGGACCACAAAGCACAACTACTGTCGGTAACTGATGCCCATTCTGGGGATTTAACCTGCAACCATACAAAACACATTTTTTATAAACAAGTGTGAAAACATTCATTTTAGCGATCTTACTGTCACAAACATTCTGTTCACATTTTGTCTTGATTGGTTGACATGAGTGGGTGCCTAAGAGAAAATACTCATTTTGTCAAATTTTAGGGCATATAGTTCAGCATGTATGATTTGCGCGAGACTCAAGAGGCATTCTGGGGATTTAAGCTCCAACCATACAAACAAACAAGTATAAACAAGTATGAAAATAGTCCAAAACAACAACAACTTGGTCCAAATAAACATGATAATACCAGAGTTTTCCCTGGATCTTGTAAAGAAGGAGTCCTTGGGACTCTCAGCTATGATTTTAGAGAGTCCTTGTGTTAATTTTAAGAGTCCTATCTTTGGAAAATCAGTTGACTACAAAACCTTAAATATTGGCCATATTTAAAAAGACGGGAGTAAACGCAGACCCATTGATAGTATTAGGTTTTGTAGGTTTAACAAAATATAGGCATCCAGCCTGTCAAAGGGTTTGTATGGAACAAAATGGTGGAATTGATTATCGTTCTGAATATCAAAATCAAATCTAATTCAATAAGTTAACTATTCGTTCATATATGACCAGTCAGATATTACAAACAGAAGTTGAACTGTCTCCTAAACACCAATAGATATATTATATATTTTAATCTATAATAATTTAGTTTATGGCTACAAAGAACATTTAGGGCTGGAATTTGATGATTCAGAGTTCCAATGCTACCCAGAAAACAGGAATATGTTTGGATTTTGGTATCACACTCTCCCAGTTCGGAAATAGTCTTGATTTGATCAAATCTGGTAAAAATTAGGAAAAGTCACAGAAAAGTACAAAACAATTTGGGTACAAATCCCTTCTAACCCCCCCCCCCCCCCCCCCCCCCGCCTATAGGAGTATTTCTTATTGTGAGTAATAAAAATGGAACCTTAAGCAAGCGTCTGTCAAGAATATTAATGATGTCATGCACATAATGTCTGCTTAAAAAACTTCTACATGAATGTGAAGCAGGTGTAATTTCTTCAAACTAGACGATCACAACACTTCAAGTAAGCTAGTACTTGTACTTTTATTTGGGAGTCCCATGGGACGCACAGACTACATTTTTAAGAGTCCTGAACACATTTTTGAGAGTCTAGGACGCAATATCCTGCGTCCGGGAAAACCCTGAATACTGTAACAAACCTAGTAGAAATGGCTTTGGAAAACATTGAGGCAAAAGAAGAAAATGCTGATGATCAGCATTTTCTCCTTTTGTCTCAATATTTTATGGGCTATGCTATAGGCAATCATGCCATGGTTGACTAGATGTCGAGCACAGTTTGAACCCTGCGCTCCCTGAATATGTGGACCACAAAGTACAACAACTGTCGAAAACTGATGCCCATTCTAAGGATTTAACCTGCAACCAAGCAAAACACATTTTTAATAAAGTATGAAGTACGAAAAAAACAGCAATTAATTATTTAGTCATTTTTACTGTCACAAACATTCTGTTCACATTTTGTTTTGAATGCTTTAAATGTGTAGGTGCCCTGATACTGCAATGCTAAGTCTTCATGTTAAGTTATTGTGTCAAGGGTTGATAAGGGTGAATGAATTACCTTGAGGAAGGTCATATTGCATGGAACAAATAGAAATCATTAAAAGAAGGTTACATACCATATTTGAGCTTTGTATGTCAAATACTTTTGGAGAAAATGCCAACATTAAGTTTTCAGACAGAATGACAGTCAGACAGACAGACAGACACGAGTAAACAATATGCCCCCGATCTCTCGATACCTCTTATCTGTAGGTCTGGGGAAATATTTCTCTCACCTGCTACTCCCTCCTAATAGCTGGAGTATCATCTCACTCGAAGATCGTCCAACCATTTCTAATCTCCGTTCTACAGTGTACCCACACGCCTCCGCCATGTCAAACAGTTTATTGCGGAGATCATAATCTATACACGGGACAACCAGACCAGAATCTGTAACCAAACATAACAAAATTGATATACAGGACTACTAAATCGATTGATTGAATACAGTCTAACATCTCTTTCAACTGCTATGGTCATGTAGCAGTGGTTCACATCACCATGCATTCTAGTCATTTTTGTCACCAG
Organism: Fragum sueziense; assembly: GCA_963680895.1. Lineage (NCBI taxonomy): Eukaryota > Metazoa > Mollusca > Bivalvia > Cardiida > Cardiidae > Fragum > Fragum sueziense. Next base: position 32,916,060 of record OY804598.1, on the reverse strand, counting down.
TACTACCACAACATCCTTCCTGAATCTCCAGCTACTCACTCACAAAGCTTTACGAAAATCCAACCATTGGTGGAAGACGAAAGTAAGAAAGAATGTTTGCTCTTGCCCCAGACGGAATCAAAGATCTCATGAGCGAGATTCAAATGAGCTTCGAAATGCGCAATAGCCGCCCGCTGCAAAAGTCAAAAGGAGAAAACGCTTATTATCAGCATTTTTATTATTTTGCCTGAATATTTTCCAAAAAAGCTATTTCTATTTGGTACATCAAAAGGCGTAATTGTTTGAGAAAAGGTAAACCCTTGGCTAGACAATGCCTACTACTGACACCCATAACACAGATATTTTCTTCTTTCTTTCAATGTTTTCTACCCAATTTCATGAAAATATTTTAAGGAATATATTTGATCATCTATACCTGCTTTCAATTTAAGACCGTTAACCCATTACTAGACAGCAAAATTTTGGACTGATCCAAGTTCAAAAATGTTGCAGACAACAATTTCAAGGGAATGAAGTTAAAACATTTTTGGTCATTCCTAGTAGAAAACATTGTGGGAAATAAAGAAATTGCTTGTCACAAGCAATTTCTTTATTTTCCACATTGTTTTCCAAAGCCTTTATCTTGTGGGGCATCAAAAGGTGTCAAGTGCTATCTGGAAATGGGTGTAAATAAGTTTACCTGTAACAAAAGTTTTATCACTCTGGTTGGGTACTTTAATTTGTTGTAATATCACAGGTCCTGTCTGAAGCACATTCTCATCACAACGATACTTGGTCTGCTTCTTATTTATGAAAGCCCAGGGTTCTCGCAAATAATTTGAAGCCATAGTGGCATATTATAAGTATTGGGAAACCTTGAAATGTAATGTGTTCATGCAAATAAGTGTGAATAAAAACCAAATGTGAAAAGAAATTGCTCAATTTGAGCAATTTCTTCTTTTCCAATAGTGTTTTTATACAGAATTATTACATTCATTTCATAAAAAATCATCAGTTTTTGACATGAAATACCTCTAAATGTCTCTATTTGGTGACAGTTTTGAAGAATTAATCTGTAGGGGTAATTTGGAAGCTGTAGAGGCATAATAGTGATTTGCATGAAGCTGTAGTGGGACGAGTACAGCTTATTAGGCTGGGGAGAACACTGAAGCCTTATTTATATCTTTACCTGTTACAAAAGTTTTATCACTCTGGTTGGGTACTTTAATTTGTTGTAATATCACAGGTCCTGTCTGAAGCACATTTTCATCACAACGATACTTCGTCGGTTTCTTATCCGAGATTTTAATCACTTCTGGATTGCAATTCTCAATTTCCTCAAATACTGCTTTTTTGTCAAATAATGCTAAATTTTTTTCAAAATCAAAATCGTCTAATATCGATTCAACAGGAGCACTAAAACAGTCTTGTCTCTGTTTTGCTTGTTTGCGGAATTCAATTTTCCGCGGCACACTTGACTTGACACAGCCTCTGGCTTCTGGACCTGATGCTGAAATAAAATAATTCAATAACCGTTTCCAAAACGACAAATATTTAGGGTGGTCCAATTTGAAAGCTGCTGCATACAACAAAATGGATATTACGAATGGTTCATTTGGGAACATTGAGACAAAAGTAGAAAAAGCTGATTATCAGCATTTTCTTCTTTTGCCTCAATGTTTTCCTAAGCAGGCTTTGCAACAGCAAAAGTCTTGTTTGGAAAGGTTAAGCCAATAGGAGAAACCGAAACTTAACACTTGTCCAAGTTCATGGATATTGCAGATTATCAAGGTAAGGAAATTTTACACTTTTTAGTCTTACTGCGGAGAAAACATTGTGTAGAATGAAGAAATTGCTTGTCACAAGCAATTTCTTTATTTTGCACATTGTTTTCCAAAGCCTTTATCTTGCGATACATCAAAAAGCTGCAATTAAGTGGGCATGGAATAAAACCCTTTTACTTACAATTAAAATTTGATGATTTATAAGCCTCTGTGATTTACCATTTCCGAAATGGCATAAATTAAGATGTGTTCAATTCAAAGATTGTGCTGATCGAAAGCCTCCTACATTGTGGAATAATTTTGAATCCTGTCAGCACTCAGCAGGCATCAGCTGTGTGCCTTCAACATTTAGGTTGAACAACAAAGCATAAGAAAGGCTTCAAACGAGCCATAGAATGAGGTTAAAGACCACTTTCAAAAGTATTTCATTTGTATCATTGCAGCTAGAGCACTTTACAATGGATTCCTGGTACTTCCCTTAACAATTTTACCATAACATCCAATCCAAACCTTCAGCTGTTCTTTAACTTAGTCTATTCAAATCCATTGGTGAGTGATGACTTCTGCCAAAAATGTTTGTAAGGATATTGGCCAAGATTTTTGGGGTTCAAACCCTTGTCTCCTGGGTTGATTGACCATCCGAGCTTGGCACCACAGCTCTCAAATGAGAAAAATAAAACTAGACATATAACGAAAAGTGCTACACTCCTAATTTTGTAAATACCTGAATTTCTACGAGTCCTCATTTCTTCATCTTTTGTTGGTGTTAATCTTGCCACTCTGCTATCATCATACCTAGATATTAATGAGATGTAAACAAGTGTGTAATCCAATAATATTTGTTACTTTTATTGCATATGCCCTTTCTGAATTACCTTTTCTGACCTTATACAGTACACATAGCTTCCAGAAAATATTGAGAGAGAAAAAGAAATTTCTCATTCTCCCTTAACATTAACTCATTTCATGTGCTTTCTTTTTCTTATGTTTGGGTTTATCTTGCCACTGAAAAAATCTTGTTTTGAGGACACTGACAGAAAAAGGTTTGGGAAAACATTTGAGACAATAGAAGAAAATTTCGATAACCAGCATGTTCTCCTTTTGCCTCAATATTATCAGTTCAACATTGTAAATAAGTCCAATCTTTATAACATCCATTCTGTCATCTACAGCAGAAAATTTGCAATTTGGGCATCAGTTGAGTTAACATTATTCATAATGTTATTACGCCTAGCTAGTAAAACAAATGAAACTAGAAATCTATCACTGAAGGTGATAAAAATACCCCCGCCACCACCTTTGTTCAGACAAGCGTTTTTGTTGAATCAGGAGCCATACTCAAAAAATTGTCCATCCGATTTTCTTGAAATTTGGTCCAATCAGGGGCCATAACTCAGAAAGTATCATTCTGATTTCCGTGAATTATGCATCTTGCATATATACAGGTCCTAAGGCATACCTGTGCCAAGTATGAAGCAAATCATTCAGCAACTGTAGGAGGAATTGTCCGGACAAGCATTTTTGTCAAATCAGGGGCCATAACTCAGAAATTGTCGGTCTGATTTTCGTGAAATGTGCGTCTTGCACATCTACAGAAGTGAATGCACACCTGTGCCAAGTATGAAGCAAATCGGACAGTAACTAAAAGAGGAGTTGTCCGGACAAGCATTTTTTGGTAAAATCAAGGGCCATAACTGAGAAAGTATTGGTCAGATTTTTGTGAAATTTGCGTCAGGCACATCTACAGGTCCTAATGCACACCTGTGCCAAGTATGAAGCAAATCGGACAGTAACTGTAGGAGGAGTTGTCCGGACAAGCATTTTTTGGTCAAATCAGGGGCCATAACTCAGAAAGTATCGGTCCGATTTCGGTGAAATTTGCATCTTGCACATCTACAGGTCACGATGAACATTTGTGCCAAGTATGAACTAAATCGGTCCACAAGTGTAGGAGGAGTTGTCCGGACAAAGTTTTGGAGACAGATCAACAAACCAACCAACCAACCAACCAACCAACCAACCATCCATCCAACCAACCAACCAACCACTGGACCGACAGGCTGATTCCAGTATACCCCCTCCAAACTTCGTTTGCGGGGGTATAAATATCAGATTTTGCGTTTCTCCTGGACAGTAGATTCATCTTTTGGACAGGTACATATATCATTTCAGCTTGTTCTCGCACAAATGAAAAATTTTGGACTTCCACAATCCTATAAATTTAGACTAACCCTTTCCTAATCAAGAACAGGTTTTGATGGCCCTAACAGATAAAGCTTTGGAAAACATTGACACACACAAAGAAAATGGTGATAATCACCTTTTTATCTTTTTGCGTAATATTTTCTGTACACAAATTCTGTCTTAAGCAACATCCAAGTGCTTTGTAAGTCTTTTGTCACCTGTAGCATTTTTTTTTTAAATCAAACCTGTCCAGAATTGACTGTCAGGGAAAGGATTAAGACTCTTACAAAGAATTATTGGAGTTTGAGAATAAGACTCCTGTTATCTATAACAATCTATAACTATAATTACCTGTGTCCATTATTTCTGCCCCCATCCCGATCTCTAGTCGGTGTATGTCTGGAGGGACTCCTACATGTATAACTATTGACACCATCCTCGTAACCTAACCAGTCTTTATTGGACGCACCACTCTCATATCTATTACCACCATGTCTATCCCTAGACTGGCCACCGTGTCCATTCACATTCTGCTTGTGGTGGTGATCTCCCTTTTGTTCCTGCTGTCTGGAGTGATCCCCCTTGGGTTCAACAACTCGCCCAGGGGACGCCACATGGTCCAAATCCTGGGCGGTCTCTTTTGATAGTTTTGACGGTGTGACATTTTTTGGTAATACCCTGTTGGCCTCGGCAGCAGATTTAACAATTTTCAATTCCTTGATATCAATAGCACTGTAAAGAGAAGGGCAAAGGATTTGTGCTACAAGGTGAATATCATTATTATTATTATCATTATTTATTTTTTCTAATTTTCTATTATTAAAGAAACAGTTAAGAGGGAGTGAAGCAGTGCTGAATCTAGCTGTGTAATTTAGGGGGCCCAATGGGCCCAGTGCTCTTGGTCAAGGGGGTCATCCAATACAAATACATAGCTAATGTGACCCATGCCTCATTCTCAGTGGGGTCATTGGAGATTTTAGGGGGTCATTTTGGCCATGGCCCCTCTAGATTCAACACTGGTGAAGACATTCTAACTTTGTTATTTAAAATCCAAACCCTAAGTTGTGGGTACTCATTTGAATCGTCTCAACGAGACGATTCCAATGAGTACCCACAACATAGGGTTTGATGAACAATAAATGAAATACATGTATTACATTTTGAAAAGCCTTAACTCCCTCTTATCTGTAGTTCTGAATACATGCAGCTTAAGGTTTACGAACTGAGAATGAAATACAGAGCCAGAGGCGTAATTTGAAAAGTGCCAGTAATTCCTAATTTGTGTTACATTTCCATTCCAAACACAAATATAAGCATTTTGTATGGTTTAGAATTTTGAACTAATGTGTACTTATGGAAATATTTGACAAAAATGTTCAAAATTACCTCCCTTGCATATGAAAATAGAGTAAAATAATATTTGTAAATTATTTTCTTCTTAAAGCATAATCTTGAAATTCGGCCTGGTGAATCAACTTATGTGAAGTGTATTTACAAGTGTGTAGAATTTAATGCATTTCATATGGCTAGAAAGTGATGTTTTCATTCTCAGTTTGTAAACCTTAAGCTGCAGATAAGAGGGCTAAGGTATTTTTTTATTATTGCATTATCAGCATAATTGGCAGATCCCTAAATGCTAGCAACAACTTCTAATTTAAAGCAGAAATACAGACAAGAGGACCATGATGGTCCTATATCGCTCACCTGAACCAAGATGATATGAGCCACAGATTTGTTCAAATCAATTACTTGTGACTTTAAGACTGAAAACAAACTTATGTTAACAACATTGCGTCCAAATTTTGTCTCGGTTTGTCGCTATTTGTGGTTGTTAGAGTAAAAACAGTCGAAAACGGCAAATTTGTCAATTTGAAGGGCTCAGCAAACTCAGCAAATTCTACTCTAATTAAGCTAATTCAAACTGGTGCAAGATCTTATGTTCAGCAACATTGTGTCCAAATTTCTTCTTGATTGGTCAACAATTATTGTAGATGCTAAAGTGTAAACAAAGTCCGAAACAATCGAAAACATCAATTTTGTCAAATTCAAGGGCATATAACTCATGACTTTCTAGTCTGACGAGACTGAAGTTCAAGCTCATCCAAGAAATTATGGTCACCAACATTGTGTCAAAGTTTCATCTTAATAGGTCAATAATTGTAGATTCTAAAGTGTAAACAAAGTCGTAAACATTCAAAAACGGGAATTTTGTCAAATTCAAGGGCGTATAACTCATGACCTTTTGATCTGATCAATCTGAAAATCAAACTCATACATGATCTTATAGTCCCTAAGATTGTGATCAAGTTTTGTCTTGATTGGTCAATAATTGTAGATGCTAGAGTGTAAACAAAGTCAAAAACAGTCGAAAACGGCAATTTTGTCAATTTCAAGGGCGTATAACTCATGACTTATTGATCCGATCAATCTGAAAATCATACTCATACAAGATCTTATGGTTCCTAACATTGTCTCAAAGTTTTGTCTTGATTGGTCAGTATTTGTAGAAGTTAGAGTGTAAACAAAGTCGAAAACAGTCGAAAATGTCAATTTTGTCAATTTCAAGGGCACATAACTCAAGACCTTCTGGTCCGATCAGACTGAAAATCAAACTCATCCGAGATCTTATGGTCACCAACATTGTGTCAAAGTTTTGTTTTGATTGATAAATAATTGTAGATACTAGAGTGTTAACAATGTCAAAACTAGCTATTTTTCGCGTTCAAGGGCAGATAACTCCGGACTTTCTGGTTCGATCTGACCCATAATCGAACTCATCCGAGATCTTATGGTCATACATGTTTTGACCAGGTTTGGTCAAGATTGGCTTATATTTGTAGATGCTAGAGTGTTAACACGAAATTGTGGACGGACGGACGGACAGACGGACAGACGGACGACGGACAAAAAGTGACCACAATAGCTCACCTTGAGCACTTCGTGCTCAGGTGAGCTAATAAATGGGGATGAAGACATTCTAACTTTGTTATTTCAATTCCAAATTCTATGTTGCCGGAATTCATTTGAATTGTACTAATGAGCCGATTCCAATGAAGTTTGATCAACAATAAATGAAATATTGCATTTTGAAATTTCTTTACCCCCTCTTTTCTGGAACTCTGTAGACCCTTTCAAAAACAGCAAAATTTTAGACTGCAGTAAAGACTTCTACCTCTTTCCTTATTGAATTTGCTAGTTTTGATTGAAAACCATTGACAAGGAAAGGCTTGTGCCATGTGCCATTGTCATAGCGAAATCCAAAATGACACATTGCTTTAGCCAATGAGTGGGCCCTTGTCACACTGGATTTTGCTATAGTAAAGATTTGAACACCCTAAAATTGTCTCAATAATTTTCAAAATGTCACATGAAATTACCTTATTGTAACCTCTGGAACCTCACACCTAGCATGACACCATTTCTGAATGGTTGTATGATTATAAATGCCTGGGACGGGTTGTAAAACAAGAGGGCCGTTGGCCCTAGGTCGCTCACCTGAGATGGGGTTTTTATAACAGATCAGATTTCTTACAGGTAATGCAATAAAGGGTCAAAGATCATATGAACGCCACTATCGACTATGCGCCACTATGCGATTTCAAACCATAGGAAACCCAGAAAACTACCTTAGTGCAATATCATATGTAACTCAAATATGAAGTTTCATCCAATTCGGCTATGTGGTTATGGAGAAATTGCTTTGGACAGATGGAATTAAAATAAAACATACAGACTGACAAACAAACTGAAATTTACAAATTGACCTAGATCTATGACCTTGAACCTAACTAAATATATATTTCAAATAGAACATCTACTCATGATAAAGAACACATTTACCCATACATTTTTTAAATCCAGGTATAAATGTAGATGCTAGGCATCTGATAAGCAGATTTTTACAAGAAGTCCCCTTTTTCTGCGACAAGGTTTCATATTGAAAAGCAAAGAAAAGTACCTCTTAGCAATATCATAAGTAATGCAAATATTAAGTTTTGTCAAATTTGGCTCTGCGGTTATTGAGAAATTGCTTCTGACAGATTTTGTGTAATTTCTCTTTTTCTGTTGCCATGGCATGTTTTTTTTTTATATAAATTGCAATTCTGTTAGCAATTTTTTTAAATGTGACCTCCTAAGGAATATTTCTGCCTAGTTTGGTGGAAATTAGCCTGTTAGTTTAGGAGGAGATATCATTCAACGATGTCATTGAGATTTGGTGGAAAATCTCCTTTTCTGTTGCCATGGCTACCAGAGCTTTTAGTCAATTTCAATTCTTTTAGCAATTCTTAAAGAGGACCTCCTAAGGAATATTTTTGCCAAGTTTGGTTGAAATTGGCCTGGTAGTTTAGGAGAAGATGTCGTTCAAAGATAGTATTGAGATTCAGTCAAATTTCTCCTTTTCTGTTGCCATGGCAACCAGTTTTTTTTTATGGATTTCATTTCTTTTAGCAATTCTGAAAGGGGGTCACCTAAGGAACATTCCTGCCAAATTTGGTTGAAATTGGCAGTGTAGTTTAGGAGGAGATGTCGTTCAAAGATAGTATTTAGATTCAGTCAAATTTCTCCTTTTCTGTTGCCATGGCAACCAGAGTTTTTCATGGATTTCATTTCTTTTAGCAATTCTGAAAGGGGGTCACCTAAGGAACATTCCTGCCAAGTTTGGTTGAAATTGGCCCTTTGGTTTAGGAGGAGATGTCATTCAAAGATTGTATTGAGATTCAGTCAAATTTCTCCTTTTCTGTTGCCATGGCTACCAAAGCTTTTAGTCAATTTCAATTCTTTTAGCAATTCTTAAAGAGGACCTCCTAAGGAATATTTTTGCCAAGTTTGGTTGAAATTGGCCTGGTAGTTTAGGAGAAAATGTCGTTCAAAGATAGTATTGAGATTCAGTCAAATTTCTCCTTTTCTGTTGCCATGGCAACCAGAGTTTTTTTATGGATTTCATTTCTTTTAGCAATTCTGAAAGGGGGTCACCTAAGGAACATTCCTGCCAAGTTTGGTTGAAATTGGCCCAGTAGTTTAGGAGGAGATGTCGTTCAAAGATAGTATTGAGATTCAGTCAAATTTCTCCTTTTCTATTGCCATGGCAACCAGAGTTTTTTATGGATTTCATTTCTTTTAGCAATTCTGAAAGGGGGTCACCTAAGGAACGTTCCTGCAAAGTTTGGTTGAAATTGGCCCAGTAGTTTAGGAGGAGATCAGACATGGCGAAGACCGTCGGACCTGCGGACCTGTCCGATGAAATTACACTCGGTCCGATATTTTTTTCCTTTCTGTCAGTCCAACTGTCCGACGCTAATTTTGAGGTTTGTCAGTATGAAAAGATCGACAATTTACTAAACAAGAACTAAAAATATAAATTAAAAGATAAATACCATTTTTTCAATAATCCATGCTATAAATCAAGTGAATTTCCATCGCTTAACTAACATGAGTCACCAAAAAATGGGCCAGTCAATTACAAAGCGTGGGTAGAATCAGACATCAAAAGACTGTACCGCGGCAGTGTTGGGAAGTCTTGGCACTGGGCCAAAAACATTTTGTGACCCTTTTCTATTTTGGATAAAACATGGATGTATCCCTTTACACTTGTCTTTTCTTTATTCAATATATTTGTGGATCTGTCTTAGTCTGCATTTTTAAAAAAAAAACTTGCTTACTAATAAATTATAGAGAAAAGTTAAGTTATCAGCAGCTGTCAGTTTGCTACCATAAAAGCAAAAACATTTTGAAATACTCATTCCTCTATGTAATTTTGATATACAAAATGGTAGTAAAACTAAAAACTGGGAGAAAAGTGTGTGTGTGTGGGGGGGGGGGGGTAAAGCATTCCAAATTGGTTATTTCAAATCCATGTCCTACGTTGTGGGTATTCATTTGAATAATCTAAAGATTAAAAATGTGTCTTATTTTCATTCTGACCTCTCGGTCTGACAGAGTTTAATTCGGTCTGACAGATTTTTTAGAATTGTCAGTCCGAATGTCTGACAAAAATTTCCAGGTCTTCGCCATGTCTGGGAGATGTCGGTCAAAGATTGTATTGAGATTCAGTCAAACTTCTCCTTATCTGTTGCCATGGCAACCAGTTTTTTATGGATCATAATTTTTTTAGCAATTCTGAAAGGGGGTAACCTAAGGAACATTCCTGCCAAGTTTGGTTGAAATTGGCCCAGTAGTTTAGGAGGAGATGTTGTTCAAAGATAGTATTGAGATTCAGTCAAATTTCTCCTTTTCTGTTGCCATGGCAACCAGAGTTTTTTTATGGATTTCAATTCTTTTAGCAATTCTGAAAGGGGGTCACCTAAGGAACATTCCTGCCAAGTTTGGTTGAAATTGGCCCAGTAGTTTAGGAGATGTCGTTCAAAGATAGTATTGAGATTCAATCAAATTTCTCCTTTTCTGTTGCCATGGCAACCAGAGTTTTTTATGGATTTCAATTCTTTTAGCAATTCTGAAAGGGGGTCACCTAAGGAACATTCCTGCCAAGTTTGGTTGAAATTGGCCCAGTAGTTTAGGAGGAGATGTCATTTAAAGAAATTGTTGACGGACGACGCACGTACGCACGACGGACAACGGACGGACACCAGACAAAAGGTGATCACAATAGCTCACTTGAGCACCTTGTGCTCAGGTGAGCTAAAAATATTGTCAATCCCTTTCCAAAACAACAACTTTTTTACTTTGGTCCAATTTGAAAGCTGAAACAAAAGATATTTTGGATGTTTATAAAGATATGATTTGTGTATAATGAAGCACAGAAAATTTTGAGACAAAAGGAGAAATTGCTGGTAACCAGCATTTTCTTCTTTTGCCTCAATATTTTCTGAATGCTATTCTTTTTGACACATCAAAACAATGTCTTGTTTGGGAAAGGGTTAATGCAAATTGGTGACAATAACATTTACCTTATTGTAACCTCTGGAACCTCACACTTGACACCATTCCTGAAGGGTTGTATAATTGTTAATGCCTGAGAGGAGTTGTCGATCTTTTTCACTTGGCCTTGATATGTACCCAGTACTTCCCCACAATCAAGGGACACCAAACACCCAACAAAGTTCATAATAAACCTTAACTTGTCCTGAAATAAAATTGCTTAGTACAATTACATTGTTTAACGCTTTACCAGACAACAAAATGTTGGCAGGGGTTTTCCTAGCCATTTTGGTAAAAAGGAGTCTGGCCCGAGTTGGGAAATTTTTAAAGCGCAAAATTGTTCATTTTCTGCTGAAAAAGTAAGCAAAACACTCATTTTTCAATAACAAATTAAACATTTTGACCCATTCCCACACAGTGACGCTTTTTGACGCCCCTCAAGAAAAAGGCTTGGGAAAACGTTGTGGAAAATGAAGAAAATGCTTGTGAAAAGCAATTTCTTCATCTGCCACAATGTTTTCTATCCCAAAAGTTACAAAATGTCAAAATTTTGTCACAATCAAAATGTCGTCTGCAGCTTCTTTTAATTTGGAAAAGCTTAGAATTTTGTTGTTTGGGAATGGGTTAAATAGATTGGGAAAAATGAAAGAGAATTTGCTTTGGGAACAAAGCCTTTTGCATTGGGAACACCTCCGTTTTGAGAAGGCACAGAAAGCATAGCAAAACCCCTGGTTGGACTTGTCCAAATTCATAGATGCTGCAGGCAAACAATTCAAGTTAATGAAATGTTTTTTTTGGGGGGGAGGGGGGCAGAAAACATTGTGGGAAATACAGAAATTGCTAGTCCATGATGTTTTCCAAAGCCATTATCTTTTGGGGAGTAAAAAAGGGGTCATTGTGTGGTAATCGGTTAACCCTTTCCGAAATAATACCTGCTTTTGAAATTCCTAATAGAAGAGCAGGGTTCAACACTAAGGCATGTCCGACAGACATTCACTGCCTGTTGCTTGCTCCGGGCTAGCTAGACCCGCAAGATTCTAGCCTGACTGGTCGTCCTAACTTCAAATTGGAAATTTACTTGCCCTGTAATTCACTTGTCTGCTTTTAACAAATTTCACACTCGCTAGTAACATTTATTTCTCAAAGTACGGTAGAATTGTTTAATATGTCCAACAATCCCGAGAGTGAAACTAAACAAGTAAACAGAGTAAATCTGTGTCACTCATACACGATGATTTCAGCGAGATCAAAGGAAATGCCGCAAACACAGTCATTTGATGATGTAGTCATTCCAGTCTCAATATAATCACATGATTTTTTCCCATTCCATATAAGGTTATATTTTATTATGATTTGTTTATAAAAATTGCACATGCCAGCGGGAAAAGGGGATGAAGCAGTGAAAACAAAACGCTATCTACGAAGTAAATACATTGACGAAACGTTCTTCTTCTTCTTCCATTATCTGGCCTCCTTCGTCTTGTCGAAGATTATGCCAGTTTTGTGCGCTTATGACGAGCGGATTTCCTTTTTCTTTTTTTCTTTTTTTTTAATTTTGATGAATTTGATATCCTCCCCCCTCCCACCCTCCCTATATGCCCACCCCTCCCACTCTCTTGATTATTTTTTGTCCTGAGTGCCCATTCGAGATTTAAATATCTCGAATGTCTCAGCCTCGGCTAACTCAGGAGGGACTCCGAGGGAGGGAATTCCAGTCTTTTACAGTTCTGTTAAAGAAGGACCATTTCCTAACATCTTTATTTGCGTTTTGAATAGAGAAGCTTTTGTTATGTTTGTTTCTACTTTGTCTAGTCGGTCTTGCTAGATATTTATCTGGATTTATTTCTACTTTATTGTTTGTTATTTTGTAAAGCAAAGATAGTCTAGCATTTTTTCTATGTTCTTGTAGGTCTTGCCATTTTAATTCATTTATCATATTGCCGACGCTGGATCTATTTCTGTATTTACCCATCACATATCTGGCGGCCCTCCTTTGTACCTTCTCTAATTGATCAATTTGGTTTTGTTTGTAGGGATCCCAGACTGTACAGGCGTATTCTATTTGTGGTCTTACTAGTGCTTTATATGCTTTTTCTTTTATTGTTTTTGATGAGACATTCAGATTTCGTTGTAGGAATCCAAGGGTTTGATTTGCTTTGCTCGTGATGTTGGTAATATGCTTTCCCCAGTTGAGATCGTGAGTGATGGTACATCCGAGATATTTAGTACTTTTTTCATGTGCCAGTTTGTGTCCATGTAGGGTATAATCAGCGATGAAAGGTTCTTTTTCGGTTGTGACGGATAGTACTGAACATTTGTCGGGGTGGAACTCCATTTTTCCATCTCTTTTCCCACTCAGCTAGTTTGTCTAAATCTTGTTGCAACGTTTTGCAATCTGATTTTGGTGTTATCGTCAGGTACACAATAGTGTCATCAGCAAACAGGCGAACAGTGGATTTCAAGTTATCTGGGATGTCGTTTATGTAGAACAGGAATAAGCTTGGCCCAAGCACCGATCCTTGTGGTACTCCTGATTCTACATTTCCCTGGTCAGATTCTTCGCCTTCCACTGCTACTACCTGCGTGTGGTTTGATAAGAATGCTTTTATCCAATTTAGAGTTTTACCTTTGATTCCATAATGGTCCAATTTATGTATAAGGAGGTTGTGAGAGACTTTGTCAAACGCTTTAGAAAAATCAAGAATGAGGAGATCTGTTTGTTTATTTTTGCCCATATTTTTGCTAAGGTCGTCAATGCATTCAATTAGTTGTGTTTCGCATGATCTTTTGCTTCTGAAACCATGCTGGAGTGGGTAAAGTATGTTGTTTGTCTCTGCATGTTTCATTATGTGGCTGGTTATTATATGTTCCATCAGTTTACAGCAGATACAAGTAAGTGATATTGGTCTGTAATTTGATGCTAGGTATTTTTGTCCTTTTTTATAGGCTGGTGTTATTCTGGCTTTCCTCCAATCTTCTGGTATGCTTCCAGTATTAAGTGATTTTTGGAATATTTTTGTTAGGATTGGGGCTATAGTTGCTGATGTTTCTTTTAGGATGATAGGTTTAATATTGTCAGGTCCACAGGCTTTATGTACATTTAGATTTTTTAGTAGTTTTTCAACTCCATTTACTGTTATATGAATCTCACTTGCTTCTGGGTGTACTTTCTGGTTTTGCATATAATTTCCGGACTTAAATTCTTCTTTGGATATTTCCTCTGAGCTTGAGAAGACCGACTTGAATTGGTCGTTGAGTATATTAGCCTTACTTTTTGGGTTGGTTTCAAGGATTCCATTTCTTTTCAAGGGAGCAATGCCACATTTGTCTGATTTTGTGTGCTTTATTACGTTAGATGGTTTTAACACCAACACATCGTCTCTTTCTGTTAGGCCGCATCGTGATTACACAAAGGAATTCGGTCACAGTTTGTATATATTATAGTTTATACTAAATATATTACTGGACCTAGCTAATGACGGATAATCTATCTTTCGTATTCAACAATAAGTAAGTGTGACAGTCATGTTAATCGGTGACAAATTTACGATTAAAAAAATGGAGTCAAGTCTTTGAGCCACATTCGATTTTTTGAGCTACTATGGCTCTTGATGTGGCGATCACCAGTGCGAGACCTGCCAATCATTTATCGAAGAAACATAATTAGAAAGCTTTTTTGTATGCATTTTGATCTTTACAGAAACTACTGAAGATTCCGCGAAAACCCGATATTTCGAGATCGTACCTCGATAGATCTAGATCTACAGAGTTTCCATTCACGCCAAATTGTGCGTGAAACACGCATATTTGAAAGAAATCACGTACAAAATTACGGTCCCGTACGCGATTTCACGCACAAAAATTTGGACCAGCATCTTCCAACAATCCCGAAAGTGAAACTAACAAAAGAAACTAGAGTAAATCTGTGTTACTCATATGCGATGATTTGAGAGAGATCAAAAACGCCGCAAACACAGTCAATTTATGACGTAGTCATTCCAGTTTCAATATAATCATGTGATGTTTACGCATCCAAATAAGGTTACGTTTTACTATGATTTGTTTACAAAAGTCGCGCGTGCCAGAAACTGCAGAAAGCGCGGGAAATGGGATGAAACAATGAAAACAACACGCTATCTACCCAGTAAATACACTGACATTAGATGGTTTTAGCACAGACGAATTGTCTCTTTCTTTCATGCCGCCTCGCGATTGCACAGGTCGACTCTTGATTACACAAAGGAATTCTGTCAGTTATTTGTACATATTGATTAAACTGGTGTGCTTGTTCGACCATTTAGACAGCAAATCTATCTTTCCAATTAAATAAAAAGTAAGTGTTGACAGTAATGAATTATGTTAATTGGCAATTGATTTGTCATTTACGGTAAAAGATAGAGTCAAGTCTGAGCCACATTCGATTTTTTTACCCACTTTTTTTAAAATTGTTGTCTTACTGGCTTTTGAAGTGGTGATCGCCAGCGTAAGCCCTGTCTCTGTCATTTATACCGAAGAAACAAAACAAAAATGCAATATTTTTTGTGTATTTTGATATAATTTTCGGAAACTACCGAAGATTCCCGAAAAAACGATATTTCCAAATCATACGTATCGTCGGCGAAGGATATCGGAATACAGCGATAATTCTGCACAACACTTTTAATAAGCGTGCATTGCAAATTACACATATTTCATTGTTTTATTGGTTTTTACCCCTATTTTCTGTCCCATACCCCCATTTTTCAATGACAGTACGTGCAAAACCCCTAAATAACAAGAGCCGTCACAGACGGATTATGCTCCCCGAATAAGTGTTTGTCACAAAATAAAAACTATCATACATTAAGCCCCCTTTTCCCATGACAGCTTTTTTTGTACACACATGATTTATAGAATATGGTCTAGAACATCCTATTTATTACATGAGCACAAAATTTCATTAAATTCTGCCTATTAGATGAAGAGAAATAAGAGAAAAACTAATTTTTACACTAAGGCCCCTTTTTCCATGACGCAGCCTTAAATTTACAAACGGAGAAAAAGGTTCCTAGGTATTGACCCAGGGAGTTCACATGTGAAGTTTCATTGAATTTGGTCCAAGGGTTGCTGAGATATGGCTGTGGACGGACGGACGGACGGACACACGGACGGACGGACGGACGGACGGACAGCCGAACGGACGGACGGACAGCATGGCGACTATATGCTCCCCCGAATTTTTTTCGGGGAGCATAAAAATCCTAGTGGAAACACTGGATCTAGTATTGTCGGCGAAGGGTGTACCAATAAAACAATGCACCACTAAAATTACGACAAAAACGTTTTATGAACGTTTACATTGACAACTTTTGAGAAATGCGAGAAAACATCACTTCAAATTTGTATTCACGTCAGGGCTAGTGCACATCTAGTACGGGCTAGTAGCATCTGGCAGCAGCAAGCCCGACGGTCTTGTAGCCAAAAAAGTTAATGTTGAACCCTGAAGAGGCAGGGTTCTCCGCAGAATAATTTGAAGCCGTAGGGGCAAATTAAACTTGTGTCTATGCAAATACTTGTGAATAAAAAACATAATCAGTGTTTCCACTGACTTTCAAATTTGGGGGTAAAAACCATGATTTTTCAGCATGCTTGTACCCCCTCTATAAGAAACAAAGAAGGCTGCTGGCAAAATTTGGGGGTAAAAGATTTAATTTGGGGGTGAAAAACCCCCATTTTGGAGCTTTTGGAAACTCTGATAATGGGAAAAGAAGAAATTGCTCAATTTGAGCAATTTCTTCTTTTCCCACTATTGTTTTATACAGAATTGTCACATTTCATTGCGTGTGGATGCATCATGTATGAGTTTTAGACACAAAATACCTCTAAATGTCTCTATTTGGTGACCATTTTGGATAAATTAAGCTGTAGGGGTAATTTTGAAGCTGTAGGGGTATTACATAGATTTACATAAAGCTGTAGTGGGGCTGATACAGCTTATTGTGCTGGGGAGAACACTGAGAGGCATAAGAAAACATATGGCAAAGGGTAAAATTGTGATATAACCAGGCATATTGTAAAGGAAGTGGCTAGAGATACGGGCCCGTATCTCTAGCCTATGGGGGCTAGAGATACGGACCCGTATCTCTAGCAAAACCCCCATGTTTCACTAGAGATACGGGCCCGTATCTCTAGTGAAAACAAGGGGGTTTTGCTAGGGATACGGGTCAAACGACTTCCGGTCTTACATACGGGCTAACTTATCGCGTCAATTATGAAAAATCGATAATATTGATCCTTTCCCAAACTGCAAAATTTAGACTATAATTATAATACATTTTGAAATTACCGGCGATAGGCCTATTACAGGGGAAATGTTGGAGGAATGGAGAAATTGCTGAAAGGAATGTATTAAAATTGAAACTTTATATTAAATCAATAGTCTATTAGATTTATCTCATGTTATTTTTATTATCTTTTGGCAAGAAGGTGCTAACTATCAGCAAATTTATCAATGGCAATGGTTTCACACATGTGACATGCGTAGGGCCTATTAATTAACCCTTTTGTTTGTTTTAATATTAGATTAAGGGCTATTCTTGTAAGAAACTGTAAGGTTTGCGTCAAGAAAGTATAGTCTATTGCCTTAATTTCTCGGCGAATAGCATACCCAGTTCGCCACCCCTTGCCTTTTATCATTTGTGTATCATCACGAGAAACGAGTTCATTAAATATCATGTTATAACACGTAACCTATGTTATTTTTTGTTGTTTTGTGTCCCCCTTATCAGCTGTTTATATTATCCCTTCATGAATCACCGGGACTAAGCTAATTGAAATCTGTCTACGATCAACACCCAAACTTGTCTCTATAACAATAATAACTCAATATTTACCCTACCGCGAACAATTTTCGCTTTTTTACCGACTTCTCATACTTCTTTTTACACATTCCAAATTAATGTGATAGGCTACTTGACATCCTCAACACATTCCAAAACAAGATAATGACTTTGAAAAACATTGTGGAAAATGAAGAAACTGCTTGTAACAAGCAATTTCTTCATTTCCCACATTTTTTCTACAAAGAAAGATCAAAGAATGCGAAATTTCAGTCAATTCATATTGCCGTCTGCAGCATCTTTGAATTTGGACAACTCCAAAATTTTGTTGTTTGGTAATGGGTTAACAAACAAAAGGGTTAATACACACGGCATAAAGTGTATGAATAACGAGATAAGACATCTATGAAATAAATAATTTCCATTTTAACCCTTTATCAAACAAGAAGAAATAGTTTCAGCAATTTCCCCTGCAATATTTTGTAAGTGAGACATTTGCCTAAAGACTATTTAATGTGTCGTCTGAAACTAATTTAAAAACGTAGTCTAAATTTCGCAGTTTGGGAAAGGATCAATATATTATCGATTTTTCATAATTGATGCGATTAGTTATAGCCCGTAAGTTAGACCGGAAGTCGTTTGACCCGTATCCCTAGCAAAACCCCCTCGTTTTCACTAGGGATACGGGCCCGTATCTCTAGTGAAACATGGGGGGTTTTGCTAGAGATACGGGTCCGTATCTCTAGCCCCCATAGGCTAGAGATACGGGCCTGTATCTCTAGCCACTTCCTATTGCAAAAGTAAAAGTTCGCCCATATTGTTTATGAAGCTATTTTATTTCATCAAACAACAATATTTAGAATTACCTATGTTAACTATTAATCCCTTCTAAATGAAAACAACAAACTAAATATATGATGCAGACTTTTGTTTACAACTGTCACTGCTAGAGAATGACCATTCGAGTATTTCACAATAATCCTGAAAGGTGTCCAAAAATTAAGGCGAATACACTTGGTGACGAATATAATGACTTACTATTTTCTAAATTCAAACACCGATCGGACGAAATCCTGATTATTTATCAAACTTCATACGAACCTCTCCTCAGTTATTTCACTTTTGTGTACAAATAAGCTTGGAAATGGTGTGAATTAGGTTAGTCTAATCGCTTTGACCTCGATCGCTTTTTCGCATCCATTGTTGCTCACACAATGACAAACAAAAAATACCACCAGGGAAAATATTTGAAAGACAACCCGAAATCAATTTCAAAACATGAACACATTTAGAGTTTAACTAGTTGATTTGATTATGCATTCTGTAATATTTTTTTTTTTTGTTTTGGAGAAACCAAGCGTTTTTATTATATTATTTTTCTACATGATACAAGCATAGAGAAAATGAAACCGGAAAGTCAAAATTTGTTATGGATTTTGGAAACTTTCTCAATAATTCATTTATATGTTTACTAATTCTTTTATTTATACAAGAGGCGTTCACTGCCACTGGTAAGTAAATGAATAAAGATTGTTGTACAAACTACCCGGCGGTAAACAAATAGAATCTAGATGATACGGTGCACTTGAGCTATTCCCCGGACTACATAAATTATCGGATAAACATGTTGGTGATTATTGACCGATCTTGCAATAGCGAAATTGAAAGAAAGTAGACCAAAGTTTTGGGCATATGAATTAGACCTCACTTCACACATTCCTGAAGATATTTACCGTCAAAGTGTTCTATATTCTTACGCCTGACATCCCATAGAATCAGTCGGCATGACGTCAGGATACCATTTTTTAGGCAGAATATTTAAAAAAATCCATTGTTAAAATTTATAAATATAACTCTTTCTTTACAGAATGTGATTTAACTTTCTAACTACCAACAAATTTTTGATAATCAGGCGTTGTCATCGAGATATTAATGCTGAAAGTTGGTAATGCTTTAAGGAAAAAGACCGAAGCTTTCACCTCCACCGAATGAGTGCAGGTCCGCACTTTATGACTGACGACGTTTTAGATTGGCTGAAGGGATTGTGCCGACCGAATCAATAGTTTCCGGTAGCCTTATCTAAAAGCATGTGCTTGCATATTTGCAAATTGTTTTTATTACGTTGATTCTGACCATCTCCAAGGGCGGATCCAGGATTTTTTTCCAGTGGGGGTCCAAGCCCAAGATTTTTTTCCAGGGGGGGGGGGGGGGGTCCAAGCTCAAATTATGGCTTAAAATACAATAGATATGTAACGTTACACTAAATTTATATAGTCAAAATTTAATTTTCAACCAATGCCAGAGGGGTCCGGACCCACGACCCCCCTATACAGTACAGCTCGCGCGTTTTTTGCCTATTTCCGCGCATCGCCGCGATTGAATTTCGGGTGGTTTCGGGTGGAAAAACGCGGTGGCCGCGGCGAGCGTGTTTTACCACCCGAAATCGAGGGAATCGCCGTGATTTTTTCGCCGCGATTCGCCGCGATTCGCGGTGATTTGCGCGGACAGGTAAGCCTGTATTTTCTGGCTGATTTATCGTAATTATTGGGTTTTATATAATTATATATTAGGTTTTGATAAAATAAGAATGCCTTTGCAGATTTGATTTTTGTTAATTTTGAATGGGTTTGTGGATTCTTCTTCTACTTCAACAGAAAAATGACCCTTTTGCCTTCTTTTCAACGTATTCGAAGTTATTTTTCTTTTATCTTTGCTACACAGCCTTCATGCATATAGATTACAAAATAATTGCAGATACTTTGTGCAGTGATGATTGCACAAAATAAGTTTTTTTGGAAGCGCATGTAATTATAGAATAACACATACATACACAAGGCTTGAGAACACATTGAGACAAAAGAAGAAATACTGATGATCAGCATTTCCCCTGCTACCGCAATATTTTCTATGCTACCTGTATATTGTAGGCAATTTTTATCGATATTTTCTGATCTGTTTTCTGCAGTGCTCAGCTTTGTTATTGGATCCCCGAATATTCTTCCCCTCGAAAGAGAGTGAAGGGCTATCGTCGAAATGATTTGAGAATATTAAGATAAAAGAAGAACATACTGATTACTACCCTGGTCTTCTTGTGTCTCATTATCTAGTTCCTATTGTTGTTATATATCCTTCACAATCCTGTTTTCAGCAACATCCAACTTATCGTATGAGTAGATTTTTAATAGGACGTACCAAATCGTAGCAATTGTGGAAATGGCGTAACTAAGAATGTAGCGTCATGCATAAAACATCGGTGTTTCTTTCAACATGCATGCAAGTTCCAACATGGTAAAAATAAACCTTAAGGGGGAATGCTCCAGTTTTTCGGAACACTCGGTTATTACTGTAGACAATTTAATGTTTCGTACCAATATGTTTCGCTACCACATTTTCAATAATATAACACATCATTACAATTTACCAATTTCGACGGTAAAAGTGTATTTATTATGCGAAACTGATTTCCTCAATATGGAAATCGATTATTTAGAGCAAGACTGTCGTAAGTGTGTATGCAGTTACGACTGTTTTGCGTCATTTTAATCATGTGTAGCTGATAAAAATTGCTGTAATTCATTAATAAGTGCGCTGACCTATACATTTTCTTTTTTAATTATTACCAGGACATGTTGCTTAATACAATGAGGGGGTTTTATCAAATTCTATTATGTAGAACTTGAAATATTTCCAAAAATATTGAAATTTTGACATAAAATACTCCAGCTTCGTTGATCTAACCAAACACGTGAGCATGCTGTTTTATACATTTACGCGTTTATAATAGCACATATTTTGGATTTTCTGTTCTTAATAAATGTTAGACGTTACTTTAAATCCATTTTCGGGACTAAACGATGATTATACAGAATTTTATTAGCATCTTAGTGACCTTGGACAGGTGCAAGAAATTGTGCATTTTTTCGATGTAGGGGTATGTGATACGAATGCTTATAAAATCCAAACAAGATCGCTGACCACCCATTTTTATCTTATTTTTCAATTGGTAATAACATGCAATTTCAACACACAAAATATAAATAAATTCTATTATTGGGAAAAAATTTAGGAAACTGGAGCATTCCCCCTTAAATGCCAGTCGCAGGTTTACTGGTTTATTTTGTAAACTGAAAAGTAGTCAAATTATATGCATTACTTTTATGTAATTCAAACAGAGAAACTCTTCGTATTTATGACCGGGAAGCCAACATGCAGTTTACGATTTCACGTACATGTATCTGCAAAAAAAAACAGAATATTATATAAAAAGTTAATTGAATTAAATCAAGCATAACAAAGCATAATTTAATGTACAAAGAAGCGGAAATAACCTGTTCTATATTATATAATAACCTATAACTATATATTTTAATTTACAAAAACAATGTGTTATTACCGGACTTCATAGAACTTTATAGAAAACGTTTGTATTTAATATAACATTCTCTTTATTTCTGAAATAGTTCTGTAAATCAATTTAAAAACACACTCAGGATGAAATAATATAAACTTAACAAAAACGCATTTAATACTGAGCGCTGTAGGATAATATTGGCCTTACCTGGCATTTCCACCCGAACGCGGCGATCGCGGCGATTCCCCCCATCGCGGCGAATCGCGGTGATGCAAGAAAATTTCGAGTGGAAAAACGCTGTGGCCGCGATGGCAAATCGCCGCGATTTTCCACCCGAATTTTTTTTTGACCGCGGTGGGCGAGCGTTTTAGGCAAAAAACGCGCGAGCTGTACTGTAGATCCGCCCATGATCTCAATAGCTTAAATTACCAAAGTTCTTAACAAAAAATTAGGAAAACCGCCTAACAAAAAAGATGGGCCAGAATATACAAGCATGTCATTGTGCGGTGTCAAGGTGAGACTCTCATCATTTTGATAGGGCTTTGTTTTTGTCTGTATTTAAAGCACTCAAGCAGCTTGAGACTCAGTAAGGATTTGTACCATAGAATTGGTATGAGAAATGACAGGAATCCATGGTTAGGTGTTCCAGCTGCTGGGAAATGAGTTTTATGACCATAGCAGTTGAAAGAGGCGTTGAAACCCCAAATAATCAACTTTTCCAAACAAGACCTGGTTTTGATGTCCCTAAAAGAAAAGGCTTGGGAAAACATTGAAACAAAAGAAGAAATTGCGGATAACCAGCAGTTTCTCCTTTTGTCTCAATATGCCATATTTTACACAAATTATGTCTTATCATTTGACACAGTTTTTGAAGTGGATCACCCTAAAATTTTGCCGTTTGGGAAAGGGTTAAGAGTAAGGCAATGATATAGTCAGAAGTCATCGACAGCAACACAGTCATTTCTTTATCTAAAATCAGAAGCAAGATAAGAACCTTTAACAAAATTTCAGGGCGATCCAAATTGAAAGCTGCTGCAGACATCAAAATAAAGATTGAAAACCATTGGATTTGTGTAAAAATTAAATATAGCACAGAAAATATTGAGGCAAAAGGAGAAACTTGTGGTAATCAGTAGTTTCTTCTTTTGCCTCAATGTTTTCCCAAGCCATATCTACTAGGGATGTCAAAACCAGGTCTTGTTTGGGAAAGGATTAATTAAATTGGTCATTTTATTTTTAGAAATTGCAGAAACCACAAGTACAATTCCGACAGTTTCATCCTCTACTACTGAGACGCACAATTCAACAGACGGATATAATCAAAGTACTACTCTTACCCCGTCCACAACGACAACAACAACAACAACAACAAGTACGAAAACATCGAGCACCGTGATCGACACAACATACCTGTTGAGATGTCCATTCAACGCAACTTGTTCAGAACTTGGTGCTGACTGCATTGATTGTAAATTAAATCATTATTGTACATACGGTGCCGAACCTACGGGGGAATGTTCCGCCAAGCCAAATATTACATGTGTGGTAAGTTTAACCCTTTCCCAAATTGAAGTGAGACTTCGGTTTTGATGTCTGTAACTTTAATAGGAAAAGCTCTGGAGAACATTGAGGAAGAATATGCTGATAACCAGTGTGTATTGTTCATCAAATCCTATATAATAGGTAGCTATTAGCATTGTCTGCTTGAAACAATTCCAATAAGTACAGTCTTTCCAAAGTTTGTCAGTCCGTCAGACATGTCATACAATTTTTCAGTCGGACTGATGCTTTTCAACTCTTTGTAAGTCTGACGGACACTCCTGCTGGTGTTATTTCACTCATTTTAGACCAAATCAACCACAAATTGATAGTTTATAAATAATTTCTTCTTTTCAATAAGGATTTCTGTGCAATAAATAGTAAATGTACTACCGGGTATTTCTAGTAATATTCGTTTTTGTTTTAAATAATTAATTTGGTCCTTTGGTCTGACAGATTCTTTTTGGGACTGACAAATTTTCAGACCTTGTCAGACCAAAATGACTGGCACTTTTTTGGAACTTACGGGATGTCTGTGAGTTCCCACAACATAAGGGTTTGGATTTAAGGGGGAATGCTCCAGTTTTTCGGAACACTCAGTCATTACTGTAGTAAATTAAATATGTGATACGAATGCCTATAAAATTCGAACAAGATCGCTGACCATCCATTTTTATGCCCCCGATAGGGAGGCATCAAAAATTTGACTTGTCCGTCCGTCCGTCTGTCCGTCCGTCTGTCCGTCCATCTGTCTGTCCGTCCGTCCGTCCGTCATTCCGTCCAAAAACTTTAACATTGGCCATAACTTCCTTATTACTTAACATATTCGCTTCATACTTTACCACAACATTCCTTGGTACATTACCTTTCTGTAGGCACATACTTTGGTGACCTTGACCCCTGGATGACCTTGACCTTATGACGATCAAAGCGGTGTCGGGGGCATTGTCATCTTACAGTGACAGCTCTTGTTATTTTATTTTTCAATTGGTAATAACATGTAATTTCAACATACAAGATATAAATAAATTCTATTATTGGGAAAAAAATTAGGAAACTGGAGCATTCCCCCTTAAATAGTTTAAAATGTCTTAACCCATTACCACACAGTGCCTCCTTTTGACTCCCCTAACACAAAGGGCTTGGGAAAACAATGTGGAAAATGAAGAAATTGCTTGTGACAAGCAATTTCTTCATTTCTCACAATATTTTCTATCCAGAAAGATAGAATAATGTTATATTTCACTCTCTTGATAATTGATATGTTGTCTCAAACATCTTTGAATTTGGATCAGCCTAATTTTTTGTTGTTTGGGAATGGGTTAACCCAATCTTAATATACCGGTTGCTTTATACAGCCTTTTATCTCTGCTCTGTATGGCTATCAGTTGGATAAGAGTGTATTTTAATACTGTAACAGAGCATCCTCATACTAACTCATACCCACAACATAGGGTTTTATCATGTTATTTGTTAATTATAGGGTGAGAGAATGTTTACAAGACAATATCACTGTAGATATGGGTATCAGCTGGAACAGGGTCTATATCATTGTAACAGAGCATCGGCGTCATGTACCATGAAAAAAGCACCACTTGAGACCTACTTTGCTGATTGTCATGTGCGAGACGATGTGCTTTGTTTAGGTAGGTTTTTTCTGCCTCCCGTATCCAAAGATCCGGGCATATTGTTTTACTTGTGTCTGTCTGCCCATCTGTCTGTCTGTCTGAAAACTTAGCAATTGCCATTCCGGGTGCATTAGTGTTTCACAAACACATCTTGTCTTAATCTAGTTTTCACATCCTTGATTCAGATTTCATTTTTTCTTTAAATGTTTTCCAAAACATTCTATGATACATGTAGGGATCTAAAAACCATATGTTTTTGAAACATTCCCGATTTAAATAGTTTTGAAAAGCATTTAGAGAAAAGAAGAAAACTGATTAGCATTTCATCTTTTCTTACAATGCTTTCCATGCTATAACCTACACAATTTGACACTTTGATAACATTCAATGACTTTGAATTTGAAGCAGTCAAGAATTTTGTTGTTTTGGAAAGGCTTCCCCTTTCTGAAGCAAAAGAATTTCAGACTGGTCCAATTCTACACTACTAGAAGAATTTTGCATGAGTGGAAGATGACAAAAAAGTTGATATCAAAACTAGAAAAAAATGCATCTTTTAGCATAGAAAATTTTTAGGGGAAGAAGGAGGCATTGTTGGTTATCAGCAATTTACTATTTTCTCACCATGTAACTTAGAACTATCTTTGATAGAGACTTCAAAATCAGATTTTGTTTTGGAAAGGGTTCGCTCTTCAGTCTTCCTAAATTGAAAATTTTGTCATAATAATAATGTTGATCTTTTCCGGGACAATGATAGATCTACAATTTTGTATTTAAATAGAGAACCTTTTGACATTTATGTTTAGCCCAGTTGGTATAGCATTAGACTCTCAAATTCTAAATATTAGGGTCCTAGAAATTATTGTGGTAAAATAAAGAAAGTCTAATTTTACATAGTTTTTCAATATGAAAAATAATGATGTAATATTTTATTGTGTGGTAAAGGAGTATCCATACTGTATTATATTTCTGTTTGCAGGAAGTCGGACATTCAAAAAGAAGTTTCCCTGTAACCTGACGAAAGGGTACAAGTGGTCCACAGCTTTAGTACTCAGGTTTGTGATTGTTTATTAACCCTTTCCCAAACAAGACCTGGTTTTGACTAATAGAATAGGCCTGGGAAAACATTGAGGCAAAAGAAGAAACTGCTGATAACCAGCAGTTTCTCCTTTTGCCTCAATATTTTCTTTGTTATATTTTAAAACAAATCCAATGGATCTCCATCTTAATCTGCAGTATCTTTCATTTCGGACCACCCTAAAACATTATCGTTTGGGAAAATGTTAACCCATTACCAGATGGCAAATTTTGGACTATTCCAATTTGAAATGTGCTGCAGTGGACAGTTTCTAGTTGATGACATTTTGAAAATCTTTTCATTTTGGGTTAGAAAACATTGTGAAAAATGAAGAAATTGCTTGTTACAAGCAATTCCTCCATTTTTGCAATGTTTTCAGAAACATTTTTCTTGAGGGGAAGGGCAGGAGAATATAAGATTTGCCATGTACAATTGGTATCATAAACTACATTAAACCCAGGTCTTTTTGGGAAAGGGTTAAGCAGAGTTGTGAAGCTGTATTTATTGTCCCAATTGGTTTATTTATATAGCTGTGGTTTAAATATGAATCCGTTTTTGTTGCTGTAGTGGCATTGTAAAGGGAGGTTGGGAGTGTATGATGAAATTTGATGTTCGAGCTACTTTTTGGACTAATGAAATTGCCGTGTATTTTAAAATTTTGCCGCTATATTTTGCATTAACAAGACTGCCTGCTAGTTTATGAGACATCAATTCATAGCCATGCCCCATCTCCAATAAACCGCTAGCAAACACTAACACAGATAGAGTCTGTATAGTAGATTCTATGCAATATAAAATTTCAATGCACTGCACATATTTGAATGTTTATTTCACGTAGAAGCCGAGCCTGGATAGCTCAGTTGGTTAAGTCGGAGTCTGTCAAACCAGGGGTCTCGAGTTGGAACCCCGGCTCGGCCAGTATCCATTCTGACATTTGACAAAAGTCATTTGTCTCTCACCAATGGGTGTGAATCATCTATGTGAGAGAGCAGCTGGAGGCTCGGTTTGGATATTGTGGCTGTACTGGTGCGAGAAATACCAGGAATCCACGGTTAGGTGCTCCAGCCGCCGTTATATGACCATAGAAGTTGAAAACGGCATAAAACCCCAATAAAATCAAAATATTTCGCGGAAATCTAGTATACAGCCTCTGTCTAATACTTAATGATAGCTGTGTGTTTTTCTCTTGTCATATTTTTCAGTGTGACGCTGGGTGGATTCGGTGTAGACAGGTTCTATCTGGGACTATGGAGAGAGGGTATCGGTAAACTCTTCAGTTTTGGAGGACTCGGAGTGTGGACGCTCGTCGATGTGATTCTTATAGCTGTCGGATATGTGGGACCTCATGATGGGTCCCTGTATATTTATCCATGGAGTTAATCCATTACCAGACTGAAAAATTTGGACTGTTCCAATTTGAAAAGTGATGCAGATGGAAATTTCAAGTTGAATTTTTAAAAATATTTCCATTTTGGGTCAGAAAATTGTGGAAAATGAAGAAATTGCTTTTCACAAGCAATTTCTTCATTTGCCACAATGTTTTCCAAAGCCATTATCTTGTGGGGAGTCAAAAAGAGTCACTGTGTGGTAATGGGTTAATACTCGAACCAGACCGCATAAGTTTAGACTGGTCTGAATTCACTGGTGTTGCAGACTATTTCAAGTGAATGAAATTTTACATATTTAGGTCTTTCGTTGTAGAAAACATTGTGGGAAATGAAGAAATTGCTTGTCATAAGCAATTTCTTCATTTTCCGCAATGTTTTTCAAAGAATTTATCTTGTTGGGCATCTGTGTGTTGTAATGGGTTAGCGCTTTTACAATTTTTAGACAAGGAAATTGAAAGCTGTTACAGATGACAAAATTTTCTAAAGATAGGATTTGTGTACATAGAAGTACAAACACTTTTGTGACAAGAGGGAAAATGCTGGTAAGCAGCATTTTCTTCTTTTGCCATAATTTTGCCTTTTTTAAACATGACTGTTTATAAAATAGGGGAATTATTCCAGATTTTCATATCGGCTTGTGCTGATCATGGGAAAACATGGTTAAAATGAAGAAATTGCTTGTTCTAACAATGTTTTCTGACCCAAAAAGGAGAGACTTTAAGAAATCATCAACATGATATTGTCCTCTGCAATTGTCCTCTGCAATGTCTTTTAAATTGGAACAGCCCAAAATATTGTTGTATGGTAATGGATTAAGTAATCTGATGAGGGCGCCATTCGTAGTAAAGGAAACTGTTGAGGGTATCCCTCGTCACTTTATGTTGCTATGGATAATGCCCGGAATTTCTGTTGTCAAGGATGACACACTGCATGAAATGGTTGATATCTCAAGATATCCTTTCCCAAATTACCAAATCATAGACTAGTCCAAGTTTGAAAAATTGTGTAAATTTTTTTAGCTCACCTGAGCACGAAGTGCTCAAGGTGAGCTATTATGGTCGCTTTTTGTCCGTCGTCCGTCCGTCCGTCCATCTGTCCGTCCGTCCGTTCACAATTTCTTTCAACATCTTCTCCTCCTAAACCATTGGACCAATTTTGACCAAACTTTGCAGGAATGTTCCTTGTGTGATACTTTTCAAAACTTGTTCATGAATTTTTGATTTGTCAAAAAATGTGGGCGTGGCAGGCAGAAAGGGGCATATCAGACTAGAAATCATAAGAAAATTCTTTAAAAATCAACCATTGGGCCCAATTGAACCAAACTCGGCAGGAATATTCCTTGAGTCACTCTTTTCAAAATTTGTTGACAAATTTTTATATTTGTCAAAAAATGTGGGGGTGGCAGGGAGAAAGGGGCTTATTAGACTTAGAGAAATCATTAGAAAATTCTTTAAAAATCAACCAATGGGCCAATTTTAAGCAGACTTTGCAGGAATGTTCTTTGAGTCTCTCTTTTCAAAATTTGTTCACAGTTTTTTCATTTGTAAAAAACTGTGACTGTGGCAGGGAGAAAGGGGTTTATTAGACTTAGAGAAATCATAAGAAAATACTTTAAAAATCAACCATTGTGCCCAATTGAAGCAGACTTTGCTGGAAGGTTCCTTGAGTGACCCTTCTCAAAACTTTTTCGCGGATTTTTGATTCGTCAAAAAATGTGGGTGTGGCAGGGAGGAAGGGGCTTATCGGACTTAAAGAAATCATAAGAAAATTCTTTAAAAATCAACCATTGTGCCCAATTGAACCAGACTTTACTGGAATGTTCCTTGAGTTACTCTTCAAAATGTGTTCACAAATTTTTCCATTGGTCAAAAAATGTGTGCATGGCAGGGAGGAAGGGCTTATCAGACTTAGAGAAATCATAAGAAAATTCTTTAAAAATAAACCATCGGGCCAATTTTCTATTTCCCTTATCTGTTGCTCTCAGGCTGGCCCCATGTTTATCTTATGTAAACAAATAAGGGATTAGCTTTAGCTTATCAGATGGTAATCTTTCACTATATTCTATCAATCACAGACAAAATCTTGTTAATTGAGCCTATCATAAATGATCAATCTCTAACAGATCAGTATGCTTTGAAAATTAGCCCTATGTTGTATATTGCGAAATCATGAAATAATTGTTGAAAATTAACTAACTCAACAATTGTGCTAATTCATACCCAACCTTACAGGATCGATTGGAACAAAAATTATTTCTTAATTGTTTCCAAACAGAAAGTCCTTTTAAGTTTCATGCCTTTGAATTTGACAAAATTGCCATTATCACTCTTGTCATCTTGATTCAGGTGAGCGATTTAGGACCATCATGGTCCTCTTGTTTACTAAATGCATCAAACTTTACACTGATTGCAAGGAATGTATAAAGGGAAAATGATGAAATGAGGCTTATCAGCATTTCTTCCTTTTCTCTTTATGCTTTTTAAACCTTGATCACTGAGACATGAAAAACATGTTTTGGAAAGGTTAAACACTTTAACGTTTGTTGGACGGAATTTTAGAGTGGTCCTATTTTAAAAGAAGTTGTTGAAGGAAAGATTGATGTAGATAAAGATAGGATTTGTGTATTGTAATGTACCTAAGAAAATATGGAGACAAGAGTTTTTTTCTCAATATTTTCCCAGTCCAGTTCTATTAGGGATATCAAAAAACAAGATCTCGTTTGGGAAAGGGTTAAACTTTTTCCAAACAACAAAATGTTTTAGTTGTCCAAATATTAAACTATTGTTATCATATTACATGGAAGCATTGAGGGCAAAGGAAAATGGTAAGAAGCATTCATCTGTTTCTCACAAATTCTCTCCAAAAGTCTATATGGACATCATCAAACCAAGGGTTGTTTTAAGGCGCGTTCCCATTGCTGACCAAATCAACTGGATCAAGCTTGATCAAGTGAACGAGTACTGATCGAGCTTGGTTGGCAAGAGTGATCAGGACAACCGAGTGTGGTCGGCAAAAATGATCGGGAATTAATCGACAAGAAATATAAAGAAGTCGTGTTAATGCATTTGAATGGGTTTGATTGGGGAATTTATGTGATCAAGTTGATCCAGTTGATTTGGTCGGCAATGGGAACGCAGCTTTAGACAGGATTTTTTCAATTTTCAACATTTATGCTATTTTTACATCGCTATTTGCAACCTATTCATTCACATGTCATCTTTACAAAATGATTGTCATAACGCTAGCTGATCATTCATTGTGAATTATTCCTTTATGCCCTTTTTAAGACAACTTTTTATACGCCAGAATGGTCGTATTATGTTATCGCGTGCATCGTCTGTCTGTCCGTCTGTCTGTCTGTCCATCTGTCCGTTAGCAAATTCGCGTCCGGTCCATAACTTTCAAACTATAAGGCCTATGGTCTTGAAACTTCACAGGTGTATAGATCGCAGAGCTAGGGTGTGCAGAGCGCAAGAACCACAACTCTAGCATTTGTAATTTTTGAGTTATTGCCCTTTGATTCAGTTAGCAAATTCGTGTTGTCCATAACTCTGAAACTATAAGGCCTATAGTCTTGAAACTTCACAGGTGTATAGATCTCAGAGCTAGGGTGTGCAGAGCGCAAGAACCACAACTCTACCATTTTTAGCTCCACTGGCCTTCAGGCCAGCGGGCTATTGTCATGGCGCTTTGTCCGTCGTGCGTGCGTCCGTGCGTCCGTCCGTCCGGTCGTCAACTTTTTCTTTAAAAATCTTCTCCTCAGAAACTACTTGATGGATTTCAATCAAACTTCAC
Source organism: Fragum sueziense (assembly GCA_963680895.1). Classification (NCBI taxonomy): domain Eukaryota; kingdom Metazoa; phylum Mollusca; class Bivalvia; order Cardiida; family Cardiidae; genus Fragum; species Fragum sueziense. The sequence continues at coordinate 32,884,643 of OY804598.1, read as the reverse complement.
AGGAATGATCCTTAGGTGGACCTCTATCAGATTCCTTCAATTGATTCTGATTGAACCATAAAGTCTGGAGTTATCTGCCCTTGAATTAAAAAATGACTGTTTTGACTTTGTTTTCACTCTAGCCACTACAAATATTTATCAATCAAGACAAAACTTAATTAGAATGTTGGTGCTGATAAGATCTTGCCCGAGTGCAATTTTCAGCTTGATCTGAATATTACGTCTTGAGTTATGTGCCCTTGAAATTGGCAAAATTACCATTTTTGACCTGATTCTTACTCAAACAACCATAAATATCCACCAATCAACACGAAATTTTCATGTTATCTTACTGGCAATAAGATCTTGCCTGTGTGTTATTTTCAGCTTCATAGGAATCTTAAATCATGATTTATCTGCCCTTGAATTTGACAAAATTGCTGTTTCGACTTTGATTTTACACTCTTTACATCCACAAATATTGAACAATCAGGTCAAAACTTAAACAAGATATAGGTGAAGTTAAAATCTTGCTTTAGTGTGATTCTTAGCTAGATAGGAATATAAAATTCTCAGTTATATGCCTTTCAATTTGACAAAATTGCTAATTGTGACTTCGTTTTCACTCCAACAGCCAAACTCACTCTAATAAAGATACAGCTTGGTAACCAATTGATCTTATATTAATGTATTTTCAGCTTCTTGTTACTTTATTATTGCTTTAAGTGCAACAAGTATTGAAAAATCTTGTCAAAACTTGAACTTGATGTTACAAGAAATTCAGGTTTTATTAATTTTGGAAAAGGGTATTTCCCTGAATCTATTTTTAGCTCAAAATCTATTTTTAGAAATATGAAATATTTTGGAGTAATCAATGGTCTGTTAATTTAGATCTGTTTTGAGGAAGGATAATTTTAATTGCTAGTATTATCCTAAGCTGAAATGTTCTACCATTTCCTTTTACCCTTTCTCAAATGGCAAACATATATATGTAGTTTTACTTTCTTTGCTTATAGAACCAAACATTTTGAACAATCTAGTTTTGTAACTTTCTTTTTGCTCGATGAAATACAAGCATTGAACAATCTAATCAAAACTTGGATTAAATATCACATGAAATTCAGGCCTGTGGAGCGACTCAAGACCTTCAGGTCTTCTAGTTAATTTTTGAGTTACTGCCCTTTGTTTGATTTTGTTTGATTCAGTTAGCAAATTCGTGTCCGGTCCATAACTTTGAAACTATAAGGCCTATAGTCTTGAAACTTCACAGGTGTATAGATCGCAGAGCTAGGGTGTGCAGAGCGTAAGAACCACAACTCTAGCATTTGTAATTTTTGAGTTATTGCCCTTTGTTTGATTTTGTTTGATTCAGTTAGCAAATTCGTGTCCGGTCCATGACTTTGAAACTATAAGGCCTATGGTCTTGAAACTTCACAGGTGTATAGATCTCATAGCTAGGGTGTGCAGAGTACAAGAACCACAACTCTACCATTTGTAATTTTTTAGTTATTGCCCTTTGTTTGATTCAGTTTGCAAATTTGTGTCCGGTCCATAACTTTCAAAATACAAGGCCTACGATGTTGAAACTTCACATGTGTGTAGAACTCATAGCTAGGGTGTTTGATTACATTATCTCAATCTGATTAAACTTGTGAATATTTTAGTAGTACTCGGGTACTTGCAACACTTGGTGAATATTTTTGTACTCAGTGAATTTTGTTTTATCGGATACTTGCAAGAGACTTAGAAAAGAACAGGACATCAACAAATATCACACACCCATTTATTTCTGAGCTTCGGGCGTATAATGCCACGCCCAGCGTTGCTCTTGTTATGTCTGCTTAAGCAATTTCTTCATTTCCAACAATGTTTTCTGTTCAAAAAGACAAAACTATACTAAGCACAAAAATATAGGGATAATGAAACTCAATGACAAATAAGAATTAAAATTTTAAGTTTCTTGGAAGTTGTTATACTTTTTTTTGGAAAAACTACTATTACTTATGCTTTGTGTGAAAATATTGTGCAGTCACAGGTCGTTGATTTCATAACATAGGCATATACACTAAAGAGGGGTCAGCATTGAAAAATCACAAATGGGCCAAATTTGTGCATACACATGCGATTTCCGCATTTCTGAATGAAAACTAAACAATGCACATTCGCAAACAAGTCCTTGGCTGTGGAAAGATGGTTCTACATTGTCGTCTAACCTACCGCCAACACTGGCAGATGTAGGAAAGCTCGAGCTTGCAGTTAACCAAACTAATGTTGTATTAAGGATTGCTGTGTCACAAAGCGTATAATTGTGGGGCTGCATTGACCAAGCAACCAATCGGCGCGTTATTCTGTTCTTTCGCTATCATAGAGATTTTAAGTTTACTTATTGAAAATAAGCGGCATCAACATACCGGGATCTTTCAGGACCACTTTAAACATACAGGCATCCAAGTACAGGGATAATCTCAAGAAAACAGAGATTTGGACCCTACAAGTCGTATACGCAGGATAGACACTATTATGTGATTATCGAAATGGACGGTACTGCTACATACGCCCGATGATTAACCAGTCTATAATAGTGCGACCGAAAACCTTTTGAATTTTTGTTCTTTAAGATGTTAAGGAACAAGTTTATTGAAGAAATTTGAGTAAATTTTGGAAATTTCGTGGTAAAAAATTAAACCAATTCGGATATCCCTATATTGTTGTGCTTAGTATATTTTTAAATATTTTCATGCCAAATTGGTCGTTTGCAGCATCTTTGAAATTGAATTTTGTTGTCTGGTAATGGGTCAACCCTTTCCCGAACGGCAAAATTTTAGGGTGCTCCAATTTGAAAGCTGCTGCAGACGACAAAATAAAGATTGAAAACCATTGGATTTGTGTAAAATATAGCATAGAAAATATTGAGGCAAAAGGAGAAAATACCGGCCATCAGCAGTTTCTTCTTTTGTCTCAATGTTTTCCCTAGCCATATCTATAAGGGACGTCAAAACCAGGTCTTGTTTAGTAATGGGTTAAAACAACTTCAGAATAGGACTCAATTGCTGTCAAATTTAGAGTTGCTGTTAATGGTCAATTTCTTCTTTTCTCTGTTTTTTCCCAATCCTTTTTAAATGGGGGTTTCAAAATGAGCTATTGCAAGAAGGGGTATTTTGTGTTGATATACTTTACATGTCTATTTAAATTTGCTAATATCTGGAAAAATGCCCCTTAAGGCTATTGAGCCCAACATGGTTCAGGATCAGCCTGTGCATACGCACAGTCTGATCATGGACCATGTTGTTCTCAAATGGCTTCTTTCAAGTTCTTTGTGACCTGTAGTCACTGTAAGAAAGCAGCATAAATCTCGGGTCTTATTGAACTTTGGCACAGTCTGATTGTAAAATGCGGCTGTCTAAAATGCTATAAGGGACAGTTTTCCAGATCTCGGCTGAAATTTATCATGTTTTCTAAATACATAAAATTAAAAGAATATGATAATCAGATTAATTATATTTTATCTATCAAACTTCCCTAGGAACTGAAAATGACCTAGTATGCTATCACTAGACGACAACAAGAGTGCCATAGTCACAATAAACACCGCTAGGCTGCAATTTCAATAAGCCCCAGAGTATTAGTTTTAAGGGGGCATAACTCACGCAAAAATCAATGAACCATACAATCTTTACTTCATACACATCTACCCATTAAGGTGATAACATTGACCAAGTTTAAAAAAGATCCAGCCAGAAACTTGTGAGGAGTTGTGTTGACAAGAAAAGTGGACGAATGGACAGACAGAGATGAAACCAATATACGACCGCCTCTGTCGGCGTATAAAAAAACCCCACAAAACAAAAATTAAACAAGATGTGTTTGTGAAACACAAATGCCCCCGAAATGGCCATTTTTTTAAAATGTTAAGTTTTCGTGGAGTAAAGGGTTATTAAGGGTTAAGGGATGACCTCGAGGAAGGTCAAATTGCTCAGAACACATAGATATCATTGAAAGGAAGTTGCATACCAAATTTGAGCTTTGTATGTCAAATACTTTGAGAAAACGCAAAGGTTAAGTTTTCGAAGTAGAAGGTTAAGTTTTCGTAGAGTAAAGGGTTGATAAGGGTTAAGGGATGACATTTAGGAAGGTCAAATTGCATGGAACAGATAGATATCATTGAAAGGAAGTTGCATATCAAATTTGAGCTTTGTATGTCAAATACTTTTGGAGAAAACGCGAAGGTTAAGTTTTCGAAGTAGGTTAAGTTTTCGTAGAGTAAAGGGTTGATAAGGGTTAACTGATGACCTTGAGGAAGGTCAAATTGCATGGAACAGATAGATATCATTGAAAGAAAATTGCATACCAAATTTAAGCTTTGTATGTCAAATACTTTTGGAGAAAAGGCAAAGGTTAAGTTTTCGGACAGACAGACAGACGGACAGACAGACAGACAGACGGACACGAGTAAAACAATATGCCCCCGATCTCTCGATACGGGGGCATAAAAAAAGATTGGTTCATCGGAGATAAGCATGGATCCAGATAAGCTTGCATAATATTGCAGTTTGATCAGGATCTACGCTGTTCTCATTATAGTTACTATGTACAAGTTTTAAAGAAAATTTCATTGCTTCCCAAGAATTGATTTTGATGTAGACCTCATAATGACAGAATAGGCTTTGAAAAACATCGAGACAAAACAAGGAAATGCTGACAATCATCATTTTTTTCTTTGTTTCTATATGTGACCCATCGCGCTAAAAGGGACCTTATCGGATGTGTGAAAAATATCGACCCTAGTCAGTCTGCGCAGTCCGCACAGCCAGACTAGGGCCGACACTTTTCACTTGTATGTATTTTTTTATATCTGGAATGTTTTCCCTGTCTGACTTTACGTTCAGTTTTCAAATACAGTATTTGGTTGACCTTTGCTGAGTCTGGAAAGTTTGGATTTTTGGTATTCGGATAAGGTCCCTTTTATCGTGACGGGTCACATATTTTAGTGCTATATTGTGCCTGAAGCCTATCTTTCTCGACAGAATCAGCTTTCATATCGAACCACCCTAAATTTTGCAATTTCGGAATAGGTAACAGCCGCATACCTAGGCGGCAACGGCCTGAAAGCCTGCGTTTCGACTTATTCACTTAAGCTTTACTCATAAATCTCTCGCAAATAGTGTGTGTATAGCAATGAATTTTTTGCTAACAATAGACTGGGTTTACCGTTATGTTTTGATAAACCGTAGGTGTTGTTATAAAATCTCGTAACTACGGCTTGAATCAAGCCGTAGTTATGAGATTTTATAACAACACCTACGCATTACATTTGTTTGACCGAAATTTAATTATGTCATGATCACTGGATAAAATCATCCCCTATTACATGAAAACTAAGAGATTCATGGCAAAAGAAAAATTGCTAAATAAGTTTTCTTCTTTTCCCAAAAGAACACCTACTCTTGTTGTCTAGGTTTGGTTTGGTTTACTGGGGTTTTATGCTGTTTTCAACCGCTATGGTCATATCGCGGCGGCTGGATTACGTAACCATGGATTCCTGTCGTTTCTCATACCAGTACTACCACAACACCCTAACCCAGCCTCCAGCTACTCCCCAATAGGTTCATGATATCAAACCGTTTATGGGCGACATTTTCGTCAGAAAGGGTATTAGCCGTGGCCGGGTATCACGCCTGTGACCTCTCGAATGAGAGGCAGATGCGCTGCCAACTGCGCCATGGCCGTGGCGTTGTTGTCTAGGCTGGTGAAAACATTGAGGCAATTGAAGATTTCTCCTTTCGCCTTAATACTCCTTTCGCCTCAATAGTTCACCGCCAATGTTTTACATAAACTCCATCTTTATCTGTGTCTTGTTGTCTGCAAAAGACCCTAGAATGACACACAGTCCACCTCCTGAACAATTATCTGGGTAGGAAAGGCCTAAATTAATGCTCTCCCAAATGACGAAGTTTTATGGTGGTCCAATTTGAAAAGCAGCTGCAAACTACAAAATAAAGTCAGGATTTATGTACAATATAGCACAGAAAATATTTAGGCAAAAGGAGAAAATGCTGATTATCAGCATTTTTTTCTTTGGCCTCAATTTTTTCTCAAGCCTTTCATATTAGGGACGTCAAAACCCAGTATCGTTAACCCTTTCCCAAACGGCAAAATTTAAGGGTGATCCACTTCAAAAACTGACACAAATGACAAAATGGAAGTTATTAAAGATAGGATTTGTGTAAAATATGGCACAGAAAATATTGAGACAAAAGAAGAAACTGCTGGTTATCAGCAGTTTCTTCTTTTGTTTCAATGTTTTCCCAAGCTTTTTCTATTAGGGACGTCAAAACCAGGTCTTGTTTGGGAAAGGGTTAAGGAAGGGATTAAGCCAAAATTATGATAGCTTTGATTGGGTCCAGGTCACTATCAGATGATGAAACAAGATTTGTTTGTGAAACGCCAATGCCCCCGAAATGGCCATTTTTCTGAAATGTTAAGTTTTCGTGTAAAGGGTTGATAAGGGTTAACAGATGACCTTGAGGAAGGTCAAATTGCATGGAACAGAAAGATATCATTGAAAGGAAGTTGCATACCAAATTAGAGCTTTGTATGTCAAATACTTTTGGAGAAATATGTTAAGTTTTTCAGACATACAGACGGACGGACAGACAGACTCTAGTAAAACAATATGCCCCAGATATTTCGATGCGGGGGCATAAAACACAACACTTTGGTAGATATAAAGAAATTTAATGTGTTTCATTTCAACTTGAAAATACAAAAATCTATAAAATTTAACTGAAATATAGAATGCGTTTACAACTAGACTCATTGCCAGATTGGGTTGTGGTACAGACTGTGTTTTGGGTACTGAAAAATCTTGCAGCATGTGCTGTTAACCCTTTCCCAAATGACAAAAAATAGGATAATCCAATTTGAAATCTGCTACAGACAATGAAATGTAAATGTAAATCAATATGAAATTTGTGTATATCATAGCACAGAAAATATTGAGACAAAAGGAGAAACTGCTGTTTATCAGCAGTTTCTTCTTTTGTTTCAATGATTTCAAGCTTTTTCGATAAGGGTAGTCAAAATCAGGTCTTTTTGGGAAAGGGTTAACCCATTTCCACACACCGACTGTTTTTGATTCCTCACAAGATAAATTAATGGATTTTAAAAACATTGTGGTAAATAAAGAAATTGCTCTGGACAAGCAATTTCTTAATTTCCCCCGTTTTTTACCCTAAACAGCAACAATTTTAATTTCATTTACTTGAAATTATGGTCTACAACATCTGAAAGGTATTAGCAGGAGAGGAAGTATGCATGTATGAAATATAAAGGCGCTATCTCTAATAAAGCCGAAGATATAGGCAATGTTCGAGTTTTTTAAAAGTAGGTCAAGGTCACTAGGTAAGAGGTCCTGGTCCCAAATGAAATGTCTTCGCAAGAAGTATCCGTGTATGAAATATCAAGGCTGTACCTCTAATAGTGCTTATAATAGTACCTTTAACCCATTACAACACAATGACTCTTTGACTCCCCACAAAATAATGGCATTGGAAAACATCATGGAAAATGAAATTGCTTGTGACAAGCAATTTCTCCATTTTCCATGATACTTTCCATAGAAAAAGACCCAAAAAGAACAAAAATCATTCACTTGAAATTGTCGTCTGCAAGATCTTTCAATTTGGACCACCCTAAAATTTTGTCGTTTGGTAATGGGTTAATAGTGTCTGAGATTTAGACCAGGTTAAAGTTTTTGAAGACGCTGACATGGACGCTGACACAAGGGCTGTGACATTAGCTTCCAGGACATAAAGTCCCGGCTTGCTAAAAAAGTAGAATTCCATGCACTTGAACTTGGTTTTAGCTCTTCTCTACTTAGTCTGTTGATTTTGTATTCTTGTCCTCTATTCCACACTTCCTCCATTTAATTGTCAACATGCACATGTATTCTGGAAAATGAGATAAACATTGCTATTAACCCATTACCACACAATGACTCTTGGACTCCCTATAAGATACTGGCTTTAAAAAACATTGTAGAAAATGAAGAAATTGCTTGTGACAAGCAATTTCTGAAGAAATTGCTTGTGACAAGCAATTTCTTCATTTCCCTCAATGTTTTCTACACAAAATGACCAAAAAAAGTTTAAAATTCATTGACTTGAAATTGTCGTCTGCAAAGTCTTTGAATTTGGACCAGTCTAAAATTATGATGTATGGTAATGGGTTAACTGGTCCATTTTGACTAGTTACATTACCAGTATGTGGGTAAATTGTGCTGATCATAATTATGGGATAATTACCCCCTTCATAAGATAGGTATCCAAAAATAGATAAATACATGTATCTTTGATGCACAACAAGATGTGTTTCCGAAACACTCACTGGTGGTGAACTCGGCCAAAGCGAGGGACGTTTTTTTGGCAATCAATGTATTTATCGAAGCCGTAGTTACGAGATTTTATAACAACACCGACAGTTTGTCAATACAAAACGGTAAACCCAGTCTGTTTTTAGAACAAGTTAATTGCCATTAGAAATATAATCTATAAACTCGCATTTTCAAAACGCAAAATATCTAAACCTTGTTGTAGCGAAAATTGTTTTAGTTCACCACCAGTGACACTAATGCCCTGGAAATGGCCATTTTTCTAAAATGTTAAGTTTTCGTGTAAATGGTTGATGAGGGTTAAGATATGACATTGAGGAAGGTAATATTGCATGGAACAGATAGCTATCATTGAAAGGAAGTTACATACCAAATTTGAGCTTTGTACATTGAATACTTTTGGAGAAAAGGCAAAATGTTTTTGGACAGACAGACGAAGACTAGTAAAACAATATGCCCCCCATCTTTCAATACGGGGACATGAAAATATACAGCAAAACAAGGATCATACCCAAAGTGTACAGCTATCCGGGGCTCGGGCCACTGTTGTAAAGTAAACATTGAGTCAAAAGGAGAAAATGCTGGTTACCAGCATACTCTTCTTGTAACCAGCATTTTCTTCTTTTATCTCAATGTTTTCCAAAGCCAATTCTTTGATAAGTGCTTTGTCATGTTCAAGCAACAAAGTAGTTGCAATGCCATGATAAAACGGTTACACTTATCGCCATGATAACAGGCGCATTACCCATGACGGCAACCAAGTTTCATGCTAAACAAGACGTAAACCAAATTTACACCTATCAAACTGTCGTTATTTTCAACCTAGGAATAACTTAATATAGCCAAACTGTACAGCTATCCGGGGCTTGGGCCACTGTGATAAAGTAAATATTGAGTCAAAAAGAGAAAATGCTGGTTACCAGCATTTTCTTCTTTTATCTCAATGTTTTCCGAAGCCAATTCTTTGATAAGTGCTTTGTCATGTTCAAGCAACATGGTAGTTTCATTGCCATGATAAAAGGGTTATACTTACATGCTAGCCTGTCCACTTTGAAGCCGGCCTCGACTCGAAATGGGTACATAGTAGCACGTACATCCCATCCAAACTAAACTCCATGCCTGAAATATATTCAAAAACAAAGACAGACCAAACCATTGCTTTAGCGACGATGGACTTCTTGTAACCGTTTTTATTCTTGTAACCAGCATTTTCTTCTTTTGTCCCAATGTTTTCCAGAGCTAATTTCTTCCATAAGTGCTTTGTCATGTTCAAGCAACAAAGTAGTTGCAACGCCATGATAAAACGGTTACACTTATCGCCATGATAACAGGCGCTTTACCCATGACGGCAACCAAGTTTCATGCTAAACAAGACGTACACCAAATTTACACCTATGGAAATGTTGGAACCAGCACTTTCTTCTTTTGTCCCAATGTTTTCCAGGGCTAATTTCTTTCATAAGTGCTTTGTCATGTTCAAGCAACAAAGGAGTTGCAACGCCATGATAAAACGGTTACACTTATCGCCATGATAACAGGCGCTTTACCCATGACGGCAACCAAGTTTCATGCTAAACAAGACGTACACCAAATTTACACCTATGGAATTGTTGGAACCAGCACTTTCTTCTTTTGTCCCAATGTTTTCCAGGGCTAATTTCTTTCATAAGTGCTTTGTCATGTTCAAGCAACAAAGGAGTTGCATCGCCATGATAAAACGGTTACACTTATCGCCATGATAACAGGCTCTTTACCCATGACGGCAACCAAGTTTCATGCTAAACAAGACGTACACCAAATTTACACCTATGGAATTGTTGGAACCAGCACTTTCTTCTTTTGTCCCAATGTTTACCAGAGCTAATTTCTTTCATAAGTGCTTTGTCATGTTCAAGCAACAAAGGAGTTCCACCGTCATGATAAAACGGTTACACTTATCGCCATGATAACAGGCGCTTTACCCATGACGGCAACCAGGTTTCATGCTAAACAAGACGTACACCAAATTTACACCTATCAAACTGTCGTTATTTTCAACCTAGGAATAACTTAATATAGCCAAACTGTACAGCTATCCGGGGCTTGGGCCACTGTGATAAAGTAAACATTGAGTCAAAAAGAGAAAATGCTGGTTACCAGCATTTTCTTCTTTTATCTCAATGTTTTCCGAAGCCAATTCTTTGATAAGTGCTTTGTCATGTTCAAGCAACATGGTAGTTTCATTGCCATGATAAAAGGGTTATACTTACATGCTAGCCTGTCCACTTTGAAGCCGGCCTCGACTCGAAATGGGTACACAATAGCACGTACATCCCATCCAAACTAAATTCCATGCCTGAAATATATTCAAAGACAAAGACAGACCAAATCATTGCTTTAGCGACGATGGACTTCTTGAAACCATTTTTCTTCTTGTAACCAGCACTTTCTTCTTTTGTCCCAATGTTTTCCAGAGCCAATTTCTTTCATAAGTGCTTTGTCATGTTCAAGCAACAAAGGAGTTGCATCGCCATGATAAAACGGTTACACTTATCGCCATGATAACAGGCGCTTTACCCATGACGGCAACCAAGTTTCATGCTAAACAAGACGTACACCAAATTTACACCTATGGAATTGTTGGAACCAGCACTTTCTTCTTTTGTCCCAATGTTTACCAGAGCTAATTTCTTTCATAAGTGCTTTGTCATGTTCAAGCAACAAAGGAGTTCCACCGCCATGATAAAATGGTTACACTTACCGCCATGACAACAGGCGCTTTACCCATGACGGCAACCAAGTTTGATGCTAAACAAGACGTACACCAAATTTACACCTATCGAATTGTTGTCGTTTTCAACCTAGGAATAACTTAATATAGCCAAAGTGTACAGCTATCCGGGGCTTGGGCCACTGTGATAAAGTAAACATTGAGTCAAAAAGAGAAAATGCTGGTTACCAGCATTTTCTTCTTTTATCTCAATGTTTTCCGAAGCCAATTCTTTGATAAGTGCTTTGTCATGTTCAAGCAACATGGTAGTTTCATTGCCATGATAAAAGGGTTATACTTACATGCTAGCCTGTCCACTTTGAAGCCGGCCTCGACTCGAAATGGGTACACAATAGCACGTACATCCCATCCAAACTAAATTCCATGCCTGAAATATATTCAAAAACAAAGACAGACCAAACCATTGCTTTAGCGACGATGGACTTCTTGAAACCATTTTTCTTCTTGTAACCAGCACTTTCTTCTTTTGTCCCAATGTTTTCCAGAGCCAATTTCTTTCATAAGTGCTTTGTCATGTTCAAGCAACAAAGGAGTTGCATCGCCATGATAAAACGGTTACACTTATCGCCATGATAACAGGCGCTTTACCCATGACGGCAACCAAGTTTCATGCTAAACAAGACGTACACCAAATTTACACCTATGGAATTGTTGGAACCAGCACTTTCTTCTTTTGTCCCAATGTTTACCAGAGCTAATTTCTTTCATAAGTGCTTTGTCATGTTCAAGCAACAAAGGAGTTCCACCGCCATGATAAAATGGTTACACTTACCGCCATGACAACAGGCGCTTTACCCATGACGGCAACCAAGTTTGATGCTAAACAAGACGTACACCAAATTTACACCTATCGAATTGTTGTCGTTTTCAACCTAGGAATAACTTAATATAGCCAAAGTGTACAGCTATCCGGGGCTTGGGCCACTGTGATAAAGTAAACATTGAGTCAAAAAGAGAAAATGCTGGTTACCAGCATTTTCTTCTTTTATCTCAATGTTTTCCGAAGCCAATTCTTTGATAAGTGCTTTGTCATGTTCAAGCAACATGGTAGTTTCATTGCCATGATAAAAGGGTTATACTTACATGCTAGCCTGTCCACTTTGAAGCCGGCCTCGACTCGAAATGGGTACACAATAGCACGTACATCCCATCCAAACTAAACTCCATGCCTGAAATATATTCAAAAACAAAGACAGACCAAACCATTGCTTTAGCGACGATGGACTTCTTGAAACCATTTTTCTTCTTGTAACCAGCACTTTCTTCTTTTGTCCCAATGTTTTCCAGAGCCAATTTCTTTCATAAGTGCTTTGTCATGTTCAAGCAACAAAGGAGTTGCATCGCCATGATAAAACGGTTACACTTATCGCCATGATAACAGGCGCTTTACCCATGACGGCAACCAAGTTTCATGCTAAACAAGACATACACCAAATTTACACCTATGGAATTGTTGGAACCAGCACTTTCTTCTTTTGTCCCAATGTTTACCAGAGCTAATTTCTTTCATAAGTGCTTTGTCATGTTCAAGCAACAAAGGAGTTCCACCGCCATGATAAAACGGTTACACTTACCGCCATGACAACAGGCGCTTTACCCATGACGGCAACCAAGTTTGATGCTAAACAAGACGTACACCAAATTTACACCTATCGAATTGTTGTCGTTTTCAACCTAGGAATAACTTAATATAGCCAAAGTGTACAGCTATCCGGGGCTTGGGCCACTGTGATAAAGTAAACATTGAGTCAAAAAGAGAAAATGCTGGTTACCAGCATTTTCTTCTTTTATCTCAATGTTTTCCGAAGCCAATTCTTTGATAAGTGCTTTGTCATGTTCAAGCAACATGGTAGTTTCATTGCCATGATAAAAGGGTTATACTTACATGCTAGCCTGTCCACTTTGAAGCCGGCCTCGACTCGAAATGGGTACACAATAGCACGTACATCCCATCCAAACTAAATTCCATGCCTGAAATATATTCAAAGACAAAGACAGACCAAACCATTGCTTTAGCGACGATGGACTTCTTGAAACCATTTTTCTTCTTGTAACCAGCACTTTCTTCTTTTGTCCCAATGTTTTCCAGAGCCAATTTCTTTCATAAGTGCTTTGTCATGTTCAAGCAACAAAGGAGTTGCATCGCCATGATAAAACGGTTACACTTATCGCCATGATAACAGGCGCTTTACCCATGACGGCAACCAAGTTTCATGCTAAACAAGACGTACACCAAATTTACACCTACGGAATTGTTGGAACCAGCACTTTCTTCTTTTGTCCCAATGTTTACCAGAGCTAATTTCTTTCATAAGTGCTTTGTCATGTTCAAGCAACAAAGGAGTTCCACCGCCATGATAAAATGGTTACACTTACCGCCATAACAACAGGCGCTTTACCCATGACGGCAACCAAGTTTGATGCTAAACAAGACGTACACCAAATTTACACCTATCGAATTGTTGTCGTTTTCAACCTAGGAATAACTTAATATAGCCAAAGTGTACAGCTATCCGGGGCTTGGGCCACTGTGATAAAGTAAACATTGAGTCAAAAAGAGAAAATGCTGGTTACCAGCATTTTCTTCTTTTATCTCAATGTTTTCCGAAGCCAATTCTTTGATAAGTGCTTTGTCATGTTCAAGCAACATGGTAGTTTCATTGCCATGATAAAAGGGTTATACTTACATGCTAGCCTGTCCACTTTGAAGCCGGCCTCGACTCGAAATGGGTACACAATAGCACGTACATCCCATCCAAACTAAATTCCATGCCTGAAATATATTCAAAGACAAAGACAGACCAAACCATTGCTTTAGCGACGATGGACTTCTTGAAACCATTTTTCTTCTTGTAACCAGCACTTTCTTCTTTTGTCCCAATGTTTTCCAGAGCCAATTTCTTTCATAAGTGCTTTGTCATGTTCAAGCAACAAAGGAGTTGCATCGCCATGATAAAACGGTTACACTTATCGCCATGATAACAGGCGCTTTACCCATGACGGCAACCAAGTTTCATGCTAAACAAGACGTACACCAAATTTACACCTATGGAATTGTTGGAACCAGCACTTTCTTCTTTTGTCCCAATGTTTACCAGAGCTAATTTCTTTCATAAGTGCTTTGTCATGTTCAAGCAACAAAGGAGTTCCACCGCCATGATAAAATGGTTACACTTACCGCCATGACAACAGGCGCTTTACCCATGACGGCAACCAAGTTTGATGCTAAACAAGACGTACACCAAATTTACACCTATCGAATTGTTGTCGTTTTCAACCTAGGAATAACTTAATATAGCCAAAGTGTACAGCTATCCGGGGCTTGGGCCACTGTGATAAAGTAAACATTGAGTCAAAAAGAGAAAATGCTGGTTACCAGCATTTTCTTCTTTTATCTCAATGTTTTCCGAAGCCAATTCTTTGATAAGTGCTTTGTCATGTTCAAGCAACATGGTAGTTTCATTGCCATGATAAAAGGGTTATACTTACATGCTAGCCTGTCCACTTTGAAGCCGGCCTCGACTCGAAATGGGTACACAATAGCACGTACATCCCATCCAAACTAAATTCCATGCCTGAAATATATTCAAAGACAAAGACAGACCAAACCATTGCTTTAGCGACGATGGACTTCTTGAAACCAATTTTCTTCTTGTAACCAGCACTTTCTTCTTTTGTCCCAATGTTTTCCAGAGCCAATTTCTTTCATAAGTGCTTTGTCATGTTCAAGCAACAAAGGAGTTGCATCGCCATGATAAAACGGTTACACTTATCGCCATGATAACAGGCGCTTTACCCATGACGGCAACCAAGTTTCATGCTAAACAAGACGTACACCAAATTTACACCTACGGAATTGTTGGAACCAGCACTTTCTTCTTTTGTCCCAATGTTTACCAGAGCTAATTTCTTTCATAAGTGCTTTGTCATGTTCAAGCAACAAAGGAGTTCCACCGCCATGATAAAATGGTTACACTTACCGCCATGACAACAGGCGCTTTACCCATGACGGCAACCAAGTTTGATGCTAAACAAGACGTACACCAAATTTACACCTATCGAATTGTTGTCGTTTTCAACCTAGGAATAACTTAATATAGCCAAAGTGTACAGCTATCCGGGGCTTGGGCCACTGTGATAAAGTAAACATTGAGTCAAAAAGAGAAAATGCTGGTTACCAGCATTTTCTTCTTTTATCTCAATGTTTTCCGAAGCCAATTCTTTGATAAGTGCTTTGTCATGTTCAAGCAACATGGTAGTTTCATTGCCATGATAAAAGGGTTATACTTACATGCTAGCCTGTCCACTTTGAAGCCGGCCTCGACTCGAAATGGGAACACAATAGCACGTACATCCCATCCAAACTAAATTCCATGCCTGAAATATATTCAAAGACAAAGACAGACCAAACCATTGCTTTAGCGACGATGGACTTCTTGAAACCATTTTTCTTCTTGTAACCAGCACTTTCTTCTTTTGTCCCAATGTTTTCCAGAGCCAATTTCTTTCATAAGTGCTTTGTCATGTTCAAGCAACAAAGGAGTTGCATCGCCATGATAAAACGGTTACACTTATCGCCATGATAACAGGCGCTTTACCCATGACGGCAACCAAGTTTCATGCTAAACAAGACGTACACCAAATTTACACCTATGGAATTGTTGGAACCAGCACTTTCTTCTTTTGTCCCAATGTTTACCGCCGAGCCCGGATAGCTCAGTCGGTTACGTCGGAGTCTGTCAATCCAGGGGTCTCGAGTTCGAACCCCGGCTCGGCCAGTATCCATTCTGACATTAGACAAAAGTCATTTGTCTCTCACCAATGGGTGTGAATCATCTATGTGAGAGAGCAGCTGGAGGCTCGGTTTGGATATTGTGGTTGTACTGGTGAGAGAAATACCAGGAACCCACGGTTAGGTGCTCCAGCCGCCGCGATATGACCCTGGTAGTTGAAAACGGCGTAAAACCCCAATAAACTCAAACCCAATGTTTACCAGAGCTAATTTCTTTCATAAGTGCTTTGTCATGTTCAAGCAACAAAGGAGTTCCACCGCCATGATAAAATGGTTACACTTACCGCCATGACAACAGGCGCTTTACCCATGACGGCAACCAAGTTTGATGCTAAACAAGACGTACACCAAATTTACACCTATCGAATTGTTGTCGTTTTCAACCTAGGAATAACTTAATATAGCCAAAGTGTACAGCTATCCGGGGCTTGGGCCACTGTGATAAAGTAAACATTGAGTCAAAAAGAGAAAATGCTGGTTACCAGCATTTTCTTCTTTTATCTCAATGTTTTCCGAAGCCAATTCTTTGATAAGTGCTTTGTCATGTTCAAGCAACATGGTAGTTTCATTGCCATGATAAAAGGGTTATACTTACATGCTAGCCTGTCCACTTTGAAGCCGGCCTCGACTCGAAATGGGTACACAATAGCACGTACATCCCATCCAAACTAAATTCCATGCCTGAAATATATTCAAAGACAAAGACAGACCAAACCATTGCTTTAGCGACGATGGACTTCTTGAAACCATTTTTCTTCTTGTAACCAGCACTTCTTCTTTTGTCCCAATGTTTTCCAGAGCCAATTTCTTTCATAAGTGCTTTGTCATGTTCAAGCAACAAAGGAGTTGCATCGCCATGATAAAACGGTTACACTTATCGCCATGATAACAGGCGCTTTACCCATGACGGCAACCAAGTTTCATGCTAAACAAGACGTACACCAAATTTACACCTATGGAATTGTTGGAACCAGCACTTTCTTCTTTTGTCCCAATGTTTACCAGAGCTAATTTCTTTCATAAGTGCTTTGTCATGTTCAAGCAACAAAGGAGTTCCACCGCCATGATAAAATGGTTACACTTACCGCCATGACAACAGGCGCTTTACCCATGACGGCAACCAAGTTTGATGCTAAACAAGACGTACACCAAATTTACACCTATCGAATTGTTGTCGTTTTCAACCTAGGAATAACTTAATATAGCCAAAGTGTACAGCTATCCGGGGCTTGGGCCACTGTGATAAAGTAAACATTGAGTCAAAAAGAGAAAATGCTGGTTACCAGCATTTTCTTCTTTTATCTCAATGTTTTCCGAAGCCAATTCTTTGATAAGTGCTTTGTCATGTTCAAGCAACATGGTAGTTTCATTGCCATGATAAAAGGGTTATACTTACATGCTAGCCTGTCCACTTTGAAGCCGGCCTCGACTCGAAATGGGTACAAAATAGCATGTACATCCCATCCAAACTAAATTCCATGCCTGAAATATATTCAAAGACAAAGACAGACCAAACCATTGCTTTAGCGACGATGGACTTCTTGAAACCATTTTTCTTCTTGTAACCAGCACTTTCTTCTTTTGTCCCAATGTTTTCCAGAGCCAATTTCTTTCATAAGTGCTTTGTCATGTTCAAGCAACAAAGGAGTTGCATCGCCATGATAAAACGGTTACACTTATCGCCATGATAACAGGCGCTTTACCCATGACGGCAACCAAGTTTCATGCTAAACAAGACGTACACCAAATTTACACCTATGGAATTGTTGGAACCAGCACTTTCTTCTTTTGTCCCAATGTTTACCAGAGCTAATTTCTTTCATAAGTGCTTTGTCATGTTCAAGCAACAAAGGAGTTCCACCGCCATGAT
The DNA here is from genome assembly GCA_963680895.1 of Fragum sueziense. NCBI lineage: Eukaryota > Metazoa > Mollusca > Bivalvia > Cardiida > Cardiidae > Fragum > Fragum sueziense. Next base: position 32,866,843 of record OY804598.1, on the reverse strand, counting down.
AAAATGGTTACACTTACCGCCATGACAACAGGCGCTTTACCCATGACGGCAACCAAGTTTGATGCTAAACAAGACGTACACCAAATTTACACCTATCGAATTGTTGTCGTTTTCAACCTAGGAATAACTTAATATAGCCAAAGAGTACAGCTATCCGGGGCTTGGGCCACTGTGATAAAGTAAACATTGAGTCAAAAAGAGAAAATGCTGGTTACCAGCATTTTCTTCTTTTATCTCAATGTTTTCCGAAGCCAATTCTTTGATAAGTGCTTTGTCATGTTCAAGCAACATGGTAGTTTCATTGCCATGATAAAAGGGTTATACTTACATGCTAGCCTGTCCACTTTGAAGCCGGCCTCGACTCAAAATGGGTACACAATAGCACGTACATCCCATCCAAACTAAACTCCATGCCTGAAATATATTCAAAGACAAAGACAGACCAAACCATTGCTTTAGCGACGATGGACTTCTTGAAACCATTTTTCTTCTTGTAACCAGCACTTTCTTCTTTTGTCCCAATGTTTTCCAGAGCCAATTTCTTTCATAAGTGCTTTGTCATGTTCAAGCAGCAAAGGAGTTGCATCGCCATGATAAAACGGTTACACTTATCGCCATGATAACAGGCGCTTTACCCATGACGGCAACCAAGTTTCATGCTAAACAAGACGTACACCAAATTTACACCTATGGAATTGTTGGAACCAGCACTTTCTTCTTTTGTCCCAATGTTTACCAGAGCTAATTTCTTTCATAAGTGCTTTGTCATGTTCAAGCAACAAAGGAGTTCCACCGCCATGATAAAATGGTTACACTTACCGCCATGACAACAGGCGCTTTACCCATGACGGCGACCAAGTTTGATGCTAAACAAGACGTACACCAAATTTACACCTATCGAATTGTTGTCGTTTTCAACCTAGGAATAACTTAATATAGCCAAAGTGTACAGCTATCCGGGGCTTGGGCCACTGTGATAAAGTAAACATTGAGTCAAAAAGAGAAAATGCTGGTTACCAGCATTTTCTTCTTTTATCTCAATGTTTTCCGAAGCCAATTCTTTGATAAGTGCTTTGTCATGTTCAAGCAACATGGTAGTTTCATTGCCATGATAAAAGGGTTATACTTACATGCTAGCCTGTCCACTTTGAAGCCGGCCTCGACTCGAAATGGGTACACAATAGCACGTACATCCCATCCAAACTAAACTCCATGCCTGAAATATATTCAAAGACAAAGACAGACCAAACCATTGCTTTAGCGACGATGGACTTCTTGAAACCATTTTTCTTCTTGTAACCAGCACTTTCTTCTTTTGTCCCAATGTTTTCCAGAGCCAATTTCTTTCATAAGTGCTTTGTCATGTTCAAGCAACAAAGGAGTTGCATCGCCATGATAAAACGGTTACACTTATCGCCATGATAACAGGCGCTTTACCCATGACGGCAACCAAGTTTCATGCTAAACAAGACGTACACCAAATTTACACCTATGGAATTGTTGGAACCAGCACTTTCTTCTTTTGTCCCAATGTTTACCAGAGCTAATTTCTTTCATAAGTGCTTTGTCATGTTCAAGCAACAAAGGAGTTCCACCGCCATGATAAAATGGTTACACTTACCGCCATGACAACAGGCGCTTTACCCATGACGGCGACTAAGTTTGATGCTAAACAAGACGTACACCAAATTTACACCTATCGAATTGTTGTCGTTTTCAACCTAGGAATAACTTAATATAGCCAAAGTGTACAGCTATCCGGGGCTTGGGCCACTGTGATAAAGTAAACATTGAGTCAAAAAGAGAAAATGCTGGTTACCAGCATTTTCTTCTTTTATCTCAATGTTTTCCGAAGCCAATTCTTTGATAAGTGCTTTGTCATGTTCAAGCAACATGGTAGTTTCATTGCCATGATAAAAGGGTTATACTTACATGCTAGCCTGTCCACTTTGAAGCCGGCCTCGACTCGAAATGGGTACACAATAGCACGTACATCCCATCCAAACTAAATTCCATGCCTGAAATATATTCAAAGACAAAGACAGACCAAACCATTGCTTTAGCGACGATGGACTTCTTGAAACCATTTTTCTTCTTGTAACCAGCACTTTCTTCTTTTGTCCCAATGTTTTCCAGAGCCAATTTCTTTCATAAGTGCTTTGTCATGTTCAAGCAGCAAAGGAGTTGCATCGCCATGATAAAACGGTTACACTTATCGCCATGATAACAGGCGCTTTACCCATGACGGCAACCAAGTTTCATGCTAAACAAGACGTACACCAAATTTACACCTATGGAATTGTTGGAACCAGCACTTTCTTCTTTTGTCCCAATGTTTACCAGAGCTAATTTCTTTCATAAGTGCTTTGTCATGTTCAAGCAACAAAGGAGTTCCACCGCCATGATAAAATGGTTACACTTACCGCCATGACAACAGGCGCTTTACCCATGACGGCAACCAAGTTTGATGCTAAACAAGACGTACACCAAATTTACACCTATCGAATTGTTGTCGTTTTCAACCTAGGAATAACTTAATATAGCCAAAGTGTACAGCTATCCGGGGCTTGGGCCACTGTGATAAAGTAAACATTGAGTCAAAAAGAGAAAATGCTGGTTACCAGCATTTTCTTCTTTTATCTCAATGTTTTCCGAAGCCAATTCTTTGATAAGTGCTTTGTCATGTTCAAGCAACATGGTAGTTTCATTGCCATGATAAAAGGGTTATACTTACATGCTAGCCTGTCCACTTTGAAGCCGGCCTCGACTCGAAATGGGTACACAATAGCACGTACATCCCATCCAAACTAAATTCCATGCCTGAAATATATTCAAAGACAAAGACAGACCAAACCATTGCTTTAGCGACGATGGACTTCTTGAAACCATTTTTCTTCTTGTAACCAGCACTTTCTTCTTTTGTCCCAATGTTTTCCAGAGCCAATTTCTTTCATAAGTGCTTTGTCATGTTCAAGCAACAAAGGAGTTGCATCGCCATGATAAAACGGTTACACTTATCGCCATGATAACAGGCGCTTTACCCATGACGGCAACCAAGTTTCATGCTAAACAAGACGTACACCAAATTTACACCTATGGAATTGTTGGAACCAGCACTTTCTTCTTTTGTCCCAATGTTTACCAGAGCTAATTTCTTTCATAAGTGCTTTGTCATGTTCAAGCAACAAAGGAGTTCCACCGCCATGATAAAATGGTTACACTTACCGCCATGACAACAGGCGCTTTATCCATGACGGCAACCAAGTTTGATGCTAAACAAGACGTACACCAAATTTACACCTATCGAATTGTTGTCGTTTTCAACCTAGGAATAACTTAATATAGCCAAAGTGTACAGCTATCCGGGGCTTGGGCCACTGTGATAAAGTAAACATTGAGTCAAAAAGAGAAAATGCTGGTTACCAGCATTTTCTTCTTTTATCTCAATGTTTTCCGAAGCCAATTCTTTGATAAGTGCTTTGTCATGTTCAAGCAACATGGTAGTTTCAATGCCATGATAAAAGGGTTATACTTACATGCTAGCCTGTCCACTTTGAAGCCGGCCTCGACTCGAAATGGGTACACAATAGCACGTACATCCCATCCAAACTAAATTCCATGCCTGAAATATATTCAAAGACAAAGACAGACCAAACCATTGCTTTAGCGACGATGGACTTCTTGAAACCATTTTTCTTCTTGTAACCAGCACTTTCTTCTTTTGTCCCAATGTTTTCCAGAGCCAATTTCTTTCATAAGTGCTTTGTCATGTTCAAGCAACAAAGGAGTTGCATCGCCATGATAAAACGGTTACACTTATCGCCATGATAACAGGCGCTTTACCCATGACGGCAACCAAGTTTCATGCTAAACAAGACGTACACCAAATTTACACCTATGGAATTGTTGGAACCAGCACTTTCTTCTTTTGTCCCAATGTTTACCAGAGCTAATTTCTTTCATAAGTGCTTTGTCATGTTCAAGCAACAAAGGAGTTCCACCGCCATGATAAAATGGTTACACTTACCGCCATGACAACAGGCGCTTTACCCATGACGGCAACCAAGTTTGATGCTAAACAAGACGTACACCAAATTTACACCTATCGAATTGTTGTCGTTTTCAACCTAGGAATAACTTAATATAGCCAAAGTGTACAGCTATCCGGGGCTTGGGCCACTGTGATAAAGTAAACATTGAGTCAAAAAGAGAAAATGCTGGTTACCAGCATTTTCTTCTTTTATCTCAATGTTTTCCGAAGCCAATTCTTTGATAAGTGCTTTGTCATGTTCAAGCAACATGGTAGTTTCAATGCCATGATAAAAGGGTTATACTTACATGCTAGCCTGTCCACTTTGAAGCCGGCCTCGACTCGAAATGGGTACACAATAGCACGTACATCCCATCCAAACTAAATTCCATGCCTGAAATATATTCAAAGACAAAGACAGACCAAACCATTGCTTTAGCGACGATGGACTTCTTGAAACCATTTTTCTTCTTGTAACCAGCACTTTCTTCTTTTGTCCCAATGTTTTCCAGAGCCAATTTCTTTCATAAGTGCTTTGTCATGTTCAAGCAACAAAGGAGTTGCATCGCCATGATAAAACGGTTACACTTATCGCCATGATAACAGGCGCTTTACCCATGACGGCAACCAAGTTTCATGCTAAACAAGACGTACACCAAATTTACACCTATGGAATTGTTGGAACCAGCACTTTCTTCTTTTGTCCCAATGTTTACCAGAGCTAATTTCTTTCATAAGTGCTTTGTCATGTTCAAGCAACAAAGGAGTTCCACCGCCATGATAAAATGGTTACACTTACCGCCATGACAACAGGCGCTTTACCCATGACGGCAACCAAGTTTGATGCTAAACAAGACGTACACCAAATTTACACCTATCGAATTGTTGTCGTTTTCAACCTAGGAATAACTTAATATAGCCAAAGTGTACAGCTATCCGGGGCTTGGGCCACTGTGATAAAGTAAACATTGAGTCAAAAAGAGAAAATGCTGGTTACCAGCATTTTCTTCTTTTATCTCAATGTTTTCCGAAGCCAATTCTTTGATAAGTGCTTTGTCATGTTCAAGCAACATGGTAGTTTCAATGCCATGATAAAAGGGTTATACTTACATGCTAGCCTGTCCACTTTGAAGCCGGCCTCGACTCGAAATGGGTACACAATAGCATGTACATCCCATCCAAACTAAATTCCATGCCTGAAATATATTCAAAGACAAAGACAGACCAAACCATTGCTTTAGCGACGATGGACTTCTTGAAACCATTTTTCTTCTTGTAACCAGCACTTTCTTCTTTTGTCCCAATGTTTTCCAGAGCCAATTTCTTTCATAAGTGCTTTGTCATGTTCAAGCAACAAAGGAGTTGCATCGCCATGATAAAACGGTTACACTTATCGCCATGATAACAGGCGCTTTACCCATGACGGCAACCAAGTTTCATGCTAAACAAGACGTACACCAAATTTACACCTATGGAATTGTTGGAACCAGCACTTTCTTCTTTTGTCCCAATGTTTACCAGAGCTAATTTCTTTCATAAGTGCTTTGTCATGTTCAAGCAACAAAGGAGTTCCACCGCCATGACAAAATGGTTACACTTACCGCCATGACAACAGGCGCTTTACCCATGACGGCAACCAAGTTTGATGCTAAACAAGACGTACACCAAATTTACACCTATCGAATTGTTGTCGTTTTCAACCTAGGAATAACTTAATATAGCCAAAGTGTACAGCTATCCGGGGCTTGGGCCACTGTGATAAAGTAAACATTGAGTCAAAAAGAGAAAATGCTGGTTACCAGCATTTTCTTCTTTTATCTCAATGTTTTCCGAAGCCAATTCTTTGATAAGTGCTTTGTCATGTTCAAGCAACATGGTAGTTTCAATGCCATGATAAAAGGGTTATACTTACATGCTAGCCTGTCCACTTTGAAGCCGGCCTCGACTCGAAATGGGTACACAATAGCACGTACATCCCATCCAAACTAAATTCCATGCCTGAAATATATTCAAAGACAAAGACAGACCAAACCATTGCTTTAGCGACGATGGACTTCTTGAAACCATTTTTCTTCTTGTAACCAGCACTTTCTTCTTTTGTCCCAATGTTTTCCAGAGCCAATTTCTTTCATAAGTGCTTTGTCATGTTCAAGCAACAAAGGAGTTGCATCGCCATGATAAAACGGTTACACTTATCGCCATGATAACAGGCGCTTTACCCATGACGGCAACCAAGTTTCATGCTAAACAAGACGTACACCAAATTTACACCTATGGAATTGTTGGAACCAGCACTTTCTTCTTTTGTCCCAATGTTTACCAGAGCTAATTTCTTTCATAAGTGCTTTGTCATGTTCAAGCAACAAAGGAGTTCCACCGCCATGATAAAATGGTTACACTTACCGCCATGACAACAGGCGCTTTACCCATGACGGCAACCAAGTTTGATGCTAAACAAGACGTACACCAAATTTACACCTATCGAATTGTTGTCGTTTTCAACCTAGGAATAACTTAATATAGCCAAAGTGTACAGCTATCCGGGGCTTGGGCCACTGTGATAAAGTAAACATTGAGTCAAAAAGAGAAAATGCTGGTTACCAGCATTTTCTTCTTTTATCTCAATGTTTTCCGAAGCCAATTCTTTGATAAGTGCTTTGTCATGTTCAAGCAACATGGTAGTTTCAATGCCATGATAAAAGAGTTATACTTACATGCTAGCCTGTCCACTTTGAAGCCGGCCTCGACTCGAAATGGGTACACAATAGCACGTACATCCCATCCAAACTAAATTCCATGCCTGAAATATATTCAAAGACAAAGACAGACCAAACCATTGCTTTAGCGACGATGGACTTCTTGAAACCATTTTTCTTCTTGTAACCAGCACTTTCTTCTTTTGTCCCAATGTTTTCCAGAGCCAATTTCTTTCATAAGTGCTTTGTCATGTTCAAGCAACAAAGGAGTTGCATCGCCATAATAAAACGGTTACACTTATCGCCATGATAACAGGCGCTTTACCCATGACGGCAACCAAGTTTCATGCTAAACAAGACGTACACCAAATTTACACCTATGGAATTGTTGGAACCAGCACTTTCTTCTTTTGTCCCAATGTTTACCAGAGCTAATTTCTTTCATAAGTGCTTTGTCATGTTCAAGCAACAAAGGAGTTCCACCGCCATGATAAAATGGTTACACTTACCGCCATGACAACAGGCGCTTTACCCATGACGGCAACCAAGTTTGATGCTAAACAAGACGTACACCAAATTTACACCTATCGAATTGTTGTCGTTTTCAACCTAGGAATAACTTAATATAGCCAAAGTGTACAGCTATCCGGGGCTTGGGCCACTGTGATAAAGTAAACATTGAGTCAAAAAGAGAAAATGCTGGTTACCAGCATTTTCTTCTTTTATCTCAATGTTTTCCGAAGCCAATTCTTTGATAAGTGCTTTGTCATGTTCAAGCAACATGGTAGTTTCAATGCCATGATAAAAGGGTTATACTTACATGCTAGCCTGTCCACTTTGAAGCCGGCCTCGACTCGAAATGGGTACACAATAGCACGTACATCCCATCCAAACTAAATTCCATGCCTGAAATATATTCAAAGACAAAGACAGACCAAACCATTGCTTTAGCGACGATGGACTTCTTGAAACCATTTTTCTTCTTGTAACCAGCACTTTCTTCTTTTGTCCCAATGTTTTCCAGAGCCAATTTCTTTCATAAGTGCTTTGTCATGTTCAAGCAACAAAGGAGTTGCATCGCCATGATAAAACGGTTACACTTATCGCCATGATAACAGGCGCTTTACCCATGACGGCAACCAAGTTTCATGCTAAACAAGACGTACACCAAATTTACACCTATGGAATTGTTGGAACCAGTACTTTCTTCTTTTGTCCCAATGTTTACCAGAGCTAATTTCTTTCATAAGTGCTTTGTCATGTTCAAGCAACAAAGGAGTTCCACCGCCATGATAAAATGGTTACACTTACCGCCATGACAACAGGCGCTTTACCCATGACGGCAACCAAGTTTGATGCTAAACAAGACGTACACCAAATTTACACCTATCGAATTGTTGTCGTTTTCAACCTAGGAATAACTTAATATAGCCAAAGTGTACAGCTATCCGGGGCTTGGGCCACTGTGATAAAGTAAACATTGAGTCAAAAAGAGAAAATGCTGGTTACCAGCATTTTCTTCTTTTATCTCAATGTTTTCCGAAGCCAATTCTTTGATAAGTGCTTTGTCATGTTCAAGCAACATGGTAGTTTCAATGCCATGATAAAAGGGTTATACTTACATGCTAGCCTGTCCACTTTGAAGCCGGCCTCGACTCGAAATGGGTACACAATAGCACGTACATCCCATCCAAACTAAATTCCATGCCTGAAATATATTCAAAGACAAAGACAGACCAAACCATTGCTTTAGCGACGATGGACTTCTTGAAACCATTTTTCTTCTTGTAACCAGCACTTTCTTCTTTTGTCCCAATGTTTTCCAGAGCCAATTTCTTTCATAAGTGCTTTGTCATGTTCAAGCAACAAAGGAGTTGCATCGCCATGATAAAACGGTTACACTTATCGCCATGATAACAGGCGCTTTATCCATGACGGCAACCAAGTTTCATGCTAAACAAGACGTACACCAAATTTACACCTATGGAATTGTTGGAACCAGCACTTTCTTCTTTTGTCCCAATGTTTACCAGAGCTAATTTCTTTCATAAGTGCTTTGTCATGTTCAAGCAACAAAGGAGTTCCACCGCCATGATAAAATGGTTACACTTACCGCCATGACAACAGGCGCTTTACCCATGACGGCAACCAAGTTTGATGCTAAACAAGACGTACACCAAATTTACACCTATCGAATTGTTGTCGTTTTCAACCTAGGAATAACTTAATATAGCCAAAGTGTACAGCTATCCGGGGCTTGGGCCACTGTGATAAAGTAAACATTGAGTCAAAAAGAGAAAATGCTGGTTACCAGCATTTTCTTCTTTTATCTCAATGTTTTCCGAAGCCAATTCTTTGATAAGTGCTTTGTCATGTTCAAGCAACATGGTAGTTTCAATGCCATGATAAAAGGGTTATACTTACATGCTAGCCTGTCCACTTTGAAGCCGGCCTCGACTCGAAATGGGTACACAATAGCACGTACATCCCATCCAAACTAAATTCCATGCCTGAAATATATTCAAAGACAAAGACAGACCAAACCATTGCTTTAGCGACGATGGACTTCTTGAAACCATTTTTCTTCTTGTAACCAGCACTTTCTTCTTTTGTCCCAATGTTTTCCAGAGCCAATTTCTTTCATAAGTGCTTTGTCATGTTCAAGCAACAAAGGAGTTGCATCGCCATGATAAAACGGTTACACTTATCGCCATGATAACAGGCGCTTTACCCATGACGGCAACCAAGTTTCATGCTAAACAAGACGTACACCAAATTTACACCTATGGAATTGTTGGAACCAGCACTTTCTTCTTTTGTCCCAATGTTTACCAGAGCTAATTTCTTTCATAAGTGCTTTGTCATGTTCAAGCAACAAAGGAGTTCCACCGCCATGATAAAATGGTTACACTTACCGCCATGACAACAGGCGCTTTACCCATGACGGCAACCAAGTTTGATGCTAAACAAGACGTACACCAAATTTACACCTATCGAATTGTTGTCGTTTTCAACCTAGGAATAACTTAATATAGCCAAAGTGTACAGCTATCCGGGGCTTGGGCCACTGTGATAAAGTAAACATTGAGTCAAAAAGAGAAAATGCTGGTTACCAGCATTTTCTTCTTTTATCTCAATGTTTTCCGAAGCCAATTCTTTGATAAGTGCTTTGTCATGTTCAAGCAACATGGTAGTTTCAATGCCATGATAAAAGGGTTATACTTACATGCTAGCCTGTCCACTTTGAAGCCGGCCTCGACTCGAAATGGGTACACAATAGCACGTACATCCCATCCAAACTAAATTCCATGCCTGAAATATATTCAAAGACAAAGACAGACCAAACCATTGCTTTAGCGACGATGGACTTCTTGAAACCATTTTTCTTCTTGTAACCAGCACTTTCTTCTTTTGTCCCAATGTTTTCCAGAGCCAATTTCTTTCATAAGTGCTTTGTCATGTTCAAGCAACAAAGGAGTTGCATCGCCATGATAAAACGGTTACACTTATCGCCATGATAACAGGCGCTTTACCCATGACGGCAACCAAGTTTCATGCTAAACAAGACGTACACCAAATTTACACCTATGGAATTGTTGGAACCAGCACTTTCTTCTTTTGTCCCAATGTTTACCAGAGCTAATTTCTTTCATAAGTGCTTTGTCATGTTCAAGCAACAAAGGAGTTCCACCGCCATGATAAAATGGTTACACTTACCGCCATGACAACAGGCGCTTTACCCATGACGGCAACCAAGTTTGATGCTAAACAAGACGTACACCAAATTTACACCTATCGAATTGTTGTCGTTTTCAACCTAGGAATAACTTAATATAGCCAAAGTGTACAGCTATCCGGGGCTTGGGCCACTGTGATAAAGTAAACATTGAGTCAAAAAGAGAAAATGCTGGTTACCAGCATTTTCTTCTTTTATCTCAATGTTTTCCGAAGCCAATTCTTTGATAAGTGCTTTGTCATGTTCAAGCAACATGGTAGTTTCAATGCCATGATAAAAGGGTTATACTTACATGCTAGCCTGTCCACTTTGAAGCCGGCCTCGACTCGAAATGGGTACACAATAGCACGTACATCCCATCCAAACTAAATTCCATGCCTGAAATATATTCAAAGACAAAGACAGACCAAACCATTGCTTTAGCGACGATGGACTTCTTGAAACCATTTTTCTTCTTGTAACCAGCACTTTCTTCTTTTGTCCCAATGTTTTCCAGAGCCAATTTCTTTCATAAGTGCTTTGTCATGTTCAAGCAACAAAGGAGTTGCATCGCCATGATAAAACGGTTACACTTATCGCCATGATAACAGGCGCTTTACCCATGACGGCAACCAAGTTTCATGCTAAACAAGACGTACACCAAATTTACACCTATGGAATTGTTGGAACCAGCACTTTCTTCTTTTGTCCCAATGTTTACCAGAGCTAATTTCTTTCATAAGTGCTTTGTCATGTTCAAGCAACAAAGGAGTTCCACCGCCATGATAAAATGGTTACACTTACCGCCATGACAACAGGCGCTTTACCCATGACGGCAACCAAGTTTGATGCTAAACAAGACGTACACCAAATTTACACCTATCGAATTGTTGTCGTTTTCAACCTAGGAATAACTTAATATAGCCAAAGTGTACAGCTATCCGGGGCTTGGGCCACTGTGATAAAGTAAACATTGAGTCAAAAAGAGAAAATGCTGGTTACCAGCATTTTCTTCTTTTATCTCAATGTTTTCCGAAGCCAATTCTTTGATAAGTGCTTTGTCATGTTCAAGCAACATGGTAGTTTCAATGCCATGATAAAAGGGTTATACTTACATGCTAGCCTGTCCACTTTGAAGCCGGCCTCGACTCGAAATGGGTACACAATAGCACGTACATCCCATCCAAACTAAATTCCATGCCTGAAATATATTCAAAGACAAAGACAGACCAAACCATTGCTTTAGCGACGATGGACTTCTTGAAACCATTTTTCTTCTTGTAACCAGCACTTTCTTCTTTTGTCCCAATGTTTTCCAGAGCCAATTTCTTTCATAAGTGCTTTGTCATGTTCAAGCAACAAAGGAGTTGCATCGCCATGATAAAACGGTTACACTTATCGCCATGATAACAGGCGCTTTACCCATGACGGCAACCAAGTTTCATGCTAAACAAGACGTACACCAAATTTACACCTATGGAATTGTTGGAACCAGCACTTTCTTCTTTTGTCCCAATGTTTACCAGAGCTAATTTCTTTCATAAGTGCTTTGTCATGTTCAAGCAACAAAGGAGTTCCACCGCCATGATAAAATGGTTACACTTACCGCCATGACAACAGGCGCTTTACCCATGACGGCAACCAAGTTTGATGCTAAACAAGACGTACACCAAATTTACACCTATCGAATTGTTGTCGTTTTCAACCTAGGAATAACTTAATATAGCCAAAGTGTACAGCTATCCGGGGCTTGGGCCACTGTGATAAAGTAAACATTGAGTCAAAAAGAGAAAATGCTGGTTACCAGCATTTTCTTCTTTTATCTCAATGTTTTCCGAAGCCAATTCTTTGATAAGTGCTTTGTCATGTTCAAGCAACATGATAGTTTCAATGCCATGATAAAAGGGTTATACTTACATGCTAGCCTGTCCACTTTGAAGCCGGCCTCGACTCGAAATGGGTACACAATAGCACGTACATCCCATCCAAACTAAATTCCATGCCTGAAATATATTCAAAGACAAAGACAGACCAAACCATTGCTTTAGCGACCATGGACTTCTTGAAACCATTTTTCTTCTTGTAACCAGCACTTTCTTCTTTTGTCCCAATGTTTTCCAGAGCCAATTTCTTTCATAAGTGCTTTGTCATGTTCAAGCAACAAAGGAGTTGCATCGCCATGATAAAACGGTTACACTTATCGCCATGATAACAGGCGCTTTACCCATGACGGCAACCAAGTTTCATGCTAAACAAGACGTACACCAAATTTACACCTATGGAATTGTTGGAACCAGCACTTTCTTCTTTTGTCCCAATGTTTACCAGAGCTAATTTCTTTCATAAGTGCTTTGTCATGTTCAAGCAACAAAGGAGTTCCACCGCCATGATAAAATGGTTACACTTACCGCCATGACAACAGGCGCTTTACCCATGACGGCAACCAAGTTTGATGCTAAACAAGACGTACACCAAATTTACACCTATCGAATTGTTGTCGTTTTCAACCTAGGAATAACTTAATATAGCCAAAGTGTACAGCTATCCGGGGCTTGGGCCACTGTGATAAAGTAAACATTGAGTCAAAAAGAGAAAATGCTGGTTACCAGCATTTTCTTCTTTTATCTCAATGTTTTCCGAAGCCAATTCTTTGATAAGTGCTTTGTCATGTTCAAGCAACATGGTAGTTTCAATGCCATGATAAAAGGGTTATACTTACATGCTAGCCTGTCCACTTTGAAGCCGGCCTCGACTCGAAATGGGTACACAATAGCACGTACATCCCATCCAAACTAAATTCCATGCCTGAAATATATTCAAAGACAAAGACAGACCAAACCATTGCTTTAGCGACGATGGACTTCTTGAAACCATTTTTCTTCTTGTAACCAGCACTTTCTTCTTTTGTCCCAATGTTTTCCAGAGCCAATTTCTTTCATAAGTGCTTTGTCATGTTCAAGCAACAAAGGAGTTGCATCGCCATGATAAAACGGTTACACTTATCGCCATGATAACAGGCGCTTTACCCATGACGGCAACCAAGTTTCATGCTAAACAAGACGTACACCAAATTTACACCTATGGAATTGTTGGAACCAGCACTTTCTTCTTTTGTCCCAATGTTTACCAGAGCTAATTTCTTTCATAAGTGCTTTGTCATGTTCAAGCAACAAAGGAGTTCCACCGCCATGATAAAATGGTTACACTTACCGCCATGACAACAGGCGCTTTACCCATGACGGCAACCAAGTTTGATGCTAAACAAGACGTACACCAAATTTACACCTATCGAATTGTTGTCGTTTTCAACCTAGGAATAACTTAATATAGCCAAAGTGTACAGCTATCCGGGGCTTGGGCCACTGTGATAAAGTAAACATTGAGTCAAAAAGAGAAAATGCTGGTTACCAGCATTTTCTTCTTTTATCTCAATGTTTTCCGAAGCCAATTCTTTGATAAGTGCTTTGTCATGTTCAAGCAACATGGTAGTTTCAATGCCATGATAAAAGGGTTATACTTACATGCTAGCCTGTCCACTTTGAAGCCGGCCTCGACTCGAAATGGGTACACAATAGCACGTACATCCCATCCAAACTAAATTCCATGCCTGAAATATATTCAAAGACAAAGACAGACCAAACCATTGCTTTAGCGACGATGGACTTCTTGAAACCATTTTTCTTCTTGTAACCAGCACTTTCTTCTTTTGTCCCAATGTTTTCCAGAGCCAATTTCTTTCATAAGTGCTTTGTCATGTTCAAGCAACAAAGGAGTTGCATCGCCATGATAAAACGGTTACACTTATCGCCATGATAACAGGCGCTTTACCCATGACGGCAACCAAGTTTCATGCTAAACAAGACGTACACCAAATTTACACCTATGGAATTGTTGGAACCAGCACTTTCTTCTTTTGTCCCAATGTTTACCAGAGCTAATTTCTTTCATAAGTGCTTTGTCATGTTCAAGCAACAAAGGAGTTCCACCGCCATGATAAAATGGTTACACTTACCGCCATGACAACAGGCGCTTTACCCATGACGGCAACCAAGTTTGATGCTAAACAAGACGTACACCAAATTTACACCTATCGAATTGTTGTCGTTTTCAACCTAGGAATAACTTAATATAGCCAAAGTGTACAGCTATCCGGGGCTTGGGCCACTGTGATAAAGTAAACATTGAGTCAAAAAGAGAAAATGCTGGTTACCAGCATTTTCTTCTTTTATCTCAATGTTTTCCGAAGCCAATTCTTTGATAAGTGCTTTGTCATGTTCAAGCAACATGGTAGTTTCAATGCCATGATAAAAGGGTTATACTTACATGCTAGCCTGTCCACTTTGAAGCCGGCCTCGACTCGAAATGGGTACACAATAGCACGTACATCCCATCCAAACTAAATTCCATGCCTGAAATATATTCAAAGACAAAGACAGACCAAACCATTGCTTTAGCGACGATGGACTTCTTGAAACCATTTTTCTTCTTGTAACCAGCACTTTCTTCTTTTGTCCCAATGTTTTCCAGAGCCAATTTCTTTCATAAGTGCTTTGTCATGTTCAAGCAACAAAGGAGTTGCATCGCCATGATAAAACGGTTACACTTATCGCCATGATAACAGGCGCTTTACCCATGACGGCAACCAAGTTTCATGCTAAACAAGACGTACACCAAATTTACACCTATGGAATTGTTGGAACCAGCACTTTCTTCTTTTGTCCCAATGTTTACCAGAGCTAATTTCTTTCATAAGTGCTTTGTCATGTTCAAGCAACAAAGGAGTTCCACCGCCATGATAAAATGGTTACACTTACCGCCATGACAACAGGCGCTTTACCCATGACGGCAACCAAGTTTGATGCTAAACAAGACGTACACCAAATTTACACCTATCGAATTGTTGTCGTTTTCAACCTAGGAATAACTTAATATAGCCAAAGTGTACAGCTATCCGGGGCTTGGGCCACTGTGATAAAGTAAACATTGAGTCAAAAAGAGAAAATGCTGGTTACCAGCATTTTCTTCTTTTATCTCAATGTTTTCCGAAGCCAATTCTTTGATAAGTGCTTTGTCATGTTCAAGCAACATGGTAGTTTCAATGCCATGATAAAAGGGTTATACTTACATGCTAGCCTGTCCACTTTGAAGCCGGCCTCGACTCGAAATGGGTACACAATAGCACGTACATCCCATCCAAACTAAATTCCATGCCTGAAATATATTCAAAGACAAAGACAGACCAAACCATTGCTTTAGCGACGATGGACTTCTTGAAACCATTTTTCTTCTTGTAACCAGCACTTTCTTCTTTTGTCCCAATGTTTTCCAGAGCCAATTTCTTTCATAAGTGCTTTGTCATGTTCAAGCAACAAAGGAGTTGCATCGCCATGATAAAACGGTTACACTTATCGCCATGATAACAGGCGCTTTACCCATGACGGCAACCAAGTTTCATGCTAAACAAGACGTACACCAAATTTACACCTATGGAATTGTTGGAACCAGCACTTTCTTCTTTTGTCCCAATGTTTACCAGAGCTAATTTCTTTCATAAGTGCTTTGTCATGTTCAAGCAACAAAGGAGTTCCACCGCCATGATAAAATGGTTACACTTACTGCCATGACAACAGGCGCTTTACCCATGACGGCAACCAAGTTTGATGCTAAACAAGACGTACACCAAATTTACACCTATCGAATTGTTGTCGTTTTCAACCTAGGAATAACTTAATATAGCCAAAGTGTACAGCTATCCGGGGCTTGGGCCACTGTGATAAAGTAAACATTGAGTCAAAAAGAGAAAATGCTGGTTACCAGCATTTTCTTCTTTTATCTCAATGTTTTCCGAAGCCAATTCTTTGATAAGTGCTTTGTCATGTTCAAGCAACATGGTAGTTTCAATGCCATGATAAAAGGGTTATACTTACATGCTAGCCTGTCCACTTTGAAGCCGGCCTCGACTCGAAATGGGTACACAATAGCACGTACATCCCATCCAAACTAAATTCCATGCCTGAAATATATTCAAAGACAAAGACAGACCAAACCATTGCTTTAGCGACGATGGACTTCTTGAAACCATTTTTCTTCTTGTAACCAGCACTTTCTTCTTTTGTCCCAATGTTTTCCAGAGCCAATTTCTTTCATAAGTGCTTTGTCATGTTCAAGCAACAAAGGAGTTGCATCGCCATGATAAAACAGTTACACTTATCGCCATGATAACAGGCGCTTTACCCATGACGGCAACCAAGTTTCATGCTAAACAAGACGTACACCAAATTTACACCTATGGAATTGTTGGAACCAGCACTTTCTTCTTTTGTCCCAATGTTTACCAGAGCTAATTTCTTTCATAAGTGCTTTGTCATGTTCAAGCAACAAAGGAGTTCCACCGCCATGATAAAATGGTTACACTTACCGCCATGACAACAGGCGCTTTACCCATGACGGCAACCAAGTTTGATGCTAAACAAGACGTACACCAAATTTACACCTATCGAATTGTTGTCGTTTTCAACCTAGGAATAACTTAATATAGCCAAAGTGTACAGCTATCCGGGGCTTGGGCCACTGTGATAAAGTAAACATTGAGTCAAAAAGAGAAAATGCTGGTTACCAGCATTTTCTTCTTTTATCTCAATGTTTTCCGAAGCCAATTCTTTGATAAGTGCTTTGTCATGTTCAAGCAACATGGTAGTTTCAATGCCATGATAAAAGGGTTATACTTACATGCTAGCCTGTCCACTTTGAAGCCGGCCTCGACTCGAAATGGGTACACAATAGCACGTACATCCCATCCAAACTAAATTCCATGCCTGAAATATATTCAAAGACAAAGACAGACCAAACCATTGCTTTAGCGACGATGGACTTCTTGAAACCATTTTTCTTCTTGTAACCAGCACTTTCTTCTTTTGTCCCAATGTTTTCCAGAGCCAATTTCTTTCATAAGTGCTTTGTCATGTTCAAGCAACAAAGGAGTTGCATCGCCATGATAAAACGGTTACACTTATCGCCATGATAACAGGCGCTTTACCCATGACGGCAACCAAGTTTCATGCTAAACAAGACGTACACCAAATTTACACCTATGGAATTGTTGGAACCAGCACTTTCTTCTTTTGTCCCAATGTTTACCAGAGCTAATTTCTTTCATAAGTGCTTTGTCATGTTCAAGCAACAAAGGAGTTCCACCGCCATGATAAAATGGTTACACTTACCGCCATGACAACAGGCGCTTTACCCATGACGGCAACCAAGTTTGATGCTAAACAAGACGTACACCAAATTTACACCTATCGAATTGTTGTCGTTTTCAACCTAGGAATAACTTAATATAGCCAAAGTGTACAGCTATCCGGGGCTTGGGCCACTGTGATAAAGTAAACATTGAGTCAAAAAGAGAAAATGCTGGTTACCAGCATTTTCTTCTTTTATCTCAATGTTTTCCGAAGCCAATTCTTTGATAAGTGCTTTGTCATGTTCAAGCAACATGGTAGTTTCAATGCCATGATAAAAGGGTTATACTTACATGCTAGCCTGTCCACTTTGAAGCCGGCCTCGACTCGAAATGGGTACACAATAGCACGTACATCCCATCCAAACTAAATTCCATGCCTGAAATATATTCAAAGACAAAGACAGACCAAACCATTGCTTTAGCGACGATGGACTTCTTGAAACCATTTTTCTTCTTGTAACCAGCACTTTCTTCTTTTGTCCCAATGTTTTCCAGAGCCAATTTCTTTCATAAGTGCTTTGTCATGTTCAAGCAACAAAGGA
Organism: Fragum sueziense; assembly: GCA_963680895.1. NCBI lineage: Eukaryota > Metazoa > Mollusca > Bivalvia > Cardiida > Cardiidae > Fragum > Fragum sueziense. Next base: position 32,848,620 of record OY804598.1, on the reverse strand, counting down.
GTTGCATCGCCATGATAAAACGGTTACACTTATCGCCATGATAACAGGCGTTTTACCCATGACGGCAACCAAGTTTCATGCTAAACAAGACGTACACCAAATTTACACCTATGGAATTGTTGGAACCAGCACTTTCTTCTTTTGTCCCAATGTTTACCAGAGCTAATTTCTTTCATAAGTGCTTTGTCATGTTCAAGCAACAAAGGAGTTCCACCGCCATGATAAAATGGTTACACTTACCGCCATGACAACAGGCGCTTTACCCATGACGGCAACCAAGTTTGATGCTAAACAAGACGTACACCAAATTTACACCTATCGAATTGTTGTCGTTTTCAACCTAGGAATAACTTAATATAGCCAAAGTGTACAGCTATCCGGGGCTTGGGCCACTGTGATAAAGTAAACATTGAGTCAAAAAGAGAAAATGCTGGTTACCAGCATTTTCTTCTTTTATCTCAATGTTTTCCGAAGCCAATTCTTTGATAAGTGCTTTGTCATGTTCAAGCAACATGGTAGTTTCAATGCCATGATAAAAGGGTTATACTTACATGCTAGCCTGTCCACTTTGAAGCCGGCCTCGACTCGAAATGGGTACACAATAGCACGTACATCCCATCCAAACTAAATTCCATGCCTGAAATATATTCAAAGACAAAGACAGACCAAACCATTGCTTTAGCGACGATGGACTTCTTGAAACCATTTTTCTTCTTGTAACCAGCACTTTCTTCTTTTGTCCCAATGTTTTCCAGAGCCAATTTCTTTCATAAGTGCTTTGTCATGTTCAAGCAACAAAGGAGTTGCATCGCCATGATAAAACGGTTACACTTATCGCCATGATAACAGGCGCTTTACCCATGACGGCAACCAAGTTTCATGCTAAACAAGACGTACACCAAATTTACACCTATGGAATTGTTGGAACCAGCACTTTCTTCTTTTGTCCCAATGTTTACCAGAGCTAATTTCTTTCATAAGTGCTTTGTCATGTTCAAGCAACAAAGGAGTTCCACCGCCATGATAAAATGGTTACACTTACCGCCATGACAACAGGCGCTTTACCCATGACGGCAACCAAGTTTGATGCTAAACAAGACGTACACCAAATTTACACCTATCGAATTGTTGTCGTTTTCAACCTAGGAATAACTTAATATAGCCAAAGTGTACAGCTATCCGGGGCTTGGGCCACTGTGATAAAGTAAACATTGAGTCAAAAAGAGAAAATGCTGGTTACCAGCATTTTCTTCTTTTATCTCAATGTTTTCCGAAGCCAATTCTTTGATAAGTGCTTTGTCATGTTCAAGCAACATGGTAGTTTCAATGCCATGATAAAAGGGTTATACTTACATGCTAGCCTGTCCACTTTGAAGCCGGCCTCGACTCGAAATGGGTACACAATAGCACGTACATCCCATCCAAACTAAATTCCATGCCTGAAATATATTCAAAGACAAAGACAGACCAAACCATTGCTTTAGCGACGATGGACTTCTTGAAACCATTTTTCTTCTTGTAACCAGCACTTTCTTCTTTTGTCCCAATGTTTTCCAGAGCCAATTTCTTTCATAAGTGCTTTGTCATGTTCAAGCAACAAAGGAGTTGCATCGCCATGATAAAACGGTTACACTTATCGCCATGATAACAGGCGCTTTACCCATGACGGCAACCAAGTTTCATGCTAAACAAGACGTACACCAAATTTACACCTATGGAATTGTTGGAACCAGCACTTTCTTCTTTTGTCCCAATGTTTACCAGAGCTAATTTCTTTCATAAGTGCTTTGTCATGTTCAAGCAACAAAGGAGTTCCACCGCCATGATAAAATGGTTACACTTACCGCCATGACAACAGGCGCTTTATCCATGACGGCAACCAAGTTTGATGCTAAACAAGACGTACACCAAATTTACACCTATCGAATTGTTGTCGTTTTCAACCTAGGAATAACTTAATATAGCCAAAGTGTACAGCTATCCGGGGCTTGGGCCACTGTGATAAAGTAAACATTGAGTCAAAAAGAGAAAATGCTGGTTACCAGCATTTTCTTCTTTTATCTCAATGTTTTCCGAAGCCAATTCTTTGATAAGTGCTTTGTCATGTTCAAGCAACATGGTAGTTTCAATGCCATGATAAAAGGGTTATACTTACATGCTAGCCTGTCCACTTTGAAGCCGGCCTCGACTCGAAATGGGTACACAATAGCACGTACATCCCATCCAAACTAAATTCCATGCCTGAAATATATTCAAAGACAAAGACAGACCAAACCATTGCTTTAGCGACGATGGACTTCTTGAAACCATTTTTCTTCTTGTAACCAGCACTTTCTTCTTTTGTCCCAATGTTTTCCAGAGCCAATTTCTTTCATAAGTGCTTTGTCATGTTCAAGCAACAAAGGAGTTGCATCGCCATGATAAAACGGTTACACTTATCGCCATGATAACAGGCGCTTTACCCATGACGGCAACCAAGTTTCATGCTAAACAAGACGTACACCAAATTTACACCTATGGAATTGTTGGAACCAGCACTTTCTTCTTTTGTCCCAATGTTTACCAGAGCTAATTTCTTTCATAAGTGCTTTGTCATGTTCAAGCAACAAAGGAGTTCCACCGCCATGATAAAATGGTTACACTTACCGCCATGACAACAGGCGCTTTACCCATGACGGCAACCAAGTTTGATGCTAAACAAGACGTACACCAAATTTACACCTATCGAATTGTTGTCGTTTTCAACCTAGGAATAACTTAATATAGCCAAAGTGTACAGCTATCCGGGGCTTGGGCCACTGTGATAAAGTAAACATTGAGTCAAAAAGAGAAAATGCTGGTTACCAGCATTTTCTTCTTTTATCTCAATGTTTTCCGAAGCCAATTCTTTGATAAGTGCTTTGTCATGTTCAAGCAACATGGTAGTTTCAATGCCATGATAAAAGGGTTATACTTACATGCTAGCCTGTCCACTTTGAAGCCGGCCTCGACTCGAAATGGGTACACAATAGCACGTACATCCCATCCAAACTAAATTCCATGCCTGAAATATATTCAAAGACAAAGACAGACCAAACCATTGCTTTAGCGACGATGGACTTCTTGAAACCATTTTTCTTCTTGTAACCAGCACTTTCTTCTTTTGTCCCAATGTTTTCCAGAGCCAATTTCTTTCATAAGTGCTTTGTCATGTTCAAGCAACAAAGGAGTTGCATCGCCATGATAAAACGGTTACACTTATCGCCATGATAACAGGCGCTTTACCCATGACGGCAACCAAGTTTCATGCTAAACAAGACGTACACCAAATTTACACCTATGGAATTGTTGGAACCAGCACTTTCTTCTTTTGTCCCAATGTTTACCAGAGCTAATTTCTTTCATAAGTGCTTTGTCATGTTCAAGCAACAAAGGAGTTCCACCGCCATGATAAAATGGTTACACTTACCGCCATGACAACAGGCGCTTTACCCATGACGGCAACCAAGTTTGATGCTAAACAAGACGTACACCAAATTTACACCTATCGAATTGTTGTCGTTTTCAACCTAGGAATAACTTAATATAGCCAAAGTGTACAGCTATCCGGGGCTTGGGCCACTGTGATAAAGTAAACATTGAGTCAAAAAGAGAAAATGCTGGTTACCAGCATTTTCTTCTTTTATCTCAATGTTTTCCGAAGCCAATTCTTTGATAAGTGCTTTGTCATGTTCAAGCAACATGGTAGTTTCAATGCCATGATAAAAGGGTTATACTTACATGCTAGCCTGTCCACTTTGAAGCCGGCCTCGACTCGAAATGGGTACACAATAGCACGTACATCCCATCCAAACTAAATTCCATGCCTGAAATATATTCAAAGACAAAGACAGACCAAACCATTGCTTTAGCGACGATGGACTTCTTGAAACCATTTTTCTTCTTGTAACCAGCACTTTCTTCTTTTGTCCCAATGTTTTCCAGAGCCAATTTCTTTCATAAGTGCTTTGTCATGTTCAAGCAACAAAGGAGTTGCATCGCCATGATAAAACGGTTACACTTATCGCCATGATAACAGGCGCTTTACCCATGACGGCAACCAAGTTTCATGCTAAACAAGACATACACCAAATTTACACCTATGGAATTGTTGGAACCAGCACTTTCTTCTTTTGTCCCAATGTTTACCAGAGCTAATTTCTTTCATAAGTGCTTTGTCATGTTCAAGCAACAAAGGAGTTCCACCGCCATGATAAAATGGTTACACTTACCGCCATGACAACAGGCGCTTTACCCATGACGGCAACCAAGTTTGATGCTAAACAAGACGTACACCAAATTTACACCTATCGAATTGTTGTCGTTTTCAACCTAGGAATAACTTAATATAGCCAAAGTGTACAGCTATCCGGGGCTTGGGCCACTGTGATAAAGTAAACATTGAGTCAAAAAGAGAAAATGCTGGTTACCAGCATTTTCTTCTTTTATCTCAATGTTTTCCGAAGCCAATTCTTTGATAAGTGCTTTGTCATGTTCAAGCAACATGGTAGTTTCAATGCCATGATAAAAGGGTTATACTTACATGCTAGCCTGTCCACTTTGAAGCCGGCCTCGACTCGAAATGGGTACACAATAGCACGTACATCCCATCCAATCTAAATTCCATGCCTGAAATATATTCAAAGACAAAGACAGACCAAACCATTGCTTTAGCGACGATGGACTTCTTGAAACCATTTTTCTTCTTGTAACCAGCACTTTCTTCTTTTGTCCCAATGTTTTCCAGAGCCAATTTCTTTCATAAGTGCTTTGTCATGTTCAAGCAACAAAGGAGTTGCATCGCCATGATAAAACGGTTACACTTATCGCCATGATAACAGGCGTTTTACCCATGACGGCAACCAAGTTTCATGCTAAACAAGACGTACACCAAATTTACACCTATGGAATTGTTGGAACCAGCACTTTCTTCTTTTGTCCCAATGTTTACCAGAGCTAATTTCTTTCATAAGTGCTTTGTCATGTTCAAGCAACAAAGGAGTTCCACCGCCATGATAAAATGGTTACACTTACCGCCATGACAACAGGCGCTTTACCCATGACGGCAACCAAGTTTGATGCTAAACAAGACGTACACCAAATTTACACCTATCGAATTGTTGTCGTTTTCAACCTAGGAATAACTTAATATAGCCAAAGTGTACAGCTATCCGGGGCTTGGGCCACTGTGATAAAGTAAACATTGAGTCAAAAAGAGAAAATGCTGGTTACCAGCATTTTCTTCTTTTATCTCAATGTTTTCCGAAGCCAATTCTTTGATAAGTGCTTTGTCATGTTCAAGCAACATGGTAGTTTCAATGCCATGATAAAAGGGTTATACTTACATGCTAGCCTGTCCACTTTGAAGCCGGCCTCGACTCGAAATGGGTACACAATAGCACGTACATCCCATCCAAACTAAATTCCATGCCTGAAATATATTCAAAGACAAAGACAGACCAAACCATTGCTTTAGCGACGATGGACTTCTTGAAACCATTTTTCTTCTTGTAACCAGCACTTTCTTCTTTTGTCCCAATGTTTTCCAGAGCCAATTTCTTTCATAAGTGCTTTGTCATGTTCAAGCAACAAAGGAGTTGCATCGCCATGATAAAACGGTTACACTTATCGCCATGATAACAGGCACTTTACCCATGACGGCAACCAAGTTTCATGCTAAACAAGACGTACACCAAATTTACACCTATGGAATTGTTGGAACCAGCACTTTCTTCTTTTGTCCCAATGTTTACCAGAGCTAATTTCTTTCATAAGTGCTTTGTCATGTTCAAGCAACAAAGGAGTTCCACCGCCATGATAAAATGGTTACACTTACCGCCATGACAACAGGCGCTTTACCCATGACGGCAACCAAGTTTGATGCTAAACAAGACGTACACCAAATTTACACCTATCGAATTGTTGTCGTTTTCAACCTAGGAATAACTTAATATAGCCAAAGTGTACAGCTATCCGGGGCTTGGGCCACTGTGATAAAGTAAACATTGAGTCAAAAAGAGAAAATGCTGGTTACCAGCATTTTCTTCTTTTATCTCAATGTTTTCCGAAGCCAATTCTTTGATAAGTGCTTTGTCATGTTCAAGCAACATGGTAGTTTCAATGCCATGATAAAAGGGTTATACTTACATGCTAGCCTGTCCACTTTGAAGCCGGCCTCGACTCGAAATGGGTACACAATAGCACGTACATCCCATCCAAACTAAATTCCATGCCTGAAATATATTCAAAGACAAAGACAGACCAAACCATTGCTTTAGCGACGATGGACTTCTTGAAACCATTTTTCTTCTTGTAACCAGCACTTTCTTCTTTTGTCCCAATGTTTTCCAGAGCCAATTTCTTTCATAAGTGCTTTGTCATGTTCAAGCAACAAAGGAGTTGCATCGCCATGATAAAACGGTTACACTTATCGCCATGATAACAGGCGCTTTACCCATGACGGCAACCAAGTTTCATGCTAAACAAGACGTACACCAAATTTACACCTATGGAATTGTTGGAACCAGCACTTTCTTCTTTTGTCCCAATGTTTACCAGAGCTAATTTCTTTCATAAGTGCTTTGTCATGTTCAAGCAACAAAGGAGTTCCACCGCCATGATAAAATGGTTACACTTACCGCCATGACAACAGGCGCTTTACCCATGACGGCAACCAAGTTTGATGCTAAACAAGACGTACACCAAATTTACACCTATCGAATTGTTGTCGTTTTCAACCTAGGAATAACTTAATATAGCCAAAGTGTACAGCTATCCGGGGCTTGGGCCACTGTGATAAAGTAAACATTGAGTCAAAAAGAGAAAATGCTGGTTACCAGCATTTTCTTCTTTTATCTCAATGTTTTCCGAAGCCAATTCTTTGATAAGTGCTTTGTCATGTTCAAGCAACATGGTAGTTTCAATGCCATGATAAAAGGGTTATACTTACATGCTAGCCTGTCCACTTTGAAGCCGGCCTCGACTCGAAATGGGTACACAATAGCACGTACATCCCATCCAAACTAAATTCCATGCCTGAAATATATTCAAAGACAAAGACAGACCAAACCATTGCTTTAGCGACGATGGACTTCTTGAAACCATTTTTCTTCTTGTAACCAGCACTTTCTTCTTTTGTCCCAATGTTTTCCAGAGCCAATTTCTTTCATAAGTGCTTTGTCATGTTCAAGCAACAAAGGAGTTGCATCGCCATGATAAAACGGTTACACTTATCGCCATGATAACAGGCGCTTTACCCATGACGGCAACCAAGTTTCATGCTAAACAAGACATACACCAAATTTACACCTATGGAATTGTTGGAACCAGCACTTTCTTCTTTTGTCCCAATGTTTACCAGAGCTAATTTCTTTCATAAGTGCTTTGTCATGTTCAAGCAACAAAGGAGTTCCACCGCCATGATAAAATGGTTACACTTACCGCCATGACAACAGGCGCTTTACCCATGACGGCAACCAAGTTTGATGCTAAACAAGACGTACACCAAATTTACACCTATCGAATTGTTGTCGTTTTCAACCTAGGAATAACTTAATATAGCCAAAGTGTACAGCTATCCGGGGCTTGGGCCACTGTGATAAAGTAAACATTGAGTCAAAAAGAGAAAATGCTGGTTACCAGCATTTTCTTCTTTTATCTCAATGTTTTCCGAAGCCAATTCTTTGATAAGTGCTTTGTCATGTTCAAGCAACATGGTAGTTTCAATGCCATGATAAAAGGGTTATACTTACATGCTAGCCTGTCCACTTTGAAGCCGGCCTCGACTCGAAATGGGTACACAATAGCACGTACATCCCATCCAATCTAAATTCCATGCCTGAAATATATTCAAAGACAAAGACAGACCAAACCATTGCTTTAGCGACGATGGACTTCTTGAAACCATTTTTCTTCTTGTAACCAGCACTTTCTTCTTTTGTCCCAATGTTTTCCAGAGCCAATTTCTTTCATAAGTGCTTTGTCATGTTCAAGCAACAAAGGAGTTGCATCGCCATGATAAAACGGTTACACTTATCGCCATGATAACAGGCGTTTTACCCATGACGGCAACCAAGTTTCATGCTAAACAAGACGTACACCAAATTTACACCTATGGAATTGTTGGAACCAGCACTTTCTTCTTTTGTCCCAATGTTTACCAGAGCTAATTTCTTTCATAAGTGCTTTGTCATGTTCAAGCAACAAAGGAGTTCCACCGCCATGATAAAATGGTTACACTTACCGCCATGACAACAGGCGCTTTACCCATGACGGCAACCAAGTTTGATGCTAAACAAGACGTACACCAAATTTACACCTATCGAATTGTTGTCGTTTTCAACCTAGGAATAACTTAATATAGCCAAAGTGTACAGCTATCCGGGGCTTGGGCCACTGTGATAAAGTAAACATTGAGTCAAAAAGAGAAAATGCTGGTTACCAGCATTTTCTTCTTTTATCTCAATGTTTTCCGAAGCCAATTCTTTGATAAGTGCTTTGTCATGTTCAAGCAACATGGTAGTTTCAATGCCATGATAAAAGGGTTATACTTACATGCTAGCCTGTCCACTTTGAAGCCGGCCTCGACTCGAAATGGGTACACAATAGCACGTACATCCCATCCAAACTAAATTCCATGCCTGAAATATATTCAAAGACAAAGACAGACCAAACCATTGCTTTAGCGACCATGGACTTCTTGAAACCATTTTTCTTCTTGTAACCAGCACTTTCTTCTTTTGTCCCAATGTTTTCCAGAGCCAATTTCTTTCATAAGTGCTTTGTCATGTTCAAGCAACAAAGGAGTTGCATCGCCATGATAAAACGGTTACACTTATCGCCATGATAACAGGCGCTTTACCCATGACGGCAACCAAGTTTCATGCTAAACAAGACGTACACCAAATTTACACCTATGGAATTGTTGGAACCAGCACTTTCTTCTTTTGTCCCAATGTTTACCAGAGCTAATTTCTTTCATAAGTGCTTTGTCATGTTCAAGCAACAAAGGAGTTCCACCGCCATGATAAAATGGTTACACTTACCGCCATGACAACAGCCGCTTTACCCATGACGGCAACCAAGTTTGATGCTAAACAAGACGTACACCAAATTTACACCTATCGAATTGTTGTCGTTTTCAACCTAGGAATAACTTAATATAGCCAAAGTGTACAGCTATCCGGGGCTTGGGCCACTGTGATAAAGTAAACATTGAGTCAAAAAGAGAAAATGCTGGTTACCAGCATTTTCTTCTTTTATCTCAATGTTTTCCGAAGCCAATTCTTTGATAAGTGCTTTGTCATGTTCAAGCAACATGGTAGTTTCAATGCCATGATAAAAGGGTTATACTTACATGCTAGCCTGTCCACTTTGAAGCCGGCCTCGACTCGAAATGGGTACACAATAGCACGTACATCCCATCCAAACTAAATTCCATGCCTGAAATATATTCAAAGACAAAGACAGACCAAACCATTGCTTTAGCGACGATGGACTTCTTGAAACCATTTTTCTTCTTGTAACCAGCACTTTCTTCTTTTGTCCCAATGTTTTCCAGAGCCAATTTCTTTCATAAGTGCTTTGTCATGTTCAAGCAACAAAGGAGTTGCATCGCCATGATAAAACGGTTACACTTATCGCCATGATAACAGGCGCTTTACCCATGACGGCAACCAAGTTTCATGCTAAACAAGACGTACACCAAATTTACACCTATGGAATTGTTGGAACCAGCACTTTCTTCTTTTGTCCCAATGTTTACCAGAGCTAATTTCTTTCATAAGTGCTTTGTCATGTTCAAGCAACAAAGGAGTTCCACCGCCATGATAAAATGGTTACACTTACCGCCATGACAACAGGCGCTTTACCCATGACGGCAACCAAGTTTGATGCTAAACAAGACGTACACCAAATTTACACCTATCGAATTGTTGTCGTTTTCAACCTAGGAATAACTTAATATAGCCAAAGTGTACAGCTATCCGGGGCTTGGGCCACTGTGATAAAGTAAACATTGAGTCAAAAAGAGAAAATGCTGGTTACCAGCATTTTCTTCTTTTATCTCAATGTTTTCCGAAGCCAATTCTTTGATAAGTGCTTTGTCATGTTCAAGCAACATGGTAGTTTCAATGCCATGATAAAAGGGTTATACTTACATGCTAGCCTGTCCACTTTGAAGCCGGCCTCGACTCGAAATGGGTACACAATAGCACGTACATCCCATCCAAACTAAATTCCATGCCTGAAATATATTCAAAGACAAAGACAGACCAAACCATTGCTTTAGCGACGATGGACTTCTTGAAACCATTTTTCTTCTTGTAACCAGCACTTTCTTCTTTTGTCCCAATGTTTTCCAGAGCCAATTTCTTTCATAAGTGCTTTGTCATGTTCAAGCAACAAAGGAGTTGCATCGCCATGATAAAACGGTTACACTTATCGCCATGATAACAGGCGCTTTACCCATGACGGCAACCAAGTTTCATGCTAAACAAGACGTACACCAAATTTACACCTATGGAATTGTTGGAACCAGCACTTTCTTCTTTTGTCCCAATGTTTACCAGAGCTAATTTCTTTCATAAGTGCTTTGTCATGTTCAAGCAACAAAGGAGTTCCACCGCCATGATAAAATGGTTACACTTACCGCCATGACAACAGGCGCTTTACCCATGACGGCAACCAAGTTTGATGCTAAACAAGACGTACACCAAATTTACACCTATCGAATTGTTGTCGTTTTCAACCTAGGAATAACTTAATATAGCCAAAGTGTACAGCTATCCGGGGCTTGGGCCACTGTGATAAAGTAAACATTGAGTCAAAAAGAGAAAATGCTGGTTACCAGCATTTTCTTCTTTTATCTCAATGTTTTCCGAAGCCAATTCTTTGATAAGTGCTTTGTCATGTTCAAGCAACATGGTAGTTTCAATGCCATGATAAAAGGGTTATACTTACATGCTAGCCTGTCCACTTTGAAGCCGGCCTCGACTCGAAATGGGTACACAATAGCACGTACATCCCATCCAAACTAAATTCCATGCCTGAAATATATTCAAAGACAAAGACAGACCAAACCATTGCTTTAGCGACGATGGACTTCTTGAAACCATTTTTCTTCTTGTAACCAGCACTTTCTTCTTTTGTCCCAATGTTTTCCAGAGCCAATTTCTTTCATAAGTGCTTTGTCATGTTCAAGCAACAAAGGAGTTGCATCGCCATGATAAAACGGTTACACTTATCGCCATGATAACAGGCGCTTTACCCATGACGGCAACCAAGTTTCATGCTAAACAAGACGTACACCAAATTTACACCTATGGAATTGTTGGAACCAGCACTTTCTTCTTTTGTCCCAATGTTTACCAGAGCTAATTTCTTTCATAAGTGCTTTGTCATGTTCAAGCAACAAAGGAGTTCCACCGCCATGATAAAATGGTTACACTTACCGCCATGACAACAGGCGCTTTACCCATGACGGCAACCAAGTTTGATGCTAAACAAGACGTACACCAAATTTACACCTATCGAATTGTTGTCGTTTTCAACCTAGGAATAACTTAATATAGCCAAAGTGTACAGCTATCCGGGGCTTGGGCCACTGTGATAAAGTAAACATTGAGTCAAAAAGAGAAAATGCTGGTTACCAGCATTTTCTTCTTTTATCTCAATGTTTTCCGAAGCCAATTCTTTGATAAGTGCTTTGTCATGTTCAAGCAACATGGTAGTTTCAATGCCATGATAAAAGGGTTATACTTACATGCTAGCCTGTCCACTTTGAAGCCGGCCTCGACTCGAAATGGGTACACAATAGCATGTACATCCCATCCAAACTAAATTCCATGCCTGAAATATATTCAAAGACAAAGACAGACCAAACCATTGCTTTAGCGACGATGGACTTCTTGAAACCATTTTTCTTCTTGTAACCAGCACTTTCTTCTTTTGTCCCAATGTTTTCCAGAGCCAATTTCTTTCATAAGTGCTTTGTCATGTTCAAGCAACAAAAGAGTTGCATCGCCATGATAAAACGGTTACACTTATTGCCATGATAACAGGCGCTTTACCCATGACGGCAACCAAGTTTCATGCTAAACAAGACGTACACCAAATTTACACCTATGGAATTGTTGGAACCAGCACTTTCTTCTTTTGTCCCAATGTTTACCTGAGCTAATTTCTTTCATAAGTGCTTTGTCATGTTCAAGCAACAAAGGAGTTCCACCGCCATGATAAAATGGTTACACTTACCGCCATGACAACAGGCGCTTTACCCATGACGGCAACCAAGTTTGATGCTAAACAAGACGTACACCAAATTTACACCTATCGAATTGTTGTCGTTTTCAACCTAGGAATAACTTAATATAGCCAAAGTGTACAGCTATCCGGGGCTTGGGCCACTGTGATAAAGTAAACATTGAGTCAAAAAGAGAAAATGCTGGTTACCAGCATTTTCTTCTTTTATCTCAATGTTTTCCGAAGCCAATTCTTTGATAAGTGCTTTGTCATGTTCAAGCAACATGGTAGTTTCATTGCCATGATAAAAGGGTTATACTTACATGCTAGCCTGTCAACTTTGAAGCCGGCCTCGACTCGAAATGGGTACACAATAGCACGTACATCCCATCCAAACTAAATTCCATGCCTGAAATATATTCAAAGACAAAGACAGACCAAACCATTGCTTTAGCGACCATGGACTTCTTGAAACCATTTTTCTTCTTGTAACCAGCACTTTCTTCTTTTGTCCCAATGTTTTCCAGAGCCAATTTCTTTCATAAGTGCTTTGTCATGTTCAAGCAACAAAGGAGTTGCATCGCCATGATAAAACGGTTACACTTATCGCCATGATAACAGGCGCTTTACCCATGACGGCAACCAAGTTTCATGCTAAACAAGACGTACACCAAATTTACACCTATGGAATTGTTGGAACCAGCACTTTCTTCTTTTGTCCCAATGTTTACCAGAGCTAATTTCTTTCATAAGTGCTTTGTCATGTTCAAGCAACAAAGGAGTTCCACCGCCATGATAAAATGGTTACACTTACCGCCATGACAACAGGCGCTTTACCCATGACGGCAACCAAGTTTGATGCTAAACAAGACGTACACCAAATTTACACCTATCGAATTGTTGTCGTTTTCAACCTAGGAATAACTTAATATAGCCAAAGTGTACAGCTATCCGGGGCTTGGGCCACTGTGATAAAGTAAACATTGAGTCAAAAAGAGAAAATGCTGGTTACCAGCATTTTCTTCTTTTATCTCAATGTTTTCCGAAGCCAATTCTTTGATAAGTGCTTTGTCATGTTCAAGCAACATGGTAGTTTCATTGCCATGATAAAAGGGTTATACTTACATGCTAGCCTGTCAACTTTGAAGCCGGCCTCGACTCGAAATGGGTACACAATAGCACGTACATCCCATCCAAACTAAATTCCATGCCTGAAATATATTCAAAGACAAAGACAGACCAAACCATTGCTTTAGCGACCATGGACTTCTTGAAACCATTTTTCTTCTTGTAACCAGCACTTTCTTCTTTTGTCCCAATGTTTTCCAGAGCCAATTTCTTTCATAAGTGCTTTGTCATGTTCAAGCAACAAAGGAGTTGCATCGCCATGATAAAACGGTTACACTTATCGCCATGATAACAGGCGCTTTACCCATGACGGCAACCAAGTTTCATGCTAAACAAGACGTACACCAAATTTACACCTATGGAATTGTTGGAACCAGCACTTTCTTCTTTTGTCCCAATGTTTACCAGAGCTAATTTCTTTCATAAGTGCTTTGTCATGTTCAAGCAACAAAGGAGTTCCACCGCCATGATAAAATGGTTACACTTACCGCCATGACAACAGGCGCTTTACCCATGACGGCAACCAAGTTTGATGCTAAACAAGACGTACACCAAATTTACACCTATCGAATTGTTGTCGTTTTCAACCTAGGAATAACTTAATATAGCCAAAGTGTACAGCTATCCGGGGCTTGGGCCACTGTGATAAAGTAAACATTGAGTCAAAAAGAGAAAATGCTGGTTACCAGCATTTTCTTCTTTTATCTCAATGTTTTCCGAAGCCAATTCTTTGATAAGTGCTTTGTCATGTTCAAGCAACATGGTAGTTTCAATGCCATGATAAAAGGGTTATACTTACATGCTAGCCTGTCCACTTTGAAGCCAGCCTCGACTCGAAATGGGTACACAATAGCACGTACATCCCATCCAAACTAAATTCCATGCCTGAAATATATTCAAAGACAAAGACAGACCAAACCATTGCTTTAGCGACCATGGACTTCTTGAAACCATTTTTCTTCTTGTAACCAGCACTTTCTTCTTTTGTCCCAATGTTTTCCAGAGCCAATTTCTTTCATAAGTGCTTTGTCATGTTCAAGCAACAAAGGAGTTGCATCGCCATGATAAAACGGTTACACTTATCGCCATGATAACAGGCGCTTTACCCATGACGGCAACCAAGTTTCATGCTAAACAAGACGTACACCAAATTTACACCTATGGAATTGTTGGAACCAGCACTTTCTTCTTTTGTCCCAATGTTTACCAGAGCTAATTTCTTTCATAAGTGCTTTGTCATGTTCAAGCAACAAAGGAGTTCCACCGCCATGATAAAATGGTTACACTTACCGCCATGACAACAGGCGCTTTACCCATGACGGCAACCAAGTTTGATGCTAAACAAGACGTACACCAAATTTACACCTATCGAATTGTTGTCGTTTTCAACCTAGGAATAACTTAATATAGCCAAAGTGTACAGCTATCCGGGGCTTGGGCCACTGTGATAAAGTAAACATTGAGTCAAAAAGAGAAAATGCTGGTTACCAGCATTTTCTTCTTTTATCTCAATGTTTTCCGAAGCCAATTCTTTGATAAGTGCTTTGTCATGTTCAAGCAACATGGTAGTTTCAATGCCATGATAAAAGGGTTATACTTACATGCTAGCCTGTCCACTTTGAAGCCGGCCTCGACTCGAAATGGGTACACAATAGCACGTACATCCCATCCAAACTAAATTCCATGCCTGAAATATATTCAAAGACAAAGACAGACCAAACCATTGCTTTAGCGACGATGGACTTCTTGAAACCATTTTTCTTCTTGTAACCAGCACTTTCTTCTTTTGTCCCAATGTTTTCCAGAGCCAATTTCTTTCATAAGTGCTTTGTCATGTTCAAGCAACAAAAGAGTTGCATCGCCATGATAAAACGGTTACACTTATCGCCATGATAACAGGCGCTTTACCCATGACGGCAACCAAGTTTCATGCTAAACAAGACGTACACCAAATTTACACCTATGGAATTGTTGGAACCAGCACTTTCTTCTTTTGTCCCAATGTTTACCAGAGCTAATTTCTTTCATAAGTGCTTTGTCATGTTCAAGCAACAAAGGAGTTCCACCGCCATGATAAAATGGTTACACTTACCGCCATGACAACAGGCGCTTTACCCATGACGGCAACCAAGTTTGATGCTAAACAAGACGTACACCAAATTTACACCTATCGAATTGTTGTCGTTTTCAACCTAGGAATAACTTAATATAGCCAAAGTGTACAGCTATCCGGGGCTTGGGCCACTGTGATAAAGTAAACATTGAGTCAAAAAGAGAAAATGCTGGTTACCAGCATTTTCTTCTTTTATCTCAATGTTTTCCGAAGCCAATTCTTTGATAAGTGCTTTGTCATGTTCAAGCAACATGGTAGTTTCAATGCCATGATAAAAGAGTTATACTTACATGCTAGCCTGTCCACTTTGAAGCCGGCCTCGACTCGAAATGGGTACACAATAGCACGTACATCCCATCCAAACTAAATTCCATGCCTGAAATATATTCAAAGACAAAGACAGACCAAACCATTGCTTTAGCGACGATGGACTTCTTGAAACCATTTTTCTTCTTGTAACCAGCACTTTCTTCTTTTGTCCCAATGTTTTCCAGAGCCAATTTCTTTCATAAGTGCTTTGTCATGTTCAAGCAACAAAGGAGTTGCATCGCCATGATAAAACGGTTACACTTATCGCCATGATAACAGGCGCTTTACCCATGACGGCAACCAAGTTTCATGCTAAACAAGACGTACACCAAATTTACACCTATGGAATTGTTGGAACCAGCACTTTCTTCTTTTGTCCCAATGTTTACCAGAGCTAATTTCTTTCATAAGTGCTTTGTCATGTTCAAGCAACAAAGGAGTTCCACCGCCATGATAAAATGGTTACACTTACCGCCATGACAACAGGCGCTTTACCCATGACGGCAACCAAGTTTGATGCTAAACAAGACGTACACCAAAT
Organism: Fragum sueziense; assembly: GCA_963680895.1. Classification (NCBI taxonomy): domain Eukaryota; kingdom Metazoa; phylum Mollusca; class Bivalvia; order Cardiida; family Cardiidae; genus Fragum; species Fragum sueziense. The sequence continues at coordinate 32,832,271 of OY804598.1, read as the reverse complement.
TTACACCTATCGAATTGTTGTCGTTTTCAACCTAGGAATAACTTAATATAGCCAAAGTGTACAGCTATCCGGGGCTTGGGCCACTGTGATAAAGTAAACATTGAGTCAAAAAGAGAAAATGCTGGTTACCAGCATTTTCTTCTTTTATCTCAATGTTTTCCGAAGCCAATTCTTTGATAAGTGCTTTGTCATGTTCAAGCAACATGGTAGTTTCAATGCCATGATAAAAGGGTTATACTTACATGCTAGCCTGTCCACTTTGAAGCCGGCCTCGACTCGAAATGGGTACACAATAGCACGTACATCCCATCCAAACTAAATTCCATGCCTGAAATATATTCAAAGACAAAGACAGACCAAACCATTGCTTTAGCGACGATGGACTTCTTGAAACCATTTTTCTTCTTGTAACCAGCACTTTCTTCTTTTGTCCCAATGTTTTCCAGAGCCAATTTCTTTCATAAGTGCTTTGTCATGTTCAAGCAACAAAGGAGTTGCATCGCCATGATAAAACGGTTACACTTATCGCCATGATAACAGGCGCTTTACCCATGACGGCAACCAAGTTTCATGCTAAACAAGACGTACACCAAATTTACACCTATGGAATTGTTGGAACCAGCACTTTCTTCTTTTGTCCCAATGTTTACCTGAGCTAATTTCTTTCATAAGTGCTTTGTCATGTTCAAGCAACAAAGGAGTTCCACCGCCATGATAAAATGGTTACACTTACCGCCATGACAACAGGCGCTTTACCCATGACGGCAACCAAGTTTGATGCTAAACAAGACGTACACCAAATTTACACCTATCGAATTGTTGTCGTTTTCAACCTAGGAATAACTTAATATAGCCAAAGTGTACAGCTATCCGGGGCTTGGGCCACTGTGATAAAGTAAACATTGAGTCAAAAAGAGAAAATGCTGGTTACCAGCATTTTCTTCTTTTATCTCAATGTTTTCCGAAGCCGATTCTTTGATAAGTGCTTTGTCATGTTCAAGCAACATGGTAGTTTCAATGCCATGATAAAAGGGTTATACTTACATGCTAGCCTGTCCACTTTGAAGCCGGCCTCGACTCGAAATGGGTACACAATAGCACGTACATCCCATCCAAACTAAATTCCATGCCTGAAATATATTCAAAGACAAAGACAGACCAAACCATTGCTTTAGCGACGATGGACTTCTTGAAACCATTTTTCTTCTTGTAACCAGCACTTTCTTCTTTTGTCCCAATGTTTTCCAGAGCCAATTTCTTTCATAAGTGCTTTGTCATGTTCAAGCAACAAAAGAGTTGCATCGCCATGATAAAACGGTTACACTTATCGCCATGATAACAGGCGCTTTACCCATGACGGCAACCAAGTTTCATGCTAAACAAGACGTACACCAAATTTACACCTATGGAATTGTTGGAACCAGCACTTTCTTCTTTTGTCCCAATGTTTACCAGAGCTAATTTCTTTCATAAGTGCTTTGTCATGTTCAAGCAACAAAGGAGTTCCACCGCCATGATAAAATGGTTACACTTACCGCCATGACAACAGGCGCTTTACCCATGACGGCAACCAAGTTTGATGCTAAACAAGACGTACACCAAATTTACACCTATCGAATTGTTGTCGTTTTCAACCTAGGAATAACTTAATATAGCCAAAGTGTACAGCTATCCGGGGCTTGGGCCACTGTGATAAAGTAAACATTGAGTCAAAAAGAGAAAATGCTGGTTACCAGCATTTTCTTCTTTTATCTCAATGTTTTCCGAAGCCAATTCTTTGATAAGTGCTTTGTCATGTTCAAGCAACATGGTAGTTTCAATGCCATGATAAAAGGGTTATACTTACATGCTAGCCTGTCCACTTTGAAGCCGGCCTCGACTCGAAATGGGTACACAATAGCACGTACATCCCATCCAAACTAAATTCCATGCCTGAAATATATTCAAAGACAAAGACAGACCAAACCATTGCTTTAGCGACGATGGACTTCTTGAAACCATTTTTCTTCTTGTAACCAGCACTTTCTTCTTTTGTCCCAATGTTTTCCAGAGCCAATTTCTTTCATAAGTGCTTTGTCATGTTCAAGCAACAAAGGAGTTGCATCGCCATGATAAAACGGTTACACTTATCGCCATGATAACAGGCGTTTTACCCATGACGGCAACCAAGTTTCATGCTAAACAAGACGTACACCAAATTTACACCTATGGAATTGTTGGAACCAGCACTTTCTTCTTTTGTCCCAATGTTTACCAGAGCTAATTTCTTTCATAAGTGCTTTGTCATGTTCAAGCAACAAAGGAGTTCCACCGCCATGATAAAATGGTTACACTTACCGCCATGACAACAGGCGCTTTACCCATGACGGCAACCAAGTTTGATGCTAAACAAGACGTACACCAAATTTACACCTATCGAATTGTTGTCGTTTTCAACCTAGGAATAACTTAATATAGCCAAAGTGTACAGCTATCCGGGGCTTGGGCCACTGTGATAAAGTAAACATTGAGTCAAAAAGAGAAAATGCTGGTTACCAGCATTTTCTTCTTTTATCTCAATGTTTTCCGAAGCCAATTCTTTGATAAGTGCTTTGTCATGTTCAAGCAACATGGTAGTTTCAATGCCATGATAAAAGGGTTATACTTACATGCTAGCCTGTCCACTTTGAAGCCGGCCTCGACTCGAAATGGGTACACAATAGCACGTACATCCCATCCAAACTAAATTCCATGCCTGAAATATATTCAAAGACAAAGACAGACCAAACCATTGCTTTAGCGACGATGGACTTCTTGAAACCATTTTTCTTCTTGTAACCAGCACTTTCTTCTTTTGTCCCAATGTTTTCCAGAGCCAATTTCTTTCATAAGTGCTTTGTCATGTTCAAGCAACAAAGGAGTTGCATCGCCATGATAAAACGGTTACACTTATCGCCATGATAACAGGCGCTTTACCCATGACGGCAACCAAGTTTCATGCTAAACAAGACGTACACCAAATTTACACCTATGGAATTGTTGGAACCAGCACTTTCTTCTTTTGTCCCAATGTTTACCAGAGCTAATTTCTTTCATAAGTGCTTTGTCATGTTCAAGCAACAAAGGAGTTCCACCGCCATGATAAAATGGTTACACTTACCGCCATGACAACAGGCGCTTTACCCATGACGGCAACCAAGTTTGATGCTAAACAAGACGTACACCAAATTTACACCTATCGAATTGTTGTCGTTTTCAACCTAGGAATAACTTAATATAGCCAAAGTGTACAGCTATCCGGGGCTTGGGCCACTGTGATAAAGTAAACATTGAGTCAAAAAGAGAAAATGCTGGTTACCAGCATTTTCTTCTTTTATCTCAATGTTTTCCGAATCCAATTCTTTGATAAGTGCTTTGTCATGTTCAAGCAACATGGTAGTTTCAATGCCATGATAAAAGGGTTATACTTAGATGCTAGCCTGTCCACTTTGAAGCCGGCCTCGACTCGAAATGGGTACACAATAGCACGTACATCCCATCCAAACTAAATTCCATGCCTGAAATATATTCAAAGACAAAGACAGACCAAACCATTGCTTTAGCGACGATGGACTTCTTGAAACCATTTTTCTTCTTGTAACCAGCACTTTCTTCTTTTGTCCCAATGTTTTCCAGAGCCAATTTCTTTCATAAGTGCTTTGTCATGTTCAAGCAACAAAGGAGTTGCATCGCCATGATAAAACGGTTACACTTATCGCCATGATAACAGGCGCTTTACCCATGACGGCAACCAAGTTTCATGCTAAACAAGACGTACACCAAATTTACACCTATGGAATTGTTGGAACCAGCACTTTCTTCTTTTGTCCCAATGTTTACCAGAGCTAATTTCTTTCATAAGTGCTTTGTCATGTTCAAGCAACAAAGGAGTTCCACCGCCATGATAAAATGGTTACACTTACCGCCATGACAACAGGCGCTTTACCCATGACGGCAACCAAGTTTGATGCTAAACAAGACGTACACCAAATTTACACCTATCGAATTGTTGTCGTTTTCAACCTAGGAATAACTTAATATAGCCAAAGTGTACAGCTATCCGGGGCTTGGGCCACTGTGATAAAGTAAACATTGAGTCAAAAAGAGAAAATGCTGGTTACCAGCATTTTCTTCTTTTATCTCAATGTTTTCCGAAGCCAATTCTTTGATAAGTGCTTTGTCATGTTCAAGCAACATGGTAGTTTCAATGCCATGATAAAAGGGTTATACTTACATGCTAGCCTGTCCACTTTGAAGCCGGCCTCGACTCGAAATGGGTACACAATAGCATGTACATCCCATCCAAACTAAATTCCATGCCTGAAATATATTCAAAGACAAAGACAGACCAAACCATTGCTTTAGCGACGATGGACTTCTTGAAACCATTTTTCTTCTTGTAACCAGCACTTTCTTCTTTTGTCCCAATGTTTTCCAGAGCCAATTTCTTTCATAAGTGCTTTGTCATGTTCAAGCAACAAAGGAGTTGCATCGCCATGATAAAACGGTTACACTTATCGCCATGATAACAGGCGCTTTACCCATGACGGCAACCAAGTTTCATGCTAAACAAGACGTACACCAAATTTACACCTATGGAATTGTTGGAACCAGCACTTTCTTCTTTTGTCCCAATGTTTACCAGAGCTAATTTCTTTCATAAGTGCTTTGTCATGTTCAAGCAACAAAGGAGTTCCACCGCCATGACAAAATGGTTACACTTACCGCCATGACAACAGGCGCTTTACCCATGACGGCAACCAAGTTTGATGCTAAACAAGACGTACACCAAATTTACACCTATCGAATTGTTGTCGTTTTCAACCTAGGAATAACTTAATATAGCCAAAGTGTACAGCTATCCGGGGCTTGGGCCACTGTGATAAAGTAAACATTGAGTCAAAAAGAGAAAATGCTGGTTACCAGCATTTTCTTCTTTTATCTCAATGTTTTCCGAAGCCAATTCTTTGATAAGTGCTTTGTCATGTTCAAGCAACATGGTAGTTTCAATGCCATGATAAAAGGGTTATACTTACATGCTAGCCTGTCCACTTTGAAGCCGGCCTCGACTCGAAATGGGTACACAATAGCACGTACATCCCATCCAAACTAAATTCCATGCCTGAAATATATTCAAAGACAAAGACAGACCAAACCATTGCTTTAGCGACGATGGACTTCTTGAAACCATTTTTCTTCTTGTAACCAGCACTTTCTTCTTTTGTCCCAATGTTTTCCAGAGCCAATTTCTTTCATAAGTGCTTTGTCATGTTCAAGCAACAAAGGAGTTGCATCGCCATGATAAAACGGTTACACTTATCGCCATGATAACAGGCGCTTTACCCATGACGGCAACCAAGTTTCATGCTAAACAAGACGTACACCAAATTTACACCTATGGAATTGTTGGAACCAGCACTTTCTTCTTTTGTCCCAATGTTTACCAGAGCTAATTTCTTTCATAAGTGCTTTGTCATGTTCAAGCAACAAAGGAGTTCCACCGCCATGATAAAATGGTTACACTTACCGCCATGACAACAGGCGCTTTACCCATGACGGCAACCAAGTTTGATGCTAAACAAGACGTACACCAAATTTACACCTATCGAATTGTTGTCGTTTTCAACCTAGGAATAACTTAATATAGCCAAAGTGTACAGCTATCCGGGGCTTGGGCCACTGTGATAAAGTAAACATTGAGTCAAAAAGAGAAAATGCTGGTTACCAGCATTTTCTTCTTTTATCTCAATGTTTTCCGAAGCCAATTCTTTGATAAGTGCTTTGTCATGTTCAAGCAACATGGTAGTTTCAATGCCATGATAAAAGAGTTATACTTACATGCTAGCCTGTCCACTTTGAAGCCGGCCTCGACTCGAAATGGGTACACAATAGCACGTACATCCCATCCAAACTAAATTCCATGCCTGAAATATATTCAAAGACAAAGACAGACCAAACCATTGCTTTAGCGACGATGGACTTCTTGAAACCATTTTTCTTCTTGTAACCAGCACTTTCTTCTTTTGTCCCAATGTTTTCCAGAGCCAATTTCTTTCATAAGTGCTTTGTCATGTTCAAGCAACAAAGGAGTTGCATCGCCATAATAAAACGGTTACACTTATCGCCATGATAACAGGCGCTTTACCCATGACGGCAACCAAGTTTCATGCTAAACAAGACGTACACCAAATTTACACCTATGGAATTGTTGGAACCAGCACTTTCTTCTTTTGTCCCAATGTTTACCAGAGCTAATTTCTTTCATAAGTGCTTTGTCATGTTCAAGCAACAAAGGAGTTCCACCGCCATGATAAAATGGTTACACTTACCGCCATGACAACAGGCGCTTTACCCATGACGGCAACCAAGTTTGATGCTAAACAAGACGTACACCAAATTTACACCTATCGAATTGTTGTCGTTTTCAACCTAGGAATAACTTAATATAGCCAAAGTGTACAGCTATCCGGGGCTTGGGCCACTGTGATAAAGTAAACATTGAGTCAAAAAGAGAAAATGCTGGTTACCAGCATTTTCTTCTTTTATCTCAATGTTTTCCGAAGCCAATTCTTTGATAAGTGCTTTGTCATGTTCAAGCAACATGGTAGTTTCAATGCCATGATAAAAGGGTTATACTTACATGCTAGCCTGTCCACTTTGAAGCCGGCCTCGACTCGAAATGGGTACACAATAGCACGTACATCCCATCCAAACTAAATTCCATGCCTGAAATATATTCAAAGACAAAGACAGACCAAACCATTGCTTTAGCGACGATGGACTTCTTGAAACCATTTTTCTTCTTGTAACCAGCACTTTCTTCTTTTGTCCCAATGTTTTCCAGAGCCAATTTCTTTCATAAGTGCTTTGTCATGTTCAAGCAACAAAGGAGTTGCATCGCCATGATAAAACGGTTACACTTATCGCCATGATAACAGGCGCTTTACCCATGACGGCAACCAAGTTTCATGCTAAACAAGACGTACACCAAATTTACACCTATGGAATTGTTGGAACCAGTACTTTCTTCTTTTGTCCCAATGTTTACCAGAGCTAATTTCTTTCATAAGTGCTTTGTCATGTTCAAGCAACAAAGGAGTTCCACCGCCATGATAAAATGGTTACACTTACCGCCATGACAACAGGCGCTTTACCCATGACGGCAACCAAGTTTGATGCTAAACAAGACGTACACCAAATTTACACCTATCGAATTGTTGTCGTTTTCAACCTAGGAATAACTTAATATAGCCAAAGTGTACAGCTATCCGGGGCTTGGGCCACTGTGATAAAGTAAACATTGAGTCAAAAAGAGAAAATGCTGGTTACCAGCATTTTCTTCTTTTATCTCAATGTTTTCCGAAGCCAATTCTTTGATAAGTGCTTTGTCATGTTCAAGCAACATGGTAGTTTCAATGCCATGATAAAAGGGTTATACTTACATGCTAGCCTGTCCACTTTGAAGCCGGCCTCGACTCGAAATGGGTACACAATAGCACGTACATCCCATCCAAACTAAATTCCATGCCTGAAATATATTCAAAGACAAAGACAGACCAAACCATTGCTTTAGCGACGATGGACTTCTTGAAACCATTTTTCTTCTTGTAACCAGCACTTTCTTCTTTTGTCCCAATGTTTTCCAGAGCCAATTTCTTTCATAAGTGCTTTGTCATGTTCAAGCAACAAAGGAGTTGCATCGCCATGATAAAACGGTTACACTTATCGCCATGATAACAGGCGCTTTACCCATGACGGCAACCAAGTTTCATGCTAAACAAGACGTACACCAAATTTACACCTATGGAATTGTTGGAACCAGCACTTTCTTCTTTTGTCCCAATGTTTACCAGAGCTAATTTCTTTCATAAGTGCTTTGTCATGTTCAAGCAACAAAGGAGTTCCACCGCCATGATAAAATGGTTACACTTACCGCCATGACAACAGGCGCTTTACCCATGACGGCAACCAAGTTTGATGCTAAACAAGACGTACACCAAATTTACACCTATCGAATTGTTGTCGTTTTCAACCTAGGAATAACTTAATATAGCCAAAGTGTACAGCTATCCGGGGCTTGGGCCACTGTGATAAAGTAAACATTGAGTCAAAAAGAGAAAATGCTGGTTACCAGCATTTTCTTCTTTTATCTCAATGTTTTCCGAAGCCAATTCTTTGATAAGTGCTTTGTCATGTTCAAGCAACATGGTAGTTTCAATGCCATGATAAAAGGGTTATACTTACATGCTAGCCTGTCCACTTTGAAGCCGGCCTCGACTCGAAATGGGTACACAATAGCACGTACATCCCATCCAAACTAAATTCCATGCCTGAAATATATTCAAAGACAAAGACAGACCAAACCATTGCTTTAGCGACGATGGACTTCTTGAAACCATTTTTCTTCTTGTAACCAGCACTTTCTTCTTTTGTCCCAATGTTTTCCAGAGCCAATTTCTTTCATAAGTGCTTTGTCATGTTCAAGCAACAAAGGAGTTGCATCGCCATGATAAAACGGTTACACTTATCGCCATGATAACAGGCGCTTTACCCATGACGGCAACCAAGTTTCATGCTAAACAAGACGTACACCAAATTTACACCTATGGAATTGTTGGAACCAGCACTTTCTTCTTTTGTCCCAATGTTTACCAGAGCTAATTTCTTTCATAAGTGCTTTGTCATGTTCAAGCAACAAAGGAGTTCCACCGCCATGATAAAATGGTTACACTTACCGCCATGACAACAGGCGCTTTACCCATGACGGCAACCAAGTTTGATGCTAAACAAGACGTACACCAAATTTACACCTATCGAATTGTTGTCGTTTTCAACCTAGGAATAACTTAATATAGCCAAAGTGTACAGCTATCCGGGGCTTGGGCCACTGTGATAAAGTAAACATTGAGTCAAAAAGAGAAAATGCTGGTTACCAGCATTTTCTTCTTTTATCTCAATGTTTTCCGAAGCCAATTCTTTGATAAGTGCTTTGTCATGTTCAAGCAACATGGTAGTTTCAATGCCATGATAAAAGGGTTATACTTACATGCTAGCCTGTCCACTTTGAAGCCGGCCTCGACTCGAAATGGGTACACAATAGCACGTACATCCCATCCAAACTAAATTCCATGCCTGAAATATATTCAAAGACAAAGACAGACCAAACCATTGCTTTAGCGACGATGGACTTCTTGAAACCATTTTTCTTCTTGTAACCAGCACTTTCTTCTTTTGTCCCAATGTTTTCCAGAGCCAATTTCTTTCATAAGTGCTTTGTCATGTTCAAGCAACAAAGGAGTTGCATCGCCATGATAAAACGGTTACACTTATCGCCATGATAACAGGCGCTTTACCCATGACGGCAACCAAGTTTCATGCTAAACAAGACGTACACCAAATTTACACCTATGGAATTGTTGGAACCAGCACTTTCTTCTTTTGTCCCAATGTTTACCAGAGCTAATTTCTTTCATAAGTGCTTTGTCATGTTCAAGCAACAAAGGAGTTCCACCGCCATGATAAAATGGTTACACTTACCGCCATGACAACAGGCGCTTTACCCATGACGGCAACCAAGTTTGATGCTAAACAAGACGTACACCAAATTTACACCTATCGAATTGTTGTCGTTTTCAACCTAGGAATAACTTAATATAGCCAAAGTGTACAGCTATCCGGGGCTTGGGCCACTGTGATAAAGTAAACATTGAGTCAAAAAGAGAAAATGCTGGTTACCAGCATTTTCTTCTTTTATCTCAATGTTTTCCGAAGCCAATTCTTTGATAAGTGCTTTGTCATGTTCAAGCAACATGGTAGTTTCAATGCCATGATAAAAGGGTTATACTTACATGCTAGCCTGTCCACTTTGAAGCCGGCCTCGACTCGAAATGGGTACACAATAGCACGTACATCCCATCCAAACTAAATTCCATGCCTGAAATATATTCAAAGACAAAGACAGACCAAACCATTGCTTTAGCGACGATGGACTTCTTGAAACCATTTTTCTTCTTGTAACCAGCACTTTCTTCTTTTGTCCCAATGTTTTCCAGAGCCAATTTCTTTCATAAGTGCTTTGTCATGTTCAAGCAACAAAGGAGTTGCATCGCCATGATAAAACGGTTACACTTATCGCCATGATAACAGGCGCTTTACCCATGACGGCAACCAAGTTTCATGCTAAACAAGACGTACACCAAATTTACACCTATGGAATTGTTGGAACCAGCACTTTCTTCTTTTGTCCCAATGTTTACCAGAGCTAATTTCTTTCATAAGTGCTTTGTCATGTTCAAGCAACAAAGGAGTTCCACCGCCATGATAAAATGGTTACACTTACCGCCATGACAACAGGCGCTTTACCCATGACGGCAACCAAGTTTGATGCTAAACAAGACGTACACCAAATTTACACCTATCGAATTGTTGTCGTTTTCAACCTAGGAATAACTTAATATAGCCAAAGTGTACAGCTATCCGGGGCTTGGGCCACTGTGATAAAGTAAACATTGAGTCAAAAAGAGAAAATGCTGGTTACCAGCATTTTCTTCTTTTATCTCAATGTTTTCCGAAGCCAATTCTTTGATAAGTGCTTTGTCATGTTCAAGCAACATGGTAGTTTCAATGCCATGATAAAAGGGTTATACTTACATGCTAGCCTGTCCACTTTGAAGCCGGCCTTGACTCGAAATGGGTACACAATAGCACGTACATCCCATCCAAACTAAATTCCATGCCTGAAATATATTCAAAGACAAAGACAGACCAAACCATTGCTTTAGCGACGATGGACTTCTTGAAACCATTTTTCTTCTTGTAACCAGCACTTTCTTCTTTTGTCCCAATGTTTTCCAGAGCCAATTTCTTTCATAAGTGCTTTGTCATGTTCAAGCAACAAAGGAGTTGCATCGCCATGATAAAACGGTTACACTTATCGCCATGATAACAGGCGCTTTACCCATGACGGCAACCAAGTTTCATGCTAAACAAGACGTACACCAAATTTACACCTATGGAATTGTTGGAACCAGCACTTTCTTCTTTTGTCCCAATGTTTACCAGAGCTAATTTCTTTCATAAGTGCTTTGTCATGTTCAAGCAACAAAGGAGTTCCACCGCCATGATAAAATGGTTACACTTACCGCCATGACAACAGGCGCTTTACCCATGACGGCAACCAAGTTTGATGCTAAACAAGACGTACACCAAATTTACACCTATCGAATTGTTGTCGTTTTCAACCTAGGAATAACTTAATATAGCCAAAGTGTACAGCTATCCGGGGCTTGGGCCACTGTGATAAAGTAAACATTGAGTCAAAAAGAGAAAATGCTGGTTACCAGCATTTTCTTCTTTTATCTCAATGTTTTCCGAAGCCAATTCTTTGATAAGTGCTTTGTCATGTTCAAGCAACATGATAGTTTCAATGCCATGATAAAAGGGTTATACTTACATGCTAGCCTGTCCACTTTGAAGCCGGCCTCGACTCGAAATGGGTACACAATAGCACGTACATCCCATCCAAACTAAATTCCATGCCTGAAATATATTCAAAGACAAAGACAGACCAAACCATTGCTTTAGCGACCATGGACTTCTTGAAACCATTTTTCTTCTTGTAACCAGCACTTTCTTCTTTTGTCCCAATGTTTTCCAGAGCCAATTTCTTTCATAAGTGCTTTGTCATGTTCAAGCAACAAAGGAGTTGCATCGCCATGATAAAACGGTTACACTTATCGCCATGATAACAGGCGCTTTACCCATGACGGCAACCAAGTTTCATGCTAAACAAGACGTACACCAAATTTACACCTATGGAATTGTTGGAACCAGCACTTTCTTCTTTTGTCCCAATGTTTACCAGAGCTAATTTCTTTCATAAGTGCTTTGTCATGTTCAAGCAACAAAGGAGTTCCACCGCCATGATAAAATGGTTACACTTACCGCCATGACAACAGGCGCTTTACCCATGACGGCAACCAAGTTTGATGCTAAACAAGACGTACACCAAATTTACACCTATCGAATTGTTGTCGTTTTCAACCTAGGAATAACTTAATATAGCCAAAGTGTACAGCTATCCGGGGCTTGGGCCACTGTGATAAAGTAAACATTGAGTCAAAAAGAGAAAATGCTGGTTACCAGCATTTTCTTCTTTTATCTCAATGTTTTCCGAAGCCAATTCTTTGATAAGTGCTTTGTCATGTTCAAGCAACATGGTAGTTTCAATGCCATGATAAAAGGGTTATACTTACATGCTAGCCTGTCCACTTTGAAGCCGGCCTCGACTCGAAATGGGTACACAATAGCACGTACATCCCATCCAAACTAAATTCCATGCCTGAAATATATTCAAAGACAAAGACAGACCAAACCATTGCTTTAGCGACGATGGACTTCTTGAAACCATTTTTCTTCTTGTAACCAGCACTTTCTTCTTTTGTCCCAATGTTTTCCAGAGCCAATTTCTTTCATAAGTGCTTTGTCATGTTCAAGCAACAAAGGAGTTGCATCGCCATGATAAAACGGTTACACTTATCGCCATGATAACAGGCGCTTTACCCATGACGGCAACCAAGTTTCATGCTAAACAAGACGTACACCAAATTTACACCTATGGAATTGTTGGAACCAGCACTTTCTTCTTTTGTCCCAATGTTTACCAGAGCTAATTTCTTTCATAAGTGCTTTGTCATGTTCAAGCAACAAAGGAGTTCCACCGCCATGATAAAATGGTTACACTTACCGCCATGACAACAGGCGCTTTACCCATGACGGCAACCAAGTTTGATGCTAAACAAGACGTACACCAAATTTACACCTATCGAATTGTTGTCGTTTTCAACCTAGGAATAACTTAATATAGCCAAAGTGTACAGCTATCCGGGGCTTGGGCCACTGTGATAAAGTAAACATTGAGTCAAAAAGAGAAAATGCTGGTTACCAGCATTTTCTTCTTTTATCTCAATGTTTTCCGAAGCCAATTCTTTGATAAGTGCTTTGTCATGTTCAAGCAACATGGTAGTTTCAATGCCATGATAAAAGGGTTATACTTACATGCTAGCCTGTCCACTTTGAAGCCGGCCTCGACTCGAAATGGGTACACAATAGCACGTACATCCCATCCAAACTAAATTCCATGCCTGAAATATATTCAAAGACAAAGACAGACCAAACCATTGCTTTAGCGACGATGGACTTCTTGAAACCATTTTTCTTCTTGTAACCAGCACTTTCTTCTTTTGTCCCAATGTTTTCCAGAGCCAATTTCTTTCATAAGTGCTTTGTCATGTTCAAGCAACAAAGGAGTTGCATCGCCATGATAAAACGGTTACACTTATCGCCATGATAACAGGCGCTTTACCCATGACGGCAACCAAGTTTCATGCTAAACAAGACGTACACCAAATTTACACCTATGGAATTGTTGGAACCAGCACTTTCTTCTTTTGTCCCAATGTTTACCAGAGCTAATTTCTTTCATAAGTGCTTTGTCATGTTCAAGCAACAAAGGAGTTCCACCGCCATGATAAAATGGTTACACTTACCGCCATGACAACAGGCGCTTTACCCATGACGGCAACCAAGTTTGATGCTAAACAAGACGTACACCAAATTTACACCTATCGAATTGTTGTCGTTTTCAACCTAGGAATAACTTAATATAGCCAAAGTGTACAGCTATCCGGGGCTTGGGCCACTGTGATAAAGTAAACATTGAGTCAAAAAGAGAAAATGCTGGTTACCAGCATTTTCTTCTTTTATCTCAATGTTTTCCGAAGCCAATTCTTTGATAAGTGCTTTGTCATGTTCAAGCAACATGGTAGTTTCAATGCCATGATAAAAGGGTTATACTTACATGCTAGCCTGTCCACTTTGAAGCCGGCCTCGACTCGAAATGGGTACACAATAGCACGTACATCCCATCCAAACTAAATTCCATGCCTGAAATATATTCAAAGACAAAGACAGACCAAACCATTGCTTTAGCGACGATGGACTTCTTGAAACCATTTTTCTTCTTGTAACCAGCACTTTCTTCTTTTGTCCCAATGTTTTCCAGAGCCAATTTCTTTCATAAGTGCTTTGTCATGTTCAAGCAACAAAGGAGTTGCATCGCCATGATAAAACGGTTACACTTATCGCCATGATAACAGGCGCTTTACCCATGACGGCAACCAAGTTTCATGCTAAACAAGACGTACACCAAATTTACACCTATGGAATTGTTGGAACCAGCACTTTCTTCTTTTGTCCCAATGTTTACCAGAGCTAATTTCTTTCATAAGTGCTTTGTCATGTTCAAGCAACAAAGGAGTTCCACCGCCATGATAAAATGGTTACACTTACCGCCATGACAACAGGCGCTTTACCCATGACGGCAACCAAGTTTGATGCTAAACAAGACGTACACCAAATTTACACCTATCGAATTGTTGTCGTTTTCAACCTAGGAATAACTTAATATAGCCAAAGTGTACAGCTATCCGGGGCTTGGGCCACTGTGATAAAGTAAACATTGAGTCAAAAAGAGAAAATGCTGGTTACCAGCATTTTCTTCTTTTATCTCAATGTTTTCCGAAGCCAATTCTTTGATAAGTGCTTTGTCATGTTCAAGCAACATGGTAGTTTCAATGCCATGATAAAAGGGTTATACTTACATGCTAGCCTGTCCACTTTGAAGCCGGCCTCGACTCGAAATGGGTACACAATAGCACGTACATCCCATCCAAACTAAATTCCATGCCTGAAATATATTCAAAGACAAAGACAGACCAAACCATTGCTTTAGCGACGATGGACTTCTTGAAACCATTTTTCTTCTTGTAACCAGCACTTTCTTCTTTTGTCCCAATGTTTTCCAGAGCCAATTTCTTTCATAAGTGCTTTGTCATGTTCAAGCAACAAAGGAGTTGCATCGCCATGATAAAACGGTTACACTTATCGCCATGATAACAGGCGCTTTACCCATGACGGCAACCAAGTTTCATGCTAAACAAGACGTACACCAAATTTACACCTATGGAATTGTTGGAACCAGCACTTTCTTCTTTTGTCCCAATGTTTACCAGAGCTAATTTCTTTCATAAGTGCTTTGTCATGTTCAAGCAACAAAGGAGTTCCACCGCCATGATAAAATGGTTACACTTACCGCCATGACAACAGGCGCTTTACCCATGACGGCAACCAAGTTTGATGCTAAACAAGACGTACACCAAATTTACACCTATCGAATTGTTGTCGTTTTCAACCTAGGAATAACTTAATATAGCCAAAGTGTACAGCTATCCGGGGCTTGGGCCACTGTGATAAAGTAAACATTGAGTCAAAAAGAGAAAATGCTGGTTACCAGCATTTTCTTCTTTTATCTCAATGTTTTCCGAAGCCAATTCTTTGATAAGTGCTTTGTCATGTTCAAGCAACATGGTAGTTTCAATGCCATGATAAAAGGGTTATACTTACATGCTAGCCTGTCCACTTTGAAGCCGGCCTCGACTCGAAATGGGTACACAATAGCACGTACATCCCATCCAAACTAAATTCCATGCCTGAAATATATTCAAAGACAAAGACAGACCAAACCATTGCTTTAGCGACGATGGACTTCTTGAAACCATTTTTCTTCTTGTAACCAGCACTTTCTTCTTTTGTCCCAATGTTTTCCAGAGCCAATTTCTTTCATAAGTGCTTTGTCATGTTCAAGCAACAAAGGAGTTGCATCGCCATGATAAAACGGTTACACTTATCGCCATGATAACAGGCGCTTTACCCATGACGGCAACCAAGTTTCATGCTAAACAAGACGTACACCAAATTTACACCTATGGAATTGTTGGAACCAGCACTTTCTTCTTTTGTCCCAATGTTTACCAGAGCTAATTTCTTTCATAAGTGCTTTGTCATGTTCAAGCAACAAAGGAGTTCCACCGCCATGATAAAATGGTTACACTTACTGCCATGACAACAGGCGCTTTACCCATGACGGCAACCAAGTTTGATGCTAAACAAGATGTACACCAAATTTACACCTATCGAATTGTTGTCGTTTTCAACCTAGGAATAACTTAATATAGCCAAAGTGTACAGCTATCCGGGGCTTGGGCCACTGTGATAAAGTAAACATTGAGTCAAAAAGAGAAAATGCTGGTTACCAGCATTTTCTTCTTTTATCTCAATGTTTTCCGAAGCCAATTCTTTGATAAGTGCTTTGTCATGTTCAAGCAACATGGTAGTTTCAATGCCATGATAAAAGGGTTATACTTACATGCTAGCCTGTCCACTTTGAAGCCGGCCTCGACTCGAAATGGGTACACAATAGCACGTACATCCCATCCAAACTAAATTCCATGCCTGAAATATATTCAAAGACAAAGACAGACCAAACCATTGCTTTAGCGACGATGGACTTCTTGAAACCATTTTTCTTCTTGTAACCAGCACTTTCTTCTTTTGTCCCAATGTTTTCCAGAGCCAATTTCTTTCATAAGTGCTTTGTCATGTTCAAGCAACAAAGGAGTTGCATCGCCATGATAAAACGGTTACACTTATCGCCATGATAACAGGCGCTTTACCCATGACGGCAACCAAGTTTCATGCTAAACAAGACGTACACCAAATTTACACCTATGGAATTGTTGGAACCAGCACTTTCTTCTTTTGTCCCAATGTTTACCAGAGCTAATTTCTTTCATAAGTGCTTTGTCATGTTCAAGCAACAAAGGAGTTCCACCGCCATGATAAAATGGTTACACTTACCGCCATGACAACAGGCGCTTTACCCATGACGGCAACCAAGTTTGATGCTAAACAAGACGTACACCAAATTTACACCTATCGAATTGTTGTCGTTTTCAACCTAGGAATAACTTAATATAGCCAAAGTGTACAGCTATCCGGGGCTTGGGCCACTGTGATAAAGTAAACATTGAGTCAAAAAGAGAAAATGCTGGTTACCAGCATTTTCTTCTTTTATCTCAATGTTTTCCGAAGCCAATTCTTTGATAAGTGCTTTGTCATGTTCAAGCAACATGGTAGTTTCAATGCCATGATAAAAGGGTTATACTTACATGCTAGCCTGTCCACTTTGAAGCCGGCCTCGACTCGAAATGGGTACACAATAGCACGTACATCCCATCCAAACTAAATTCCATGCCTGAAATATATTCAAAGACAAAGACAGACCAAACCATTGCTTTAGCGACGATGGACTTCTTGAAACCATTTTTCTTCTTGTAACCAGCACTTTCTTCTTTTGTCCCAATGTTTTCCAGAGCCAATTTCTTTCATAAGTGCTTTGTCATGTTCAAGCAACAAAGGAGTTGCATCGCCATGATAAAACGGTTACACTTATCGCCATGATAACAGGCGCTTTACCCATGACGGCAACCAAGTTTCAT
This sequence comes from Fragum sueziense, assembly GCA_963680895.1. NCBI lineage: Eukaryota > Metazoa > Mollusca > Bivalvia > Cardiida > Cardiidae > Fragum > Fragum sueziense. The sequence goes on along the minus strand of OY804598.1, from coordinate 32,814,857 downwards.
GCTAAACAAGACGTACACCAAATTTACACCTATGGAATTGTTGGAACCAGCACTTTCTTCTTTTGTCCCAATGTTTACCAGAGCTAATTTCTTTCATAAGTGCTTTGTCATGTTCAAGCAACAAAGGAGTTCCACCGCCATGATAAAATGGTTACACTTACCGCCATGACAACAGGCGCTTTACCCATGACGGCAACCAAGTTTGATGCTAAACAAGACGTACACCAAATTTACACCTATCGAATTGTTGTCGTTTTCAACCTAGGAATAACTTAATATAGCCAAAGTGTACAGCTATCCGGGGCTTGGGCCACTGTGATAAAGTAAACATTGAGTCAAAAAGAGAAAATGCTGGTTACCAGCATTTTCTTCTTTTATCTCAATGTTTTCCGAAGCCAATTCTTTGATAAGTGCTTTGTCATGTTCAAGCAACATGGTAGTTTCAATGCCATGATAAAAGGGTTATACTTACATGCTAGCCTGTCCACTTTGAAGCCGGCCTCGACTCGAAATGGGTACACAATAGCACGTACATCCCATCCAAACTAAATTCCATGCCTGAAATATATTCAAAGACAAAGACAGACCAAACCATTGCTTTAGCGACGATGGACTTCTTGAAACCATTTTTCTTCTTGTAACCAGCACTTTCTTCTTTTGTCCCAATGTTTTCCAGAGCCAATTTCTTTCATAAGTGCTTTGTCATGTTCAAGCAACAAAGGAGTTGCATCGCCATGATAAAACGGTTACACTTATCGCCATGATAACAGGCGTTTTACCCATGACGGCAACCAAGTTTCATGCTAAACAAGACGTACACCAAATTTACACCTATGGAATTGTTGGAACCAGCACTTTCTTCTTTTGTCCCAATGTTTACCAGAGCTAATTTCTTTCATAAGTGCTTTGTCATGTTCAAGCAACAAAGGAGTTCCACCGCCATGATAAAATGGTTACACTTACCGCCATGACAACAGGCGCTTTACCCATGACGGCAACCAAGTTTGATGCTAAACAAGACGTACACCAAATTTACACCTATCGAATTGTTGTCGTTTTCAACCTAGGAATAACTTAATATAGCCAAAGTGTACAGCTATCCGGGGCTTGGGCCACTGTGATAAAGTAAACATTGAGTCAAAAAGAGAAAATGCTGGTTACCAGCATTTTCTTCTTTTATCTCAATGTTTTCCGAAGCCAATTCTTTGATAAGTGCTTTGTCATGTTCAAGCAACATGGTAGTTTCAATGCCATGATAAAAGGGTTATACTTACATGCTAGCCTGTCCACTTTGAAGCCGGCCTCGACTCGAAATGGGTACACAATAGCACGTACATCCCATCCAAACTAAATTCCATGCCTGAAATATATTCAAAGACAAAGACAGACCAAACCATTGCTTTAGCGACGATGGACTTCTTGAAACCATTTTTCTTCTTGTAACCAGCACTTTCTTCTTTTGTCCCAATGTTTTCCAGAGCCAATTTCTTTCATAAGTGCTTTGTCATGTTCAAGCAACAAAGGAGTTGCATCGCCATGATAAAACGGTTACACTTATCGCCATGATAACAGGCGCTTTACCCATGACGGCAACCAAGTTTCATGCTAAACAAGACGTACACCAAATTTACACCTATGGAATTGTTGGAACCAGCACTTTCTTCTTTTGTCCCAATGTTTACCAGAGCTAATTTCTTTCATAAGTGCTTTGTCATGTTCAAGCAACAAAGGAGTTCCACCGCCATGATAAAATGGTTACACTTACCGCCATGACAACAGGCGCTTTACCCATGACGGCAACCAAGTTTGATGCTAAACAAGACGTACACCAAATTTACACCTATCGAATTGTTGTCGTTTTCAACCTAGGAATAACTTAATATAGCCAAAGTGTACAGCTATCCGGGGCTTGGGCCACTGTGATAAAGTAAACATTGAGTCAAAAAGAGAAAATGCTGGTTACCAGCATTTTCTTCTTTTATCTCAATGTTTTCCGAAGCCAATTCTTTGATAAGTGCTTTGTCATGTTCAAGCAACATGGTAGTTTCAATGCCATGATAAAAGGGTTATACTTACATGCTAGCCTGTCCACTTTGAAGCCGGCCTCGACTCGAAATGGGTACACAATAGCACGTACATCCCATCCAAACTAAATTCCATGCCTGAAATATATTCAAAGACAAAGACAGACCAAACCATTGCTTTAGCGACGATGGACTTCTTGAAACCATTTTTCTTCTTGTAACCAGCACTTTCTTCTTTTGTCCCAATGTTTTCCAGAGCCAATTTCTTTCATAAGTGCTTTGTCATGTTCAAGCAACAAAGGAGTTGCATCGCCATGATAAAACGGTTACACTTATCGCCATGATAACAGGCGCTTTACCCATGACGGCAACCAAGTTTCATGCTAAACAAGACGTACACCAAATTTACACCTATGGAATTGTTGGAACCAGCACTTTCTTCTTTTGTCCCAATGTTTACCAGAGCTAATTTCTTTCATAAGTGCTTTGTCATGTTCAAGCAACAAAGGAGTTCCACCGCCATGATAAAATGGTTACACTTACCGCCATGACAACAGGCGCTTTACCCATGACGGCAACCAAGTTTGATGCTAAACAAGACGTACACCAAATTTACACCTATCGAATTGTTGTCGTTTTCAACCTAGGAATAACTTAATATAGCCAAAGTGTACAGCTATCCGGGGCTTGGGCCACTGTGATAAAGTAAACATTGAGTCAAAAAGAGAAAATGCTGGTTACCAGCATTTTCTTCTTTTATCTCAATGTTTTCCGAAGCCAATTCTTTGATAAGTGCTTTGTCATGTTCAAGCAACATGGTAGTTTCAATGCCATGATAAAAGGGTTATACTTACATGCTAGCCTGTCCACTTTGAAGCCGGCCTCGACTCGAAATGGGTACACAATAGCACGTACATCCCATCCAATCTAAATTCCATGCCTGAAATATATTCAAAGACAAAGACAGACCAAACCATTGCTTTAGCGACGATGGACTTCTTGAAACCATTTTTCTTCTTGTAACCAGCACTTTCTTCTTTTGTCCCAATGTTTTCCAGAGCCAATTTCTTTCATAAGTGCTTTGTCATGTTCAAGCAACAAAGGAGTTGCATCGCCATGATAAAACGGTTACACTTATCGCCATGATAACAGGCGTTTTACCCATGACGGCAACCAAGTTTCATGCTAAACAAGACGTACACCAAATTTACACCTATGGAATTGTTGGAACCAGCACTTTCTTCTTTTGTCCCAATGTTTACCAGAGCTAATTTCTTTCATAAGTGCTTTGTCATGTTCAAGCAACAAAGGAGTTCCACCGCCATGATAAAATGGTTACACTTACCGCCATGACAACAGGCGCTTTACCCATGACGGCAACCAAGTTTGATGCTAAACAAGACGTACACCAAATTTACACCTATCGAATTGTTGTCGTTTTCAACCTAGGAATAACTTAATATAGCCAAAGTGTACAGCTATCCGGGGCTTGGGCCACTGTGATAAAGTAAACATTGAGTCAAAAAGAGAAAATGCTGGTTACCAGCATTTTCTTCTTTTATCTCAATGTTTTCCGAAGCCAATTCTTTGATAAGTGCTTTGTCATGTTCAAGCAACATGGTAGTTTCAATGCCATGATAAAAGGGTTATACTTACATGCTAGCCTGTCCACTTTGAAGCCGGCCTCGACTCGAAATGGGTACACAATAGCACGTACATCCCATCCAAACTAAATTCCATGCCTGAAATATATTCAAAGACAAAGACAGACCAAACCATTGCTTTAGCGACGATGGACTTCTTGAAACCATTTTTCTTCTTGTAACCAGCACTTTCTTCTTTTGTCCCAATGTTTTCCAGAGCCAATTTCTTTCATAAGTGCTTTGTCATGTTCAAGCAACAAAGGAGTTGCATCGCCATGATAAAACGGTTACACTTATCGCCATGATAACAGGCACTTTACCCATGACGGCAACCAAGTTTCATGCTAAACAAGACGTACACCAAATTTACACCTATGGAATTGTTGGAACCAGCACTTTCTTCTTTTGTCCCAATGTTTACCAGAGCTAATTTCTTTCATAAGTGCTTTGTCATGTTCAAGCAACAAAGGAGTTCCACCGCCATGATAAAATGGTTACACTTACCGCCATGACAACAGGCGCTTTACCCATGACGGCAACCAAGTTTGATGCTAAACAAGACGTACACCAAATTTACACCTATCGAATTGTTGTCGTTTTCAACCTAGGAATAACTTAATATAGCCAAAGTGTACAGCTATCCGGGGCTTGGGCCACTGTGATAAAGTAAACATTGAGTCAAAAAGAGAAAATGCTGGTTACCAGCATTTTCTTCTTTTATCTCAATGTTTTCCGAAGCCAATTCTTTGATAAGTGCTTTGTCATGTTCAAGCAACATGGTAGTTTCAATGCCATGATAAAAGGGTTATACTTACATGCTAGCCTGTCCACTTTGAAGCCGGCCTCGACTCGAAATGGGTACACAATAGCACGTACATCCCATCCAAACTAAATTCCATGCCTGAAATATATTCAAAGACAAAGACAGACCAAACCATTGCTTTAGCGACGATGGACTTCTTGAAACCATTTTTCTTCTTGTAACCAGCACTTTCTTCTTTTGTCCCAATGTTTTCCAGAGCCAATTTCTTTCATAAGTGCTTTGTCATGTTCAAGCAACAAAGGAGTTGCATCGCCATGATAAAACGGTTACACTTATCGCCATGATAACAGGCGCTTTACCCATGACGGCAACCAAGTTTCATGCTAAACAAGACGTACACCAAATTTACACCTATGGAATTGTTGGAACCAGCACTTTCTTCTTTTGTCCCAATGTTTACCAGAGCTAATTTCTTTCATAAGTGCTTTGTCATGTTCAAGCAACAAAGGAGTTCCACCGCCATGATAAAATGGTTACACTTACCGCCATGACAACAGGCGCTTTACCCATGACGGCAACCAAGTTTGATGCTAAACAAGACGTACACCAAATTTACACCTATCGAATTGTTGTCGTTTTCAACCTAGGAATAACTTAATATAGCCAAAGTGTACAGCTATCCGGGGCTTGGGCCACTGTGATAAAGTAAACATTGAGTCAAAAAGAGAAAATGCTGGTTACCAGCATTTTCTTCTTTTATCTCAATGTTTTCCGAAGCCAATTCTTTGATAAGTGCTTTGTCATGTTCAAGCAACATGGTAGTTTCAATGCCATGATAAAAGGGTTATACTTACATGCTAGCCTGTCCACTTTGAAGCCGGCCTCGACTCGAAATGGGTACACAATAGCACGTACATCCCATCCAAACTAAATTCCATGCCTGAAATATATTCAAAGACAAAGACAGACCAAACCATTGCTTTAGCGACGATGGACTTCTTGAAACCATTTTTCTTCTTGTAACCAGCACTTTCTTCTTTTGTCCCAATGTTTTCCAGAGCCAATTTCTTTCATAAGTGCTTTGTCATGTTCAAGCAACAAAGGAGTTGCATCGCCATGATAAAACGGTTACACTTATCGCCATGATAACAGGCGCTTTACCCATGACGGCAACCAAGTTTCATGCTAAACAAGACATACACCAAATTTACACCTATGGAATTGTTGGAACCAGCACTTTCTTCTTTTGTCCCAATGTTTACCAGAGCTAATTTCTTTCATAAGTGCTTTGTCATGTTCAAGCAACAAAGGAGTTCCACCGCCATGATAAAATGGTTACACTTACCGCCATGACAACAGGCGCTTTACCCATGACGGCAACCAAGTTTGATGCTAAACAAGACGTACACCAAATTTACACCTATCGAATTGTTGTCGTTTTCAACCTAGGAATAACTTAATATAGCCAAAGTGTACAGCTATCCGGGGCTTGGGCCACTGTGATAAAGTAAACATTGAGTCAAAAAGAGAAAATGCTGGTTACCAGCATTTTCTTCTTTTATCTCAATGTTTTCCGAAGCCAATTCTTTGATAAGTGCTTTGTCATGTTCAAGCAACATGGTAGTTTCAATGCCATGATAAAAGGGTTATACTTACATGCTAGCCTGTCCACTTTGAAGCCGGCCTCGACTCGAAATGGGTACACAATAGCACGTACATCCCATCCAATCTAAATTCCATGCCTGAAATATATTCAAAGACAAAGACAGACCAAACCATTGCTTTAGCGACGATGGACTTCTTGAAACCATTTTTCTTCTTGTAACCAGCACTTTCTTCTTTTGTCCCAATGTTTTCCAGAGCCAATTTCTTTCATAAGTGCTTTGTCATGTTCAAGCAACAAAGGAGTTGCATCGCCATGATAAAACGGTTACACTTATCGCCATGATAACAGGCGTTTTACCCATGACGGCAACCAAGTTTCATGCTAAACAAGACGTACACCAAATTTACACCTATGGAATTGTTGGAACCAGCACTTTCTTCTTTTGTCCCAATGTTTACCAGAGCTAATTTCTTTCATAAGTGCTTTGTCATGTTCAAGCAACAAAGGAGTTCCACCGCCATGATAAAATGGTTACACTTACCGCCATGACAACAGGCGCTTTACCCATGACGGCAACCAAGTTTGATGCTAAACAAGACGTACACCAAATTTACACCTATCGAATTGTTGTCGTTTTCAACCTAGGAATAACTTAATATAGCCAAAGTGTACAGCTATCCGGGGCTTGGGCCACTGTGATAAAGTAAACATTGAGTCAAAAAGAGAAAATGCTGGTTACCAGCATTTTCTTCTTTTATCTCAATGTTTTCCGAAGCCAATTCTTTGATAAGTGCTTTGTCATGTTCAAGCAACATGGTAGTTTCAATGCCATGATAAAAGAGTTATACTTACATGCTAGCCTGTCCACTTTGAAGCCGGCCTCGACTCGAAATGGGTACACAATAGCACGTACATCCCATCCAAACTAAATTCCATGCCTGAAATATATTCAAAGACAAAGACAGACCAAACCATTGCTTTAGCGACCATGGACTTCTTGAAACCATTTTTCTTCTTGTAACCAGCACTTTCTTCTTTTGTCCCAATGTTTTCCAGAGCCAATTTCTTTCATAAGTGCTTTGTCATGTTCAAGCAACAAAGGAGTTGCATCGCCATGATAAAACGGTTACACTTATCGCCATGATAACAGGCGCTTTACCCATGACGGCAACCAAGTTTCATGCTAAACAAGACGTACACCAAATTTACACCTATGGAATTGTTGGAACCAGCACTTTCTTCTTTTGTCCCAATGTTTACCAGAGCTAATTTCTTTCATAAGTGCTTTGTCATGTTCAAGCAACAAAGGAGTTCCACCGCCATGATAAAATGGTTACACTTACCGCCATGACAACAGCCGCTTTACCCATGACGGCAACCAAGTTTGATGCTAAACAAGACGTACACCAAATTTACACCTATCGAATTGTTGTCGTTTTCAACCTAGGAATAACTTAATATAGCCAAAGTGTACAGCTATCCGGGGCTTGGGCCACTGTGATAAAGTAAACATTGAGTCAAAAAGAGAAAATGCTGGTTACCAGCATTTTCTTCTTTTATCTCAATGTTTTCCGAAGCCAATTCTTTGATAAGTGCTTTGTCATGTTCAAGCAACATGGTAGTTTCAATGCCATGATAAAAGGGTTATACTTACATGCTAGCCTGTCCACTTTGAAGCCGGCCTCGACTCGAAATGGGTACACAATAGCACGTACATCCCATCCAAACTAAATTCCATGCCTGAAATATATTCAAAGACAAAGACAGACCAAACCATTGCTTTAGCGACGATGGACTTCTTGAAACCATTTTTCTTCTTGTAACCAGCACTTTCTTCTTTTGTCCCAATGTTTTCCAGAGCCAATTTCTTTCATAAGTGCTTTGTCATGTTCAAGCAACAAAGGAGTTGCATCGCCATGATAAAACGGTTACACTTATCGCCATGATAACAGGCGCTTTACCCATGACGGCAACCAAGTTTCATGCTAAACAAGACGTACACCAAATTTACACCTATGGAATTGTTGGAACCAGCACTTTCTTCTTTTGTCCCAATGTTTACCAGAGCTAATTTCTTTCATAAGTGCTTTGTCATGTTCAAGCAACAAAGGAGTTCCACCGCCATGATAAAATGGTTACACTTACCGCCATGACAACAGGCGCTTTACCCATGACGGCAACCAAGTTTGATGCTAAACAAGACGTACACCAAATTTACACCTATCGAATTGTTGTCGTTTTCAACCTAGGAATAACTTAATATAGCCAAAGTGTACAGCTATCCGGGGCTTGGGCCACTGTGATAAAGTAAACATTGAGTCAAAAAGAGAAAATGCTGGTTACCAGCATTTTCTTCTTTTATCTCAATGTTTTCCGAAGCCAATTCTTTGATAAGTGCTTTGTCATGTTCAAGCAACATGGTAGTTTCAATGCCATGATAAAAGGGTTATACTTACATGCTAGCCTGTCCACTTTGAAGCCGGCCTCGACTCGAAATGGGTACACAATAGCACGTACATCCCATCCAAACTAAATTCCATGCCTGAAATATATTCAAAGACAAAGACAGACCAAACCATTGCTTTAGCGACGATGGACTTCTTGAAACCATTTTTCTTCTTGTAACCAGCACTTTCTTCTTTTGTCCCAATGTTTTCCAGAGCCAATTTCTTTCATAAGTGCTTTGTCATGTTCAAGCAACAAAGGAGTTGCATCGCCATGATAAAACGGTTACACTTATCGCCATGATAACAGGCGCTTTACCCATGACGGCAACCAAGTTTCATGCTAAACAAGACGTACACCAAATTTACACCTATGGAATTGTTGGAACCAGCACTTTCTTCTTTTGTCCCAATGTTTACCAGAGCTAATTTCTTTCATAAGTGCTTTGTCATGTTCAAGCAACAAAGGAGTTCCACCGCCATGATAAAATGGTTACACTTACCGCCATGACAACAGGCGCTTTACCCATGACGGCAACCAAGTTTGATGCTAAACAAGACGTACACCAAATTTACACCTATCGAATTGTTGTCGTTTTCAACCTAGGAATAACTTAATATAGCCAAAGTGTACAGCTATCCGGGGCTTGGGCCACTGTGATAAAGTAAACATTGAGTCAAAAAGAGAAAATGCTGGTTACCAGCATTTTCTTCTTTTATCTCAATGTTTTCCGAAGCCAATTCTTTGATAAGTGCTTTGTCATGTTCAAGCAACATGGTAGTTTCAATGCCATGATAAAAGGGTTATACTTACATGCTAGCCTGTCCACTTTGAAGCCGGCCTCGACTCGAAATGGGTACACAATAGCATGTACATCCCATCCAAACTAAATTCCATGCCTGAAATATATTCAAAGACAAAGACAGACCAAACCATTGCTTTAGCGACGATGGACTTCTTGAAACCATTTTTCTTCTTGTAACCAGCACTTTCTTCTTTTGTCCCAATGTTTTCCAGAGCCAATTTCTTTCATAAGTGCTTTGTCATGTTCAAGCAACAAAAGAGTTGCATCGCCATGATAAAACGGTTACACTTATTGCCATGATAACAGGCGCTTTACCCATGACGGCAACCAAGTTTCATGCTAAACAAGACGTACACCAAATTTACACCTATGGAATTGTTGGAACCAGCACTTTCTTCTTTTGTCCCAATGTTTACCAGAGCTAATTTCTTTCATAAGTGCTTTGTCATGTTCAAGCAACAAAGGAGTTCCACCGCCATGATAAAATGGTTACACTTACCGCCATGACAACAGGCGCTTTACCCATGACGGCAACCAAGTTTGATGCTAAACAAGACGTACACCAAATTTACACCTATCGAATTGTTGTCGTTTTCAACCTAGGAATAACTTAATATAGCCAAAGTGTACAGCTATCCGGGGCTTGGGCCACTGTGATAAAGTAAACATTGAGTCAAAAAGAGAAAATGCTGGTTACCAGCATTTTCTTCTTTTATCTCAATGTTTTCCGAAGCCAATTCTTTGATAAGTGCTTTGTCATGTTCAAGCAACATGGTAGTTTCATTGCCATGATAAAAGGGTTATACTTACATGCTAGCCTGTCAACTTTGAAGCCGGCCTCGACTCGAAATGGGTACACAATAGCACGTACATCCCATCCAAACTAAATTCCATGCCTGAAATATATTCAAAGACAAAGACAGACCAAACCATTGCTTTAGCGACCATGGACTTCTTGAAACCATTTTTCTTCTTGTAACCAGCACTTTCTTCTTTTGTCCCAATGTTTTCCAGAGCCAATTTCTTTCATAAGTGCTTTGTCATGTTCAAGCAACAAAGGAGTTGCATCGCCATGATAAAACGGTTACACTTATCGCCATGATAACAGGCGCTTTACCCATGACGGCAACCAAGTTTCATGCTAAACAAGACGTACACCAAATTTACACCTATGGAATTGTTGGAACCAGCACTTTCTTCTTTTGTCCCAATGTTTACCAGAGCTAATTTCTTTCATAAGTGCTTTGTCATGTTCAAGCAACAAAGGAGTTCCACCGCCATGATAAAATGGTTACACTTACCGCCATGACAACAGGCGCTTTACCCATGACGGCAACCAAGTTTGATGCTAAACAAGACGTACACCAAATTTACACCTATCGAATTGTTGTCGTTTTCAACCTAGGAATAACTTAATATAGCCAAAGTGTACAGCTATCCGGGGCTTGGGCCACTGTGATAAAGTAAACATTGAGTCAAAAAGAGAAAATGCTGGTTACCAGCATTTTCTTCTTTTATCTCAATGTTTTCCGAAGCCAATTCTTTGATAAGTGCTTTGTCATGTTCAAGCAACATGGTAGTTTCATTGCCATGATAAAAGGGTTATACTTACATGCTAGCCTGTCAACTTTGAAGCCGGCCTCGACTCGAAATGGGTACACAATAGCACGTACATCCCATCCAAACTAAATTCCATGCCTGAAATATATTCAAAGACAAAGACAGACCAAACCATTGCTTTAGCGACCATGGACTTCTTGAAACCATTTTTCTTCTTGTAACCAGCACTTTCTTCTTTTGTCCCAATGTTTTCCAGAGCCAATTTCTTTCATAAGTGCTTTGTCATGTTCAAGCAACAAAGGAGTTGCATCGCCATGATAAAACGGTTACACTTATCGCCATGATAACAGGCGCTTTACCCATGACGGCAACCAAGTTTCATGCTAAACAAGACGTACACCAAATTTACACCTATGGAATTGTTGGAACCAGCACTTTCTTCTTTTGTCCCAATGTTTACCAGAGCTAATTTCTTTCATAAGTGCTTTGTCATGTTCAAGCAACAAAGGAGTTCCACCGCCATGATAAAATGGTTACACTTACCGCCATGACAACAGGCGCTTTACCCATGACGGCAACCAAGTTTGATGCTAAACAAGACGTACACCAAATTTACACCTATCGAATTGTTGTCGTTTTCAACCTAGGAATAACTTAATATAGCCAAAGTGTACAGCTATCCGGGGCTTGGGCCACTGTGATAAAGTAAACATTGAGTCAAAAAGAGAAAATGCTGGTTACCAGCATTTTCTTCTTTTATCTCAATGTTTTCCGAAGCCAATTCTTTGATAAGTGCTTTGTCATGTTCAAGCAACATGGTAGTTTCAATGCCATGATAAAAGGGTTATACTTACATGCTAGCCTGTCCACTTTGAAGCCAGCCTCGACTCGAAATGGGTACACAATAGCACGTACATCCCATCCAAACTAAATTCCATGCCTGAAATATATTCAAAGACAAAGACAGACCAAACCATTGCTTTAGCGACCATGGACTTCTTGAAACCATTTTTCTTCTTGTAACCAGCACTTTCTTCTTTTGTCCCAATGTTTTCCAGAGCCAATTTCTTTCATAAGTGCTTTGTCATGTTCAAGCAACAAAGGAGTTGCATCGCCATGATAAAACGGTTACACTTATCGCCATGATAACAGGCGCTTTACCCATGACGGCAACCAAGTTTCATGCTAAACAAGACGTACACCAAATTTACACCTATGGAATTGTTGGAACCAGCACTTTCTTCTTTTGTCCCAATGTTTACCAGAGCTAATTTCTTTCATAAGTGCTTTGTCATGTTCAAGCAACAAAGGAGTTCCACCGCCATGATAAAATGGTTACACTTACCGCCATGACAACAGGCGCTTTACCCATGACGGCAACCAAGTTTGATGCTAAACAAGACGTACACCAAATTTACACCTATCGAATTGTTGTCGTTTTCAACCTAGGAATAACTTAATATAGCCAAAGTGTACAGCTATCCGGGGCTTGGGCCACTGTGATAAAGTAAACATTGAGTCAAAAAGAGAAAATGCTGGTTACCAGCATTTTCTTCTTTTATCTCAATGTTTTCCGAAGCCAATTCTTTGATAAGTGCTTTGTCATGTTCAAGCAACATGGTAGTTTCAATGCCATGATAAAAGGGTTATACTTACATGCTAGCCTGTCCACTTTGAAGCCGGCCTCGACTCGAAATGGGTACACAATAGCACGTACATCCCATCCAAACTAAATTCCATGCCTGAAATATATTCAAAGACAAAGACAGACCAAACCATTGCTTTAGCGACGATGGACTTCTTGAAACCATTTTTCTTCTTGTAACCAGCACTTTCTTCTTTTGTCCCAATGTTTTCCAGAGCCAATTTCTTTCATAAGTGCTTTGTCATGTTCAAGCAACAAAAGAGTTGCATCGCCATGATAAAACGGTTACACTTATCGCCATGATAACAGGCGCTTTACCCATGACGGCAACCAAGTTTCATGCTAAACAAGACGTACACCAAATTTACACCTATGGAATTGTTGGAACCAGCACTTTCTTCTTTTGTCCCAATGTTTACCAGAGCTAATTTCTTTCATAAGTGCTTTGTCATGTTCAAGCAACAAAGGAGTTCCACCGCCATGATAAAATGGTTACACTTACCGCCATGACAACAGGCGCTTTACCCATGACGGCAACCAAGTTTGATGCTAAACAAGACGTACACCAAATTTACACCTATCGAATTGTTGTCGTTTTCAACCTAGGAATAACTTAATATAGCCAAAGTGTACAGCTATCCGGGGCTTGGGCCACTGTGATAAAGTAAACATTGAGTCAAAAAGAGAAAATGCTGGTTACCAGCATTTTCTTCTTTTATCTCAATGTTTTCCGAAGCCAATTCTTTGATAAGTGCTTTGTCATGTTCAAGCAACATGGTAGTTTCAATGCCATGATAAAAGAGTTATACTTACATGCTAGCCTGTCCACTTTGAAGCCGGCCTCGACTCGAAATGGGTACACAATAGCACGTACATCCCATCCAAACTAAATTCCATGCCTGAAATATATTCAAAGACAAAGACAGACCAAACCATTGCTTTAGCGACGATGGACTTCTTGAAACCATTTTTCTTCTTGTAACCAGCACTTTCTTCTTTTGTCCCAATGTTTTCCAGAGCCAATTTCTTTCATAAGTGCTTTGTCATGTTCAAGCAACAAAGGAGTTGCATCGCCATGATAAAACGGTTACACTTATCGCCATGATAACAGGCGCTTTACCCATGACGGCAACCAAGTTTCATGCTAAACAAGACGTACACCAAATTTACACCTATGGAATTGTTGGAACCAGCACTTTCTTCTTTTGTCCCAATGTTTACCAGAGCTAATTTCTTTCATAAGTGCTTTGTCATGTTCAAGCAACAAAGGAGTTCCACCGCCATGATAAAATGGTTACACTTACCGCCATGACAACAGGCGCTTTACCCATGACGGCAACCAAGTTTGATGCTAAACAAGACGTACACCAAATTTACACCTATCGAATTGTTGTCGTTTTCAACCTAGGAATAACTTAATATAGCCAAAGTGTACAGCTATCCGGGGCTTGGGCCACTGTGATAAAGTAAACATTGAGTCAAAAAGAGAAAATGCTGGTTACCAGCATTTTCTTCTTTTATCTCAATGTTTTCCGAAGCCAATTCTTTGATAAGTGCTTTGTCATGTTCAAGCAACATGGTAGTTTCAATGCCATGATAAAAGGGTTATACTTACATGCTAGCCTGTCCACTTTGAAGCCGGCCTCGACTCGAAATGGGTACACAATAGCACGTACATCCCATCCAAACTAAATTCCATGCCTGAAATATATTCAAAGACAAAGACAGACCAAACCATTGCTTTAGCGACGATGGACTTCTTGAAACCATTTTTCTTCTTGTAACCAGCACTTTCTTCTTTTGTCCCAATGTTTTCCAGAGCCAATTTCTTTCATAAGTGCTTTGTCATGTTCAAGCAACAAAGGAGTTGCATCGCCATGATAAAACGGTTACACTTATCGCCATGATAACAGGCGCTTTACCCATGACGGCAACCAAGTTTCATGCTAAACAAGACGTACACCAAATTTACACCTATGGAATTGTTGGAACCAGCACTTTCTTCTTTTGTCCCAATGTTTACCTGAGCTAATTTCTTTCATAAGTGCTTTGTCATGTTCAAGCAACAAAGGAGTTCCACCGCCATGATAAAATGGTTACACTTACCGCCATGACAACAGGCGCTTTACCCATGACGGCAACCAAGTTTGATGCTAAACAAGACGTACACCAAATTTACACCTATCGAATTGTTGTCGTTTTCAACCTAGGAATAACTTAATATAGCCAAAGTGTACAGCTATCCGGGGCTTGGGCCACTGTGATAAAGTAAACATTGAGTCAAAAAGAGAAAATGCTGGTTACCAGCATTTTCTTCTTTTATCTCAATGTTTTCCGAAGCCAATTCTTTGATAAGTGCTTTGTCATGTTCAAGCAACATGGTAGTTTCAATGCCATGATAAAAGGGTTATACTTACATGCTAGCCTGTCCACTTTGAAGCCGGCCTCGACTCGAAATGGGTACACAATAGCACGTACATCCCATCCAAACTAAATTCCATGCCTGAAATATATTCAAAGACAAAGACAGACCAAACCATTGCTTTAGCGACGATGGACTTCTTGAAACCATTTTTCTTCTTGTAACCAGCACTTTCTTCTTTTGTCCCAATGTTTTCCAGAGCCAATTTCTTTCATAAGTGCTTTGTCATGTTCAAGCAACAAAAGAGTTGCATCGCCATGATAAAACGGTTACACTTATCGCCATGATAACAGGCGCTTTACCCATGACGGCAACCAAGTTTCATGCTAAACAAGACGTACACCAAATTTACACCTATGGAATTGTTGGAACCAGCACTTTCTTCTTTTGTCCCAATGTTTACCAGAGCTAATTTCTTTCATAAGTGCTTTGTCATGTTCAAGCAACAAAGGAGTTCCACCGCCATGATAAAATGGTTACACTTACCGCCATGACAACAGGCGCTTTACCCATGACGGCAACCAAGTTTGATGCTAAACAAGACGTACACCAAATTTACACCTATCGAATTGTTGTCGTTTTCAACCTAGGAATAACTTAATATAGCCAAAGTGTACAGCTATCCGGGGCTTGGGCCACTGTGATAAAGTAAACATTGAGTCAAAAAGAGAAAATGCTGGTTACCAGCATTTTCTTCTTTTATCTCAATGTTTTCCGAAGCCAATTCTTTGATAAGTGCTTTGTCATGTTCAAGCAACATGGTAGTTTCAATGCCATGATAAAAGGGTTATACTTACATGCTAGCCTGTCCACTTTGAAGCCGGCCTCGACTCGAAATGGGTACACAATAGCACGTACATCCCATCCAAACTAAATTCCATGCCTGAAATATATTCAAAGACAAAGACAGACCAAACCATTGCTTTAGCGACGATGGACTTCTTGAAACCATTTTTCTTCTTGTAACCAGCACTTTCTTCTTTTGTCCCAATGTTTTCCAGAGCCAATTTCTTTCATAAGTGCTTTGTCATGTTCAAGCAACAAAGGAGTTGCATCGCCATGATAAAACGGTTACACTTATCGCCATGATAACAGGCGTTTTACCCATGACGGCAACCAAGTTTCATGCTAAACAAGACGTACACCAAATTTACACCTATGGAATTGTTGGAACCAGCACTTTCTTCTTTTGTCCCAATGTTTACCAGAGCTAATTTCTTTCATAAGTGCTTTGTCATGTTCAAGCAACAAAGGAGTTCCACCGCCATGATAAAATGGTTACACTTACCGCCATGACAACAGGCGCTTTACCCATGACGGCAACCAAGTTTGATGCTAAACAAGACGTACACCAAATTTACACCTATCGAATTGTTGTCGTTTTCAACCTAGGAATAACTTAATATAGCCAAAGTGTACAGCTATCCGGGGCTTGGGCCACTGTGATAAAGTAAACATTGAGTCAAAAAGAGAAAATGCTGGTTACCAGCATTTTCTTCTTTTATCTCAATGTTTTCCGAAGCCAATTCTTTGATAAGTGCTTTGTCATGTTCAAGCAACATGGTAGTTTCAATGCCATGATAAAAGGGTTATACTTACATGCTAGCCTGTCCACTTTGAAGCCGGCCTCGACTCGAAATGGGTACACAATAGCACGTACATCCCATCCAAACTAAATTCCATGCCTGAAATATATTCAAAGACAAAGACAGACCAAACCATTGCTTTAGCGACGATGGACTTCTTGAAACCATTTTTCTTCTTGTAACCAGCACTTTCTTCTTTTGTCCCAATGTTTTCCAGAGCCAATTTCTTTCATAAGTGCTTTGTCATGTTCAAGCAACAAAGGAGTTGCATCGCCATGATAAAACGGTTACACTTATCGCCATGATAACAGGCGCTTTACCCATGACGGCAACCAAGTTTCATGCTAAACAAGACGTACACCAAATTTACACCTATGGAATTGTTGGAACCAGCACTTTCTTCTTTTGTCCCAATGTTTACCAGAGCTAATTTCTTTCATAAGTGCTTTGTCATGTTCAAGCAACAAAGGAGTTCCACCGCCATGATAAAATGGTTACACTTACCGCCATGACAACAGGCGCTTTACCCATGACGGCAACCAAGTTTGATGCTAAACAAGACGTACACCAAATTTACACCTATCGAATTGTTGTCGTTTTCAACCTAGGAATAACTTAATATAGCCAAAGTGTACAGCTATCCGGGGCTTGGGCCACTGTGATAAAGTAAACATTGAGTCAAAAAGAGAAAATGCTGGTTACCAGCATTTTCTTCTTTTATCTCAATGTTTTCCGAAGCCAATTCTTTGATAAGTGCTTTGTCATGTTCAAGCAACATGGTAGTTTCAATGCCATGATAAAAGGGTTATACTTAGATGCTAGCCTGTCCACTTTGAAGCCGGCCTCGACTCGAAATGGGTACACAATAGCACGTACATCCCATCCAAACTAAATTCCATGCCTGAAATATATTCAAAGACAAAGACAGACCAAACCATTGCTTTAGCGACGATGGACTTCTTGAAACCATTTTTCTTCTTGTAACCAGCACTTTCTTCTTTTGTCCCAATGTTTTCCAGAGCCAATTTCTTTCATAAGTGCTTTGTCATGTTCAAGCAACAAAGGAGTTGCATCGCCATGATAAAACGGTTACACTTATCGCCATGATAACAGGCGCTTTACCCATGACGGCAACCAAGTTTCATGCTAAACAAGACGTACACCAAATTTACACCTATGGAATTGTTGGAACCAGCACTTTCTTCTTTTGTCCCAATGTTTACCAGAGCTAATTTCTTTCATAAGTGCTTTGTCATGTTCAAGCAACAAAGGAGTTCCACCGCCATGATAAAATGGTTACACTTACCGCCATGACAACAGGCGCTTTACCCATGACGGCAACCAAGTTTGATGCTAAACAAGACGTACACCAAATTTACACCTATCGAATTGTTGTCGTTTTCAACCTAGGAATAACTTAATATAGCCAAAGTGTACAGCTATCCGGGGCTTGGGCCACTGTGATAAAGTAAACATTGAGTCAAAAAGAGAAAATGCTGGTTACCAGCATTTTCTTCTTTTATCTCAATGTTTTCCGAAGCCAATTCTTTGATAAGTGCTTTGTCATGTTCAAGCAACATGGTAGTTTCAATGCCATGATAAAAGGGTTATACTTACATGCTAGCCTGTCCACTTTGAAGCCGGCCTCGACTCGAAATGGGTACACAATAGCACGTACATCCCATCCAAACTAAATTCCATGCCTGAAATATATTCAAAGACAAAGACAGACCAAACCATTGCTTTAGCGACGATGGACTTCTTGAAACCATTTTTCTTCTTGTAACCAGCACTTTCTTCTTTTGTCCCAATGTTTTCCAGAGCCAATTTCTTTCATAAGTGCTTTGTCATGTTCAAGCAACAAAGGAGTTGCATCGCCATGATAAAACGGTTACACTTATCGCCATGATAACAGGCGCTTTACCCATGACGGCAACCAAGTTTCATGCTAAACAAGACGTACACCAAATTTACACCTATGGAATTGTTGGAACCAGCACTTTCTTCTTTTGTCCCAATGTTTACCAGAGCTAATTTCTTTCATAAGTGCTTTGTCATGTTCAAGCAACAAAGGAGTTCCACCGCCATGATAAAATGGTTACACTTACCGCCATGACAACAGGCGCTTTACCCATGACGGCAACCAAGTTTGATGCTAAACAAGACGTACACCAAATTTACACCTATCGAATTGTTGTCGTTTTCAACCTAGGAATAACTTAATATAGCCAAAGTGTACAGCTATCCGGGGCTTGGGCCACTGTGATAAAGTAAACATTGAGTCAAAAAGAGAAAATGCTGGTTACCAGCATTTTCTTCTTTTATCTCAATGTTTTCCGAAGCCAATTCTTTGATAAGTGCTTTGTCATGTTCAAGCAACATGGTAGTTTCAATGCCATGATAAAAGGGTTATACTTACATGCTAGCCTGTCCACTTTGAAGCCGGCCTCGACTCGAAATGGGTACACAATAGCACGTACATCCCATCCAAACTAAATTCCATGCCTGAAATATATTCAAAGACAAAGACAGACCAAACCATTGCTTTAGCGACGATGGACTTCTTGAAACCATTTTTCTTCTTGTAACCAGCACTTTCTTCTTTTGTCCCAATGTTTTCCAGAGCCAATTTCTTTCATAAGTGCTTTGTCATGTTCAAGCAACAAAGGAGTTGCATCGCCATGATAAAACGGTTACACTTATCGCCATGATAACAGGCGCTTTACCCATGACGGCAACCAAGTTTCATGCTAAACAAGACGTACACCAAATTTACACCTATGGAATTGTTGGAACCAGCACTTTCTTCTTTTGTCCCAATGTTTACCAGAGCTAATTTCTTTCATAAGTGCTTTGTCATGTTCAAGCAACAAAGGAGTTCCACCGCCATGATAAAATGGTTACACTTACCGCCATGACAACAGGCGCTTTACCCATGACGGCAACCAAGTTTGATGCTAAACAAGACGTACACCAAATTTACACCTATCGAATTGTTGTCGTTTTCAACCTAGGAATAACTTAATATAGCCAAAGCGTACAGCTATCCGGGGCTTGGGCCACTGTGATAAAGTAAACATTGAGTCAAAAAGAGAAAATGCTGGTTACCAGCATTTTCTTCTTTTATCTCAATGTTTTCCGAAGCCAATTCTTTGATAAGTGCTTTGTCATGTTCAAGCAACATGGTAGTTTCAATGCCATGATAAAAGGGTTATACTTACATGCTAGCCTGTCCACTTTGAAGCCGGCCTCGACTCGAAATGGGTACACAATAGCACGTACATCCCATCCAAACTAAATTCCATGCCTGAAATATATTCAAAGACAAAGACAGACCAAACCATTGCTTTAGCGACGATGGACTTCTTGAAACCATTTTTCTTCTTGTAACCAGCACTTTCTTCTTTTGTCCCAATGTTTTCCAGAGCCAATTTCTTTCATAAGTGCTTTGTCATGTTCAAGCAACAAAGGAGTTGCATCGCCATGATAAAACGGTTACACTTATCGCCATGATAACAGGCGCTTTACCCATGACGGCAACCAAGTTTCATGCTAAACAAGACGTACACCAAATTTACACCTATGGAATTGTTGGAACCAGCACTTTCTTCTTTTGTCCCAATGTTTACCAGAGCTAATTTCTTTCATAAGTGCTTTGTCATGTTCAAGCAACAAAGGAGTTCCACCGCCATGATAAAATGGTTACACTTACCGCCATGACAACAGGCGCTTTACCCATGACGGCAACCAAGTTTGATGCTAAACAAGACGTACACCAAATTTACACCTATCGAATTGTTGTCGTTTTCAACCTAGGAATAACTTAATATAGCCAAAGTGTACAGCTATCCGGGGCTTGGGCCACTGTGATAAAGTAAACATTGAGTCAAAAAGAGAAAATGCTGGTTACCAGCATTTTCTTCTTTTATCTCAATGTTTTCCGAAGCCAATTCTTTGATAAGTGCTTTGTCATGTTCAAGCAACATGGTAGTTTCAATGCCATGATAAAAGGGTTATACTTACATGCTAGCCTGTCCACTTTGAAGCCGGCCTCGACTCGAAATGGGTACACAATAGCACGTACATCCCATCCAAACTAAATTCCATGCCTGAAATATATTCAAAGACAAAGACAGACCAAACCATTGCTTTAGCGACGATGGACTTCTTGAAACCATTTTTCTTCTTGTAACCAGCACTTTCTTCTTTTGTCCCAATGTTTTCCAGAGCCAATTTCTTTCATAAGTGCTTTGTCATGTTCAAGCAACAAAGGAGTTGCATCGCCATGATAAAACGGTTACACTTATCGCCATGATAACAGGCGCTTTACCCATGACGGCAACCAAGTTTCATGCTAAACAAGACGTACACCAAATTTACACCTATGGAATTGTTGGAACCAGCACTTTCTTCTTTTGTCCCAATGTTTACCAGAGCTAATTTCTTTCATAAGTGCTTTGTCATGTTCAAGCAACAAAGGAGTTCCACCGCCATGATAAAATGGTTACACTTACCGCCATGACAACAGGCGCTTTACCCATGACGGCAACCAAGTTTGATGCTAAACAAGACGTACACCAAATTTACACCTATCGAATTGTTGTCGTTTTCAACCTAGGAATAACTTAATATAGCCAAAGTGTACAGCTATCCGGGGCTTGGGCCACTGTGATAAAGTAAACATTGAGTCAAAAAGAGAAAATGCTGGTTACCAGCATTTTCTTCTTTTATCTCAATGTTTTCCGAAGCCAATTCTTTGATAAGTGCTTTGTCATGTTCAAGCAACATGGTAGTTTCAATGCCATGATAAAAGGGTTATACTTACATGCTAGCCTGTCCACTTTGAAGCCGGCCTCGACTCGAAATGGGTACACAATAGCACGTACATCCCATCCAAACTAAATTCCATGCCTGAAATATATTCAAAGACAAAGACAGACCAAACCATTGCTTTAGCGACGATGGACTTCTTGAAACCATTTTTCTTCTTGTAACCAGCACTTTCTTCTTTTGTCCCAATGTTTTCCAGAGCCAATTTCTTTCATAAGTGCTTTGTCATGTTCAAGCAACAAAGGAGTTGCATCGCCATGATAAAACGGTTACACTTATCGCCATGATAACAGGCGCTTTACCCATGACGGCAACCAAGTTTCATGCTAAACAAGACGTACACCAAATTTACACCTATGGAATTGTTGGAACCAGCACTTTCTTCTTTTGTTCCAATGTTTACCAGAGCTAATTTCTTTCATAAGTGCTTTGTCATGTTCAAGCAACAAAGGAGTTCCACCGCCATGATAAAATGGTTACACTTACCGCCATGACAACAGGCGCTTTACCCATGACGGCAACCAAGTTTGATGCTAAACAAGACGTACACCAAATTTACACCTATCGAATTGTTGTCGTTTTCAACCTAGGAATAACTTAATATAGCCAAAGTGTACAGCTATCCGGGGCTTGGGCCACTGTGATAAAGTAAACATTGAGTCAAAAAGAGAAAATGCTGGTTACCAGCATTTTCTTCTTTTATCTCAATGTTTTCCGAAGCCAATTCTTTGATAAGTGCTTTGTCATGTTCAAGCAACATGGTAGTTTCAATGCCATGATAAAAGGGTTATACTTACATGCTAGCCTGTCCACTTTGAAGCCGGCCTCGACTCGAAATGGGTACACAATAGCACGTACATCCCATCCAAACTAAATTCCATGCCTGAAATATATTCAAAGACAAAGACAGACCAAACCATTGCTTTAGCGACGATGGACTTCTTGAAACCATTTTTCTTCTTGTAACCAGCACTTTCTTCTTTTGTCCCAATGTTTTCCAGAGCCAATTTCTTTCATAAGTGCTTTGTCATGTTCAAGCAACAAAGGAGTTGCATCGCCATGATAAAACGGTTACACTTATCGCCATGATAACAGGCGCTTTACCCATGACGGCAACCAAGTTTCATGCTAAACAAGACGTACACCAAATTTACACCTATGGAATTGTTGGAACCAGCACTTTCTTCTTTTGTCCCAATGTTTACCAGAGCTAATTTCTTTCATAAGTGCTTTGTCATGTTCAAGCAACAAAGGAGTTCCACCGCCATGATAAAATGGTTACACTTACCGCCATGACAACAGGCGCTTTACCCATGACGGCAACCAAGTTTGATGCTAAACAAGACGTACACCAAATTTACACCTATCGAATTGTTGTCGTTTTCAACCTAGGAATAACTTAATATAGCCAAAGTGTACAGCTATCCGGGGCTTGGGCCACTGTGATAAAGTAAACATTGAGTCAAAAAGAGAAAATGCTGGTTACCAGCATTTTCTTCTTTTATCTCAATGTTTTCCGAAGCCAATTCTTTGATAAGTGCTTTGTCATGTTCAAGCAACATGGTAGTTTCAATGCCATGATAAAAGGGTTATACTTACATGCTAGCCTGTCCACTTTGAAGCCGGCCTCGACTCGAAATGGGTACACAATAGCACGTACATCCCATCCAAACTAAATTCCATGCCTGAAATATATTCAAAGACAAAGACAGACCAAACCATTGCTTTAGCGACGATGGACTTCTTGAAACCATTTTTCTTCTTGTAACCAGCACTTTCTTCTTTTGTCCCAATGTTTTCCAGAGCCAATTTCTTTCATAAGTGCTTTGTCATGTTCAAGCAACAAAGGAGTTGCATCGCCATGATAAAACGGTTACACTTATCGCCATGATAACAGGCGCTTTACCCATGACGGCAACCAAGTTTCATGCTAAACAAGACGTACACCAAATTTACACCTATGGAATTGTTGGAACCAGCACTTTCTTCTTTTGTCCCAATGTTTACCAGAGCTAATTTCTTTCATAAGTGCTTTGTCATGTTCAAGCAACAAAAGAGTTCCACCGCCATGATAAAATGGTTACACTTACCGCCATGACAACAGGCGCTTTACCCATGACGGCAACCAAGTTTGATGCTAAACAAGACGTACACCAAATTTACACCTATCGAATTGTTGTCGTTTTCAACCTAGGAATAACTTAATATAGCCAAAGTGTACAGCTATCCGGGGCTTGGGCCACTGTGATAAAGTAAACATTGAGTCAAAAAGAGAAAATGCTGGTTACCAGCATTTTCTTCTTTTATCTCAATGTTTTCCGAAGCCAATTCTTTGATAAGTGCTTTGTCATGTTCAAGCAACATGGTAGTTTCAATGCCATGATAAAAGGGTTATACTTACATGCTAGCCTGTCCACTTTGAAGCCGGCCTCGACTCGAAATGGGTACACAATAGCACGTACATCCCATCCAAACTAAATTCCATGCCTGAAATATATTCAAAGACAAAGACAGACCAAACCATTGCTTTAGCGACGATGGACTTCTTGAAACCATTTTTCTTCTTGTAACCAGCACTTTCTTCTTTTGTCCCAATGTTTTCCAGAGCCAATTTCTTTCATAAGTGCTTTGTCATGTTCAAGCAACAAAGGAGTTGCATCGCCATGATAAAACGGTTACACTTATCGCCATGATAACAGGCGCTTTACCCATGACGGCAACCAAGTTTCATGCTAAACAAGACGTACACCAAATTTACACCTATGGAATTGTTGGAACCAGCACTTTCTTCTTTTGTCCCAATGTTTACCAGAGCTAATTTCTTTCATAAGTGCTTTGTCATGTTCAAGCAACAAAGGAGTTCCACCGCCATGATAAAATGGTTACACTTACCGCCATGACAACAGGCGCTTTACCCATGACGGCAACCAAGTTTGATGCTAAACAAGACGTACACCAAATTTACACCTATCGAATTGTTGTCGTTTTCAACCTAGGAATAACTTAATATAGCCAAAGCGTACAGCTATCCGGGGCTTGGGCCACTGTGATAAAGTAAACATTGAGTCAAAAAGAGAAAATGCTGGTTACCAGCATTTTCTTCTTTTATCTCAATGTTTTCCGAAGCCAATTCTTTGATAAGTGCTTTGTCATGTTCAAGCAACATGGTAGTTTCAATGCCATGATAAAAGGGTTATACTTACATGCTAGCCTGTCCACTTTGAAGCCGGCCTCGACTCGAAATGGGTACACAATAGCACGTACATCCCATCCAAACTAAATTCCATGCCTGAAATATATTCAAAGACAAAGACAGACCAAACCATTGCTTTAGCGACGATGGACTTCTTGAAACCATTTTTCTTCTTGTAACCAGCACTTTCTTCTTTTGTCCCAATGTTTTCCAGAGCCAATTTCTTTCATAAGTGCTTTGTCATGTTCAAGCAACAAAGGAGTTGCATCGCCATGATAAAACGGTTACACTTATCGCCATGATAACAGGCGCTTTACCCATGACGGCAACCAAGTTTCATGCTAAACAAGACGTACACCAAATTTACACCTATGGAATTGTTGGAACCAGCACTTTCTTCTTTTGTCCCAATGTTTACCAGAGCTAATTTCTTTCATAAGTGCTTTGTCATGTTCAAGCAACAAAGGAGTTCCACCGCCATGATAAAATGGTTACACTTACCGCCATGACAACAGGCGCTTTACCCATGACGGCAACCAAGTTTGATGCTAAACAAGACGTACACCAAATTTACACCTATCGAATTGTTGTCGTTTTCAACCTAGGAATAACTTAATATAGCCAAAGTGTACAGCTATCCGGGGCTTGGGCCACTGTGATAAAGTAAACATTGAGTCAAAAAGAGAAAATGCTGGTTACCAGCATTTTCTTCTTTTATCTCAATGTTTTCCGAAGCCAATTCTTTGATAAGTGCTTTGTCATGTTCAAGCAACATGGTAGTTTCAATGCCATGATAAAAGGGTTATACTTACATGCTAGCCTGTCCACTTTGAAGCCGGCCTCGACTCGAAATGGGTACACAATAGCACGTACATCCCATCCAAACTAAATTCCATGCCTGAAATATATTCAAAGACAAAGACAGACCAAACCATTGCTTTAGCGACGATGGACTTCTTGAAACCATTTTTCTTCTTGTAACCAGCACTTTCTTCTTTTGTCCCAATGTTTTCCAGAGCCAATTTCTTTCATAAGTGCTTTGTCATGTTCAAGCAACAAAGGAGTTGCATCGCCATGATAAAACGGTTACACTTATCGCCATGATAACAGGCGCTTTACCCATGACGGCAACCAAGTTTCATGCTAAACAAGATGTACACCAAATTTACACCTATGGAATTGTTGGAACCAGCACTTTCTTCTTTTGTCCCAATGTTTACCAGAGCTAATTTCTTTCATAAGTGCTTTGTCATGTTCAAGCAACAAAGGAGTTCCACCGCCATGATAAAATGGTTACACTTACCGCCATGACAACAGGCGCTTTACCCATGACGGCAACCAAGTTTGATGCTAAACAAGACGTACACCAAATTTACACCTATCGAATTGTTGTCGTTTTCAACCTAGGAATAACTTAATATAGCCAAAGTGTACAGCTATCCGGGGCTTGGGCCACTGTGATAAAGTAAACATTGAGTCAAAAAGAGAAAATGCTGGTTACCAGCATTTTCTTCTTTTATCTCAATGTTTTCCGAAGCCAATTCTTTGATAAGTGCTTTGTCATGTTCAAGCAACATGGTAGTTTCAATGCCATGATAAAAGGGTTATACTTACATGCTAGCCTGTCCACTTTGAAGCCGGCCTCGACTCGAAATGGGTACACAATAGCACGTACATCCCATCCAAACTAAATTCCATGCCTGAAATATATTCAAAGACAAAGACAGACCAAACCATTGCTTTAGCGACGATGGACTTCTTGAAACCATTTTTCTTCTTGTAACCAGCACTTTCTTCTTTTGTCCCAATGTTTTCCAGAGCCAATTTCTTTCATAAGTGCTTTGTCATGTTCAAGCAACAAAGGAGTTGCATCGCCATGATAAAACGGTTACACTTATCGCCATGATAACAGGCGCTTTACCCATGACGGCAACCAAGTTTCATGCTAAACAAGACGTACACCAAATTTACACCTATGGAATTGTTGGAACCAGCACTTTCTTCTTTTGTCCCAATGTTTACCAGAGCTAATTTCTTTCATAAGTGCTTTGTCATGTTCAAGCAACAAAGGAGTTCCACCGCCATGATAAAATGGTTACACTTACCGCCATGACAACAGGCGCTTTACCCATGACGGCAACCAAGTTTGATGCTAAACAAGACGTACACCAAATTT
Organism: Fragum sueziense; assembly: GCA_963680895.1. NCBI lineage: Eukaryota > Metazoa > Mollusca > Bivalvia > Cardiida > Cardiidae > Fragum > Fragum sueziense. Next base: position 32,788,159 of record OY804598.1, on the reverse strand, counting down.
ACACCTATCGAATTGTTGTCGTTTTCAACCTAGGAATAACTTAATATAGCCAAAGCGTACAGCTATCCGGGGCTTGGGCCACTGTGATAAAGTAAACATTGAGTCAAAAAGAGAAAATGCTGGTTACCAGCATTTTCTTCTTTTATCTCAATGTTTTCCGAAGCCAATTCTTTGATAAGTGCTTTGTCATGTTCAAGCAACATGGTAGTTTCAATGCCATGATAAAAGGGTTATACTTACATGCTAGCCTGTCCACTTTGAAGCCGGCCTCGACTCGAAATGGGTACACAATAGCACGTACATCCCATCCAAACTAAATTCCATGCCTGAAATATATTCAAAGACAAAGACAGACCAAACCATTGCTTTAGCGACGATGGACTTCTTGAAACCATTTTTCTTCTTGTAACCAGCACTTTCTTCTTTTGTCCCAATGTTTTCCAGAGCCAATTTCTTTCATAAGTGCTTTGTCATGTTCAAGCAACAAAGGAGTTGCATCGCCATGATAAAACGGTTACACTTATCGCCATGATAACAGGCGCTTTACCCATGACGGCAACCAAGTTTCATGCTAAACAAGACGTACACCAAATTTACACCTATGGAATTGTTGGAACCAGCACTTTCTTCTTTTGTCCCAATGTTTACCAGAGCTAATTTCTTTCATAAGTGCTTTGTCATGTTCAAGCAACAAAGGAGTTCCACCGCCATGATAAAATGGTTACACTTACCGCCATGACAACAGGCGCTTTACCCATGACGGCAACCAAGTTTGATGCTAAACAAGACGTACACCAAATTTACACCTATCGAATTGTTGTCGTTTTCAACCTAGGAATAACTTAATATAGCCAAAGTGTACAGCTATCCGGGGCTTGGGCCACTGTGATAAAGTAAACATTGAGTCAAAAAGAGAAAATGCTGGTTACCAGCATTTTCTTCTTTTATCTCAATGTTTTCCGAAGCCAATTCTTTGATAAGTGCTTTGTCATGTTCAAGCAACATGGTAGTTTCAATGCCATGATAAAAGGGTTATACTTACATGCTAGCCTGTCCACTTTGAAGCCGGCCTCGACTCGAAATGGGTACACAATAGCACGTACATCCCATCCAAACTAAATTCCATGCCTGAAATATATTCAAAGACAAAGACAGACCAAACCATTGCTTTAGCGACGATGGACTTCTTGAAACCATTTTTCTTCTTGTAACCAGCACTTTCTTCTTTTGTCCCAATGTTTTCCAGAGCCAATTTCTTTCATAAGTGCTTTGTCATGTTCAAGCAACAAAGGAGTTGCATCGCCATGATAAAACGGTTACACTTATCGCCATGATAACAGGCGCTTTACCCATGACGGCAACCAAGTTTCATGCTAAACAAGACGTACACCAAATTTACACCTATGGAATTGTTGGAACCAGCACTTTCTTCTTTTGTCCCAATGATTACCAGAGCTAATTTCTTTCATAAGTGCTTTGTCATGTTCAAGCAACAAAGGAGTTCCACCGCCATGATAAAATGGTTACACTTACCGCCATGACAACAGGCGCTTTACCCATGACGGCAACCAAGTTTGATGCTAAACAAGACGTACACCAAATTTACACCTATCGAATTGTTGTCGTTTTCAACCTAGGAATAACTTAATATAGCCAAAGCGTACAGCTATCCGGGGCTTGGGCCACTGTGATAAAGTAAACATTGAGTCAAAAAGAGAAAATGCTGGTTACCAGCATTTTCTTCTTTTATCTCAATGTTTTCCGAAGCCAATTCTTTGATAAGTGCTTTGTCATGTTCAAGCAACATGGTAGTTTCAATGCCATGATAAAAGGGTTATACTTACATGCTAGCCTGTCCACTTTGAAGCCGGCCTCGACTCGAAATGGGTACACAATAGCACGTACATCCCATCCAAACTAAATTCCATGCCTGAAATATATTCAAAGACAAAGACAGACCAAACCATTGCTTTAGCGACGATGGACTTCTTGAAACCATTTTTCTTCTTGTAACCAGCACTTTCTTCTTTTGTCCCAATGTTTTCCAGAGCCAATTTCTTTCATAAGTGCTTTGTCATGTTCAAGCAACAAAGGAGTTGCATCGCCATGATAAAACGGTTACACTTATCGCCATGATAACAGGCGCTTTACCCATGACGGCAACCAAGTTTCATGCTAAACAAGACGTACACCAAATTTACACCTATGGAATTGTTGGAACCAGCACTTTCTTCTTTTGTCCCAATGTTTACCAGAGCTAATTTCTTTCATAAGTGCTTTGTCATGTTCAAGCAACAAAGGAGTTCCACCGCCATGATAAAATGGTTACACTTACCGCCATGACAACAGGCGCTTTACCCATGACGGCAACCAAGTTTGATGCTAAACAAGACGTACACCAAATTTACACCTATCGAATTGTTGTCGTTTTCAACCTAGGAATAACTTAATATAGCCAAAGTGTACAGCTATCCGGGGCTTGGGCCACTGTGATAAAGTAAACATTGAGTCAAAAAGAGAAAATGCTGGTTACCAGCATTTTCTTCTTTTATCTCAATGTTTTCCGAAGCCAATTCTTTGATAAGTGCTTTGTCATGTTCAAGCAACATGGTAGTTTCAATGCCATGATAAAAGGGTTATACTTACATGCTAGCCTGTCCATTTTGAAGCCGGCCTCGACTCGAAATGGGTACACAATAGCACGTACATCCCATCCAAACTAAATTCCATGCCTGAAATATATTCAAAGACAAAGACAGACCAAACCATTGCTTTAGCGACGATGGACTTCTTGAAACCATTTTTCTTCTTGTAACCAGCACTTTCTTCTTTTGTCCCAATGTTTTCCAGAGCCAATTTCTTTCATAAGTGCTTTGTCATGTTCAAGCAACAAAGGAGTTGCATCGCCATGATAAAACGGTTACACTTATCGCCATGATAACAGGCGCTTTACCCATGACGGCAACCAAGTTTCATGCTAAACAAGACGTACACCAAATTTACACCTATGGAATTGTTGGAACCAGCACTTTCTTCTTTTGTCCCAATGTTTACCAGAGCTAATTTCTTTCATAAGTGCTTTGTCATGTTCAAGCAACAAAGGAGTTCCACCGCCATGATAAAATGGTTACACTTACCGCCATGACAACAGGCGCTTTACCCATGACGGCAACCAAGTTTGATGCTAAACAAGACGTACACCAAATTTACACCTATCGAATTGTTGTCGTTTTCAACCTAGGAATAACTTAATATAGCCAAAGTGTACAGCTATCCGGGGCTTGGGCCACTGTGATAAAGTAAACATTGAGTCAAAAAGAGAAAATGCTGGTTACCAGCATTTTCTTCTTTTATCTCAATGTTTTCCGAAGCCAATTCTTTGATAAGTGCTTTGTCATGTTCAAGCAACATGGTAGTTTCAATGCCATGATAAAAGGGTTATACTTACATGCTAGCCTGTCCACTTTGAAGCCGGCCTCGACTCGAAATGGGTACACAATAGCACGTACATCCCATCCAAACTAAATTCCATGCCTGAAATATATTCAAAGACAAAGACAGACCAAACCATTGCTTTAGCGACGATGGACTTCTTGAAACCATTTTTCTTCTTGTAACCAGCACTTTCTTCTTTTGTCCCAATGTTTTCCAGAGCCAATTTCTTTCATAAGTGCTTTGTCATGTTCAAGCAACAAAGGAGTTGCATCGCCATGATAAAACGGTTACACTTATTGCCATGATAACAGGCGCTTTACCCATGACGGCAACCAAGTTTCATGCTAAACAAGACGTACACCAAATTTACACCTATGGAATTGTTGGAACCAGCACTTTCTTCTTTTGTCCCAATGTTTACCAGAGCTAATTTCTTTCATAAGTGCTTTGTCATGTTCAAGCAACAAAGGAGTTCCACCGCCATGATAAAATGGTTACACTTACCGCCATGACAACAGGCGCTTTACCCATGACGGCAACCAAGTTTGATGCTAAACAAGACGTACACCAAATTTACACCTATCGAATTGTTGTCGTTTTCAACCTAGGAATAACTTAATATAGCCAAAGTGTACAGCTATCCGGGGCTTGGGCCACTGTGATAAAGTAAACATTGAGTCAAAAAGAGAAAATGCTGGTTACCAGCATTTTCTTCTTTTATCTCAATGTTTTCCGAAGCCAATTCTTTGATAAGTGCTTTGTCATGTTCAAGCAACATGGTAGTTTCAATGCCATGATAAAAGGGTTATACTTACATGCTAGCCTGTCCACTTTGAAGCCGGCCTCGACTCGAAATGGGTACACAATAGCACGTACATCCCATCCAAACTAAATTCCATGCCTGAAATATATTCAAAGACAAAGACAGACCAAACCATTGCTTTAGCGACGATGGACTTCTTGAAACCATTTTTCTTCTTGTAACCAGCACTTTCTTCTTTTGTCCCAATGTTTTCCAGAGCCAATTTCTTTCATAAGTGCTTTGTCATGTTCAAGCAACAAAAGAGTTGCATCGCCATGATAAAACGGTTACACTTATCGCCATGATAACAGGCGCTTTACCCATGACGGCAACCAAGTTTCATGCTAAACAAGACGTACACCAAATTTACACCTATCGAATTGTTGTCGTTTTCAACCTAGGAATAACTTAATATAGCCAAAGTGTACAGCTATCCGGGGCTTGGGCCACTGTGATAAAGTAAACATTGAGTCAAAAAGAGAAAATGCTGGTTACCAGCATTTTCTTCTTTTATCTCAATGTTTTCCGAAGCCAATTCTTTGATAAGTGCTTTGTCATGTTCAAGCAACATGGTAGTTTCAATGCCATGATAAAAGGGTTATACTTACATGCTAGCCTGTCCACTTTGAAGCCGGCCTCGACTCGAAATGGGTACACAATAGCACGTACATCCCATCCAATCTAAATTCCATGCCTGAAATATATTCAAAGACAAAGACAGACCAAACCATTGCTTTAGCGATGATGGACTTCTTGAAACCATTTTTCTTCTTGTAACCAGCACTTTCTTCTTTTGTCCCAATGTTTTCCAGAGCCAATTTCTTTCATAAGTGCTTTGTCATGTTCAAGCAACAAAGGAGTTGCATCGCCATGATAAAACGGTTACACTTATCGCCATGATAACAGGCGCTTTACCCATGACGGCAACCAAGTTTCATGCTAAACAAGACGTACACCAAATTTACACCTATGGAATTGTTGGAACCAGCACTTTCTTCTTTTGTCCCAATGTTTACCAGAGCTAATTTCTTTCATAAGTGCTTTGTCATGTTCAAGCAACAAAGGAGTTCCACCGCCATGATAAAATGGTTACACTTACCGCCATGACAACAGGCGCTTTACCCATGACAGCAACCAAGTTTGATGCTAAACAAGACGTACACCAAATTTACACCTATCGAATTGTTGTCGTTTTCAACCTAGGAATAACTTAATATAGCCAAAGTGTACAGCTATCCGGGGCTTGGGCCACTGTGATAAAGTAAACATTGAGTCAAAAAGAGAAAATGCTGGTTACCAGCATTTTCTTCTTTTATCTTAATGTTTTCCGAAGCCAATTCTTTGATAAGTGCTTTGTCATGTTCAAGCAACATGGTAGTTTCAATGCCATGATAAAAGGGTTATACTTACATGCTAGCCTGTCCACTTTGAAGCCGGCCTCGACTCGAAATGGGTACACAATAGCACGTACATCCCATCCAAACTAAATTCCATGCCTGAAATATATTCAAAGACAAAGACAGACCAAACCATTGCTTTAGCGACGATGGACTTCTTGAAACCATTTTTCTTCTTGTAACCAGCACTTTCTTCTTTTGTCCCAATGTTTTCCAGAGCCAATTTCTTTCATAAGTGCTTTGTCATGTTCAAGCAACAAAGGAGTTGCATCGCCATGATAAAACGGTTACACTTATCGCCATGATAACAGGCGCTTTACCCATGACGGCAACCAAGTTTCATGCTAAACAAGACGTACACCAAATTTACACCTATGGAATTGTTGGAACCAGCACTTTCTTCTTTTGTCCCAATGTTTACCAGAGCTAATTTCTTTCATAAGTGCTTTGTCATGTTCAAGCAACAAAGGAGTTCCACCGCCATGATAAAATGGTTACACTTACCGCCATGACAACAGGCGCTTTACCCATGACGGCAACCAAGTTTGATGCTAAACAAGACGTACACCAAATTTACACCTATCGAATTGTTGTCATTTTCAACCTAGGAATAACTTAATATAGCCAAAGTGTACAGCTATCCGGGGCTTGGGCCACTGTGATAAAGTAAACATTGAGTCAAAAAGAGAAAATGCTGGTTACCAGCATTTTCTTCTTTTATCTCAATGTTTTCCGAAGCCAATTCTTTGATAAGTGCTTTGTCATGTTCAAGCAACATGGTAGTTTCAATGCCATGATAAAAGGGTTATACTTACATGCTAGCCTGTCCACTTTGAAGCCGGCCTCGACTCGAAATGGGTACACAATAGCACGTACATCCCATCCAAACTAAATTCCATGCCTGAAATATATTCAAAGACAAAGACAGACCAAACCATTGCTTTAGCGACGATGGACTTCTTGAAACCATTTTTCTTCTTGTAACCAGCACTTTCTTCTTTTGTCCCAATGTTTTCCAGAGCCAATTTCTTTCATAAGTGCTTTGTCATGTTCAAGCAACAAAGGAGTTGCATCACCATGATAAAACGGTTACACTTATCGCCATGATAACAGGCGCTTTACCCATGACGGCAACCAAGTTTCATGCTAAACAAGACGTACACCAAATTTACACCTATGGAATTGTTGGAACCAGCACTTTCTTCTTTTGTCCCAATGTTTACCAGAGCTAATTTCTTTCATAAGTGCTTTGTCATGTTCAAGCAACAAAGGAGTTCCACCGCCATGATAAAATGGTTACACTTACCGCCATGACAACAGGCGCTTTACCCATGACGGCAACCAAGTTTGATGCTAAACAAGACGTACACCAAATTTACACCTATCGAATTGTTGTCGTTTTCAACCTAGGAATAACTTAATATAGCCAAAGTGTACAGCTATCCGGGGCTTGGGCCACTGTGATAAAGTAAACATTGAGTCAAAAAGAGAAAATGCTGGTTACCAGCATTTTCTTCTTTTATCTCAATGTTTTCCGAAGCCAATTCTTTGATAAGTGCTTTGTCATGTTCAAGCAACATGGTAGTTTCAATGCCATGATAAAAGGGTTATACTTACATGCTAGCCTGTCCACTTTGAAGCCGGCCTCAACCCGAAATGGGTACACAATAGCACGTACATCCCATCCAAACTAAATTCCATGCCTGAAATATATTCAAAGACAAAGACAGACCAAACCATTGCTTTAGCGACGATGGACTTCTTGAAACCATTTTTCTTCTTGTAACCAGCACTTTCTTCTTTTGTCCCAATGTTTTCCAGAGCCAATTTCTTTCATAAGTGCTTTGTCATGTTCAAGCAACAAAGGAGTTGCATCGCCATGATAAAACGGTTACACTTATCGCCATGATAACAGGCGCTTTACCCATGACGGCAACCAAGTTTCATGCTAAACAAGACGTACACCAAATTTACACCTATGGAATTGTTGGAACCAGCACTTTCTTCTTTTGTCCCAATGTTTACCAGAGCTAATTTCTTTCATAAGTGCTTTGTCATGTTCAAGCAACAAAGGAGTTCCACCGCCATGATAAAATGGTTACACTTACCGCCATGACAACAGGCGCTTTACCCATGACGGCAACCAAGTTTGATGCTAAACAAGACGTACACCAAATTTACACCTATCGAATTGTTGTCGTTTTCAACCTAGGAATAACTTAATATAGCCAAAGTGTACAGCTATCCGGGGCTTGGGCCACTGTGATAAAGTAAACATTGAGTCAAAAAGAGAAAATGCTGGTTACCAGCATTTTCTTCTTTTATCTCAATGTTTTCCGAAGCCAATTCTTTGATAAGTGCTTTGTCATGTTCAAGCAACATGGTAGTTTCAATGCCATGATAAAAGGGTTATACTTACATGCTAGCCTGTCCACTTTGAAGCCGGCCTCGACTCGAAATGGGTACACAATAGCACGTACATCCCATCCAAACTAAATTCCATGCCTGAAATATATTCAAAGACAAAGACAGACCAAACCATTGCTTTAGCGACGATGGACTTCTTGAAACCATTTTTCTTCTTGTAACCAGCACTTTCTTCTTTTGTCCCAATGTTTTCCAGAGCCAATTTCTTTCATAAGTGCTTTGTCATGTTCAAGCAACAAAGGAGTTGCATCGCCATGATAAAACGGTTACACTTATCGCCATGATAACAGGCGCTTTACCCATGACGGCAACCAAGTTTCATGCTAAACAAGACGTACACCAAATTTACACCTATGGAATTGTTGGAACCAGCACTTTCTTCTTTTGTCCCAATGTTTACCAGAGCTAATTTCTTTCATAAGTGCTTTGTCATGTTCAAGCAACAAAGGAGTTCCACCGCCATGATAAAATGGTTACACTTACCGCCATGACAACAGGCGCTTTACCCATGACGGCAACCAAGTTTGATGCTAAACAAGACGTACACCAAATTTACACCTATCGAATTGTTGTCGTTTTCAACCTAGGAATAACTTAATATAGCCAAAGTGTACAGCTATCCGGGGCTTGGGCCACTGTGATAAAGTAAACATTGAGTCAAAAAGAGAAAATGCTGGTTACCAGCATTTTCTTCTTTTATCTCAATGTTTTCCGAAGCCAATTCTTTGATAAGTGCTTTGTCATGTTCAAGCAACATGGTAGTTTCAATGCCATGATAAAAGGGTTATACTTACATGCTAGCCTGTCCACTTTGAAGCCGGCCTCGACTCGAAATGGGTACACAATAGCACGTACATCCCATCCAAACTAAATTCCATGCCTGAAATATATTCAAAGACAAAGACAGACCAAACCATTGCTTTAGCGACGATGGACTTCTTGAAACCATTTTTCTTCTTGTAACCAGCACTTTCTTCTTTTGTCCCAATGTTTTCCAGAGCCAATTTCTTTCATAAGTGCTTTGTCATGTTCAAGCAACAAAGGAGTTGCTTCGCCATGATAAAACGGTTACACTTATCGCCATGATAACAGGCGCTTTACCCATGACGGCAACCAAGTTTCATGCTAAACAAGACGTACACCAAATTTACACCTATGGAATTGTTGGAACCAGCACTTTCTTCTTTTGTCCCAATGTTTACCAGAGCTAATTTCTTTCATAAGTGCTTTGTCATGTTCAAGCAACAAAGGAGTTCCACCGCCATGATAAAATGGTTACACTTACCGCCATGACAACAGGCGCTTTACCCATGACGGCAACCAAGTTTGATGCTAAACAAGACGTACACCAAATTTACACCTATCGAATTGTTGTCGTTTTCAACCTAGGAATAACTTAATATAGCCAAAGTGTACAGCTATCCGGGGCTTGGGCCACTGTGATAAAGTAAACATTGAGTCAAAAAGAGAAAATGCTGGTTACCAGCATTTTCTTCTTTTATCTCAATGTTTTCCGAAGCCAATTCTTTGATAAGTGCTTTGTCATGTTCAAGCAACATGGTAGTTTCAATGCCATGATAAAAGGGTTATACTTACATGCTAGCCTGTCCACTTTGAAGCCGGCCTCGACTCGAAATGGGTACACAATAGCACGTACATCCCATCCAAACTAAATTCCATGCCTGAAATATATTCAAAGACAAAGACAGACCAAACCATTGCTTTAGCGACGATGGACTTCTTGAAACCATTTTTCTTCTTGTAACCAGCACTTTCTTCTTTTGTCCCAATGTTTTCCAGAGCCAATTTCTTTCATAAGTGCTTTGTCATGTTCAAGCAACAAAGGAGTTGCATCGCCATGATAAAACGGTTACACTTATCGCCATGATAACAGGCGCTTTACCCATGACGGCAACCAAGTTTCATGCTAAACAAGACGTACACCAAATTTACACCTATGGAATTGTTGGAACCAGCACTTTCTTCTTTTGTTCCAATGTTTACCAGAGCTAATTTCTTTCATAAGTGCTTTGTCATGTTCAAGCAACAAAGGAGTTCCACCGCCATGATAAAATGGTTACACTTACCGCCATGACAACAGGCGCTTTACCCATGACGGCAACCAAGTTTGATGCTAAACAAGACGTACACCAAATTTACACCTATCGAATTGTTGTCGTTTTCAACCTAGGAATAACTTAATATAGCCAAAGTGTACAGCTATCCGGGGCTTGGGCCACTGTGATAAAGTAAACATTGAGTCAAAAAGAGAAAATGCTGGTTACCAGCATTTTCTTCTTTTATCTCAATGTTTTCCGAAGCCAATTCTTTGATAAGTGCTTTGTCATGTTCAAGCAACATGGTAGTTTCAATGCCATGATAAAAGGGTTATACTTACATGCTAGCCTGTCCACTTTGAAGCCGGCCTCGACTCGAAATGGGTACACAATAGCACGTACATCCCATCCAAACTAAATTCCATGCCTGAAATATATTCAAAGACAAAGACAGACCAAACCATTGCTTTAGCGACGATGGACTTCTTGAAACCATTTTTCTTCTTGTAACCAGCACTTTCTTCTTTTGTCCCAATGTTTTCCAGAGCCAATTTCTTTCATAAGTGCTTTGTCATGTTCAAGCAACAAAGGAGTTGCATCGCCATGATAAAACGGTTACACTTATCGCCATGATAACAGGCGCTTTACCCATGACGGCAACCAAGTTTCATGCTAAACAAGACGTACACCAAATTTACACCTATGGAATTGTTGGAACCAGCACTTTCTTCTTTTGTCCCAATGTTTACCAGAGCTAATTTCTTTCATAAGTGCTTTGTCATGTTCAAGCAACAAAGGAGTTCCACCGCCATGATAAAATGGTTACACTTACCGCCATGACAACAGGCGCTTTACCCATGACGGCAACCAAGTTTGATGCTAAACAAGACGTACACCAAATTTACACCTATCGAATTGTTGTCGTTTTCAACCTAGGAATAACTTAATATAGCCAAAGTGTACAGCTATCCGGGGCTTGGGCCACTGTGATAAAGTAAACATTGAGTCAAAAAGAGAAAATGCTGGTTACCAGCATTTTCTTCTTTTATCTCAATGTTTTCCGAAGCCAATTCTTTGATAAGTGCTTTGTCATGTTCAAGCAACATGGTAGTTTCAATGCCATGATAAAAGGGTTATACTTACATGCTAGCCTGTCCACTTTGAAGCCGGCCTCGACTCGAAATGGGTACACAATAGCACGTACATCCCATCCAAACTAAATTCCATGCCTGAAATATATTCAAAGACAAAGACAGACCAAACCATTGCTTTAGCGACGATGGACTTCTTGAAACCATTTTTCTTCTTGTAACCAGCACTTTCTTCTTTTGTCCCAATGTTTTCCAGAGCCAATTTCTTTCATAAGTGCTTTGTCATGTTCAAGCAACAAAGGAGTTGCATCGCCATGATAAAACGGTTACACTTATCGCCATGATAACAGGCGCTTTACCCATGACGGCAACCAAGTTTCATGCTAAACAAGACGTACACCAAATTTACACCTATGGAATTGTTGGAACCAGCACTTTCTTCTTTTGTCCCAATGTTTACCAGAGCTAATTTCTTTCATAAGTGCTTTGTCATGTTCAAGCAACAAAGGAGTTCCACCGCCATGATAAAATGGTTACACTTACCGCCATGACAACAGGCGCTTTACCCATGACGGCAACCAAGTTTGATGCTAAACAAGACGTACACCAAATTTACACCTATCGAATTGTTGTCGTTTTCAACCTAGGAATAACTTAATATAGCCAAAGTGTACAGCTATCCGGGGCTTGGGCCACTGTGATAAAGTAAACATTGAGTCAAAAAGAGAAAATGCTGGTTACCAGCATTTTCTTCTTTTATCTCAATGTTTTCCGAAGCCAATTCTTTGATAAGTGCTTTGTCATGTTCAAGCAACATGGTAGTTTCAATGCCATGATAAAAGGGTTATACTTACATGCTAGCCTGTCCACTTTGAAGCCGGCCTCGACTCGAAATGGGTACACAATAGCACGTACATCCCATCCAAACTAAATTCCATGCCTGAAATATATTCAAAGACAAAGACAGACCAAACCATTGCTTTAGCGACGATGGACTTCTTGAAACCATTTTTCTTCTTGTAACCAGCACTTTCTTCTTTTGTCCCAATGTTTTCCAGAGCCAATTTCTTTCATAAGTGCTTTGTCATGTTCAAGCAACAAAGGAGTTGCATCGCCATGATAAAACGGTTACACTTATCGCCATGATAACAGGCGCTTTACCCATGACGGCAACCAAGTTTCATGCTAAACAAGACGTACACCAAATTTACACCTATGGAATTGTTGGAACCAGCACTTTCTTCTTTTGTCCCAATGTTTACCAGAGCTAATTTCTTTCATAAGTGCTTTGTCATGTTCAAGCAACAAAGGAGTTCCACCGCCATGATAAAATGGTTACACTTACCGCCATGACAACAGGCGCTTTACCCATGACGGCAACCAAGTTTGATGCTAAACAAGACGTACACCAAATTTACACCTATCGAATTGTTGTCGTTTTCAACCTAGGAATAACTTAATATAGCCAAAGCGTACAGCTATCCGGGGCTTGGGCCACTGTGATAAAGTAAACATTGAGTCAAAAAGAGAAAATGCTGGTTACCAGCATTTTCTTCTTTTATCTCAATGTTTTCCGAAGCCAATTCTTTGATAAGTGCTTTGTCATGTTCAAGCAACATGGTAGTTTCAATGCCATGATAAAAGGGTTATACTTACATGCTAGCCTGTCCACTTTGAAGCCGGCCTCGACTCGAAATGGGTACACAATAGCACGTACATCCCATCCAAACTAAATTCCATGCCTGAAATATATTCAAAGACAAAGACAGACCAAACCATTGCTTTAGCGACGATGGACTTCTTGAAACCATTTTTCTTCTTGTAACCAGCACTTTCTTCTTTTGTCCCAATGTTTTCCAGAGCCAATTTCTTTCATAAGTGCTTTGTCATGTTCAAGCAACAAAGGAGTTGCATCGCCATGATAAAACGGTTACACTTATCGCCATGATAACAGGCGCTTTACCCATGACGGCAACCAAGTTTCATGCTAAACAAGACGTACACCAAATTTACACCTATGGAATTGTTGGAACCAGCACTTTCTTCTTTTGTCCCAATGTTTACCAGAGCTAATTTCTTTCATAAGTGCTTTGTCATGTTCAAGCAACAAAGGAGTTCCACCGCCATGATAAAATGGTTACACTTACCGCCATGACAACAGGCGCTTTACCCATGACGGCAACCAAGTTTGATGCTAAACAAGACGTACACCAAATTTACACCTATCGAATTGTTGTCGTTTTCAACCTAGGAATAACTTAATATAGCCAAAGTGTACAGCTATCCGGGGCTTGGGCCACTGTGATAAAGTAAACATTGAGTCAAAAAGAGAAAATGCTGGTTACCAGCATTTTCTTCTTTTATCTCAATGTTTTCCGAAGCCAATTCTTTGATAAGTGCTTTGTCATGTTCAAGCAACATGGTAGTTTCAATGCCATGATAAAAGGGTTATACTTACATGCTAGCCTGTCCACTTTGAAGCCGGCCTCGACTCGAAATGGGTACACAATAGCACGTACATCCCATCCAAACTAAATTCCATGCCTGAAATATATTCAAAGACAAAGACAGACCAAACCATTGCTTTAGCGACGATGGACTTCTTGAAACCATTTTTCTTCTTGTAACCAGCACTTTCTTCTTTTGTCCCAATGTTTTCCAGAGCCAATTTCTTTCATAAGTGCTTTGTCATGTTCAAGCAACAAAGGAGTTGCATCGCCATGATAAAACGGTTACACTTATCGCCATGATAACAGGCGCTTTACCCATGACGGCAACCAAGTTTCATGCTAAACAAGATGTACACCAAATTTACACCTATGGAATTGTTGGAACCAGCACTTTCTTCTTTTGTCCCAATGTTTACCAGAGCTAATTTCTTTCATAAGTGCTTTGTCATGTTCAAGCAACAAAGGAGTTCCACCGCCATGATAAAATGGTTACACTTACCGCCATGACAACAGGCGCTTTACCCATGACGGCAACCAAGTTTGATGCTAAACAAGACGTACACCAAATTTACACCTATCGAATTGTTGTCGTTTTCAACCTAGGAATAACTTAATATAGCCAAAGTGTACAGCTATCCGGGGCTTGGGCCACTGTGATAAAGTAAACATTGAGTCAAAAAGAGAAAATGCTGGTTACCAGCATTTTCTTCTTTTATCTCAATGTTTTCCGAAGCCAATTCTTTGATAAGTGCTTTGTCATGTTCAAGCAACATGGTAGTTTCAATGCCATGATAAAAGGGTTATACTTACATGCTAGCCTGTCCACTTTGAAGCCGGCCTCGACTCGAAATGGGTACACAATAGCACGTACATCCCATCCAAACTAAATTCCATGCCTGAAATATATTCAAAGACAAAGACAGACCAAACCATTGCTTTAGCGACGATGGACTTCTTGAAACCATTTTTCTTCTTGTAACCAGCACTTTCTTCTTTTGTCCCAATGTTTACCAGAGCTAATTTCTTTCATAAGTGCTTTGTCATGTTCAAGCAACAAAGGAGTTCCACCGCCATGATAAAATGGTTACACTTACCGCCATGACAACAGGCGCTTTACCCATGACGGCAACCAAGTTTCATGCTAAACAAGACGTACACCAAATTTACACCTATGGAATTGTTGGAACCAGCACTTTCTTCTTTTGTCCCAATGTTTACCAGAGCTAATTTCTTTCATAAGTGCTTTGTCATGTTCAAGCAACAAAGGAGTTCCACCGCCATGATAAAATGGTTACACTTACCCCCATGACAACAGGCGCTTTACCCATGACGGCAACCAAGTTTGATGCTAAACAAGACGTACACCAAATTTACACCTATCGAATTGTTGTCGTTTTCAACCTAGGAATAACTTAATATAGCCAAAGTGTACAGCTATCCGGGGCTTGGGCCACTGTGATAAAGTAAACATTGAGTCAAAAAGAGAAAATGCTGGTTACCAGCATTTTCTTCTTTTATCTCAATGTTTTCCGAAGCCAATTCTTTGATAAGTGCTTTGTCATGTTCAAGCAACATGGTAGTTTCAATGCCATGATAAAAGGGTTATACTTACATGCTAGCCTGTCCACTTTGAAGCCGGCCTCGACTCGAAATGGGTACACAATAGCACGTACATCCCATCCAAACTAAATTCCATGCCTGAAATATATTCAAAGACAAAGACAGACCAAACCATTGCTTTAGCGACGATGGACTTCTTGAAACCATTTTTCTTCTTGTAACCAGCACTTTCTTCTTTTGTCCCAATGTTTTCCAGAGCCAATTTCTTTCATAAGTGCTTTGTCATGTTCAAGCAACAAAGGAGTTGCATCGCCATGATAAAACGGTTACACTTATCGCCATGATAACAGGCGCTTTACCCATGACGGCAACCAAGTTTCATGCTAAACAAGACGTACACCAAATTTACACCTATGGAATTGTTGGAACCAGCACTTTCTTCTTTTGTCCCAATGTTTACCAGAGCTAATTTCTTTCATAAGTGCTTTGTCATGTTCAAGCAACAAAGGAGTTCCACCGCCATGATAAAATGGTTACACTTACCGCCATGACAACAGGCGCTTTACCCATGACGGCAACCAAGTTTGATGCTAAACAAGACGTACACCAAATTTACACCTATCGAATTGTTGTCGTTTTCAACCTAGGAATAACTTAATATAGCCAAAGTGTACAGCTATCCGGGGCTTGGGCCACTGTGATAAAGTAAACATTGAGTCAAAAAGAGAAAATGCTGGTTACCAGCATTTTCTTCTTTTATCTCAATGTTTTCCGAAGCCAATTCTTTGATAAGTGCTTTGTCATGTTCAAGCAACATGGTAGTTTCAATGCCATGATAAAAGGGTTATACTTACATGCTAGCCTGTCCACTTTGAAGCCGGCCTCGACTCGAAATGGGTACACAATAGCACGTACATCCCATCCAAACTAAATTCCATGCCTGAAATATATTCAAAGACAAAGACAGACCAAACCATTGCTTTAGCGACGATGGACTTCTTGAAACCATTTTTCTTCTTGTAACCAGCACTTTCTTCTTTTGTCCCAATGTTTTCCAGAGCCAATTTCTTTCATAAGTGCTTTGTCATGTTCAAGCAACAAAGGAGTTGCATCGCCATGATAAAACGGTTACACTTATCGCCATGATAACAGGCGCTTTACCCATGACGGCAACCAAGTTTCATGCTAAACAAGACGTACACCAAATTTACACCTATGGAATTGTTGGAACCAGCACTTTCTTCTTTTGTCCCAATGTTTACCAGAGCTAATTTCTTTCATAAGTGCTTTGTCATGTTCAAGCAACAAAGGAGTTCCACCGCCATGATAAAATGGTTACACTTACCGCCATGACAACAGGCGCTTTACCCATGACGGCAACCAAGTTTGATGCTAAACAAGACGTACACCAAATTTACACCTATCGAATTGTTGTCGTTTTCAACCTAGGAATAACTTAATATAGCCAAAGTGTACAGCTATCCGGGGCTTGGGCCACTGTGATAAAGTAAACATTGAGTCAAAAAGAGAAAATGCTGGTTACCAGCATTTTCTTCTTTTATCTCAATGTTTTCCGAAGCCAATTCTTTGATAAGTGCTTTGTCATGTTCAAGCAACATGGTAGTTTCAATGCCATGATAAAAGGGTTATACTTACATGCTAGCCTGTCCACTTTGAAGCCGGCCTCGACTCGAAATGGGTACACAATAGCACGTACATCCCATCCAAACTAAATTCCATGCCTGAAATATATTCAAAGACAAAGACAGACCAAACCATTGCTTTAGCGACGATGGACTTCTTGAAACCATTTTTCTTCTTGTAACCAGCACTTTCTTCTTTTGTCCCAATGTTTTCCAGAGCCAATTTCTTTCATAAGTGCTTTGTCATGTTCAAGCAACAAAGGAGTTGCATCGCCATGATAAAACGGTTACACTTATCGCCATGATAACAGGCGCTTTACCCATGACGGCAACCAAGTTTCATGCTAAACAAGACGTACACCAAATTTACACCTATGGAATTGTTGGAACCAGCACTTTCTTCTTTTGTCCCAATGTTTACCAGAGCTAATTTCTTTCATAAGTGCTTTGTCATGTTCAAGCAACAAAGGAGTTCCACCGCCATGATAAAATGGTTACACTTACCGCCATGACAACAGGCGCTTTACCCATGACGGCAACCAAGTTTGATGCTAAACAAGACGTACACCAAATTTACACCTATCGAATTGTTGTCGTTTTCAACCTAGGAATAACTTAATATAGCCAAAGTGTACAGCTATCCGGGGCTTGGGCCACTGTGATAAAGTAAACATTGAGTCAAAAAGAGAAAATGCTGGTTACCAGCATTTTCTTCTTTTATCTCAATGTTTTCCGAAGCCAATTCTTTGATAAGTGCTTTGTCATGTTCAAGCAACATGGTAGTTTCAATGCCATGATAAAAGGGTTATACTTACATGCTAGCCTGTCCACTTTGAAGCCGGCCTCGACTCGAAATGGGTACACAATAGCACGTACATCCCATCCAAACTAAATTCCATGCCTGAAATATATTCAAAGACAAAGACAGACCAAACCATTGCTTTAGCGACGATGGACTTCTTGAAACCATTTTTCTTCTTGTAACCAGCACTTTCTTCTTTTGTCCCAATGTTTTCCAGAGCCAATTTCTTTCATAAGTGCTTTGTCATGTTCAAGCAACAAAGGAGTTGCATCGCCATGATAAAACGGTTACACTTATCGCCATGATAACAGGCGCTTTACCCATGACGGCAACCAAGTTTCATGCTAAACAAGACGTACACCAAATTTACACCTATGGAATTGTTGGAACCAGCACTTTCTTCTTTTGTCCCAATGTTTACCAGAGCTAATTTCTTTCATAAGTGCTTTGTCATGTTCAAGCAACAAAGGAGTTCCACCGCCATGATAAAATGGTTACACTTACCGCCATGACAACAGGCGCTTTACCCATGACGGCAACCAAGTTTGATGCTAAACAAGACGTACACCAAATTTACACCTATCGAATTGTTGTCGTTTTCAACCTAGGAATAACTTAATATAGCCAAAGTGTACAGCTATCCGGGGCTTGGGCCACTGTGATAAAGTAAACATTGAGTCAAAAAGAGAAAATGCTGGTTACCAGCATTTTCTTCTTTTATCTCAATGTTTTCCGAAGCCAATTCTTTGATAAGTGCTTTGTCATGTTCAAGCAACATGGTAGTTTCAATGCCATGATAAAAGGGTTATACTTACATGCTAGCCTGTCCACTTTGAAGCCGGCCTCGACTCGAAATGGGTACACAATAGCACGTACATCCCATCCAAACTAAATTCCATGCCTGAAATATATTCAAAGACAAAGACAGACCAAACCATTGCTTTAGCGACGATGGACTTCTTGAAACCATTTTTCTTCTTGTAACCAGCACTTTCTTCTTTTGTCCCAATGTTTTCCAGAGCCAATTTCTTTCATAAGTGCTTTGTCATGTTCAAGCAACAAAGGAGTTGCATCGCCATGATAAAACGGTTACACTTATCGCCATGATAACAGGCGCTTTACCCATGACGGCAACCAAGTTTCATGCTAAACAAGACGTACACCAAATTTACACCTATGGAATTGTTGGAACCAGCACTTTCTTCTTTTGTCCCAATGTTTACCAGAGCTAATTTCTTTCATAAGTGCTTTGTCATGTTCAAGCAACAAAGGAGTTGCATCACCATGATAAAACGGTTACACTTATCGCCATGATAACAGGCGCTTTACCCATGACGGCAACCAAGTTTCATGCTAAACAAGACGTACACCAAATTTACACCTATGGAATTGTTGGAACCAGCACTTTCTTCTTTTGTCCCAATGTTTACCAGAGCTAATTTCTTTCATAAGTGCTTTGTCATGTTCAAGCAACAAAGGAGTTCCACCGCCATGATAAAATGGTTACACTTACCGCCATGACAACAGGCGCTTTACCCATGACGGCAACCAAGTTTGATGCTAAACAAGACGTACACCAAATTTACACCTATCGAATTGTTGTCGTTTTCAACCTAGGAATAACTTAATATAGCCAAAGTGTACAGCTATCCGGGGCTTGGGCCACTGTGATAAAGTAAACATTGAGTCAAAAAGAGAAAATGCTGGTTACCAGCATTTTCTTCTTTTATCTCAATGTTTTCCGAAGCCAATTCTTTGATAAGTGCTTTGTCATGTTCAAGCAACATGGTAGTTTCAATGCCATGATAAAAGGGTTATACTTACATGCTAGCCTGTCCACTTTGAAGCCGGCCTCGACCCGAAATGGGTACACAATAGCACGTACATCCCATCCAAACTAAATTCCATGCCTGAAATATATTCAAAGACAAAGACAGACCAAACCATTGCTTTAGCGACGATGGACTTCTTGAAACCATTTTTCTTCTTGTAACCAGCACTTTCTTCTTTTGTCCCAATGTTTTCCAGAGCCAATTTCTTTCATAAGTGCTTTGTCATGTTCAAGCAACAAAGGAGTTGCATCGCCATGATAAAACGGTTACACTTATCGCCATGATAACAGGCGCTTTACCCATGACGGCAACCAAGTTTCATGCTAAACAAGACGTACACCAAATTTACACCTATGGAATTGTTGGAACCAGCACTTTCTTCTTTTGTCCCAATGTTTACCAGAGCTAATTTCTTTCATAAGTGCTTTGTCATGTTCAAGCAACAAAGGAGTTCCACCGCCATGATAAAATGGTTACACTTACCACCATGACAACAGGCGCTTTACCCATGACGGCAACCAAGTTTGATGCTAAACAAGACGTACACCAAATTTACACCTATCGAATTGTTGTCGTTTTCAACCTAGGAATAACTTAATATAGCCAAAGTGTACAGCTATCCGGGGCTTGGGCCACTGTGATAAAGTAAACATTGAGTCAAAAAGAGAAAATGCTGGTTACCAGCATTTTCTTCTTTTATCTCAATGTTTTCCGAAGCCAATTCTTTGATAAGTGCTTTGTCATGTTCAAGCAACATGGTAGTTTCAATGCCATGATAAAAGGGTTATACTTACATGCTAGCCTGTCCACTTTGAAGCCGGCCTCGACTCGAAATGGGTACACAATAGCACGTACATCCCATCCAAACTAAATTCCATGCCTGAAATATATTCAAAGACAAAGACAGACCAAACCATTGCTTTAGCGACGATGGACTTCTTGAAACCATTTTTCTTCTTGTAACCAGCACTTTCTTCTTTTGTCCCAATGTTTTCCAGAGCCAATTTCTTTCATAAGTGCTTTGTCATGTTCAAGCAACAAAGGAGTTGCATCGCCATGATAAAACGGTTACACTTATCGCCATGATAACAGGCGCTTTACCCATGACGGCAACCAAGTTTCATGCTAAACAAGACGTACACCAAATTTACACCTATGGAATTGTTGGAACCAGCACTTTCTTCTTTTGTCCCAATGTTTACCAGAGCTAATTTCTTTCATAAGTGCTTTGTCATGTTCAAACAACAAAGGAGTTCCACCGCCATGATAAAATGGTTACACTTACCGCCATGACAACAGGCGCTTTACCCATGACGGCAACCAAGTTTGATGCTAAACAAGACGTACACCAAATTTACACCTATCGAATTGTTGTCGTTTTCAACCTAGGAATAACTTAATATAGCCAAAGTGTACAGCTATCCGGGGCTTGGGCCACTGTGATAAAGTAAACATTGAGTCAAAAAGAGAAAATGCTGGTTACCAGCATTTTCTTCTTTTATCTCAATGTTTTCCGAAGCCAATTCTTTGATAAGTGCTTTGTCATGTTCAAGCAACATGGTAGTTTCAATGCCATGATAAAAGGGTTATACTTACATGCTAGCCTGTCCACTTTGAAGCCGGCCTCGACTCGAAATGGGTACACAATAGCACGTACATCCCATCCAAACTAAATTCCATGCCTGAAATATATTCAAAGACAAAGACAGACCAAACCATTGCTTTAGCGACGATGGACTTCTTGAAACCATTTTTCTTCTTGTAACCAGCACTTTCTTCTTTTGTCCCAACTTTTTCCAGAACCAATTTCTTTCATAAGTGCTTTGTCATGTTCAAGCAACAAAGGAGTTGCATCGCCATGATAAAACGGTTACACTTATCGCCATGATAACAGACGCTTTACCCATGACGGCAACCAAGTTTCATGCTAAACAAGACGTACACCAAATTTACACCTATGGAATTGTTGGAACCAGCACTTTCTTCTTTTGTCCCAATGTTTACCAGAGCTAATTTCTTTCATAAGTGCTTTGTCATGTTCAAGCAACAAAGGAGTTCCACCGCCATGATAAAATGGTTACACTTACCGCCATGACAACAGGCGCTTTACCCATGACAGCAACCAAGTTTGATGCTAAACAAGACGTACACCAAATTTACACCTATCGAATTGTTGTCGTTTTCAACCTAGGAATAACTTAATATAGCCAAAGTGTACAGCTATCCGGGGCTTGGGCCACTGTGATAAAGTAAACATTGAGTCAAAAAGAGAAAATGCTGGTTACCAGCATTTTCTTCTTTTATCTCAATGTTTTCCGAAGCCAATTCTTTGATAAGTGCTTTGTCATGTTCAAGCAACATGGTAGTTTCAATGCCATGATAAAAGGGTTATACTTACATGCTAGCCTGTCCACTTTGAAGCCGGCCTCGACTCGAAATGGGTACACAATAGCACGTACATCCCATCCAAACTAAATTCCATGCCTGAAATATATTCAAAGACAAAGACAGACCAAACCATTGCTTTAGCGACGATGGACTTCTTGAAACCATTTTTCTTCTTGTAACCAGCACTTTCTTCTTTTGTCCCAATGTTTTCCAGAGCCAATTTCTTTCATAAGTGCTTTGTCATGTTCAAGCAACAAAGGAGTTGCATCGCCATGATAAAACGGTTACACTTATCGCCATGATAACAGGCGCTTTACCCATGACGGCAACCAAGTTTCATGCTAAACAAGACGTACACCAAATTTACACCTATGGAATTGTTGGAACCAGCACTTTCTTCTTTTGTCCCAATGTTTACCAGAGCTAATTTCTTTCATAAGTGCTTTGTCATGTTCAAGCAACAAAGGAGTTCCACCGCCATGATAAAATGGTTACACTTACCGCCATGACAACAGGCGCTTTACCCATGACGGCAACCAAGTTTGATGCTAAACAAGACGTACACCAAATTTACACCTATCGAATTGTTGTCGTTTTCAACCTAGGAATAACTTAATATAGCCAAAGTGTACAGCTATCCGGGGCTTGGGCCACTGTGATAAAGTAAACATTGAGTCAAAAAGAGAAAATGCTGGTTACCAGCATTTTCTTCTTTTATCTCAATGTTTTCCGAAGCCAATTCTTTGATAAGTGCTTTGTCATGTTCAAGCAACATGGTAGTTTCAATGCCATGATAAAAGGGTTATACTTACATGCTAGCCTGTCCACTTTGAAGCCGGCCTCGACTCGAAATGGGTACACAATAGCACGTACATCCCATCCAAACTAAATTCCATGCCTGAAATATATTCAAAGACAAAGACAGACCAAACCATTGCTTTAGCGACGATGGACTTCTTGAAACCATTTTTCTTCTTGTAACCAGCACTTTCTTCTTTTGTCCCAATGTTTTCCAGAGCCAATTTCTTTCATAAGTGCTTTGTCATGTTCAAGCAACAAAGGAGTTGCATCGCCATGATAAAACGGTTACACTTATCGCCATGATAACAGGCGCTTTACCCATGACGGCAACCAAGTTTCATGCTAAACAAGACGTACACCAAATTTACACCTATGGAATTGTTGGAACCAGCACTTTCTTCTTTTGTCCCAATGTTTACCAGAGCTAATTTCTTTCATAAGTGCTTTGTCATGTTCAAACAACAAAGGAGTTCCACCGCCATGATAAAATGGTTACACTTACCGCCATGACAACAGGCGCTTTACCCATGACGGCAACCAAGTTTGATGCTAAACAAGACGTACACCAAATTTACACCTATCGAATTGTTGTCGTTTTCAACCTAGGAATAACTTAATATAGCCAAAGTGTACAGCTATCCGGGGCTTGGGCCACTGTGATAAAGTAAACATTGAGTCAAAAAGAGAAAATGCTGGTTACCAGCATTTTCTTCTTTTATCTCAATGTTTTCCGAAGCCAATTCTTTGATAAGTGCTTTGTCATGTTCAAGCAACATGGTAGTTTCAATGCCATGATAAAAGGGTTATACTTACATGCTAGCCTGTCCACTTTGAAGCCGGCCTCGACTCGAAATGGGTACACAATAGCACGTACATCCCATCCAAACTAAATTCCATGCCTGAAATATATTCAAAGACAAAGACAGACCAAACCATTGCTTTAGCGACGATGGACTTCTTGAAACCATTTTTCTTCTTGTAACCAGCACTTTCTTCTTTTGTCCCAACTTTTTCCAGAACCAATTTCTTTCATAAGTGCTTTGTCATGTTCAAGCAACAAAGGAGTTGCATCGCCATGATAAAACGGTTACACTTATCGCCATGATAACAGACGCTTTACCCATGACGGCAACCAAGTTTCATGCTAAACAAGACGTACACCAAATTTACACCTATGGAATTGTTGGAACCAGCACTTTCTTCTTTTGTCCCAATGTTTACCAGAGCTAATTTCTTTCATAAGTGCTTTGTCATGTTCAAGCAACAAAGGAGTTCCACCGCCATGATAAAATGGTTACACTTACCGCCATGACAACAGGCGCTTTACCCATGACAGCAACCAAGTTTGATGCTAAACAAGACGTACACCAAATTTACACCTATCGAATTGTTGTCGTTTTCAACCTAGGAATAACTTAATATAGCCAAAGTGTACAGCTATCCGGGGCTTGGGCCACTGTGATAAAGTAAACATTGAGTCAAAAAGAGAAAATGCTGGTTACCAGCATTTTCTTCTTTTATCTCAATGTTTTCCGAAGCCAATTCTTTGATAAGTGCTTTGTCATGTTCAAGCAACATGGTAGTTTCAATGCCATGATAAAAGGGTTATACTTACATGCTAGCCTGTCCACTTTGAAGCCGGCCTCGACTCGAAATGGGTACACAATAGCACGTACATCCCATCCAAACTAAATTCCATGCCTGAAATATATTCAAAGACAAAGACAGACCAAACCATTGCTTTAGCGACGATGGACTTCTTGAAACCATTTTTCTTCTTGTAACCAGCACTTTCTTCTTTTGTCCCAATGTTTTCCAGAGCCAATTTCTTTCATAAGTGCTTTGTCATGTTCAAGCAACAAAGGAGTTGCATCGCCATGATAAAACGGTTACACTTATCGCCATGATAACAGGCGCTTTACCCATGACGGCAACCAAGTTTCATGCTAAACAAGACGTACACCAAATTTACACCTATGGAATTGTTGGAACCAGCACTTTCTTCTTTTGTCCCAATGTTTACCAGAGCTAATTTCTTTCATAAGTGCTTTGTCATGTTCAAGCAACAAAGGAGTTCCACCGCCATGATAAAATGGTTACACTTACCGCCATGACAACAGGCGCTTTACCCATGACGGCAACCAAGTTTGATGCTAAACAAGACGTACACCAAATTTACACCTATCGAATTGTTGTCGTTTTCAACCTAGGAATAACTTAATATAGCCAAAGTGTACAGCTATCCGGGGCTTGGGCCACTGTGATAAAGTAAACATTGAGTCAAAAAGAGAAAATGCTGGTTACCAGCATTTTCTTCTTTTATCTCAATGTTTTCCGAAGCCAATTCTTTGATAAGTGCTTTGTCATGTTCGAGCAACATGGTAGTTTCAATGCCATGATAAAAGGGTTATACTTACATGCTAGCCTGTCCACTTTGAAGCCGGCCTCGACTCGAAATGGGTACACAATAGCACGTACATCCCATCCAAACTAAATTCCATGCCTGAAATATATTCAAAGACAAAGACAGACCAAACCATTGCTTTAGCGACGATGGACTTCTTGAAACCATTTTTCTTCTTGTAACCAGCACTTTCTTCTTTTGTCCCAATGTTTTCCAGAGCCAATTTCTTTCATAAGTGCTTTGTCATGTTCAAGCAACAAAGGAGTTGCATCGCCATGATAAAACGGTTACACTTATCGCCATGATAACAGGCGCTTTACCCATGACGGCAACCAAGTTTCATGCTAAACAAGATGTACACCAAATTTACACCTATGGAATTGTTGGAACCAGCACTTTCTTCTTTTGTCCCAATGTTTACCAGAGCTAATTTCTTTCATAAGTGCTTTGTCATGTTCAAGCAACAAAGGAGTTCCACCGCCATGATAAAATGGTTACACTTACCGCCATGACAACAGGCGCTTTACCCATGACGGCAACCAAGTTTGATGCTAAACAAGACGTACACCAAATTTACACCTATCGAATTGTTGTCGTTTTCAACCTAGGAATAACTTAATATAGCCAAAGTGTACAGCTATCCGGGGCTTGGGCCACTGTGATAAAGTAAACATTGAGTCAAAAAGAGAAAATGCTGGTTACCAGCATTTTCTTCTTTTATCTCAATGTTTTCCGAAGCCAATTCTTTGATAAGTGCTTTGTCATGTTCAAGCAACATGGTAGTTTCAATGCCATGATAAAAGGGTTATACTTACATGCTAGCCTGTCCACTTTGAAGCCGGCCTCGACTCGAAATGGGTACACAATAGCACGTACATCCCATCCAAACTAAATTCCATGCCTGAAATATATTCAAAGACAAAGACAGACCAAACCATTGCTTTAGCGACGATGGACTTCTTGAAACCATTTTTCTTCTTGTAACCAGCACTTTCTTCTTTTGTCCCAATGTTTTCCAGAGCCAATTTCTTTCATAAGTGCTTTGTCATGTTCAAGCAACAAAGGAGTTGCATCGCCATGATAAAACGGTTACACTTATCGCCATGATAACAGGCGCTTTACCCATGACGGCAACCAAGTTTCATGCTAAACAAGACGTACACCAAATTTACACCTATGGAATTGTTGGAACCAGCACTTTCTTCTTTTGTCCCAATGTTTACCAGAGCTAATTTCTTTCATAAGTGCTTTGTCATGTTCAAGCAACAAAGGAGTTCCACCGCCATGATAAAATGGTTACACTTACCGCCATGACAACAGGCGCTTTACCCATGACGGCAACCAAGTTTGATGCTAAACAAGACGTACACCAAATTTACACCTATCGAATTGTTGTCGTTTTCAACCTAGGAATAACTTAATATAGCCAAAGTGTACAGCTATCCGGGGCTTGGGCCACTGTGATAAAGTAAACATTGAGTCAAAAAGAGAAAATGCTGGTTACCAGCATTTTCTTCTTTTATCTCAATGTTTTCCGAAGCCAATTCTTTGATAAGTGCTTTGTCATGTTCAAGCAACATGGTAGTTTCAATGCCATGATAAAAGGGTTATACTTACATGCTAGCCTGTCCACTTTGAAGCCGGCCTCGACTCGAAATGGGTACACAATAGCACGTACATCCCATCCAAACTAAATTCCATGCCTGAAATATATTCAAAGACAAAGACAGACCAAACCATTGCTTTAGCGACGATGGACTTCTTGAAACCATTTTTCTTCTTGTAACCAGCACTTTCTTCTTTTGTCCCAATGTTTTCCAGAGCCAATTTCTTTCATAAGTGCTTTGTCATGTTCAAGCAACAAAGGAGTTGCATCGCCATGATAAAACGGTTACACTTATCGCCATGATAACAGGCACTTTACCCATGACGGCAACCAAGTTTCATGCTAAACAAGACGTACACCAAATTTACACCTATGGAATTGTTGGAACCAGCACTTTCTTCTTTTGTCCCAATGTTTACCAGAGCTAATTTCTTTCATAAGTGCTTTGTCATGTTCAAGCAACAAAGGAGTTCCACCGCCATGATAAAATGGTTACACTTACCGCCATGACAACAGGCGCTTTACCCATGACGGCAACCAAGTTTGATGCTAAACAAGACGTACACCAAATTTACACCTATCGAATTGTTGTCGTTTTCAACCTAGGAATAACTTAATATAGCCAAAGTGTACAGCTATCCGGGGCTTGGGCCACTGTGATAAAGTAAACATTGAGTCAAAAAGAGAAAATGCTGGTTACCAGCATTTTCTTCTTTTATCTCAATGTTTTCCGAAGCCAATTCTTTGATAAGTGCTTTGTCATGTTCAAGCAACATGGTAGTTTCAATGCCATGATAAAAGGGTTATACTTACATGCTAGCCTGTCCACTTTGAAGCCGGCCTCGACTCGAAATGGGTACACAATAGCACGTACATCCCATCCAAACTAAATTCCATGCCTGAAATATATTCAAAGACAAAGACAGACCAAACCATTGCTTTAGCGACGATGGACTTCTTGAAACCATTTTTCTTCTTGTAACCAGCACTTTCTTCTTTTGTCCCAATGTTTTCCAGAGCCAATTTCTTTCATAAGTGCTTTGTCATGTTCAAGCAACAAAGGAGTTGCATCGCCATGATAAAACGGTTACACTTATCGCCATGATAACAGGCGCTTTACCCATGACGGCAACCAAGTTTCATGCTAAACAAGACGTACACCAAATTTACACCTATGGAATTGTTGGAACCAGCACTTTCTTCTTTTGTCCCAATGTTTACCAGAGCTAATTTCTTTCATAAGTGCTTTGTCATGTTCAAGCAACAAAGGAGTTCCACCGCCATGATAAAATGGTTACACTTACCGCCATGACAACAGGCGCTTTACCCATGACGGCAACCAAGTTTGATGCTAAACAAGACGTACACCAAATTTACACCTATCGAATTGTTGTCGTTTTCAACCTAGGAATAACTTAATATAGCCAAAGTGTACAGCTATCCGGGGCTTGGGCCACTGTGATAAAGTAAACATTGAGTCAAAAAGAGAAAATGCTGGTTACCAGCATTTTCTTCTTTTATCTCAATGTTTTCCGAAGCCAATTCTTTGATAAGTGCTTTGTCATGTTCAAGCAACATGGTAGTTTCAATGCCATGATAAAAGGGTTATACTTACATGCTAGCCTGTCCACTTTGAAGCCGGCCTCGACTCGAAATGGGTACACAATAGCACGTACATCCCATCCAAACTAAATTCCATGCCTGAAATATATTCAAAGACAAAGACAGACCAAACCATTGCTTTAGCGACGATGGACTTCTTGAAACCATTTTTCTTCTTGTAACCAGCACTTTCTTCTTTTGTCCCAATGTTTTCCAGAGCCAATTTCTTTCATAAGTGCTTTGTCATGTTCAAGCAACAAAGGAGTTGCATCGCCATGATAAAACGGTTACACTTATCGCCATGATAACAGGCGCTTTACCCATGACGGCAACCAAGTTTCATGCTAAACAAGACGTACACCAAATTTACACCTATGGAATTGTTGGAACCAGCACTTTCTTCTTTTGTCCCAATGTTTACCAGAGCTAATTTCTTTCATAAGTGCTTTGTCATGTTCAAGCAACAAAGGAGTTCCACCGCCATGATAAAATGGTTACACTTACCGCCATGACACCAGGCGCTTTACCCATGACGGCAACCAAGTTTGATGCTAAACAAGACGTACACCAAATTTACACCTATCGAATTGTTGTCGTTTTCAACCTAGGAATAACTTAATATAGCCAAAGTGTACAGCTATCTGGGGCTTGGGCCACTGTGATAAAGTAAACATTGAGTCAACTAGAACTGTCGCAAAGCGGACGAATACCCCCCACTAAAGCCTTGTCACTGAAAAAGTGCTATCGGTCAAAAGGTTCTTGACTTAGAGCATGGAAACGGATTTTAAACAAAGTCCAACTGTGACCTTGACCTTTGACCTTGGTGACCCCCAAAACAATAGGGCACCTCCTTGGGTCATGGCCAACAACTGTGTAAAGTTTCATGATCCTAGGTCAAACGGTTCTTGAGTTAGAACACAGAAACGAAATTGTAAATTTTGACTACTTCCAGTAATATTGACTACTCCCCCCCCCCATTAAAAAGTTCAAAGTGGCATAACTCTAAAACTAATCACTGGATCAAGATGAAAATTGCAGGTGCACAACTTCATATGATAAGAAACATCCTGGTAAAATTTCAGAAAAATTGGTCAAAAACTGTGGGAGGAGAAGAGGACACAAGATTATGTCCACGGACGGACGGACGGACAGACGGACAGACGGACAGACAGACGGACAGACGGACGGACAGACGGACAACCTGATTCCAGTATACCCCCCCATAACTTTGTTGTGGGGGGTATAAAAAGAGAAAATGCTGGTTACCAGCATTTTCTTCTTTTATCTCAATGTTTTCCGAAGCCAATTCTTTGATAAGTGCTTTGTCATGTTCAAGCAACATGGTAGTTTCAATGCCATGATAAAAGGGTTATACTTACATGCTAGCCTGTCCACTTTGAAGCCGGCCTCGACTCGAAATGGGTACACAATAGCACGTACATCCCATCCAAACTAAATTCCATGCCTGAAATATATTCAAAGACAAAGACAGACCAAACCATTGCTTTAGCGACGATGGACTTCTTGAAACCATTTTTCTTCTTGTAACCAGCACTTTCTTCTTTTGTCCCAATGTTTTCCAGAGCCAATTTCTTTCATAAGTGCTTTGTCATGTTCAAGCAACAAAGGAGTTGCATCGCCATGATAAAACGGTTACACTTATCGCCATGATAACAGGCGCTTTACCCATGACGGCAACCAAGTTTCATGCTAAACAAGACGTACACCAAATTTACACCTATGGAATTGTTGGAACCAGCACTTTCTTCTTTTGTCCCAATGTTTACCAGAGCTAATTTCTTTCATAAGTGCTTTGTCATGTTCAAGCAACAAAGGAGTTCCACCGCCATGATAAAATGGTTACACTTACCGCCATGACAACAGGCGCTTTACCCATGACGGCAACCAAGTTTGATGCTAAACAAGACGTACACCAAATTTACACCTATCGAATTGTTGTCGTTTTCAACCTAGGAATAACTTAATATAGCCAAAGTGTACAGCTATCCGGGGCTTGGGCCACTGTGATAAAGTAAACATTGAGTCAAAAAGAGAAAATGCTGGTTACCAGCATTTTCTTCTTTTATCTCAATGTTTTCCGAAGCCAATTCTTTGATAAGTGCTTTGTCATGTTCAAGCAACATGGTAGTTTCAATGCCATGATAAAAGGGTTATACTTACATGCTAGCCTGTCCACTTTGAAGCCGGCCTCGACTCGAAATGGGTACACAATAGCACGTACATCCCATCCAAACTAAATTCCATGCCTGAAATATATTCAAAGACAAAGACAGACCAAACCATTGCTTTAGCGACGATGGACTTCTTGAAACCATTTTTCTTCTTGTAACCAGCACTTTCTTCTTTTGTCCCAATGTTTTCCAGAGCCAATTTCTTTCATAAGTGCTTTGTCATGTTCAAGCAACAAAGGAGTTGCATCGCCATGATAAAACGGTTACACTTATCGCCATGATAACAGGCGCTTTACCCATGACGGCAACCAAGTTTCATGCTAAACAAGACGTACACCAAATTTACACCTATGGAATTGTTGGAACCAGCACTTTCTTCTTTTGTCCCAATGTTTACCAGAGCTAATTTCTTTCATAAGTGCTTTGTCATGTTCAAGCAACAAAGGAGTTCCACCGCCATGATAAAATGGTTACACTTACCGCCATGACAACAGGCGCTTTACCCATGATGGCAACCAAGTTTGATGCTAAACAAGACGTACACCAAATTTACACCTATCGAATTGTTGTCGTTTTCAACCTAGGAATAACTTAATATAGCCAAAGTGTACAGCTATCCGGGGCTTGGGCCACTGTGATAAAGTAAACATTGAGTCAAAAAGAGAAAATGCTGGTTACCAGCATTTTCTTCTTTTATCTCAATGTTTTCCGAAGCCAATTCTTTGATAAGTGCTTTGTCATGTTCAAGCAACATGGTAGTTTCAATGCCATGATAAAAGGGTTATACTTACATGCTAGCCTGTCCACTTTGAAGCCGGCCTCGACTCGAAATGGGTACACAATAGCACGTACATCCCATCCAAACTAAATTCCATGCCTGAAATATATTCAAAGACAAAGACAGACCAAACCATTGCTTTAGCGACGATGGACTTCTTGAAACCATTTTTCTTCTTGTAACCAGCACTTTCTTCTTTTGTCCCAATGTTTTCCAGAGCCAATTTCTTTCATAAGTGCTTTGTCATGTTCAAGCAACAAAGGAGTTGCATCGCCATGATAAAACGGTTACACTTATCGCCATGATAACAGGCGCTTTACCCATGACGGCAACCAAGTTTCATGCTAAACAAGACGTACACCAAATTTACACCTATGGAATTGTTGGAACCAGCACTTTCTTCTTTTGTCCCAATGTTTACCAGAGCTAATTTCTTTCATAAGTGCTTTGTCATGTTCAAGCAACAAAGGAGTTCCACCGCCATGATAAAATGGTTACACTTACCGCCATGACAACAGGCGCTTTACCCATGACGGCAACCAAGTTTGATGCTAAACAAGACGTACACCAAATTTACACCTATCGAATTGTTGTCGTTTTCAACCTAGGAATAACTTAATATAGCCAAAGTGTACAGCTATCCGGGGCTTGGGCCACTGTGATAAAGTAAACATTGAGTCAAAAAGAGAAAATGCTGGTTACCAGCATTTTCTTCTTTTATCTCAATGTTTTCCGAAGCCAATTCTTTGATAAGTGCTTTGTCATGTTCAAGCAACATGGTAGTTTCAATGCCATGATAAAAGGGTTATACTTACATGCTAGCCTGTCCACTTTGAAGCCGGCCTCGACTCGAAATGGGTACACAATAGCACGTACATCCCATCCAAACTAAATTCCATGCCTGAAATATATTCAAAGACAAAGACAGACCAAACCATTGCTTTAGCGACGATGGACTTCTTGAAACCATTTTTCTTCTTGTAACCAGCACTTTCTTCTTTTGTCCCAATGTTTTCCAGAGCCAATTTCTTTCATAAGTGCTTTGTCATGTTCAAGCAACAAAGGAGTTGCATCGCCATGATAAAACGGTTACACTTATCGCCATGATAACAGGCGCTTTACCCATGACGGCAACCAAGTTTCATGCTAAACAAGACGTACACCAAATTTACACCTATGGAATTGTTGGAACCAGCACTTTCTTCTTTTGTCCCAATGTTTACCAGAGCTAATTTCTTTCATAAGTGCTTTGTCATGTTCAAGCAACAAAGGAGTTCCACCGCCATGATAAAATGGTTACACTTACCCCCATGACAACAGGCGCTTTACCCATGACGGCAACCAAGTTTGATGCTAAACAAGACGTACACCAAATTTACACCTATCGAATTGTTGTCGTTTTCAACCTAGGAATAACTTAATATAGCCAAAGTGTACAGCTATCCGGGGCTTGGGCCACTGTGATAAAGTAAACATTGAGTCAAAAAGAGAAAATGCTGGTTACCAGCATTTTCTTCTTTTATCTCAATGTTTTCCGAAGCCAATTCTTTGATAAGTGCTTTGTCATGTTCAAGCAACATGGTAGTTTCAATGCCATGATAAAAGGGTTATACTTACATGCTAGCCTGTCCACTTTGAAGCCGGCCTCGACTCGAAATGGGTACACAATAGCACGTACATCCCATCCAAACTAAATTCCATGCCTGAAATATATTCAAAGACAAAGACAGACCAAACCATTGCTTTAGCGACGATGGACTTCTTGAAACCATTTTTCTTCTTGTAACCAGCACTTTCTTCTTTTGTCCCAATGTTTTCCAGAGCCAATTTCTTTCATAAGTGCTTTGTCATGTTCAAGCAACAAAGGAGTTGCATCGCCATGATAAAACGGTTACACTTATCGCCATGATAACAGGCGCTTTACCCATGACGGCAACCAAGTTTCATGCTAAACAAGACGTACACCAAATTTACACCTATGGAATTGTTGGAACCAGCACTTTCTTCTTTTGTCCCAATGTTTACCAGAGCTAATTTCTTTCATAAGTGCTTTGTCATGTTCAAGCAACAAAGGAGTTCCACCGCCATGATAAAATGGTTACACTTACCGCCATGACAACAGGCGCTTTACCCATGACGGCAACCAAGTTTGATGCTAAACAAGACGTACACCAAATTTACACCTATCGAATTGTTGTCGTTTTCAACCTAGGAATAACTTAATATAGCCAAAGTGTACAGCTATCCGGGGCTTGGGCCACTGTGATAAAGTAAACATTGAGTCAAAAAGAGAAAATGCTGGTTACCAGCATTTTCTTCTTTTATCTCAATGTTTTCCGAAGCCAATTCTTTGATAAGTGCTTTGTCATGTTCAAGCAACATGGTAGTTTCAATGCCATGATAAAAGGGTTATACTTACATGCTAGCCTGTCCACTTTGAAGCCGGCCTCGACTCGAAATGGGTACACAATAGCACGTACATCCCATCCAAACTAAATTCCATGCCTGAAATATATTCAAAGACAAAGACAGACCAAACCATTGCTTTAGCGACGATGGACTTCTTGAAACCATTTTTCTTCTTGTAACCAGCACTTTCTTCTTTTGTCCCAATGTTTTCCAGAGCCAATTTCTTTCATAAGTGCTTTGTCATGTTCAAGCAACAAAGGAGTTGCATCGCCATGATAAAACGGTTACACTTATCGCCATGATAACAGGCGCTTTACCCATGACGGCAACCAAGTTTCATGCTAAACAAGACGTACACCAAATTTACACCTATGGAATTGTTGGAACCAGCACTTTCTTCTTTTGTCCCAATGTTTACCAGAGCTAATTTCTTTCATAAGTGCTTTGTCATGTTCAAGCAACAAAGGAGTTCCACCGCCATGATAAAATGGTTACACTTACCGCCATGACAACAGGCGCTTTACCCATGACGGCAACCAAGTTTGATGCTAAACAAGACGTACACCAAATTTACACCTATCGAATTGTTGTCGTTTTCAACCTAGGAATAACTTAATATAGCCAAAGTGTACAGCTATCCGGGGCTTGGGCCACTGTGATAAAGTAAACATTGAGTCAAAAAGAGAAAATGCTGGTTACCAGCATTTTCTTCTTTTATCTCAATGTTTTCCGAAGCCAATTCTTTGATAAGTGCTTTGTCATGTTCAAGCAACATGGTAGTTTCAATGCCATGATAAAAGGGTTATACTTACATGCTAGCCTGTCCACTTTGAAGCCGGCCTCGACTCGAAATGGGTACACAATAGCACGTACATCCCATCCAAACTAAATTCCATGCCTGAAATATATTCAAAGACAAAGACAGACCAAACCATTGCTTTAGCGACGATGGACTTCTTGAAACCATTTTTCTTCTTGTAACCAGCACTTTCTTCTTTTGTCCCAATGTTTTCCAGAGCCAATTTCTTTCATAAGTGCTTTGTCATGTTCAAGCAACAAAGGAGTTGCATCGCCATGATAAAACGGTTACACTTATCGCCATGATAACAGGCGCTTTACCCATGACGGCAACCAAGTTTCATGCTAAACAAGACGTACACCAAATTTACACCTATGGAATTGTTGGAACCAGCACTTTCTTCTTTTGTCCCAATGTTTACCAGAGCTAATTTCTTTCATAAGTGCTTTGTCATGTTCAAGCAACAAAGGAGTTCCACCGCCATGATAAAATGGTTACACTTACCGCCATGACACCAGGCGCTTTACCCATGACGGCAACCAAGTTTGATGCTAAACAAGACGTACACCAAATTTACACCTATCGAATTGTTGTCGTTTTCAACCTAGGAATAACTTAATATAGCCAAAGTGTACAGCTATCTGGGGCTTGGGCCACTGTGATAAAGTAAACATTGAGTCAACTAGAACTGTCGCAAAGCGGACGAATACCCCCCACTAAAGCCTTGTCACTGAAAAAGTGCTATCGGTCAAAAGGTTCTTGACTTAGAGCATGGAAACGGATTTTAAACAAAGTCCAACTGTGACCTTGACCTTTGACCTTGGTGACCCCCAAAACAATAGGGCACCTCCTTGGGTCATGGCCAACAACTGTGTAAAGTTTCATGATCCTAGGTCAAACGGTTCTTGAGTTAGAACACAGAAACGAAATTGTAAATTTTGACTACTTCCAGTAATATTGACTACTCCCCCCCCCCATTAAAAAGTTCAAAGTGGCATAACTCTAAAACTAATCACTGGATCAAGATGAAAATTGCAGGTGCACAACTTCATATGATAAGAAACATCCTGGTAAAATTTCAGAAAAATTGGTCAAAAACTGTGGGAGGAGAAGAGGACACAAGATTATGTCCACGGACGGACGGACGGACAGACGGACAGACGGACAGACAGACGGACAGACGGACGGACAGACGGACAACCTGATTCCAGTATACCCCCCCATAACTTTGTTGTGGGGGGTATAAAAAGAGAAAATGCTGGTTACCAGCATTTTCTTCTTTTATCTCAATGTTTTCCGAAGCCAATTCTTTGATAAGTGCTTTGTCATGTTCAAGCAACATGGTAGTTTCAATGCCATGATAAAAGGGTTATACTTACATGCTAGCCTGTCCACTTTGAAGCCGGCCTCGACTCGAAATGGGTACACAATAGCACGTACATCCCATCCAAACTAAATTCCATGCCTGAAATATATTCAAAGACAAAGACAGACCAAACCATTGCTTTAGCGACGATGGACTTCTTGAAACCATTTTTCTTCTTGTAACCAGCACTTTCTTCTTTTGTCCCAATGTTTTCCAGAGCCAATTTCTTTCATAAGTGCTTTGTCATGTTCAAGCAACAAAGGAGTTGCATCGCCATGATAAAACGGTTACACTTATCGCCATGATAACAGGCGCTTTACCCATGACGGCAACCAAGTTTCATGCTAAACAAGACGTACACCAAATTTACACCTATGGAATTGTTGGAACCAGCACTTTCTTCTTTTGTCCCAATGTTTACCAGAGCTAATTTCTTTCATAAGTGCTTTGTCATGTTCAAGCAACAAAGGAGTTCCACCGCCATGATAAAATGGTTACACTTACCGCCATGACAACAGGCGCTTTACCCATGATGGCAACCAAGTTTGATGCTAAACAAGACGTACACCAAATTTACACCTATCGAATTGTTGTCGTTTTCAACCTAGGAATAACTTAATATAGCCAAAGTGTACAGCTATCCGGGGCTTGGGCCACTGTGATAAAGTAAACATTGAGTCAAAAAGAGAAAATGCTGGTTACCAGCATTTTCTTCTTTTATCTCAATGTTTTCCGAAGCCAATTCTTTGATAAGTGCTTTGTCATGTTCAAGCAACATGGTAGTTTCAATGCCATGATAAAAGGGTTATACTTACATGCTAGCCTGTCCACTTTGAAGCCGGCCTCGACTCGAAATGGGTACACAATAGCACGTACATCCCATCCAAACTAAATTCCATGCCTGAAATATATTCAAAGACAAAGACAGACCAAACCATTGCTTTAGCGACGATGGACTTCTTGAAACCATTTTTCTTCTTGTAACCAGCACTTTCTTCTTTTGTCCCAATGTTTTCCAGAGCCAATTTCTTTCATAAGTGCTTTGTCATGTTCAAGCAACAAAGGAGTTGCATCGCCATGATAAAACGGTTACACTTATCGCCATGATAACAGGCGCTTTACCCATGACGGCAACCAAGTTTCATGCTAAACAAGACGTACACCAAATTTACACCTATGGAATTGTTGGAACCAGCACTTTCTTCTTTTGTCCCAATGTTTACCAGAGCTAATTTCTTTCATAAGTGCTTTGTCATGTTCAAGCAACAAAGGAGTTCCACCGCCATGATAAAATGGTTACACTTACCGCCATGACAACAGGCGCTTTACCCATGATGGCAACCAAGTTTGATGCTAAACAAGACGTACACCAAATTTACACCTATCGAATTGTTGTCGTTTTCAACCTAGGAATAACTTAATATAGCCAAAGTGTACAGCTATCCGGGGCTTGGGCCACTGTGATAAAGTAAACATTGAGTCAAAAAGAGAAAATGCTGGTTACCAGCATTTTCTTCTTTTATCTCAATGTTTTCCGAAGCCAATTCTTTGATAAGTGCTTTGTCATGTTCAAGCAACATGGTAGTTTCAATGCCATGATAAAAGGGTTATACTTACATGCTAGCCTGTCCACTTTGAAGCCGGCCTCGACTCGAAATGGGTACACAATAGCACGTACATCCCATCCAAACTAAATTCCATGCCTGAAATATATTCAAAGACAAAGACAGACCAAACCATTGCTTTAGCGACGATGGACTTCTTGAAACCATTTTTCTTCTTGTAACCAGCACTTTCTTCTTTTGTCCCAATGTTTTCCAGAGCCAATTTCTTTCATAAGTGCTTTGTCATGTTCAAGCAACAAAGGAGTTGCATCGCCATGATAAAACGGTTACACTTATCGCCATGATAACAGGCGCTTTACCCATGACGGCAACCAAGTTTCATGCTAAACAAGACGTACACCAAATTTACACCTATGGAATTGTTGGAACCAGCACTTTCTTCTTTTGTCCCAATGTTTACCAGAGCTAATTTCTTTCATAAGTGCTTTGTCATGTTCAAGCAACAAAGGAGTTCCACCGCCATGATAAAATGGTTACACTTACCGCCATGACAACAGGCGCTTTACCCATGACGGCAACCAAGTTTGATGCTAAACAAGACGTACACCAAATTTACACCTATCGAATTGTTGTCGTTTTCAACCTAGGAATAACTTAATATAGCCAAAGTGTACAGCTATCCGGGGTTTGGGCCACTGTGATAAAGTAAACATTGAGTCAAAAAGAGAAAATGCTGGTTACCAGCATTTTCTTCTTTTATCTCAATGTTTTCCGAAGCCAATTCTTTGATAAGTGCTTTGTCATGTTCAAGCAACATGGTAGTTTCAATGCCATGATAAAAGGGTTATACTTACATGCTAGCCTGTCCACTTTGAAGCCGGCCTCGACTCGAAATGGGTACACAATAGCACGTACATCCCATCCAAACTAAATTCCATGCCTGAAATATATTCAAAGACAAAGACAGACCAAACCATTGCTTTAGCGACGATGGACTTCTTGAAACCATTTTTCTTCTTGTAACCAGCACTTTCTTCTTTTGTCCCAATGTTTTCCAGAGCCAATTTCTTTCATAAGTGCTTTGTCATGTTCAAGCAACAAAGGAGTTGCATCGCCATGATAAAACGGTTACACTTATCGCCATGATAACAGGCGCTTTACCCATGACGGCAACCAAGTTTCATGCTAAACAAGACGTACACCAAATTTACACCTATGGAATTGTTGGAACCAGCACTTTCTTCTTTTGTCCCAATGTTTACCAGAGCTAATTTCTTTCATAAGTGCTTTGTCATGTTCAAGCAACAAAGGAGTTCCACCGCCATGATAAAATGGTTACACTTACCCCCATGACAACAGGCGCTTTACCCATGACGGCAACCAAGTTTGATGCTAAACAAGACGTACACCAAATTTACACCTATCGAATTGTTGTCGTTTTCAACCTAGGAATAACTTAATATAGCCAAAGTGTACAGCTATCCGGGGCTTGGGCCACTGTGATAAAGTAAACATTGAGTCAAAAAGAGAAAATGCTGGTTACCAGCATTTTCTTCTTTTATCTCAATGTTTTCCGAAGCCAATTCTTTGATAAGTGCTTTGTCATGTTCAAGCAACATGGTAGTTTCAATGCCATGATAAAAGGGTTATACTTACATGCTAGCCTGTCCACTTTGAAGCCGGCCTCGACTCGAAATGGGTACACAATAGCACGTACATCCCATCCAAACTAAATTCCATGCCTGAAATATATTCAAAGACAAAGACAGACCAAACCATTGCTTTAGCGACGATGGACTTCTTGAAACCATTTTTCTTCTTGTAACCAGCACTTTCTTCTTTTGTCCCAATGTTTTCCAGAGCCAATTTCTTTCATAAGTGCTTTGTCATGTTCAAGCAACAAAGGAGTTGCATCGCCATGATAAAACGGTTACACTTATCGCCATGATAACAGGCGCTTTACCCATGACGGCAACCAAGTTTCATGCTAAACAAGACGTACACCAAATTTACACCTATGGAATTGTTGGAACCAGCACTTTCTTCTTTTGTCCCAATGTTTACCAGAGCTAATTTCTTTCATAAGTGCTTTGTCATGTTCAAGCAACAAAGGAGTTCCACCGCCATGATAAAATGGTTACACTTACCGCCATGACAACAGGCGCTTTACCCATGACGGCAACCAAGTTTGATGCTAAACAAGACGTACACCAAATTTACACCTATCGAATTGTTGTCGTTTTCAACCTAGGAATAACTTAATATAGCCAAAGTGTACAGCTATCCGGGGCTTGGGCCACTGTGATAAAGTAAACATTGAGTCAAAAAGAGAAAATGCTGGTTACCAGCATTTTCTTCTTTTATCTCAATGTTTTCCGAAGCCAATTCTTTGATAAGTGCTTTGTCATGTTCAAGCAACATGGTAGTTTCAATGCCATGATAAAAGGGTTATACTTACATGCTAGCCTGTCCACTTTGAAGCCGGCCTCGACTCGAAATGGGTACACAATAGCACGTACATCCCATCCAAACTAAATTCCATGCCTGAAATATATTCAAAGACAAAGACAGACCAAACCATTGCTTTAGCGACGATGGACTTCTTGAAACCATTTTTCTTCTTGTAACCAGCACTTTCTTCTTTTGTCCCAATGTTTTCCAGAGCCAATTTCTTTCATAAGTGCTTTGTCATGTTCAAGCAACAAAGGAGTTGCATCGCCATGAT
The DNA here is from genome assembly GCA_963680895.1 of Fragum sueziense. Taxonomy (NCBI): domain Eukaryota; kingdom Metazoa; phylum Mollusca; class Bivalvia; order Cardiida; family Cardiidae; genus Fragum; species Fragum sueziense. Next base: position 32,748,028 of record OY804598.1, on the reverse strand, counting down.
AAAACGGTTACACTTATCGCCATGATAACAGGCGCTTTACCCATGACGGCAACCAAGTTTCATGCTAAACAAGACGTACACCAAATTTACACCTATGGAATTGTTGGAACCAGCACTTTCTTCTTTTGTCCCAATGTTTACCAGAGCTAATTTCTTTCATAAGTGCTTTGTCATGTTCAAGCAACAAAGGAGTTCCACCGCCATGATAAAATGGTTACACTTACCGCCATGACACCAGGCGCTTTACCCATGACGGCAACCAAGTTTGATGCTAAACAAGACGTACACCAAATTTACACCTATCGAATTGTTGTCGTTTTCAACCTAGGAATAACTTAATATAGCCAAAGTGTACAGCTATCCGGGGCTTGGGCCACTGTGATAAAGTAAACATTGAGTCAAAAAGAGAAAATGCTGGTTACCAGCATTTTCTTCTTTTATCTCAATGTTTTCCGAAGCCAATTCTTTGATAAGTGCTTTGTCATGTTCAAGCAACATGGTAGTTTCAATGCCATGATAAAAGGGTTATACTTACATGCTAGCCTGTCCACTTTGAAGCCGGCCTCGACTCGAAATGGGTACACAATAGCATGTACATCCCATCCAAACTAAATTCCATGCCTGAAATATATTCAAAGACAAAGACAGACCAAACCATTGCTTTAGCGACGATGGACTTCTTGAAACCATTTTTCTTCTTGTAACCAGCACTTTCTTCTTTTGTCCCAATGTTTTCCAGAGCCAATTTCTTTCATAAGTGCTTTGTCATGTTCAAGCAACAAAGGAGTTGCATCGCCATGATAAAACGGTTACACTTATCGCCATGATAACAGGCGCTTTACCCATGACGGCAACCAAGTTTCATGCTAAACAAGACGTACACCAAATTTACACCTATGGAATTGTTGGAACCAGCACTTTCTTCTTTTGTCCCAATGTTTACCAGAGCTAATTTCTTTCATAAGTGCTTTGTCATGTTCAAGCAACAAAGGAGTTCCACCGCCATGATAAAATGGTTACACTTACCGCCATGACAACAGGCGCTTTACCCATGACGGCAACCAAGTTTGATGCTAAACAAGACGTACACCAAATTTACACCTATTGAATTGTTGTCGTTTTCAACCTAGGAATAACTTAATATAGCCAAAGTGTACAGCTATCCGGGGCTTGGGCCACTGTGATAAAGTAAACATTGAGTCAAAAAGAGAAAATGCTGGTTACCAGCATTTTCTTCTTTTATCTCAATGTTTTCTGAAGCCAATTCTTTGATAAGTGCTTTGTCATGTTCAAGCAACATGGTAGTTTCAATGCCATGATAAAAGGGTTATACTTACATGCTAGCCTGTCCACTTTGAAGCCGGCCTCGACTCGAAATGGGTACACAATAGCACGTACATCCCATCCAAACTAAATTCCATGCCTGAAATATATTCAAAGACAAAGACAGACCAAACCATTGCTTTAGCGACGATGGACTTCTTGAAACCATTTTTCTTCTTGTAACCAGCACTTTCTTCTTTTGTCCCAATGTTTTCCAGAGCCAATTTCTTTCATAAGTGCTTTGTCATGTTCAAGCAACAAAGGAGTTGCATCGCCATGATAAAACGGTTACACTTATCGCCATGATAACAGGCGCTTTACCCATGACGGCAACCAAGTTTCATGCTAAACAAGACGTACACCAAATTTACACCTATGGAATTGTTGGAACCAGCACTTTCTTCTTTTGTCCCAATGTTTACCAGAGCTAATTTCTTTCATAAGTGCTTTGTCATGTTCAAGCAACAAAGGAGTTCCACCGCCATGATAAAATGGTTACACTTACCGCCATGACAACAGGCGCTTTACCCATGACGGCAACCAAGTTTGATGCTAAACAAGACGTACACCAAATTTACACCTATCGAATTGTTGTCGTTTTCAACCTAGGAATAACTTAATATAGCCAAAGTGTACAGCTATCCGGGGCTTGGGCCACTGTGATAAAGTAAACATTGAGTCAAAAAGAGAAAATGCTGGTTACCAGCATTTTCTTCTTTTATCTCAATGTTTTCCGAAGCCAATTCTTTGATAAGTGCTTTGTCATGTTCAAGCAACATGGTAGTTTCAATGCCATGATAAAAGGGTTATACTTACATGCTAGCCTGTCCACTTTGAAGCCGGCCTCGACTCGAAATGGGTACACAATAGCACGTACATCCCATCCAAACTAAATTCCATGCCTGAAATATATTCAAAGACAAAGACAGACCAAACCATTGCTTTAGCGACGATGGACTTCTTGAAACCATTTTTCTTCTTGTAACCAGCACTTTCTTCTTTTGTCCCAATGTTTTCCAGAGCCAATTTCTTTCATAAGTGCTTTGTCATGTTCAAGCAACAAAGGAGTTGCATCGCCATGATAAAACGGTTACACTTATCGCCATGATAACAGGCGCTTTACCCATGACGGCAACCAAGTTTCATGCTAAACAAGACGTACACCAAATTTACACCTATGGAATTGTTGGAACCAGCACTTTCTTCTTTTGTCCCAATGTTTACCAGAGCTAATTTCTTTCATAAGTGCTTTGTCATGTTCAAGCAACAAAGGAGTTCCACCGCCATGATAAAATGGTTACACTTACCGCCATGACAACAGGCGCTTTACCCATGACGGCAACCAAGTTTGATGCTAAACAAGATGTACACCAAATTTACACCTATCGAATTGTTGTCGTTTTCAACCTAGGAATAACTTAATATAGCCAAAGTGTACAGCTATCCGGGGCTTGGGCCACTGTGATAAAGTAAACATTGAGTCAAAAAGAGAAAATGCTGGTTACCAGCATTTTCTTCTTTTATCTCAATGTTTTCCGAAGCCAATTCTTTGATAAGTGCTTTGTCATGTTCAAGCAACATGGTAGTTTCAATGCCATGATAAAAGGGTTATACTTACATGCTAGCCTGTCCACTTTGAAGCCGGCCTCGACTCGAAATGGGTACACAATAGCACGTACATCCCATCCAAACTAAATTCCATGCCTGAAATATATTCAAAGACAAAGACAGACCAAACCATTGCTTTAGCGACGATGGACTTCTTGAAACCATTTTTCTTCTTGTAACCAGCACTTTCTTCTTTTGTCCCAATGTTTTCCAGAGCCAATTTCTTTCATAAGTGCTTTGTCATGTTCAAGCAACAAAGGAGTTGCATCGCCATGATAAAACGGTTACACTTATCGCCATGATAACAGGCGCTTTACCCATGACGGCAACCAAGTTTCATGCTAAACAAGACGTACACCAAATTTACACCTATGGAATTGTTGGAACCAGCACTTTCTTCTTTTGTCCCAATGTTTACCAGAGCTAATTTCTTTCATAAGTGCTTTGTCATGTTCAAGCAACAAAGGAGTTCCACCGCCATGATAAAATGGTTACACTTACCGCCATGACAACAGGCGCTTTACCCATGACGGCAACCAAGTTTGATGCTAAACAAGACGTACACCAAATTTACACCTATCGAATTGTTGTCGTTTTCAACCTAGGAATAACTTAATATAGCCAAAGTGTACAGCTATCCGGGGCTTGGGCCACTGTGATAAAGTAAACATTGAGTCAAAAAGAGAAAATGCTGGTTACCAGCATTTTCTTCTTTTATCTCAATGTTTTCCGAAGCCAATTCTTTGATAAGTGCTTTGTCATGTTCAAGCAACATGGTAGTTTCAATGCCATGATAAAAGGGTTATACTTACATGCTAGCCTGTCCACTTTGAAGCCGGCCTCGACTCGAAATGGGTACACAATAGCACGTACATCCCATCCAAACTAAATTCCATGCCTGAAATATATTCAAAGACAAAGACAGACCAAACCATTGCTTTAGCGACGATGGACTTCTTGAAACCATTTTTCTTCTTGTAACCAGCACTTTCTTCTTTTGTCCCAATGTTTTCCAGAGCCAATTTCTTTCATAAGTGCTTTGTCATGTTCAAGCAACAAAGGAGTTGCATCGCCATGATAAAACGGTTACACTTATCGCCATGATAACAGGCGCTTTACCCATGACGGCAACCAAGTTTCATGCTAAACAAGACGTACACCAAATTTACACCTATGGAATTGTTGGAACCAGCACTTTCTTCTTTTGTCCCAATGTTTACCAGAGCTAATTTCTTTCATAAGTGCTTTGTCATGTTCAAGCAACAAAGGAGTTCCACCGCCATGATAAAATGGTTACACTTACCGCCATGACAACAGGCGCTTTACCCATGACGGCAACCAAGTTTGATGCTAAACAAGACGTACACCAAATTTACACCTATCGAATTGTTGTCGTTTTCAACCTAGGAATAACTTAATATAGCCAAAGTGTACAGCTATCCGGGGCTTGGGCCACTGTGATAAAGTAAACATTGAGTCAAAAAGAGAAAATGCTGGTTACCAGCATTTTCTTCTTTTATCTCAATGTTTTCCGAAGCCAATTCTTTGATAAGTGCTTTGTCATGTTCAAGCAACATGGTAGTTTCAATGCCATGATAAAAGGGTTATACTTACATGCTAGCCTGTCCACTTTGAAGCCGGCCTCGACTCGAAATGGGTACACAATAGCACGTACATCCCATCCAAACTAAATTCCATGCCTGAAATATATTCAAAGACAAAGACAGACCAAACCATTGCTTTAGCGACGATGGACTTCTTGAAACCATTTTTCTTCTTGTAACCAGCACTTTCTTCTTTTGTCCCAATGTTTTCCAGAGCCAATTTCTTTCATAAGTGCTTTGTCATGTTCAAGCAACAAAGGAGTTGCATCGCCATGATAAAACGGTTACACTTATCGCCATGATAACAGGCGCCTTACCCATGACGGCAACCAAGTTTCATGCTAAACAAGACGTACACCAAATTTACACCTATGGAATTGTTGGAACCAGCACTTTCTTCTTTTGTCCCAATGTTTACCAGAGCTAATTTCTTTCATAAGTGCTTTGTCATGTTCAAGCAACAAAGGAGTTCCACCGCCATGATAAAATGGTTACACTTACCGCCATGACAACAGGCGCTTTACCCATGACGGCAACCAAGTTTGATGCTAAACAAGACGTACACCAAATTTACACCTATCGAATTGTTGTCGTTTTCAACCTAGGAATAACTTAATATAGCCAAAGTGTACAGCTATCCGGGGCTTGGGCCACTGTGATAAAGTAAACATTGAGTCAAAAAGAGAAAATGCTGGTTACCAGCATTTTCTTCTTTTATCTCAATGTTTTCCGAAGCCAATTCTTTGATAAGTGCTTTGTCATGTTCAAGCAACATGGTAGTTTCAATGCCATGATAAAAGGGTTATACTTACATGCTAGCCTGTCCACTTTGAAGCCGGCCTCGACTCGAAATGGGTACACAATAGCACGTACATCCCATCCAAACTAAATTCCATGCCTGAAATATATTCAAAGACAAAGACAGACCAAACCATTGCTTTAGCGACGATGGACTTCTTGAAACCATTTTTCTTCTTGTAACCAGCACTTTCTTCTTTTGTCCCAATGTTTTCCAGAGCCAATTTCTTTCATAAGTGCTTTGTCATGTTCAAGCAACAAAGGAGTTGCATCGCCATGATAAAACGGTTACACTTATCGCCATGATAACAGGCGCTTTACCCATGACGGCAACCAAGTTTCATGCTAAACAAGACGTACACCAAATTTACACCTATGGAATTGTTGGAACCAGCACTTTCTTCTTTTGTCCCAATGTTTACCAGAGCTAATTTCTTTCATAAGTGCTTTGTCATGTTCAAGCAACAAAGGAGTTCCACCGCCATGATAAAATGGTTACACTTACCGCCATGACAACAGGCGCTTTACCCATGACGGCAACCAAGTTTGATGCTAAACAAGACGTACACCAAATTTACACCTATCGAATTGTTGTCGTTTTCAACCTAGGAATAACTTAATATAGCCAAAGTGTACAGCTATCCGGGGCTTGGGCCACTGTGATAAAGTAAACATTGAGTCAAAAAGAGAAAATGCTGGTTACCAGCATTTTCTTCTTTTATCTCAATGTTTTCCGAAGCCAATTCTTTGATAAGTGCTTTGTCATGTTCAAGCAACATGGTAGTTTCAATGCCATGATAAAAGGGTTATACTTACATGCTAGCCTGTCCACTTTGAAGCCGGCCTCGACTCGAAATGGGTACACAATAGCACGTACATCCCATCCAAACTAAATTCCATGCCTGAAATATATTCAAAGACAAAGACAGACCAAACCATTGCTTTAGCGACGATGGACTTCTTGAAACCATTTTTCTTCTTGTAACCAGCACTTTCTTCTTTTGTCCCAATGTTTTCCAGAGCCAATTTCTTTCATAAGTGCTTTGTCATGTTCAAGCAACAAAGGAGTTGCATCGCCATGATAAAACGGTTACACTTATCGCCATGATAACAGGCGCTTTACCCATGACGGCAACCAAGTTTCATGCTAAACAAGACGTACACCAAATTTACACCTATGGAATTGTTGGAACCAGCACTTTCTTCTTTTGTCCCAATGTTTACCAGAGCTAATTTCTTTCATAAGTGCTTTGTCATGTTCAAGCAACAAAGGAGTTCCACCGCCATGATAAAATGGTTACACTTACCGCCATGACAACAGGCGCTTTACCCATGACGGCAACCAAGTTTGATGCTAAACAAGACGTACACCAAATTTACACCTATCGAATTGTTGTCGTTTTCAACCTAGGAATAACTTAATATAGCCAAAGTGTACAGCTATCCGGGGCTTGGGCCACTGTGATAAAGTAAACATTGAGTCAAAAAGAGAAAATGCTGGTTACCAGCATTTTCTTCTTTTATCTCAATGTTTTCCGAAGCCAATTCTTTGATAAGTGCTTTGTCATGTTCAAGCAACATGGTAGTTTCAATGCCATGATAAAAGGGTTATACTTACATGCTAGCCTGTCCACTTTGAAGCCGGCCTCGACTCGAAATGGGTACACAATAGCACGTACATCCCATCCAAACTAAATTCCATGCCTGAAATATATTCAAAGACAAAGACAGACCAAACCATTGCTTTAGCGACGATGGACTTCTTGAAACCATTTTTCTTCTTGTAACCAGCACTTTCTTCTTTTGTCCCAATGTTTTCCAGAGCCAATTTCTTTCATAAGTGCTTTGTCATGTTCAAGCAACAAAGGAGTTGCATCGCCATGATAAAACGGTTACACTTATCGCCATGATAACAGGCGCTTTACCCATGACGGCAACCAAGTTTCATGCTAAACAAGACGTACACCAAATTTACACCTATGGAATTGTTGGAACCAGCACTTTCTTCTTTTGTCCCAATGTTTACCAGAGCTAATTTCTTTCATAAGTGCTTTGTCATGTTCAAGCAACAAAGGAGTTCCACCGCCATGATAAAATGGTTACACTTACCGCCATGACAACAGGCGCTTTACCCATGACGGCAACCAAGTTTGATGCTAAACAAGACGTACACCAAATTTACACCTATCGAATTGTTGTCGTTTTCAACCTAGGAATAACTTAATATAGCCAAAGTGTACAGCTATCCGGGGCTTGGGCCACTGTGATAAAGTAAACATTGAGTCAAAAAGAGAAAATGCTGGTTACCAGCATTTTCTTCTTTTATCTCAATGTTTTCCGAAGCCAATTCTTTGATAAGTGCTTTGTCATGTTCAAGCAACATGGTAGTTTCAATGCCATGATAAAAGGGTTATACTTACATGCTAGCCTGTCCACTTTGAAGCCGGCCTCGACTCGAAATGGGTACACAATAGCACGTACATCCCATCCAAACTAAATTCCATGCCTGAAATATATTCAAAGACAAAGACAGACCAAACCATTGCTTTAGCGACGATGGACTTCTTGAAACCATTTTTCTTCTTGTAACCAGCACTTTCTTCTTTTGTCCCAATGTTTTCCAGAGCCAATTTCTTTCATAAGTGCTTTGTCATGTTCAAGCAACAAAGGAGTTGCATCGCCATGATAAAACGGTTACACTTATCGCCATGATAACAGGCGCTTTACCCATGACGGCAACCAAGTTTCATGCTAAACAAGACGTACACCAAATTTACACCTATGGAATTGTTGGAACCAGCACTTTCTTCTTTTGTCCCAATGTTTACCAGAGCTAATTTCTTTCATAAGTGCTTTGTCATGTTCAAGCAACAAAGGAGTTCCACCGCCATGATAAAATGGTTACACTTACCGCCATGACAACAGGCGCTTTACCCATGACGGCAACCAAGTTTGATGCTAAACAAGACGTACACCAAATTTACACCTATCGAATTGTTGTCGTTTTCAACCTAGGAATAACTTAATATAGCCAAAGTGTACAGCTATCCGGGGCTTGGGCCACTGTGATAAAGTAAACATTGAGTCAAAAAGAGAAAATGCTGGTTACCAGCATTTTCTTCTTTTATCTCAATGTTTTCCGAAGCCAATTCTTTGATAAGTGCTTTGTCATGTTCAAGCAACATGGTAGTTTCAATGCCATGATAAAAGGGTTATACTTACATGCTAGCCTGTCCACTTTGAAGCCGGCCTCGACTCGAAATGGGTACACAATAGCACGTACATCCCATCCAAACTAAATTCCATGCCTGAAATATATTCAAAGACAAAGACAGACCAAACCATTGCTTTAGCGACGATGGACTTCTTGAAACCATTTTTCTTCTTGTAACCAGCACTTTCTTCTTTTGTCCCAATGTTTTCCAGAGCCAATTTCTTTCATAAGTGCTTTGTCATGTTCAAGCAACAAAGGAGTTGCATCGCCATGATAAAACGGTTACACTTATCGCCATGATAACAGGCGCTTTACCCATGACGGCAACCAAGTTTCATGCTAAACAAGACGTACACCAAATTTACACCTATGGAATTGTTGGAACCAGCACTTTCTTCTTTTGTCCCAATGTTTACCAGAGCTAATTTCTTTCATAAGTGCTTTGTCATGTTCAAGCAACAAAGGAGTTCCACCGCCATGATAAAATGGTTACACTTACCGCCATGACAACAGGCGCTTTACCCATGACGGCAACCAAGTTTGATGCTAAACAAGACGTACACCAAATTTACACCTATCGAATTGTTGTCGTTTTCAACCTAGGAATAACTTAATATAGCCAAAGTGTACAGCTATCCGGGGCTTGGGCCACTGTGATAAAGTAAACATTGAGTCAAAAAGAGAAAATGCTGGTTACCAGCATTTTCTTCTTTTATCTCAATGTTTTCCGAAGCCAATTCTTTGATAAGTGCTTTGTCATGTTCAAGCAACATGGTAGTTTCAATGCCATGATAAAAGGGTTATACTTACATGCTAGCCTGTCCACTTTGAAGCCGGCCTCGACTCGAAATGGGTACACAATAGCACGTACATCCCATCCAAACTAAATTCCATGCCTGAAATATATTCAAAGACAAAGACAGACCAAACCATTGCTTTAGCGACGATGGACTTCTTGAAACCATTTTTCTTCTTGTAACCAGCACTTTCTTCTTTTGTCCCAATGTTTTCCAGAGCCAATTTCTTTCATAAGTGCTTTGTCATGTTCAAGCAACAAAGGAGTTGCATCGCCATGATAAAACGGTTACACTTATCGCCATGATAACAGGCGCTTTACCCATGACGGCAACCAAGTTTCATGCTAAACAAGACGTACACCAAATTTACACCTATGGAATTGTTGGAACCAGCACTTTCTTCTTTTGTCCCAATGTTTACCAGAGCTAATTTCTTTCATAAATGCTTTGTCATGTTCAAGCAACAAAGGAGTTCCACCGCCATGATAAAATGGTTACACTTACCGCCATGACAACAGGCGCTTTACCCATGACGGCAACCAAGTTTGATGCTAAACAAGACGTACACCAAATTTACACCTATCGAATTGTTGTCGTTTTCAACCTAGGAATAACTTAATATAGCCAAAGTGTACAGCTATCCGGGGCTTGGGCCACTGTGATAAAGTAAACATTGAGTCAAAAAGAGAAAATGCTGGTTACCAGCATTTTCTTCTTTTATCTCAATGTTTTCCAAAGCCAATTCTTTGATAAGTGCTTTGTCATGTTCAAGCAACATGGTAGTTTCAATGCCATGATAAAAGGGTTATACTTACATGCTAGCCTGTCCACTTTGAAGCCGGCCTCGACTCGAAATGGGTACACAATAGCACGTACATCCCATCCAAACTAAATTCCATGCCTGAAATATATTCAAAGACAAAGACAGACCAAACCATTGCTTTAGCGACGATGGACTTCTTGAAACCATTTTTCTTCTTGTAACCAGCACTTTCTTCTTTTGTCCCAATGTTTTCCAGAGCCAATTTCTTTCATAAGTGCTTTGTCATGTTCAAGCAACAAAGGAGTTGCATCGCCATGATAAAACGGTTACACTTATCGCCATGATAACAGGCGCTTTACCCATGACGGCAACCAAGTTTCATGCTAAACAAGACGTACACCAAATTTACACCTATGGAATTGTTGGAACCAGCACTTTCTTCTTTTGTCCCAATGTTTACCAGAGCTAATTTCTTTCATAAGTGCTTTGTCATGTTCAAGCAACAAAGGAGTTCCACCGCCATGATAAAATGGTTACACTTACCGCCATGACAACAGGCGCTTTACCCATGACGGCAACCAAGTTTGATGCTAAACAAGACGTACACCAAATTTACACCTATCGAATTGTTGTCGTTTTCAACCTAGGAATAACTTAATATAGCCAAAGTGTACAGCTATCCGGGGCTTGGGCCACTGTGATAAAGTAAACATTGAGTCAAAAAGAGAAAATGCTGGTTACCAGCATTTTCTTCTTTTATCTCAATGTTTTCCGAAGCCAATTCTTTGATAAGTGCTTTGTCATGTTCAAGCAACATGGTAGTTTCAATGCCATGATAAAAGGGTTATACTTACATGCTAGCCTGTCCACTTTGAAGCCGGCCTCGACTCGAAATGGGTACACAATAGCACGTACATCCCATCCAAACTAAATTCCATGCCTGAAATATATTCAAAGACAAAGACAGACCAAACCATTGCTTTAGCGACGATGGACTTCTTGAAACCATTTTTCTTCTTGTAACCAGCACTTTCTTCTTTTGTCCCAATGTTTTCCAGAGCCAATTTCTTTCATAAGTGCTTTGTCATGTTCAAGCAACAAAGGAGTTGCATCGCCATGATAAAACGGTTACACTTATCGCCATGATAACAGGCGCTTTACCCATGACGGCAACCAAGTTTCATGCTAAACAAGACGTACACCAAATTTACACCTATGGAATTGTTGGAACCAGCACTTTCTTCTTTTGTCCCAATGTTTACCAGAGCTAATTTCTTTCATAAGTGCTTTGTCATGTTCAAGCAACAAAGGAGTTCCACCGCCATGATAAAATGGTTACACTTACCGCCATGACAACAGGCGCTTTACCCATGACGGCAACCAAGTTTGATGCTAAACAAGACGTACACCAAATTTACACCTATCGAATTGTTGTCGTTTTCAACCTAGGAATAACTTAATATAGCCAAAGTGTACAGCTATCCGGGGCTTGGGCCACTGTGATAAAGTAAACATTGAGTCAAAAAGAGAAAATGCTGGTTACCAGCATTTTCTTCTTTTATCTCAATGTTTTCCGAAGCCAATTCTTTGATAAGTGCTTTGTCATGTTCAAGCAACATGGTAGTTTCAATGCCATGATAAAAGGGTTATACTTACATGCTAGCCTGTCCACTTTGAAGCCGGCCTCGACTCGAAATGGGTACACAATAGCACGTACATCCCATCCAAACTAAATTCCATGCCTGAAATATATTCAAAGACAAAGACAGACCAAACCATTGCTTTAGCGACGATGGACTTCTTGAAACCATTTTTCTTCTTGTAACCAGCACTTTCTTCTTTTGTCCCAATGTTTTCCAGAGCCAATTTCTTTCATAAGTGCTTTGTCATGTTCAAGCAACAAAGGAGTTGCATCGCCATGATAAAACGGTTACACTTATCGCCATGATAACAGGCGCTTTACCCATGACGGCAACCAAGTTTCATGCTAAACAAGACGTACACCAAATTTACACCTATGGAATTGTTGGAACCAGCACTTTCTTCTTTTGTCCCAATGTTTACCAGAGCTAATTTCTTTCATAAGTGCTTTGTCATGTTCAAGCAACAAAGGAGTTCCACCGCCATGATAAAATGGTTACACTTACCGCCATGACAACAGGCGCTTTACCCATGACGGCAACCAAGTTTGATGCTAAACAAGACGTACACCAAATTTACACCTATCGAATTGTTGTCGTTTTCAACCTAGGAATAACTTAATATAGCCAAAGTGTACAGCTATCCGGGGCTTGGGCCACTGTGATAAAGTAAACATTGAGTCAAAAAGAGAAAATGCTGGTTACCAGCATTTTCTTCTTTTATCTCAATGTTTTCCAAAGCCAATTCTTTGATAAGTGCTTTGTCATGTTCAAGCAACATGGTAGTTTCAATGCCATGATAAAAGGGTTATACTTACATGCTAGCCTGTCCACTTTGAAGCCGGCCTCGACTCGAAATGGGTACACAATAGCACGTACATCCCATCCAAACTAAATTCCATGCCTGAAATATATTCAAAGACAAAGACAGACCAAACCATTGCTTTAGCGACGATGGACTTCTTGAAACCATTTTTCTTCTTGTAACCAGCACTTTCTTCTTTTGTCCCAATGTTTTCCAGAGCCAATTTCTTTCATAAGTGCTTTGTCATGTTCAAGCAACAAAGGAGTTGCATCGCCATGATAAAACGGTTACACTTATCGCCATGATAACAGGCGCTTTACCCATGACGGCAACCAAGTTTCATGCTAAACAAGACGTACACCAAATTTACACCTATGGAATTGTTGGAACCAGCACTTTCTTCTTTTGTCCCAATGTTTACCAGAGCTAATTTCTTTCATAAGTGCTTTGTCATGTTCAAGCAACAAAGGAGTTCCACCGCCATGATAAAATGGTTACACTTACCGCCATGACAACAGGCGCTTTACCCATGACGGCAACCAAGTTTGATGCTAAACAAGACGTACACCAAATTTACACCTATCGAATTGTTGTCGTTTTCAACCTAGGAATAACTTAATATAGCCAAAGTGTACAGCTATCCGGGGCTTGGGCCACTGTGATAAAGTAAACATTGAGTCAAAAAGAGAAAATGCTGGTTACCAGCATTTTCTTCTTTTATCTCAATGTTTTCCGAAGCCAATTCTTTGATAAGTGCTTTGTCATGTTCAAGCAACATGGTAGTTTCAATGCCATGATAAAAGGGTTATACTTACATGCTAGCCTGTCCACTTTGAAGCCGGCCTCGACTCGAAATGGGTACACAATAGCACGTACATCCCATCCAAACTAAATTCCATGCCTGAAATATATTCAAAGACAAAGACAGACCAAACCATTGCTTTAGCGACGATGGACTTCTTGAAACCATTTTTCTTCTTGTAACCAGCACTTTCTTCTTTTGTCCCAATGTTTTCCAGAGCCAATTTCTTTCATAAGTGCTTTGTCATGTTCAAGCAACAAAGGAGTTGCATCGCCATGATAAAACGGTTACACTTATCGCCATGATAACAGGCGCTTTACCCATGACGGCAACCAAGTTTCATGCTAAACAAGACGTACACCAAATTTACACCTATGGAATTGTTGGAACCAGCACTTTCTTCTTTTGTCCCAATGTTTACCAGAGCTAATTTCTTTCATAAGTGCTTTGTCATGTTCAAGCAACAAAGGAGTTCCACCGCCATGATAAAATGGTTACACTTACCGCCATGACAACAGGCGCTTTACCCATGACGGCAACCAAGTTTGATGCTAAACAAGACGTACACCAAATTTACACCTATCGAATTGTTGTCGTTTTCAACCTAGGAATAACTTAATATAGCCAAAGTGTACAGCTATCCGGGGCTTGGGCCACTGTGATAAAGTAAACATTGAGTCAAAAAGAGAAAATGCTGGTTACCAGCATTTTCTTCTTTTATCTCAATGTTTTCCGAAGCCAATTCTTTGATAAGTGCTTTGTCATGTTCAAGCAACATGGTAGTTTCAATGCCATGATAAAAGGGTTATACTTACATGCTAGCCTGTCCACTTTGAAGCCGGCCTCGACTCGAAATGGGTACACAATAGCACGTACATCCCATCCAAACTAAATTCCATGCCTGAAATATATTCAAAGACAAAGACAGACCAAACCATTGCTTTAGCGACGATGGACTTCTTGAAACCATTTTTCTTCTTGTAACCAGCACTTTCTTCTTTTGTCCCAATGTTTTCCAGAGCCAATTTCTTTCATAAGTGCTTTGTCATGTTCAAGCAACAAAGGAGTTGCATCGCCATGATAAAACGGTTACACTTATCGCCATGATAACAGGCGCTTTACCCATGACGGCAACCAAGTTTCATGCTAAACAAGACGTACACCAAATTTACACCTATGGAATTGTTGGAACCAGCACTTTCTTCTTTTGTCCCAATGTTTACCAGAGCTAATTTCTTTCATAAGTGCTTTGTCATGTTCAAGCAACAAAGGAGTTCCACCGCCATGATAAAATGGTTACACTTACCGCCATGACAACAGGCGCTTTACCCATGACGGCAACCAAGTTTGATGCTAAACAAGACGTACACCAAATTTACACCTATCGAATTGTTGTCGTTTTCAACCTAGGAATAACTTAATATAGCCAAAGTGTACAGCTATCCGGGGCTTGGGCCACTGTGATAAAGTAAACATTGAGTCAAAAAGAGAAAATGCTGGTTACCAGCATTTTCTTCTTTTATCTCAATGTTTTCCGAAGCCAATTCTTTGATAAGTGCTTTGTCATGTTCAAGCAACATGGTAGTTTCAATGCCATGATAAAAGGGTTATACTTACATGCTAGCCTGTCCACTTTGAAGCCGGCCTCGACTCGAAATGGGTACACAATAGCACGTACATCCCATCCAAACTAAATTCCATGCCTGAAATATATTCAAAGACAAAGACAGACCAAACCATTGCTTTAGCGACGATGGACTTCTTGAAACCATTTTTCTTCTTGTAACCAGCACTTTCTTCTTTTGTCCCAATGTTTTCCAGAGCCAATTTCTTTCATAAGTGCTTTGTCATGTTCAAGCAACAAAGGAGTTGCATCGCCATGATAAAACGGTTACACTTATCGCCATGATAACAGGCGCTTTACCCATGACGGCAACCAAGTTTCATGCTAAACAAGACGTACACCAAATTTACACCTATGGAATTGTTGGAACCAGCACTTTCTTCTTTTGTCCCAATGTTTACCAGAGCTAATTTCTTTCATAAGTGCTTTGTCATGTTCAAGCAACAAAGGAGTTCCACCGCCATGATAAAATGGTTACACTTACCGCCATGACAACAGGCGCTTTACCCATGACGGCAACCAAGTTTGATGCTAAACAAGACGTACACCAAATTTACACCTATCGAATTGTTGTGGTTTTCAACCTAGGAATAACTTAATATAGCCAAAGTGTACAGCTATCCGGGGCTTGGGCCACTGTGATAAAGTAAACATTGAGTCAAAAAGAGAAAATGCTGGTTACCAGCATTTTCTTCTTTTATCTCAATGTTTTCCGAAGCCAATTCTTTGATAAGTGCTTTGTCATGTTCAAGCAACATGGTAGTTTCAATGCCATGATAAAAGGGTTATACTTACATGCTAGCCTGTCCACTTTGAAGCCGGCCTCGACTCGAAATGGGTACACAATAGCACGTACATCCCATCCAAACTAAATTCCATGCCTGAAATATATTCAAAGACAAAGACAGACCAAACCATTGCTTTAGCGACGATGGACTTCTTGAAACCATTTTTCTTCTTGTAACCAGCACTTTCTTCTTTTGTCCCAATGTTTTCCAGAGCCAATTTCTTTCATAAGTGCTTTGTCATGTTCAAGCAACAAAGGAGTTGCATCGCCATGATAAAACGGTTACACTTATCGCCATGATAACAGGCGCTTTACCCATGACGGCAACCAAGTTTCATGCTAAACAAGACGTACACCAAATTTACACCTATGGAATTGTTGGAACCAGCACTTTCTTCTTTTGTCCCAATGTTTACCAGAGCTAATTTCTTTCATAAGTGCTTTGTCATGTTCAAGCAACAAAGGAGTTCCACCGCCATGATAAAATGGTTACACTTACCGCCATGACAACAGGCGCTTTACCCATGACGGCAACCAAGTTTGATGCTAAACAAGACGTACACCAAATTTACACCTATCGAATTGTTGTCGTTTTCAACCTAGGAATAACTTAATATAGCCAAAGTGTACAGCTATCCGGGGCTTGGGCCACTGTGATAAAGTAAACATTGAGTCAAAAAGAGAAAATGCTGGTTACCAGCATTTTCTTCTTTTATCTCAATGTTTTCCGAAGCCAATTCTTTGATAAGTGCTTTGTCATGTTCAAGCAACAAGGTAGTTTCAATGCCATGATAAAAGGGTTATACTTACATGCTAGCCTGTCCACTTTGAAGCCGGCCTCGACTCGAAATGGGTACACAATAGCACGTACATCCCATCCAAACTAAATTCCATGCCTGAAATATATTCAAAGACAAAGACAGACCAAACCATTGCTTTAGCGACGATGGACTTCTTGAAACCATTTTTCTTCTTGTAACCAGCACTTTCTTCTTTTGTCCCAATGTTTTCCAGAGCCAATTTCTTTCATAAGTGCTTTGTCATGTTCAAGCAACAAAGGAGTTGCATCGCCATGATAAAACGGTTACACTTATCGCCATGATAACAGGCGCTTTACCCATGACGGCAACCAAGTTTCATGCTAAACAAGACGTACACCAAATTTACACCTATGGAATTGTTGGAACCAGCACTTTCTTCTTTTGTCCCAATGTTTACCAGAGCTAATTTCTTTCATAAGTGCTTTGTCATGTTCAAGCAACAAAGGAGTTCCACCGCCATGATAAAATGGTTACACTTACCGCCATGACAACAGGCGCTTTACCCATGACGGCAACCAAGTTTGATGCTAAACAAGACGTACACCAAATTTACACCTATCGAATTGTTGTCGTTTTCAACCTAGGAATAACTTAATATAGCCAAAGTGTACAGCTATCCGGGGCTTGGGCCACTGTGATAAAGTAAACATTGAGTCAAAAAGAGAAAATGCTGGTTACCAGCATTTTCTTCTTTTATCTCAATGTTTTCCGAAGCCAATTCTTTGATAAGTGCTTTGTCATGTTCAAGCAACATGGTAGTTTCAATGCCATGATAAAAGGGTTATACTTACATGCTAGCCTGTCCACTTTGAAGCCGGCCTCGACTCGAAATGGGTACACAATAGCACGTACATCCCATCCAAACTAAATTCCATGCCTGAAATATATTCAAAGACAAAGACAGACCAAACCATTGCTTTAGCGACGATGGACTTCTTGAAACCATTTTTCTTCTTGTAACCAGCACTTTCTTCTTTTGTCCCAATGTTTTCCAGAGCCAATTTCTTTCATAAGTGCTTTGTCATGTTCAAGCAACAAAGGAGTTGCATCGCCATGATAAAACGGTTACACTTATCGCCATGATAACAGGCGCTTTACCCATGACGGCAACCAAGTTTCATGCTAAACAAGACGTACACCAAATTTACACCTATGGAATTGTTGGAACCAGCACTTTCTTCTTTTGTCCCAATGTTTACCAGAGCTAATTTCTTTCATAAGTGCTTTGTCATGTTCAAGCAACAAAGGAGTTCCACCGCCATGATAAAATGGTTACACTTACCGCCATGACAACAGGCGCTTTACCCATGACGGCAACCAAGTTTGATGCTAAACAAGACGTACACCAAATTTACACCTATCGAATTGTTGTCGTTTTCAACCTAGGAATAACTTAATATAGCCAAAGTGTACAGCTATCCGGGGCTTGGGCCACTGTGATAAAGTAAACATTGAGTCAAAAAGAGAAAATGCTGGTTACCAGCATTTTCTTCTTTTATCTCAATGTTTTCCGAAGCCAATTCTTTGATAAGTGCTTTGTCATGTTCAAGCAACATGGTAGTTTCAATGCCATGATAAAAGGGTTATACTTACATGCTAGCCTGTCCACTTTGAAGCCGGCCTCGACTCGAAATGGGTACACAATAGCACGTACATCCCATCCAAACTAAATTCCATGCCTGAAATATATTCAAAGACAAAGACAGACCAAACCATTGCTTTAGCGACGATGGACTTCTTGAAACCATTTTTCTTCTTGTAACCAGCACTTTCTTCTTTTGTCCCAATGTTTTCCAGAGCCAATTTCTTTCATAAGTGCTTTGTCATGTTCAAGCAACAAAGGAGTTGCATCGCCATGATAAAACGGTTACACTTATCGCCATGATAACAGGCGCTTTACCCATGACGGCAACCAAGTTTCATGCTAAACAAGACGTACACCAAATTTACACCTATGGAATTGTTGGAACCAGCACTTTCTTCTTTTGTCCCAATGTTTACCAGAGCTAATTTCTTTCATAAGTGCTTTGTCATGTTCAAGCAACAAAGGAGTTCCACCGCCATGATAAAATGGTTACACTTACCGCCATGACAACAGGCGCTTTACCCATGACGGCAACCAAGTTTGATGCTAAACAAGACGTACACCAAATTTACACCTATCGAATTGTTGTCGTTTTCAACCTAGGAATAACTTAATATAGCCAAAGTGTACAGCTATCCGGGGCTTGGGCCACTGTGATAAAGTAAACATTGAGTCAAAAAGAGAAAATGCTGGTTACCAGCATTTTCTTCTTTTATCTCAATGTTTTCCGAAGCCAATTCTTTGATAAGTGCTTTGTCATGTTCAAGCAACATGGTAGTTTCAATGCCATGATAAAAGGGTTATACTTACATGCTAGCCTGTCCACTTTGAAGCCGGCCTCGACTCGAAATGGGTACACAATAGCACGTACATCCCATCCAAACTAAATTCCATGCCTGAAATATATTCAAAGACAAAGACAGACCAAACCATTGCTTTAGCGACGATGGACTTCTTGAAACCATTTTTCTTCTTGTAACCAGCACCTTCTTCTTTTGTCCCAATGTTTTCCAGAGCCAATTTCTTTCATAAGTGCTTTGTCATGTTCAAGCAACAAAGGAGTTGCATCGCCATGATAAAACGGTTACACTTATCGCCATGATAACAGGCGCTTTACCCATGACGGCAACCAAGTTTCATGCTAAACAAGACGTACACCAAATTTACACCTATGGAATTGTTGGAACCAGCACTTTCTTCTTTTGTCCCAATGTTTACCAGAGCTAATTTCTTTCATAAGTGCTTTGTCATGTTCAAGCAACAAAGGAGTTCCACTGCCATGATAAAATGGTTACACTTACCGCCATGACAACAGGCGCTTTACCCATGATGGCAACCAAGTTTGATGCTAAACAAGACGTACACCAAATTTACACCTATCGAATTGTTGTCGTTTTCAACCTAGGAATAACTTAATATAGCCAAAGTGTACAGCTATCCGGGGCTTGGGCCACTGTGATAAAGTAAACATTGAGTCAAAAAGAGAAAATGCTGGTTACCAGCATTTTCTTCTTTCATCTCAATGTTTTCCGAAGCCAATTCTTTGATAAGTGCTTTGTCATGTTCAAGCAACATGGTAGTTTCAATGCCATGATAAAAGGGTTATACTTACATGCTAGCCTGTCCACTTTGAAGCCGGCCTCGACTCGAAATGGGTACACAATAGCACGTACATCCCATCCAAACTAAATTCCATGCCTGAAATATATTCAAAGACAAAGACAGACCAAACCATTGCTTTAGCGACGATGGACTTCTTGAAACCATTTTTCTTCTTGTAACCAGCACTTTCTTCTTTTGTCCCAATGTTTTCCAGAGCCAATTTCTTTCATAAGTGCTTTGTCATGTTCAAGCAACAAAGGAGTTGCATCGCCATGATAAAACGGTTACACTTATCGCCATGATAACAGGCGCTTTACCCATGACGGCAACCAAGTTTCATGCTAAACAAGACGTACACCAAATTTACACCTATGGAATTGTTGGAACCAGCACTTTCTTCTTTTGTCCCAATGTTTACCAGAGCTAATTTCTTTCATAAGTGCTTTGTCATGTTCAAGCAACAAAGGAGTTCCACCGCCATGATAAAATGGTTACACTTACCGCCATGACAACAGGCGCTTTACCCATGACGGCAACCAAGTTTGATGCTAAACAAGACGTACACCAAATTTACACCTATCGAATTGTTGTCGTTTTCAACCTAGGAATAACTTAATATAGCCAAAGTGTACAGCTATCCGGGGCTTGGGCCACTGTGATAAAGTAAACATTGAGTCAAAAAGAGAAAATGCTGGTTACCAGCATTTTCTTCTTTTATCTCAATGTTTTCCGAAGCCAATTCTTTGATAAGTGCTTTGTCATGTTCAAGCAACATGGTAGTTTCAATGCCATGATAAAAGGGTTATACTTACATGCTAGCCTGTCCACTTTGAAGCCGGCCTCGACTCGAAATGGGTACACAATAGCACGTACATCCCATCCAAACTAAATTCCATGCCTGAAATATATTCAAAGACAAAGACAGACCAAACCATTGCTTTAGCGACGATGGACTTCTTGAAACCATTTTTCTTCTTGTAACCAGCACTTTCTTCTTTTGTCCCAATGTTTTCCAGAGCCAATTTCTTTCATAAGTGCTTTGTCATGTTCAAGCAACAAAGGAGTTGCATCGCCATGATAAAACGGTTACACTTATCGCCATGATAACAGGCGCTTTACCCATGACGGCAACCAAGTTTCATGCTAAACAAGACGTACACCAAATTTACACCTATGGAATTGTTGGAACCAGCACTTTCTTCTTTTGTCCCAATGTTTACCAGAGCTAATTTCTTTCATAAGTGCTTTGTCATGTTCAAGCAACAAAGGAGTTCCACCGCCATGATAAAATGGTTACACTTACCGCCATGACAACAGGCGCTTTACCCATGACGGCAACCAAGTTTGATGCTAAACAAGACGTACACCAAATTTACACCTATCGAATTGTTGTCGTTTTCAACCTAGGAATAACTTAATATAGCCAAAGTGTACAGCTATCCGGGGCTTGGGCCACTGTGATAAAGTAAACATTGAGTCAAAAAGAGAAAATGCTGGTTACCAGCATTTTCTTCTTTTATCTCAATGTTTTCCGAAGCCAATTCTTTGATAAGTGCTTTGTCATGTTCAAGCAACATGGTAGTTTCAATGCCATGATAAAAGGGTTATACTTACATGCTAGCCTGTCCACTTTGAAGCCGGCCTCGACTCGAAATGGGTACACAATAGCACGTACATCCCATCCAAACTAAATTCCATGCCTGAAATATATTCAAAGACAAAGACAGACCAAACCATTGCTTTAGCGACGATGGACTTCTTGAAACCATTTTTCTTCTTGTAACCAGCACTTTCTTCTTTTGTCCCAATGTTTTCCAGAGCCAATTTCTTTCATAAGTGCTTTGTCATGTTCAAGCAACAAAGGAGTTGCATCGCCATGATAAAACGGTTACACTTATCGCCATGATAACAGGCGCTTTACCCATGACGGCAACCAAGTTTCATGCTAAACAAGACGTACACCAAATTTACACCTATGGAATTGTTGGAACCAGCACTTTCTTCTTTTGTCCCAATGTTTACCAGAGCTAATTTCTTTCATAAGTGCTTTGTCATGTTCAAGCAACAAAGGAGTTCCACCGCCATGATAAAATGGTTACACTTACCGCCATGACAACAGGCGCTTTACCCATGACGGCAACCAAGTTTGATGCTAAACAAGATGTACACCAAATTTACACCTATCGAATTGTTGTCGTTTTCAACCTAGGAATAACTTAATATAGCCAAAGTGTACAGCTATCCGGGGCTTGGGCCACTGTGATAAAGTAAACATTGAGTCAAAAAGAGAAAATGCTGGTTACCAGCATTTTCTTCTTTTATCTCAATGTTTTCCGAAGCCAATTCTTTGATAAGTGCTTTGTCATGTTCAAGCAACATGGTAGTTTCAATGCCATGATAAAAGGGTTATACTTACATGCTAGCCTGTCCACTTTGAAGCCGGCCTCGACTCGAAATGGGTACACAATAGCACGTACATCCCATCCAAACTAAATTCCATGCCTGAAATATATTCAAAGACAAAGACAGACCAAACCATTGCTTTAGCGACGATGGACTTCTTGAAACCATTTTTCTTCTTGTAACCAGCACTTTCTTCTTTTGTCCCAATGTTTTCCAGAGCCAATTTCTTTCATAAGTGCTTTGTCATGTTCAAGCAACAAAGGAGTTGCATCGCCATGATAAAACGGTTACACTTATCGCCATGATAACAGGCGCTTTACCCATGACGGCAACCAAGTTTCATGCTAAACAAGACGTACACCAAATTTACACCTATGGAATTGTTGGAACCAGCACTTTCTTCTTTTGTCCCAATGTTTACCAGAGCTAATTTCTTTCATAAGTGCTTTGTCATGTTCAAGCAACAAAGGAGTTCCACCGCCATGATAAAATGGTTACACTTACCGCCATGACAACAGGCGCTTTACCCATGACGGCAACCAAGTTTGATGCTAAACAAGACGTACACCAAATTTACACCTATCGAATTGTTGTCGTTTTCAACCTAGGAATAACTTAATATAGCCAAAGTGTACAGCTATCCGGGGCTTGGGCCACTGTGATAAAGTAAACATTGAGTCAAAAAGAGAAAATGCTGGTTACCAGCATTTTCTTCTTTTATCTCAATGTTTTCCGAAGCCAATTCTTTGATAAGTGCTTTGTCATGTTCAAGCAACATGGTAGTTTCAATGCCATGATAAAAGGGTTATACTTACATGCTAGCCTGTCCACTTTGAAGCCGGCCTCGACTCGAAATGGGTACACAATAGCACGTACATCCCATCCAAACTAAATTCCATGCCTGAAATATATTCAAAGACAAAGACAGACCAAACCATTGCTTTAGCGACGATGGACTTCTTGAAACCATTTTTCTTCTTGTAACCAGCACTTTCTTCTTTTGTCCCAATGTTTTCCAGAGCCAATTTCTTTCATAAGTGCTTTGTCATGTTCAAGCAACAAAGGAGTTGCATCGCCATGATAAAACGGTTACACTTATCGCCATGATAACAGGCGCTTTACCCATGACGGCAACCAAGTTTCATGCTAAACAAGACGTACACCAAATTTACACCTATGGAATTGTTGGAACCAGCACTTTCTTCTTTTGTCCCAATGTTTACCAGAGCTAATTTCTTTCATAAGTGCTTTGTCATGTTCAAGCAACAAAGGAGTTCCACCGCCATGATAAAATGGTTACACTTACCGCCATGACAACAGGCGCTTTACCCATGACGGCAACCAAGTTTGATGCTAAACAAGACGTACACCAAATTTACACCTATCGAATTGTTGTCGTTTTCAACCTAGGAATAACTTAATATAGCCAAAGTGTACAGCTATCCGGGGCTTGGGCCACTGTGATAAAGTAAACATTGAGTCAAAAAGAGAAAATGCTGGTTACCAGCATTTTCTTCTTTTATCTCAATGTTTTCCGAAGCCAATTCTTTGATAAGTGCTTTGTCATGTTCAAGCAACATGGTAGTTTCAATGCCATGATAAAAGGGTTATACTTACATGCTAGCCTGTCCACTTTGAAGCCGGCCTCGACTCGAAATGGGTACACAATAGCACGTACATCCCATCCAAACTAAATTCCATGCCTGAAATATATTCAAAGACAAAGACAGACCAAACCATTGCTTTAGCGACGATGGACTTCTTGAAACCATTTTTCTTCTTGTAACCAGCACTTTCTTCTTTTGTCCCAATGTTTTCCAGAGCCAATTTCTTTCATAAGTGCTTTGTCATGTTCAAGCAACAAAGGAGTTGCATCGCCATGATAAAACGGTTACACTTATCGCCATGATAACAGGCGCTTTACCCATGACGGCAACCAAGTTTCATGCTAAACAAGACGTACACCAAATTTACACCTATGGAATTGTTG
Organism: Fragum sueziense; assembly: GCA_963680895.1. NCBI lineage: Eukaryota > Metazoa > Mollusca > Bivalvia > Cardiida > Cardiidae > Fragum > Fragum sueziense. Next base: position 32,723,862 of record OY804598.1, on the reverse strand, counting down.
GAACCAGCACTTTCTTCTTTTGTCCCAATGTTTACCAGAGCTAATTTCTTTCATAAGTGCTTTGTCATGTTCAAGCAACAAAGGAGTTCCACCGCCATGATAAAATGGTTACACTTACCGCCATGACAACAGGCGCTTTACCCATGACGGCAACCAAGTTTGATGCTAAACAAGACGTACACCAAATTTACACCTATCGAATTGTTGTCGTTTTCAACCTAGGAATAACTTAATATAGCCAAAGTGTACAGCTATCCGGGGCTTGGGCCACTGTGATAAAGTAAACATTGAGTCAAAAAGAGAAAATGCTGGTTACCAGCATTTTCTTCTTTTATCTCAATGTTTTCCGAAGCCAATTCTTTGATAAGTGCTTTGTCATGTTCAAGCAACATGGTAGTTTCAATGCCATGATAAAAGGGTTATACTTACATGCTAGCCTGTCCACTTTGAAGCCGGCCTCGACTCGAAATGGGTACACAATAGCACGTACATCCCATCCAAACTAAATTCCATGCCTGAAATATATTCAAAGACAAAGACAGACCAAACCATTGCTTTAGCGACGATGGACTTCTTGAAACCATTTTTCTTCTTGTAACCAGCACTTTCTTCTTTTGTCCCAATGTTTTCCAGAGCCAATTTCTTTCATAAGTGCTTTGTCATGTTCAAGCAACAAAGGAGTTGCATCGCCATGATAAAACGGTTACACTTATCGCCATGATAACAGGCGCTTTACCCATGACGGCAACCAAGTTTCATGCTAAACAAGACGTACACCAAATTTACACCTATGGAATTGTTGGAACCAGCACTTTCTTCTTTTGTCCCAATGTTTACCAGAGCTAATTTCTTTCATAAGTGCTTTGTCATGTTCAAGCAACAAAGGAGTTCCACCGCCATGATAAAATGGTTACACTTACCGCCATGACAACAGGCGCTTTACCCATGACGGCAACCAAGTTTGATGCTAAACAAGACGTACACCAAATTTACACCTATCGAATTGTTGTCGTTTTCAACCTAGGAATAACTTAATATAGCCAAAGTGTACAGCTATCCGGGGCTTGGGCCACTGTGATAAAGTAAACATTGAGTCAAAAAGAGAAAATGCTGGTTACCAGCATTTTCTTCTTTTATCTCAATGTTTTCCGAAGCCAATTCTTTGATAAGTGCTTTGTCATGTTCAAGCAACATGGTAGTTTCAATGCCATGATAAAAGGGTTATACTTACATGCTAGCCTGTCCACTTTGAAGCCGGCCTCGACTCGAAATGGGTACACAATAGCACGTACATCCCATCCAAACTAAATTCCATGCCTGAAATATATTCAAAGACAAAGACAGGCCAAACCATTGCTTTAGCGACGATGGACTTCTTGAAACCATTTTTCTTCTTGTAACCAGCACTTTCTTCTTTTGTCCCAATGTTTTCCAGAGCCAATTTCTTTCAAAAGTGCTTTGTCATGTTCAAGCAACAAAGGAGTTGCATCGCCATGATAAAACGGTTACACTTATCGCCATGATAACAGGCGCTTTACCCATGACGGCAACCAAGTTTCATGCTAAACAAGACGTACACCAAATTTACACCTATGGAATTGTTGGAACCAGCACTTTCTTCTTTTGTCCCAATGTTTACCAGAGCTAATTTCTTTCATAAGTGCTTTGTCATGTTCAAGCAACAAAGGAGTTCCACCGCCATGATAAAATGGTTACACTTACCGCCATGACAACAGGCGCTTTACCCATGACGGCAACCAAGTTTGATGCTAAACAAGACGTACACCAAATTTACACCTATCGAATTGTTGTCGTTTTCAACCTAGGAATAACTTAATATAGCCAAAGTGTACAGCTATCCGGGGCTTGGGCCACTGTGATAAAGTAAACATTGAGTCAAAAAGAGAAAATGCTGGTTACCAGCATTTTCTTCTTTTATCTCAATGTTTTCCGAAGCCAATTCTTTGATAAGTGCTTTGTCATGTTCAAGCAACATGGTAGTTTCAATGCCATGATAAAAGGGTTATACTTACATGCTAGCCTGTCCACTTTGAAGCCGGCCTCGACTCGAAATGGGTACACAATAGCACGTACATCCCATCCAAACTAAATTCCATGCCTGAAATATATTCAAAGACAAAGACAGACCAAACCATTGCTTTAGCGACGATGGACTTCTTGAAACCATTTTTCTTCTTGTAACCAGCACTTTCTTCTTTTGTCCCAATGTTTTCCAGAGCCAATTTCTTTCATAAGTGCTTTGTCATGTTCAAGCAACAAAGGAGTTGCATCGCCATGATAAAACGGTTACACTTATCGCCATGATAACAGGCGCTTTACCCATGACGGCAACCAAGTTTCATGCTAAACAAGACGTACACCAAATTTACACCTATGGAATTGTTGGAACCAGCACTTTCTTCTTTTGTCCCAATGTTTACCAGAGCTAATTTCTTTCATAAGTGCTTTGTCATGTTCAAGCAACAAAGGAGTTCCACCGCCATGATAAAATGGTTACACTTACCGCCATGACAACAGGCGCTTTACCCATGACGGCAACCAAGTTTGATGCTAAACAAGACGTACACCAAATTTACACCTATCGAATTGTTGTCGTTTTCAACCTAGGAATAACTTAATATAGCCAAAGTGTACAGCTATCCGGGGCTTGGGCCACTGTGATAAAGTAAACATTGAGTCAAAAAGAGAAAATGCTGGTTACCAGCATTTTCTTCTTTTATCTCAATGTTTTCCGAAGCCAATTCTTTGATAAGTGCTTTGTCATGTTCAAGCAACATGGTAGTTTCAATGCCATGATAAAAGGGTTATACTTACATGCTAGCCTGTCCACTTTGAAGCCGGCCTCGACTCGAAATGGGTACACAATAGCACGTACATCCCATCCAAACTAAATTCCATGCCTGAAATATATTCAAAGACAAAGACAGACCAAACCATTGCTTTAGCGACGATGGACTTCTTGAAACCATTTTTCTTCTTGTAACCAGCACTTTCTTCTTTTGTCCCAATGTTTTCCAGAGCCAATTTCTTTCATAAGTGCTTTGTCATGTTCAAGCAACAAAGGAGTTGCATCGCCATGATAAAACGGTTACACTTATCGCCATGATAACAGGCGCTTTACCCATGACGGCAACCAAGTTTCATGCTAAACAAGACGTACACCAAATTTACACCTATGGAATTGTTGGAACCAGCACTTTCTTCTTTTGTCCCAATGTTTACCAGAGCTAATTTCTTTCATAAGTGCTTTGTCATGTTCAAGCAACAAAGGAGTTCCACCGCCATGATAAAATGGTTACACTTACCGCCATGACAACAGGCGCTTTACCCATGACGGCAACCAAGTTTGATGCTAAACAAGACGTACACCAAATTTACACCTATCGAATTGTTGTCGTTTTCAACCTAGGAATAACTTAATATAGCCAAAGTGTACAGCTATCCGGGGCTTGGGCCACTGTGATAAAGTAAACATTGAGTCAAAAAGAGAAAATGCTGGTTACCAGCATTTTCTTCTTTTATCTCAATGTTTTCCGAAGCCAATTCTTTGATAAGTGCTTTGTCATGTTCAAGCAACATGGTAGTTTCAATGCCATGATAAAAGGGTTATACTTACATGCTAGCCTGTCCACTTTGAAGCCGGCCTCGACTCGAAATGGGTACACAATAGCACGTACATCCCATCCAAACTAAATTCCATGCCTGAAATATATTCAAAGACAAAGACAGACCAAACCATTGCTTTAGCGACGATGGACTTCTTGAAACCATTTTTCTTCTTGTAACCAGCACTTTCTTCTTTTGTCCCAATGTTTTCCAGAGCCAATTTCTTTCATAAGTGCTTTGTCATGTTCAAGCAACAAAGGAGTTGCATCGCCATGATAAAACGGTTACACTTATCGCCATGATAACAGGCGCTTTACCCATGACGGCAACCAAGTTTCATGCTAAACAAGACGTACACCAAATTTACACCTATGGAATTGTTGGAACCAGCACTTTCTTCTTTTGTCCCAATGTTTACCAGAGCTAATTTCTTTCATAAGTGCTTTGTCATGTTCAAGCAACAAAGGAGTTCCACCGCCATGATAAAATGGTTACACTTACCGCCATGACAACAGGCGCTTTACCCATGACGGCAACCAAGTTTGATGCTAAACAAGACGTACACCAAATTTACACCTATCGAATTGTTGTCGTTTTCAACCTAGGAATAACTTAATATAGCCAAAGTGTACAGCTATCCGGGGCTTGCGCCACTGTGATAAAGTAAACATTGAGTCAAAAAGAGAAAATGCTGGTTACCAGCATTTTCTTCTTTTATCTCAATGTTTTCCGAAGCCAATTCTTTGATAAGTGCTTTGTCATGTTCAAGCAACATGGTAGTTTCAATGCCATGATAAAAGGGTTATACTTACATGCTAGCCTGTCCACTTTGAAGCCGGCCTCGACTCGAAATGGGTACACAATAGCACGTACATCCCATCCAAACTAAATTCCATGCCTGAAATATATTCAAAGACAAAGACAGACCAAACCATTGCTTTAGCGACGATGGACTTCTTGAAACCATTTTTCTTCTTGTAACCAGCACTTTCTTCTTTTGTCCCAATGTTTTCCAGAGCCAATTTCTTTCATAAGTGCTTTGTCATGTTCAAGCAACAAAGGAGTTGCATCGCCATGATAAAACGGTTACACTTATCGCCATGATAACAGGCGCTTTACCCATGACGGCAACCAAGTTTCATGCTAAACAAGACGTACACCAAATTTACACCTATGGAATTGTTGGAACCAGCACTTTCTTCTTTTGTCCCAATGTTTACCAGAGCTAATTTCTTTCATAAGTGCTTTGTCATGTTCAAGCAACAAAGGAGTTCCACCGCCATGATAAAATGGTTACACTTACCGCCATGACAACAGGCGCTTTACCCATGACGGCAACCAAGTTTGATGCTAAACAAGACGTACACCAAATTTACACCTATCGAATTGTTGTCGTTTTCAACCTAGGAATAACTTAATATAGCCAAAGTGTACAGCTATCCGGGGCTTGGGCCACTGTGATAAAGTAAACATTGAGTCAAAAAGAGAAAATGCTGGTTACCAGCATTTTCTTCTTTTATCTCAATGTTTTCCGAAGCCAATTCTTTGATAAGTGCTTTGTCATGTTCAAGCAACATGGTAGTTTCAATGCCATGATAAAAGGGTTATACTTACATGCTAGCCTGTCCACTTTGAAGCCGGCCTCGACTCGAAATGGGTACACAATAGCACGTACATCCCATCCAAACTAAATTCCATGCCTGAAATATATTCAAAGACAAAGACAGACCAAACCATTGCTTTAGCGACGATGGACTTCTTGAAACCATTTTTCTTCTTGTAACCAGCACTTTCTTCTTTTGTCCCAATGTTTTCCAGAGCCAATTTCTTTCATAAGTGCTTTGTCATGTTCAAGCAACAAAGGAGTTGCATCGCCATGATAAAACGGTTACACTTATCGCCATGATAACAGGCGCTTTACCCATGACGGCAACCAAGTTTCATGCTAAACAAGACGTACACCAAATTTACACCTATGGAATTGTTGGAACCAGCACTTTCTTCTTTTGTCCCAATGTTTACCAGAGCTAATTTCTTTCATAAGTGCTTTGTCATGTTCAAGCAACAAAGGAGTTCCACCGCCATGATAAAATGGTTACACTTACCGCCATGACAACAGGCGCTTTACCCATGACGGCAACCAAGTTTGATGCTAAACAAGACGTACACCAAATTTACACCTATCGAATTGTTGTCGTTTTCAACCTAGGAATAACTTAATATAGCCAAAGTGTACAGCTATCCGGGGCTTGGGCCACTGTGATAAAGTAAACATTGAGTCAAAAAGAGAAAATGCTGGTTACCAGCATTTTCTTCTTTTATCTCAATGTTTTCCGAAGCCAATTCTTTGATAAGTGCTTTGTCATGTTCAAGCAACATGGTAGTTTCAATGCCATGATAAAAGGGTTATACTTACATGCTAGCCTGTCCACTTTGAAGCCGGCCTCGACTCGAAATGGGTACACAATAGCACGTACATCCCATCCAAACTAAATTCCATGCCTGAAATATATTCAAAGACAAAGACAGACCAAACCATTGCTTTAGCGACGATGGACTTCTTGAAACCATTTTTCTTCTTGTAACCAGCACTTTCTTCTTTTGTCCCAATGTTTTCCAGAGCCAATTTCTTTCATAAGTGCTTTGTCATGTTCAAGCAACAAAGGAGTTGCATCGCCATGATAAAACGGTTACACTTATCGCCATGATAACAGGCGCTTTACCCATGACGGCAACCAAGTTTCATGCTAAACAAGACGTACACCAAATTTACACCTATGGAATTGTTGGAACCAGCACTTTCTTCTTTTGTCCCAATGTTTACCAGAGCTAATTTCTTTCATAAGTGCTTTGTCATGTTCAAGCAACAAAGGAGTTCCACCGCCATGATAAAATGGTTACACTTACCGCCATGACAACAGGCGCTTTACCCATGACGGCAACCAAGTTTGATGCTAAACAAGACGTACACCAAATTTACACCTATCGAATTGTTGTCGTTTTCAACCTAGGAATAACTTAATATAGCCAAAGTGTACAGCTATCCGGGGCTTGGGCCACTGTGATAAAGTAAACATTGAGTCAAAAAGAGAAAATGCTGGTTACCAGCATTTTCTTCTTTTATCTCAATGTTTTCCGAAGCCAATTCTTTGATAAGTGCTTTGTCATGTTCAAGCAACATGGTAGTTTCAATGCCATGATAAAAGGGTTATACTTACATGCTAGCCTGTCCACTTTGAAGCCGGCCTCGACTCGAAATGGGTACACAATAGCACGTACATCCCATCCAAACTAAATTCCATGCCTGAAATATATTCAAAGACAAAGACAGACCAAACCATTGCTTTAGCGACGATGGACTTCTTGAAACCATTTTTCTTCTTGTAACCAGCACTTTCTTCTTTTGTCCCAATGTTTTCCAGAGCCAATTTCTTTCATAAGTGCTTTGTCATGTTCAAGCAACAAAGGAGTTGCATCGCCATGATAAAACGGTTACACTTATCGCCATGATAACAGGCGCTTTACCCATGACGGCAACCAAGTTTCATGCTAAACAAGACGTACACCAAATTTACACCTATGGAATTGTTGGAACCAGCACTTTCTTCTTTTGTCCCAATGTTTACCAGAGCTAATTTCTTTCATAAGTGCTTTGTCATGTTCAAGCAACAAAGGAGTTCCACCGCCATGATAAAATGGTTACACTTACCGCCATGACAACAGGCGCTTTACCCATGACGGCAACCAAGTTTGATGCTAAACAAGACGTACACCAAATTTACACCTATCGAATTGTTGTCGTTTTCAACCTAGGAATAACTTAATATAGCCAAAGTGTACAGCTATCCGGGGCTTGGGCCACTGTGATAAAGTAAACATTGAGTCAAAAAGAGAAAATGCTGGTTACCAGCATTTTCTTCTTTTATCTCAATGTTTTCCGAAGCCAATTCTTTGATAAGTGCTTTGTCATGTTCAAGCAACATGGTAGTTTCAATGCCATGATAAAAGGGTTATACTTACATGCTAGCCTGTCCACTTTGAAGCCGGCCTCGACTCGAAATGGGTACACAATAGCACGTACATCCCATCCAAACTAAATTCCATGCCTGAAATATATTCAAAGACAAAGACAGACCAAACCATTGCTTTAGCGACGATGGACTTCTTGAAACCATTTTTCTTCTTGTAACCAGCACTTTCTTCTTTTGTCCCAATGTTTTCCAGAGCCAATTTCTTTCATAAGTGCTTTGTCATGTTCAAGCAACAAAGGAGTTGCATCGCCATGATAAAACGGTTACACTTATCGCCATGATAACAGGCGCTTTACCCATGACGGCAACCAAGTTTCATGCTAAACAAGACGTACACCAAATTTACACCTAAGGAATTGTTGGAACCAGCACTTTCTTCTTTTGTCCCAATGTTTACCAGAGCTAATTTCTTTCATAAGTGCTTTGTCATGTTCAAGCAACAAAGGAGTTCCACCGCCATGATAAAATGGTTACACTTACCGCCATGACAACAGGCGCTTTACCCATGACGGCAACCAAGTTTGATGCTAAACAAGACGTACACCAAATTTACACCTATCGAATTGTTGTCGTTTTCAACCTAGGAATAACTTAATATAGCCAAAGTGTACAGCTATCCGGGGCTTGGGCCACTGTGATAAAGTAAACATTGAGTCAAAAAGAGAAAATGCTGGTTACCAGCATTTTCTTCTTTTATCTCAATGTTTTCCGAAGCCAATTCTTTGATAAGTGCTTTGTCATGTTCAAGCAACATGGTAGTTTCAATGCCATGATAAAAGGGTTATACTTACATGCTAGCCTGTCCACTTTGAAGCCGGCCTCGACTCGAAATGGGTACACAATAGCACGTACATCCCATCCAAACTAAATTCCATGCCTGAAATATATTCAAAGACAAAGACAGACCAAACCATTGCTTTAGCGACGATGGACTTCTTGAAACCATTTTTCTTCTTGTAACCAGCACTTTCTTCTTTTGTCCCAATGTTTTCCAGAGCCAATTTCTTTCATAAGTGCTTTGTCATGTTCAAGCAACAAAGGAGTTGCATCGCCATGATAAAACGGTTACACTTATCGCCATGATAACAGGCGCTTTACCCATGACGGCAACCAAGTTTCATGCTAAACAAGACGTACACCAAATTTACACCTATGGAATTGTTGGAACCAGCACTTTCTTCTTTTGTCCCAATGTTTACCAGAGCTAATTTCTTTCATAAGTGCTTTGTCATGTTCAAGCAACAAAGGAGTTCCACCGCCATGATAAAATGGTTACACTTACCGCCATGACAACAGGCGCTTTACCCATGACGGCAACCAAGTTTGATGCTAAACAAGACGTACACCAAATTTACACCTATCGAATTGTTGTCGTTTTCAACCTAGGAATAACTTAATATAGCCAAAGTGTACAGCTATCCGGGGCTTGGGCCACTGTGATAAAGTAAACATTGAGTCAAAAAGAGAAAATGCTGGTTACCAGCATTTTCTTCTTTTATCTCAATGTTTTCCGAAGCCAATTCTTTGATAAGTGCTTTGTCATGTTCAAGCAACATGGTAGTTTCAATGCCATGATAAAAGGGTTATACTTACATGCTAGCCTGTCCACTTTGAAGCCGGCCTCGACTCGAAATGGGTACACAATAGCACGTACATCCCATCCAAACTAAATTCCATGCCTGAAATATATTCAAAGACAAAGACAGACCAAACCATTGCTTTAGCGACGATGGACTTCTTGAAACCATTTTTCTTCTTGTAACCAGCACTTTCTTCTTTTGTCCCAATGTTTTCCAGAGCCAATTTCTTTCATAAGTGCTTTGTCATGTTCAAGCAACAAAGGAGTTGCATCGCCATGATAAAACGGTTACACTTATCGCCATGATAACAGGCGCTTTACCCATGACGGCAACCAAGTTTCATGCTAAACAAGACGTACACCAAATTTACACCTATGGAATTGTTGGAACCAGCACTTTCTTCTTTTGTCCCAATGTTTACCAGAGCTAATTTCTTTCATAAGTGCTTTGTCATGTTCAAGCAACAAAGGAGTTCCACCGCCATGATAAAATGGTTACACTTACCGCCATGACAACAGGCGCTTTACCCATGACGGCAACCAAGTTTGATGCTAAACAAGACGTACACCAAATTTACACCTATCGAATTGTTGTCGTTTTCAACCTAGGAATAACTTAATATAGCCAAAGTGTACAGCTATCCGGGGCTTGGGCCACTGTGATAAAGTAAACATTGAGTCAAAAAGAGAAAATGCTGGTTACCAGCATTTTCTTCTTTTATCTCAATGTTTTCCGAAGCCAATTCTTTGATAAGTGCTTTGTCATGTTCAAGCAACATGGTAGTTTCAATGCCATGATAAAAGGGTTATACTTACATGCTAGCCTGTCCACTTTGAAGCCGGCCTCGACTCGAAATGGGTACACAATAGCACGTACATCCCATCCAAACTAAATTCCATGCCTGAAATATATTCAAAGACAAAGACAGACCAAACCATTGCTTTAGCGACGATGGACTTCTTGAAACCATTTTTCTTCTTGTAACCAGCACTTTCTTCTTTTGTCCCAATGTTTTCCAGAGCCAATTTCTTTCATAAGTGCTTTGTCATGTTCAAGCAACAAAGGAGTTGCATCGCCATGATAAAACGGTTACACTTATCGCCATGATAACAGGCGCTTTACCCATGACAGCAACCAAGTTTCATGCTAAACAAGACGTACACCAAATTTACACCTATGGAATTGTTGGAACCAGCACTTTCTTCTTTTGTCCCAATGTTTACCAGAGCTAATTTCTTTCATAAGTGCTTTGTCATGTTCAAGCAACAAAGGAGTTCCACCGCCATGATAAAATGGTTACACTTACCGCCATGACAACAGGCGCTTTACCCATGACGGCAACCAAGTTTGATGCTAAACAAGACGTACACCAAATTTACACCTATCGAATTGTTGTCGTTTTCAACCTAGGAATAACTTAATATAGCCAAAGTGTACAGCTATCCGGGGCTTGGGCCACTGTGATAAAGTAAACATTGAGTCAAAAAGAGAAAATGCTGGTTACCAGCATTTTCTTCTTTTATCTCAATGTTTTCCGAAGCCAATTCTTTGATAAGTGCTTTGTCATGTTCAAGCAACATGGTAGTTTCAATGCCATGATAAAAGGGTTATACTTACATGCTAGCCTGTCCACTTTGAAGCCGGCCTCGACTCGAAATGGGTACACAATAGCACGTACATCCCATCCAAACTAAATTCCATGCCTGAAATATATTCAAAGACAAAGACAGACCAAACCATTGCTTTAGCGACGATGGACTTCTTGAAACCATTTTTCTTCTTGTAACCAGCACTTTCTTCTTTTGTCCCAATGTTTTCCAGAGCCAATTTCTTTCATAAGTGCTTTGTCATGTTCAAGCAACAAAGGAGTTGCATCGCCATGATAAAACGGTTACACTTATCGCCATGATAACAGGCGCTTTACCCATGACGGCAACCAAGTTTCATGCTAAACAAGACGTACACCAAATTTACACCTATGGAATTGTTGGAACCAGCACTTTCTTCTTTTGTCCCAATGTTTACCAGAGCTAATTTCTTTCATAAGTGCTTTGTCATGTTCAAGCAACAAAGGAGTTCCACCGCCATGATAAAATGGTTACACTTACCGCCATGACAACAGGCGCTTTACCCATGACGGCAACCAAGTTTGATGCTAAACAAGACGTACACCAAATTTACACCTATCGAATTGTTGTCGTTTTCAACCTAGGAATAACTTAATATAGCCAAAGTGTACAGCTATCCGGGGCTTGGGCCACTGTGATAAAGTAAACATTGAGTCAAAAAGAGAAAATGCTGGTTACCAGCATTTTCTTCTTTTATCTCAATGTTTTCCGAAGCCAATTCTTTGATAAGTGCTTTGTCATGTTCAAGCAACATGGTAGTTTCAATGCCATGATAAAAGGGTTATACTTACATGCTAGCCTGTCCACTTTGAAGCCGGCCTCGACTCGAAATGGGTACACAATAGCACGTACATCCCATCCAAACTAAATTCCATGCCTGAAATATATTCAAAGACAAAGACAGACCAAACCATTGCTTTAGCGACGATGGACTTCTTGAAACCATTTTTCTTCTTGTAACCAGCACTTTCTTCTTTTGTCCCAATGTTTTCCAGAGCCAATTTCTTTCATAAGTGCTTTGTCATGTTCAAGCAACAAAGGAGTTGCATCGCCATGATAAAACGGTTACACTTATCGCCATGATAACAGGCGCTTTACCCATGACGGCAACCAAGTTTCATGCTAAACAAGACGTACACCAAATTTACACCTATGGAATTGTTGGAACCAGCACTTTCTTCTTTTGTCCCAATGTTTACCAGAGCTAATTTCTTTCATAAGTGCTTTGTCATGTTCAAGCAACAAAGGAGTTCCACCGCCATGATAAAATGGTTACACTTACCGCCATGACAACAGGCGCTTTACCCATGACGGCAACCAAGTTTGATGCTAAACAAGACGTACACCAAATTTACACCTATCGAATTGTTGTCGTTTTCAACCTAGGAATAACTTAATATAGCCAAAGTGTACAGCTATCCGGGGCTTGGGCCACTGTGATAAAGTAAACATTGAGTCAAAAAGAGAAAATGCTGGTTACCAGCATTTTCTTCTTTTATCTCAATGTTTTCCGAAGCCAATTCTTTGATAAGTGCTTTGTCATGTTCAAGCAACATGGTAGTTTCAATGCCATGATAAAAGGGTTATACTTACATGCTAGCCTGTCCACTTTGAAGCCGGCCTCGACTCGAAATGGGTACACAATAGCACGTACATCCCATCCAAACTAAATTCCATGCCTGAAATATATTCAAAGACAAAGACAGACCAAACCATTGCTTTAGCGACGATGGACTTCTTGAAACCATTTTTCTTCTTGTAACCAGCACTTTCTTCTTTTGTCCCAATGTTTTCCAGAGCCAATTTCTTTCATAAGTGCTTTGTCATGTTCAAGCAACAAAGGAGTTGCATCGCCATGATAAAACGGTTACACTTATCGCCATGATAACAGGCGCTTTACCCATGACGGCAACCAAGTTTCATGCTAAACAAGACGTACACCAAATTTACACCTATGGAATTGTTGGAACCAGCACTTTCTTCTTTTGTCCCAATGTTTACCAGAGCTAATTTCTTTCATAAGTGCTTTGTCATGTTCAAGCAACAAAGGAGTTCCACCGCCATGATAAAATGGTTACACTTACCGCCATGACAACAGGCGCTTTACCCATGACGGCAACCAAGTTTGATGCTAAACAAGACATACACCAAATTTACACCTATCGAATTGTTGTCGTTTTCAACCTAGGAATAACTTAATATAGCCAAAGTGTACAGCTATCCGGGGCTTGGGCCACTGTGATAAAGTAAACATTGAGTCAAAAAGAGAAAATGCTGGTTACCAGCATTTTCTTCTTTTATCTCAATGTTTTCCGAAGCCAATTCTTTGATAAGTGCTTTGTCATGTTCAAGCAACATGGTAGTTTCAATGCCATGATAAAAGGGTTATACTTACATGCTAGCCTGTCCACTTTGAAGCCGGCCTCGACTCGAAATGGGTACACAATAGCACGTACATCCCATCCAAACTAAATTCCATGCCTGAAATATATTCAAAGACAAAGACAGACCAAACCATTGCTTTAGCGACGATGGACTTCTTGAAACCATTTTTCTTCTTGTAACCAGCACTTTCTTCTTTTGTCCCAATGTTTTCCAGAGCCAATTTCTTTCATAAGTGCTTTGTCATGTTCAAGCAACAAAGGAGTTGCATCGCCATGATAAAACGGTTACACTTATCGCCATGATAACAGGCGCTTTACCCATGACGGCAACCAAGTTTCATGCTAAACAAGACGTACACCAAATTTACACCTATGGAATTGTTGGAACCAGCACTTTCTTCTTTTGTCCCAATGTTTACCAGAGCTAATTTCTTTCATAAGTGCTTTGTCATGTTCAAGCAACAAAGGAGTTCCACCGCCATGATAAAATGGTTACACTTACCGCCATGACAACAGGCGCTTTACCCATGACGGCAACCAAGTTTGATGCTAAACAAGACGTACACCAAATTTACACCTATCGAATTGTTGTCGTTTTCAACCTAGGAATAACTTAATATAGCCAAAGTGTACAGCTATCCGGGGCTTGGGCCACTGTGATAAAGTAAACATTGAGTCAAAAAGAGAAAATGCTGGTTACCAGCATTTTCTTCTTTTATCTCAATGTTTTCCGAAGCCAATTCTTTGATAAGTGCTTTGTCATGTTCAAGCAACATGGTAGTTTCAATGCCATGATAAAAGGGTTATACTTACATGCTAGCCTGTCCACTTTGAAGCCGGCCTCGACTCGAAATGGGTACACAATAGCACGTACATCCCATCCAAACTAAATTCCATGCCTGAAATATATTCAAAGACAAAGACAGACCAAACCATTGCTTTAGCGACGATGGACTTCTTGAAACCATTTTTCTTCTTGTAACCAGCACTTTCTTCTTTTGTCCCAATGTTTTCCAGAGCCAATTTCTTTCATAAGTGCTTTGTCATGTTCAAGCAACAAAGGAGTTGCATCGCCATGATAAAACGGTTACACTTATCGCCATGATAACAGGCGCTTTACCCATGACGGCAACCAAGTTTCATGCTAAACAAGACGTACACCAAATTTACACCTATGGAATTGTTGGAACCAGCACTTTCTTCTTTTGTCCCAATGTTTACCAGAGCTAATTTCTTTCATAAGTGCTTTGTCATGTTCAAGCAACAAAGGAGTTCCACCGCCATGATAAAATGGTTACACTTACCGCCATGACAACAGGCGCTTTACCCATGACGGCAACCAAGTTTGATGCTAAACAAGACGTACACCAAATTTACACCTATCGAATTGTTGTCGTTTTCAACCTAGGAATAACTTAATATAGCCAAAGTGTACAGCTATCCGGGGCTTGGGCCACTGTGATAAAGTAAACATTGAGTCAAAAAGAGAAAATGCTGGTTACCAGCATTTTCTTCTTTTATCTCAATGTTTTCCGAAGCCAATTCTTTGATAAGTGCTTTGTCATGTTCAAGCAACATGGTAGTTTCAATGCCATGATAAAAGGGTTATACTTACATGCTAGCCTGTCCACTTTGAAGCCGGCCTCGACTCGAAATGGGTACACAATAGCACGTACATCCCATCCAAACTAAATTCCATGCCTGAAATATATTCAAAGACAAAGACAGACCAAACCATTGCTTTAGCGACGATGGACTTCTTGAAACCATTTTTCTTCTTGTAACCAGCACTTTCTTCTTTTGTCCCAATGTTTTCCAGAGCCAATTTCTTTCATAAGTGCTTTGTCATGTTCAAGCAACAAAGGAGTTGCATCGCCATGATAAAACGGTTACACTTATCGCCATGATAACAGGCGCTTTACCCATGACGGCAACCAAGTTTCATGCTAAACAAGACGTACACCAAATTTACACCTATGGAATTGTTGGAACCAGCACTTTCTTCTTTTGTCCCAATGTTTACCAGAGCTAATTTCTTTCATAAGTGCTTTGTCATGTTCAAGCAACAAAGGAGTTCCACCGCCATGATAAAATGGTTACACTTACCGCCATGACAACAGGCGCTTTACCCATGACGGCAACCAAGTTTGATGCTAAACAAGACGTACACCAAATTTACACCTATCGAATTGTTGTCGTTTTCAACCTAGGAATAACTTAATATAGCCAAAGTGTACAGCTATCCGGGGCTTGGGCCACTGTGATAAAGTAAACATTGAGTCAAAAAGAGAAAATGCTGGTTACCAGCATTTTCTTCTTTTATCTCAATGTTTTCCGAAGCCAATTCTTTGATAAGTGCTTTGTCATGTTCAAGCAACATGGTAGTTTCAATGCCATGATAAAAGGGTTATACTTACATGCTAGCCTGTCCACTTTGAAGCCGGCCTCGACTCGAAATGGGTACACAATAGCACGTACATCCCATCCAAACTAAATTCCATGCCTGAAATATATTCAAAGACAAAGACAGACCAAACCATTGCTTTAGCGACGATGGACTTCTTGAAACCATTTTTCTTCTTGTAACCAGCACTTTCTTCTTTTGTCCCAATGTTTTCCAGAGCCAATTTCTTTCATAAGTGCTTTGTCATGTTCAAGCAACAAAGGAGTTGCATCGCCATGATAAAACGGTTACACTTATCGCCATGATAACAGGCGCTTTACCCATGACGGCAACCAAGTTTCATGCTAAACAAGACGTACACCAAATTTACACCTATGGAATTGTTGGAACCAGCACTTTCTTCTTTTGTCCCAATGTTTACCAGAGCTAATTTCTTTCATAAGTGCTTTGTCATGTTCAAGCAACAAAGGAGTTCCACCGCCATGATAAAATGGTTACACTTACCGCCATGACAACAGGCGCTTTACCCATGACGGCAACCAAGTTTGATGCTAAACAAGACGTACACCAAATTTACACCTATCGAATTGTTGTCGTTTTCAACCTAGGAATAACTTAATATAGCCAAAGTGTACAGCTATCCGGGGCTTGGGCCACTGTGATAAAGTAAACATTGAGTCAAAAAGAGAAAATGCTGGTTACCAGCATTTTCTTCTTTTATCTCAATGTTTTCCGAAGCCAATTCTTTGATAAGTGCTTTGTCATGTTCAAGCAACATGGTAGTTTCAATGCCATGATAAAAGGGTTATACTTACATGCTAGCCTGTCCACTTTGAAGCCGGCCTCGACTCGAAATGGGTACACAATAGCACGTACATCCCATCCAAACTAAATTCCATGCCTGAAATATATTCAAAGACAAAGACAGACCAAACCATTGCTTTAGCGACGATGGACTTCTTGAAACCATTTTTCTTCTTGTAACCAGCACTTTCTTCTTTTGTCCCAATGTTTTCCAGAGCCAATTTCTTTCATAAGTGCTTTGTCATGTTCAAGCAACAAAGGAGTTGCATCGCCATGATAAAACGGTTACACTTATCGCCATGATAACAGGCGCTTTACCCATGACGGCAACCAAGTTTCATGCTAAACAAGACGTACACCAAATTTACACCTATGGAATTGTTGGAACCAGCACTTTCTTCTTTTGTCCCAATGTTTACCAGAGCTAATTTCTTTCATAAGTGCTTTGTCATGTTCAAGCAACAAAGGAGTTCCACCGCCATGATAAAATGGTTACACTTACCGCCATGACAACAGGCGCTTTACCCATGACGGCAACCAAGTTTGATGCTAAACAAGACGTACACCAAATTTACACCTATCGAATTGTTGTCGTTTTCAACCTAGGAATAACTTAATATAGCCAAAGTGTACAGCTATCCGGGGCTTGGGCCACTGTGATAAAGTAAACATTGAGTCAAAAAGAGAAAATGCTGGTTACCAGCATTTTCTTCTTTTATCTCAATGTTTTCCGAAGCCAATTCTTTGATAAGTGCTTTGTCATGTTCAAGCAACATGGTAGTTTCAATGCCATGATAAAAGGGTTATACTTACATGCTAGCCTGTCCACTTTGAAGCCGGCCTCGACTCGAAATGGGTACACAATAGCACGTACATCCCATCCAAACTAAATTCCATGCCTGAAATATATTCAAAGACAAAGACAGACCAAACCATTGCTTTAGCGACGATGGACTTCTTGAAACCATTTTTCTTCTTGTAACCAGCACTTTCTTCTTTTGTCCCAATGTTTTCCAGAGCCAATTTCTTTCATAAGTGCTTTGTCATGTTCAAGCAACAAAGGAGTTGCATCGCCATGATAAAACGGTTACACTTATCGCCATGATAACAGGCGCTTTACCCATGACGGCAACCAAGTTTCATGCTAAACAAGACGTACACCAAATTTACACCTATGGAATTGTTGGAACCAGCACTTTCTTCTTTTGTCCCAATGTTTACCAGAGCTAATTTCTTTCATAAGTGCTTTGTCATGTTCAAGCAACAAGGGAGTTCCACCGCCATGATAAAATGGTTACACTTACCGCCATGACAACAGGCGCTTTACCCATGACGGCAACCAAGTTTGATGCTAAACAAGACGTACACCAAATTTACACCTATCGAATTGTTGTCGTTTTCAACCTAGGAATAACTTAATATAGCCAAAGTGTACAGCTATCCGGGGCTTGGGCCACTGTGATAAAGTAAACATTGAGTCAAAAAGAGAAAATGCTGGTTACCAGCATTTTCTTCTTTTATCTCAATGTTTTCCGAAGCCAATTCTTTGATAAGTGCTTTGTCATGTTCAAGCAACATGGTAGTTTCAATGCCATGATAAAAGGGTTATACTTACATGCTAGCCTGTCCACTTTGAAGCCGGCCTCGACTCGAAATGGGTACACAATAGCACGTACATCCCATCCAAACTAAATTCCATGCCTGAAATATATTCAAAGACAAAGACAGACCAAACCATTGCTTTAGCGACGATGGACTTCTTGAAACCATTTTTCTTCTTGTAACCAGCACTTTCTTCTTTTGTCCCAATGTTTTCCAGAGCCAATTTCTTTCATAAGTGCTCTGTCATGTTCAAGCAACAAAGGAGTTGCATCGCCATGATAAAACGGTTACACTTATCGCCATGATAACAGGCGCTTTACCCATGACGGCAACCAAGTTTCATGCTAAACAAGACGTACACCAAATTTACACCTATGGAATTGTTGGAACCAGCACTTTCTTCTTTTGTCCCAATGTTTACCAGAGCTAATTTCTTTCATAAGTGCTTTGTCATGTTCAAGCAACAAAGGAGTTCCACCGCCATGATAAAATGGTTACACTTACCGCCATGACAACAGGCGCTTTACCCATGACGGCAACCAAGTTTGATGCTAAACAAGACGTACACCAAATTTACACCTATCGAACTGTTGTCGTTTTCAACCTAGGAATAACTTAATATAGCCAAAGTGTACAGCTATCCGGGGCTTGGGCCACTGTGATAAAGTAAACATTGAGTCAAAAAGAGAAAATGCTGGTTACCAGCATTTTCTTCTTTTATCTCAATGTTTTCCGAAGCCAATTCTTTGATAAGTGCTTTGTCATGTTCAAGCAACATGGTAGTTTCAATGCCATGATAAAAGGGTTATACTTACATGCTAGCCTGTCCACTTTGAAGCCGGCCTCGACTCGAAATGGGTACACAATAGCACGTACATCCCATCCAAACTAAATTCCATGCCTGAAATATATTCAAAGACAAAGACAGACCAAACCATTGCTTTAGCGACGATGGACTTCTTGAAACCATTTTTCTTCTTGTAACCAGCACTTTCTTCTTTTGTCCCAATGTTTTCCAGAGCCAATTTCTTTCATAAGTGCTTTGTCATGTTCAAGCAACAAAGGAGTTGCATCGCCATGATAAAACGGTTACACTTATCGCCATGATAACAGGCGCTTTACCCATGACGGCAACCAAGTTTCATGCTAAACAAGACGTACACCAAATTTACACCTATGGAATTGTTGGAACCAGCACTTTCTTCTTTTGTCCCAATGTTTACCAGAGCTAATTTCTTTCATAAGTGCTTTGTCATGTTCAAGCAACAAAGGAGTTCCACCGCCATGATAAAATGGTTACACTTACCGCCATGACAACAGGCGCTTTACCCATGACGGCAACCAAGTTTGATGCTAAACAAGACGTACACCAAATTTACACCTATCGAATTGTTGTCGTTTTCAACCTAGGAATAACTTAATATAGCCAAAGTGTACAGCTATCCGGGGCTTGGGCCACTGTGATAAAGTAAACATTGAGTCAAAAAGAGAAAATGCTGGTTACCAGCATTTTCTTCTTTTATCTCAATGTTTTCCGAAGCCAATTCTTTGATAAGTGCTTTGTCATGTTCAAGCAACATGGTAGTTTCAATGCCATGATAAAAGGGTTATACTTACATGCTAGCCTGTCCACTTTGAAGCCGGCCTCGACTCGAAATGGGTACACAATAGCACGTACATCCCATCCAAACTAAATTCCATGCCTGAAATATATTCAAAGACAAAGACAGACCAAACCATTGCTTTAGCGACGATGGACTTCTTGAAACCATTTTTCTTCTTGTAACCAGCACTTTCTTCTTTTGTCCCAATGTTTTCCAGAGCCAATTTCTTTCATAAGTGCTTTGTCATGTTCAAGCAACAAAGGAGTTGCATCGCCATGATAAAACGGTTACACTTATCGCCATGATAACAGGCGCTTTACCCATGACGGCAACCAAGTTTCATGCTAAACAAGACGTACACCAAATTTACACCTATGGAATTGTTGGAACCAGCACTTTCTTCTTTTGTCCCAATGTTTACCAGAGCTAATTTCTTTCATAAGTGCTTTGTCATGTTCAAGCAACAAAGGAGTTCCACCGCCATGATAAAATGGTTACACTTACCGCCATGACAACAGGCGCTTTACCCATGACGGCAACCAAGTTTGATGCTAAACAAGACGTACACCAAATTTACACCTATCGAATTGTTGTCGTTTTCAACCTAGGAATAACTTAATATAGCCAAAGTGTACAGCTATCCGGGGCTTGGGCCACTGTGATAAAGTAAACATTGAGTCAAAAAGAGAAAATGCTGGTTACCAGCATTTTCTTCTTTTATCTCAATGTTTTCCGAAGCCAATTCTTTGATAAGTGCTTTGTCATGTTCAAGCAACATGGTAGTTTCAATGCCATGATAAAAGGGTTATACTTACATGCTAGCCTGTCCACTTTGAAGCCGGCCTCGACTCGAAATGGGTACACAATAGCACGTACATCCCATCCAAACTAAATTCCATGCCTGAAATATATTCAAAGACAAAGACAGACCAAACCATTGCTTTAGCGACGATGGACTTCTTGAAACCATTTTTCTTCTTGTAACCAGCACTTTCTTCTTTTGTCCCAATGTTTTCCAGAGCCAATTTCTTTCATAAGTGCTTTGTCATGTTCAAGCAACAAAGGAGTTGCATCGCCATGATAAAACGGTTACACTTATCGCCATGATAACAGGCGCTTTACCCATGACGGCAACCAAGTTTCATGCTAAACAAGACGTACACCAAATTTACACCTATGGAATTGTTGGAACCAGCACTTTCTTCTTTTGTCCCAATGTTTACCAGAGCTAATTTCTTTCATAAGTGCTTTGTCATGTTCAAGCAACAAAGGAGTTCCACCGCCATGATAAAATGGTTACACTTACCGCCATGACAACAGGCGCTTTACCCATGACGGCAACCAAGTTTGATGCTAAACAAGACGTACACCAAATTTACACCTATCGAATTGTTGTCGTTTTCAACCTAGGAATAACTTAATATAGCCAAAGTGTACAGCTATCCGGGGCTTGGGCCACTGTGATAAAGTAAACATTGAGTCAAAAAGAGAAAATGCTGGTTACCAGCATTTTCTTCTTTTATCTCAATGTTTTCCGAAGCCAATTCTTTGATAAGTGCTTTGTCATGTTCAAGCAACATGGTAGTTTCAATGCCATGATAAAAGGGTTATACTTACATGCTAGCCTGTCCACTTTGAAGCCGGCCTCGACTCGAAATGGGTACACAATAGCACGTACATCCCATCCAAACTAAATTCCATGCCTGAAATATATTCAAAGACAAAGACAGACCAAACCATTGCTTTAGCGACGATGGACTTCTTGAAACCATTTTTCTTCTTGTAACCAGCACTTTCTTCTTTTGTCCCAATGTTTTCCAGAGCCAATTTCTTTCATAAGTGCTTTGTCATGTTCAAGCAACAAAGGAGTTGCATCGCCATGATAAAACGGTTACACTTATCGCCATGATAACAGGCGCTTTACCCATGACGGCAACCAAGTTTCATGCTAAACAAGACGTACACCAAATTTACACCTATGGAATTGTTGGAACCAGCACTTTCTTCTTTTGTCCCAATGTTTACCAGAGCTAATTTCTTTCATAAGTGCTTTGTCATGTTCAAGCAACAAAGGAGTTCCACCGCCATGATAAAATGGTTACACTTACCGCCATGACAACAGGCGCTTTACCCATGACGGCAACCAAGTTTGATGCTAAACAAGACGTACACCAAATTTACACCTATCGAATTGTTGTCGTTTTCAACCTAGGAATAACTTAATATAGCCAAAGTGTACAGCTATCCGGGGCTTGGGCCACTGTGATAAAGTAAACATTGAGTCAAAAAGAGAAAATGCTGGTTACCAGCATTTTCTTCTTTTATCTCAATGTTTTCCGAAGCCAATTCTTTGATAAGTGCTTTGTCATGTTCAAGCAACATGGTAGTTTCAATGCCATGATAAAAGGGTTATACTTACATGCTAGCCTGTCCACTTTGAAGCCGGCCTCGACTCGAAATGGGTACACAATAGCACGTACATCCCATCCAAACTAAATTCCATGCCTGAAATATATTCAAAGACAAAGACAGACCAAACCATTGCTTTAGCGACGATGGACTTCTTGAAACCATTTTTCTTCTTGTAACCAGCACTTTCTTCTTTTGTCCCAATGTTTTCCAGAGCCAATTTCTTTCATAAGTGCTTTGTCATGTTCAAGCAACAAAGGAGTTGCATCGCCATGATAAAACGGTTACACTTATCGCCATGATAACAGGCGCTTTACCCATGACGGCAACCAAGTTTCATGCTAAACAAGACGTACACCAAATTTACACCTATGGAATTGTTGGAACCAGCACTTTCTTCTTTTGTCCCAATGTTTACCAGAGCTAATTTCTTTCATAAGTGCTTTGTCATGTTCAAGCAACAAAGGAGTTCCACCGCCATGATAAAATGGTTACACTTACCGCCATGACAACAGGCGCTTTACCCATGACGGCAACCAAGTTTGATGCTAAACAAGACGTACACCAAATTTACACCTATCGAATTGTTGTCGTTTTCAACCTAGGAATAACTTAATATAGCCAAAGTGTACAGCTATCCGGGGCTTGGGCCACTGTGATAAAGTAAACATTGAGTCAAAAAGAGAAAATGCTGGTTACCAGCATTTTCTTCTTTTATCTCAATGTTTTCCGAAGCCAATTCTTTGATAAGTGCTTTGTCATGTTCAAGCAACATGGTAGTTTCAATGCCATGATAAAAGGGTTATACTTACATGCTAGCCTGTCCACTTTGAAGCCGGCCTCGACTCGAAATGAGTACACAATAGCACGTACATCCCATCCAAACTAAATTCCATGCCTGAAATATATTCAAAGACAAAGACAGACCAAACCATTGCTTTAGCGACGATGGACTTCTTGAAACCATTTTTCTTCTTGTAACCAGCACTTTCTTCTTTTGTCCCAATGTTTTCCAGAGCCAATTTCTTTCATAAGTGCTTTGTCATGTTCAAGCAACAAAGGAGTTGCATCGCCATGATAAAACGGTTACACTTATCGCCATGATAACAGGCGCTTTACCCATGACGGCAACCAAGTTTCATGCTAAACAAGACGTACACCAAATTTACACCTATGGAATTGTTGGAACCAGCACTTTCTTCTTTTGTCCCAATGTTTACCAGAGCTAATTTCTTTCATAAGTGCTTTGTCATGTTCAAGCAACAAAGGAGTTCCACCGCCATGATAAAATGGTTACACTTACCGCCATGACAACAGGCGCTTTACCCATGACGGCAACCAAGTTTGATGCTAAACAAGACGTACACCAAATTTACACCTATCGAATTGTTGTCGTTTTCAACCTAGGAATAACTTAATATAGCCAAAGTGTACAGCTATCCGGGGCTTGGGCCACTGTGATAAAGTAAACATTGAGTCAAAAAGAGAAAATGCTGGTTACCAGCATTTTCTTCTTTTATCTCAATGTTTTCCGAAGCCAATTCTTTGATAAGTGCTTTGTCATGTTCAAGCAACATGGTAGTTTCAATGCCATGATAAAAGGGTTATACTTACATGCTAGCCTGTCCACTTTGAAGCCGGCCTCGACTCGAAATGGGTACACAATAGCACGTACATCCCATCCAAACTAAATTCCATGCCTGAAATATATTCAAAGACAAAGACAGACCAAACCATTGCTTTAGCGACGATGGACTTCTTGAAACCATTTTTCTTCTTGTAACCAGCACTTTCTTCTTTTGTCCCAATGTTTTCCAGAGCCAATTTCTTTCATAAGTGCTTTGTCATGTTCAAGCAACAAAGGAGTTGCATCGCCATGATAAAACGGTTACACTTATCGCCATGATAACAGGCGCTTTACCCATGACGGCAACCAAGTTTCATGCTAAACAAGACGTACACCAAATTTACACCTATGGAATTGTTGGAACCAGCACTTTCTTCTTTTGTCCCAATGTTTACCAGAGCTAATTTCTTTCATAAGTGCTTTGTCATGTTCAAGCAACAAAGGAGTTCCACCGCCATGATAAAATGGTTACACTTACCGCCATGACAACAGGCGCTTTACCCATGACGGCAACCAAGTTTGATGCTAAACAAGACGTACACCAAATTTACACCTATCGAATTGTTGTCGTTTTCAACCTAGGAATAACTTAATATAGCCAAAGTGTACAGCTATCCGGGGCTTGGGCCACTGTGATAAAGTAAACATTGAGTCAAAAAGAGAAAATGCTGGTTACCAGCATTTTCTTCTTTTATCTCAATGTTTTCCGAAGCCAATTCTTTGATAAGTGCTTTGTCATGTTCAAGCAACATGGTAGTTTCAATGCCATGATAAAAGGGTTATACTTACATGCTAGCCTGTCCACTTTGAAGCCGGCCTCGACTCGAAATGGGTACACAATAGCACGTACATCCCATCCAAACTAAATTCCATGCCTGAAATATATTCAAAGACAAAGACAGACCAAACCATTGCTTTAGCGACGATGGACTTCTTGAAACCATTTTTCTTCTTGTAACCAGCACTTTCTTCTTTTGTCCCAATGTTTTCCAGAGCCAATTTCTTTCATAAGTGCTTTGTCATGTTCAAGCAACAAAGGAGTTGCATCGCCATGATAAAACGGTTACACTTATCGCCATGATAACAGGCGCTTTACCCATGACGGCAACCAAGTTTCATGCTAAACAAGACATACACCAAATTTACACCTATGGAATTGTTGGAACCAGCACTTTCTTCTTTTGTCCCAATGTTTACCAGAGCTAATTTCTTTCATAAGTGCTTTGTCATGTTCAAGCAACAAAGGAGTTCCACCGCCATGATAAAATGGTTACACTTACCGCCATGACAACAGGCGCTTTACCCATGACGGCAACCAAGTTTGATGCTAAACAAGACGTACACCAAATTTACACCTATCGAATTGTTGTCGTTTTCAACCTAGGAATAACTTAATATAGCCAAAGTGTACAGCTATCCGGGGCTTGGGCCACTGTGATAAAGTAAACATTGAGTCAAAAAGAGAAAATGCTGGTTACCAGCATTTTCTTCTTTTATCTCAATGTTTTCCGAAGCCAATTCTTTGATAAGTGCTTTGTCATGTTCAAGCAACATGGTAGTTTCAATGCCATGATAAAAGGGTTATACTTACATGCTAGCCTGTCCACTTTGAAGCCGGCCTCGACTCGAAATGGGTACACAATAGCACGTACATCCCATCCAAACTAAATTCCATGCCTGAAATATATTCAAAGACAAAGACAGACCAAACCATTGCTTTAGCGACGATGGACTTCTTGAAACCATTTTTCTTCTTGTAACCAGCACTTTCTTCTTTTGTCCCAATGTTTTCCAGAGCCAATTTCTTTCATAAGTGCTTTGTCATGTTCAAGCAACAAAGGAGTTGCATCGCCATGATAAAACGGTTACACTTATCGCCATGATAACAGGCGCTTTACCCATGACGGCAACCAAGTTTCATGCTAAACAAGACGTACACCAAATTTACACCTATGGAATTGTTGGAACCAGCACTTTCTTCTTTTGTCCCAATGTTTACCAGAGCTAATTTCTTTCATAAGTGCTTTGTCATGTTCAAGCAACAAAGGAGTTCCACCGCCATGATAAAATGGTTACACTTACCACCATGACAACAGGCGCTTTACCCATGACGGCAACCAAGTTTGATGCTAAACAAGACGTACACCAAATTTACACCTATCGAATTGTTGTCGTTTTCAACCTAGGAATAACTTAAATTAGCCAAAGTGTACAGCTATCCGGGGCTTGGGCCACTGTGATAAAGTAAACATTGAGTCAAAAAGAGAAAATGCTGGTTACCAGCATTTTCTTCTTTTATCTCAATGTTTTCCGAAGCCAATTCTTTGATAAGTGCTTTGTCATGTTCAAGCAACATGGTAGTTTCAATGCCATGATAAAAGGGTTATACTTACATGCTAGCCTGTCCACTTTGAAGCCGGCCTCGACTCGAAATGGGTACACAATAGCACGTACATCCCATCCAAACTAAATTCCATGCCTGAAATATATTCAAAGACAAAGACAGACCAAACCATTGCTTTAGCGACGATGGACTTCTTGAAACCATTTTTCTTCTTGTAACCAGCACTTTCTTCTTTTGTCCCAATGTTTTCCAGAGCCAATTTCTTTCATAAGTGCTTTGTCATGTTCAAGCAACAAAGGAGTTGCATCGCCATGATAAAACGGTTACACTTATCGCCATGATAACAGGCGCTTTACCCATGACGGCAACCAAGTTTCATGCTAAACAAGACGTACACCAAATTTACACCTATGGAATTGTTGGAACCAGCACTTTCTTCTTTTGTCCCAATGTTTACCAGAGCTAATTTCTTTCATAAGTGCTTTGTCATGTTCAAGCAACAAAGGAGTTCCACCGCCATGATAAAATGGTTACACTTACCGCCATGACAACAGGCGCTTTACCCATGACGGCAACCAAGTTTGATGCTAAACAAGACGTACACCAAATTTACACCTATCGAATTGTTGTCGTTTTCAACCTAGGAATAACTTAATATAGCCAAAGTGTACAGCTATCCGGGGCTTGGGCCACTGTGATAAAGTAAACATTGAGTCAAAAAGAGAAAATGCTGGTTACCAGCATTTTCTTCTTTTATCTCAATGTTTTCCGAAGCCAATTCTTTGATAAGTGCTTTGTCATGTTCAAGCAACATGGTAGTTTCAATGCCATGATAAAAGGGTTATACTTACATGCTAGCCTGTCCACTTTGAAGCCGGCCTCGACTCGAAATGGGTACACAATAGCACGTACATCCCATCCAAACTAAATTCCATGCCTGAAATATATTCAAAGACAAAGACAGACCAAACCATTGCTTTAGCGACGATGGACTTCTTGAAACCATTTTTCTTCTTGTAACCAGCACTTTCTTCTTTTGTCCCAATGTTTTCCAGAGCCAATTTCTTTCATAAGTGCTTTGTCATGTTCAAGCAACAAAGGAGTTGCATCGCCATGATAAAACGGTTACACTTATCGCCATGATAACAGGCGCTTTACCCATGACGGCAACCAAGTTTCATGCTAAACAAGACGTACACCAAATTTACACCTATGGAATTGTTGGAACCAGCACTTTCTTCTTTTGTCCCAATGTTTACCAGAGCTAATTTCTTTCATAAGTGCTTTGTCATGTTCAAGCAACAAAGGAGTTCCACCGCCATGATAAAATGGTTACACTTACCGCCATGACAACAGGCGCTTTACCCATGACGGCAACCAAGTTTGATGCTAAACAAGACGTACACCAAATTTACACCTATCGAATTGTTGTCGTTTTCAACCTAGGAATAACTTAATATAGCCAAAGTGTACAGCTATCCGGGGCTTGGGCCACTGTGATAAAGTAAACATTGAGTCAAAAAGAGAAAATGCTGGTTACCAGCATTTTCTTCTTTTATCTCAATGTTTTCCGAAGCCAATTCTTTGATAAGTGCTTTGTCATGTTCAAGCAACATGGTAGTTTCAATGCCATGATAAAAGGGTTATACTTACATGCTAGCCTGTCCACTTTGAAGCCGGCCTCGACTCGAAATGGGTACACAATAGCACGTACATCCCATCCAAACTAAATTCCATGCCTGAAATATATTCAAAGACAAAGACAGACCAAACCATTGCTTTAGCGACGATGGACTTCTTGAAACCATTTTTCTTCTTGTAACCAGCACTTTCTTCTTTTGTCCCAATGTTTTCCAGAGCCAATTTCTTTCATAAGTGCTTTGTCATGTTCAAGCAACAAAGGAGTTGCATCGCCATGATAAAACGGTTACACTTATCGCCATGATAACAGGCGCTTTACCCATGACGGCAACCAAGTTTCATGCTAAACAAGACGTACACCAAATTTACACCTATGGAATTGTTGGAACCAGCACTTTCTTCTTTTGTCCCAATGTTTACCAGAGCTAATTTCTTTCATAAGTGCTTTGTCATGTTCAAGCAACAAAGGAGTTCCACCGCCATGATAAAATGGTTACACTTACCGCCATGACAACAGGCGCTTTACCCATGACGGCAACCAAGTTTGATGCTAAACAAGACGTACACCAAATTTACACCTATCGAATTGTTGTCGTTTTCAACCTAGGAATAACTTAATATAGCCAAAGTGTACAGCTATCCGGGGCTTGGGCCACTGTGATAAAGTAAACATTGAGTCAAAAAGAGAAAATGCTGGTTACCAGCATTTTCTTCTTTTATCTCAATGTTTTCCGAAGCCAATTCTTTGATAAGTGCTTTGTCATGTTCAAGCAACATGGTAGTTTCAATGCCATGATAAAAGGGTTATACTTACATGCTAGCCTGTCCACTTTGAAGCCGGCCTCGACTCGAAATGGGTACACAATAGCACGTACATCCCATCCAAACTAAATTCCATGCCTGAAATATATTCAAAGACAAAGACAGACCAAACCATTGCTTTAGCGACGATGGACTTCTTGAAACCATTTTTCTTCTTGTAACCAGCACTTTCTTCTTTTGTCCCAATGTTTTCCAGAGCCAATTTCTTTCATAAGTGCTTTGTCATGTTCAAGCAACAAAGGAGTTGCATCGCCATGATAAAACGGTTACACTTATCGCCATGATAACAGGCGCTTTACCCATGACGGCAACCAAGTTTCTAAACAAGACGTACACCAAATTTACACCTATGGAATTGTTGGAACCAGCACTTTCTTCTTTTGTACCAATGTTTACCAGAGCTAATTTCTTTCATAAGTGCTTTGTCATGTTCAAGCAACAAAGGAGTTCCACCGCCATGATAAAATGGTTACACTTACCGCCATGACAACAGGCGCTTTACCCATGACGGCAACCAAGTTTGATGCTAAACAAGACGTACACCAAATTTACACCTATCGAATTGTTGTCGTTTTCAACCTAGGAATAACTTAATATAGCCAAAGTGTACAGCTATCCGGGGCTTGGGCCACTGTGATAAAGTAAACATTGAGTCAAAAAGAGAAAATGCTGGTTACCAGCATTTTCTTCTTTTATCTCAATGTTTTCCGAAGCCAATTCTTTGATAAGTGCTTTGTCATGTTCAAGCAACATGGTAGTTTCAATGCCATGATAAAAGGGTTATACTTACATGCTAGCCTGTCCACTTTGAAGCCGGCCTCGACTCGAAATGGGTACACAATAGCACGTACATCCCATCCAAACTAAATTCCATGCCTGAAATATATTCAAAGACAAAGACAGACCAAACCATTGCTTTAGCGACGATGGACTTCTTGAAACCATTTTTCTTCTTGTAACCAGCACTTTCTTCTTTTGTCCCAATGTTTTCCAGAGCCAATTTCTTTCATAAGTGCTTTGTCATGTTCAAGCAACAAAGGAGTTGCATCGCCATGATAAAACGGTTACACTTATCGCCATGATAACAGGCGCTTTACCCATGACGGCAACCAAGTTTCATGCTAAACAAGACGTACACCAAATTTACACCTATGGAATTGTTGGAACCAGCACTTTCTTCTTTTGTCCCAATGTTTACCAGAGCTAATTTCTTTCATAAGTGCTTTGTCATGTTCAAGCAACAAAGGAGTTCCACCGCCATGATAAAATGGTTACACTTACCGCCATGACAACAGGCGCTTTACCCATGACGGCAACCAAGTTTGATGCTAAACAAGACGTACACCAAATTTACACCTATCGAATTGTTGTCGTTTTCAACCTAGGAATAACTTAATATAGCCAAAGTGTACAGCTATCCGGGGCTTGGGCCACTGTGATAAAGTAAACATTGAGTCAAAAAGAGAAAATGCTGGTTACCAGCATTTTCTTCTTTTATCTCAATGTTTTCCGAAGCCAATTCTTTGATAAGTGCTTTGTCATGTTCAAGCAACATGGTAGTTTCAATGCCATGATAAAAGGGTTATACTTACATGCTAGCCTGTCCACTTTGAAGCCGGCCTCGACTTGAAATGGGTACACAATAGCACGTACATCCCATCCAAACTAAATTCCATGCCTAAAATATATTCAAAGACAAAGACAGACCAAACCATTGCTTTAGCGACGATGGACTTCTTGAAACCATTTTTCTTCTTGTAACCAGCACTTTCTTCTTTTGTCCCAATGTTTTCCAGAGCCAATTTCTTTCATAAGTGCTTTGTCATGTTCAAGCAACAAAGGAGTTGCATCGCCATGATAAAACGGTTACACTTATCGCCATGATAACAGGCGCTTTACCCATGACGGCAACCAAGTTTCATGCTAAACAAGACGTACACCAAATTTACACCTATGGAATTGTTGGAACCAGCACTTTCTTCTTTTGTCCCAATGTTTACCAGAGCTAATTTCTTTCATAAGTGCTTTGTCATGTTCAAGCAACAAAGGAGTTCCACCGCCATGATAAAATGGTTACACTTACCGCCATGACAACAGGCGCTTTACCCATGATGGCAACCAAGTTTGATGCTAAACAAGACGTACACCAAATTTACACCTATCAAATTGTTGTCGTTTTCAACCTAGGAATAACTTAATATAGCCAAAGTGTACAGCTATCCGGGGCTTGGGCCACTGTGATAAAGTAAACATTGAGTCAAAAAGAGAAAATGCTGGTTACCAGCATTTTCTTCTTTTATCTCAATGTTTTCCGAAGCCAATTCTTTGATAAGTGCTTTGTCATGTTCAAGCAACATGGTAGTTTCAATGCCATGATAAAAGGGTTATACTTACATGCTAGCCTGTCCACTTTGAAGCCGGCCTCGACTCGAAATGGGTACACAATAGCACGTACATCCCATCCAAACTAAATTCCATGCCTGAAATATATTCAAAGACAAAGACAGACCAAACCATTGCTTTAGCGACGATGGACTTCTTGAAACCATTTTTCTTCTTGTAACCAGCACTTTCTTCTTTTGTCCCAATGTTTTCCAGAGCCAATTTCTTTCATAAGTGCTTTGTCATGTTCAAGCAACAAAGGAGTTGCATCGCCATGATAAAACGGTTACACTTATCGCCATGATAACAGGCGCTTTACCCATGACGGCAACCAAGTTTCATGCTAAACAAGACGTACACCAAATTTACACCTATGGAATTGTTGGAACCAGCACTTTCTTCTTTTGTCCCAATGTTTACCAGAGCTAATTTCTTTCATAAGTGCTTTGTCATGTTCAAGCAACAAAGGAGTTCCACCGCCATGATAAAATGGTTACACTTACCGCCATGACAACAGGCGCTTTACCCATGACGGCAACCAAGTTTGATGCTAAACAAGACGTACACCAAATTTACACCTATCGAATTGTTGTCGTTTTCAACCTAGGAATAACTTAATATAGCCAAAGTGTACAGCTATCCGGGGCTTGGGCCACTGTGATAAAGTAAACATTGAGTCAAAAAGAGAAAATGCTGGTTACCAGCATTTTCTTCTTTTATCTCAATGTTTTCCGAAGCCAATTCTTTGATAAGTGCTTTGTCATGTTCAAGCAACATGGTAGTTTCAATGCCATGATAAAAGGGTTATACTTACATGCTAGCCTGTCCACTTTGAAGCCGGCCTCGACTCGAAATGGGTACACAATAGCACGTACATCCCATCCAAACTAAATTCCATGCCTGAAATATATTCAAAGACAAAGACAGACCAAACCATTGCTTTAGCGACGATGGACTTCTTGAAACCATTTTTCTTCTTGTAACCAGCACTTTCTTCTTTTGTCCCAATGTTTTCCAGAGCCAATTTCTTTCATAAGTGCTTTGTCATGTTCAAGCAACAAAGGAGTTGCATCGCCATGATAAAACGGTTACACTTATCGCCATAACAGGCGCTTTACCCATGACGGCAACCAAGTTTCATGCTAAACAAGACGTACACCAAATTTACACCTATGGAATTGTTGGAACCAGCACTTTCTTCTTTTGTCCCAATGTTTACCAGAGCTAATTTCTTTCATAAGTGCTTTGTCATGTTCAAGCAACAAAGGAGTTCCACCGCCATGATAAAATGGTTACACTTACCACCATGACAACAGGCGCTTTACCCATGACGGCAACCAAGTTTGATGCTAAACAAGATGTACACCAAATTTACACCTATCGAATTGTTGTCGTTTTCAACCTAGGAATAACTTAATATAGCCAAAGTGTACAGCTATCCGGGGCTTGGGCCACTGTGATAAAGTAAACATTGAGTCAAAAAGAGAAAATGCTGGTTACCAGCATTTTCTTCTTTTATCTCAATGTTTTCCGAAGCCAATTCTTTGATAAGTGCTTTGTCATGTTCAAGCAACATGGTAGTTTCAATGCCATGATAAAAGGGTTATACTTACATGCTAGCCTGTCCACTTTGAAGCCGGCCTCGACTCGAAATGGGTACACAATAGCACGTACATCCCATCCAAACTAAATTCCATGCCTGAAATATATTCAAAGACAAAGACAGACCAAACCATTGCTTTAGCGACGATGGACTTCTTGAAACCATTTTTCTTCTTGTAACCAGCACTTTCTTCTTTTGTCCCAATGTTTTCCAGAGCCAATTTCTTTCATAAGTGCTTTGTCATGTTCAAGCAACAAAGGAGTTGCATCGCCATGATAAAACGGTTACACTTATCGCCATGATAACAGGCGCTTTACCCATGACGGCAACCAAGTTTCATGCTAAACAAGACGTACACCAAATTTACACCTATGGAATTGTTGGAACCAGCACTTTCTTCTTTTGTCCCAATGTTTACCAGAGCTAATTTCTTTCATAAGTGCTTTGTCATGTTCAAGCAACAAAGGAGTTCCACCGCCATGATAAAATGGTTACACTTACCGCCATGACAACAGGCGCTTTACCCATGACGGCAACCAAGTTTGATGCTAAACAAGACGTACACCAAATTTACACCTATCGAATTGTTGTCGTTTTCAACCTAGGAATAACTTAATATAGCCAAAGTGTACAGCTATCCGGGGCTTGGGCCACTGTGATAAAGTAAACATTGAGTCAAAAAGAGAAAATGCTGGTTACCAGCATTTTCTTCTTTTATCTCAATGTTTTCCGAAGCCAATTCTTTGATAAGTGCTTTGTCATGTTCAAGCAACATGGTAGTTTCAATGCCATGATAAAAGGGTTATACTTACATGCTAGCCTGTCCACTTTGAAGCCGGCCTCGACTCGAAATGGGTACACAATAGCACGTACATCCCATCCAAACTAAATTCCATGCCTGAAATATATTCAAAGACAAAGACAGACCAAACCATTGCTTTAGCGACGATGGACTTCTTGAAACCATTTTTCTTCTTGTAACCAGCACTTTCTTCTTTTGTCCCAATGTTTTCCAGAGCCAATTTCTTTCATAAGTGCTTTGTCATGTTCAAGCAACAAAGGAGTTGCATCGCCATGATAAAACGGTTACACTTATCGCCATGATAACAGGCGCTTTACCCATGACGGCAACCAAGTTTCATGCTAAACAAGACGTACACCAAATTTACACCTATGGAATTGTTGGAACCAGCACTTTCTTCTTTTGTCCCAATGTTTACCAGAGCTAATTTCTTTCATAAGTGCTTTGTCATGTTCAAGCAACAAAGGAGTTCCACCGCCATGATAAAATGGTTACACTTACCGCCATGACAACAGGCGCTTTACCCATGACGGCAACCAAGTTTGATGCTAAACAAGACGTACACCAAATTTACACCTATCGAATTGTTGTCGTTTTCAACCTAGGAATAACTTAATATAGCCAAAGTGTACAGCTATCCGGGGCTTGGGCCACTGTGATAAAGTAAACATTGAGTCAAAAAGAGAAAATGCTGGTTACCAGCATTTTCTTCTTTTATCTCAATGTTTTCCGAAGCCAATTCTTTGATAAGTGCTTTGTCATGTTCAAGCAACATGGTAGTTTCAATGCCATGATAAAAGGGTTATACTTACATGCTAGCCTGTCCACTTTGAAGCCGGCCTCGACTCGAAATGGGTACACAATAGCACGTACATCCCATCCAAACTAAATTCCATGCCTGAAATATATTCAAAGACAAAGACAGACCAAACCATTGCTTTAGCGACGATGGACTTCTTGAAACCATTTTTCTTCTTGTAACCAGCACTTTCTTCTTTTGTCCCAATGTTTTCCAGAGCCAATTTCTTTCATAAGTGCTTTGTCATGTTCAAGCAACAAAGGAGTTGCATCGCCATGATAAAACGGTTACACTTATCGCCATGATAACAGGCGCTTTACCCATGACGGCAACCAAGTTTCATGCTAAACAAGACGTACACCAAATTTACACCTATGGAATTGTTGGAACCAGCACTTTCTTCTTTTGTCCCAATGTTTACCAGAGCTAATTTCTTTCATAAGTGCTTTGTCATGTTCAAGCAACAAAGGAGTTCCACCGCCATGATAAAATGGTTACACTTACCGCCATGACAACAGGCGCTTTACCCATGATGGCAACCAAGTTTGATGCTAAACAAGACGTACACCAAATTTACACCTATCGAATTGTTGTCGTTTTCAACCTAGGAATAACTTAATATAGCCAAAGTGTACAGCTATCCGGGGCTTGGGCCACTGTGATAAAGTAAACATTGAGTCAAAAAGAGAAAATGCTGGTTACCAGCATTTTCTTCTTTTATCTCAATGTTTTCCGAAGCCAATTCTTTGATAAGTGCTTTGTCATGTTCAAGCAACATGGTAGTTTCAATGCCATGATAAAAGGGTTATACTTACATGCTAGCCTGTCCACTTTGAAGCCGGCCTCGACTCGAAATGGGTACACAATAGCACGTACATCCCATCCAAACTAAATTCCATGCCTGAAATATATTCAAAGACAAAGACAGACCAAACCATTGCTTTAGCGACGATGGACTTCTTGAAACCATTTTTCTTCTTGTAACCAGCACTTTCTTCTTTTGTCCCAATGTTTTCCAGAGCCAATTTCTTTCATAAGTGCTTTGTCATGTTCAAGCAACAAAGGAGTTGCATCGCCATGATAAAACGGTTACACTTATCGCCATGATAACAGGCGCTTTACCCATGACGGCAACCAAGTTTCATGCTAAACAAGACGTACACCAAATTTACACCTATGGAATTGTTGGAACCAGCACTTTCTTCTTTTGTCCCAATGTTTACCAGAGCTAATTTCTTTCATAAGTGCTTTGTCATGTTCAAGCAACAAAGGAGTTCCACCGCCATGATAAAATGGTTACACTTACCGCCATGACAACAGGCGCTTTACCCATGACGGCAACCAAGTTTGATGCTAAACAAGACGTACACCAAATTTACACCTATCGAATTGTTGTCGTTTTCAACCTAGGAATAACTTAATATAGCCAAAGTGTACAGCTATCCGGGGCTTGGGCCACTGTGATAAAGTAAACATTGAGTCAAAAAGAGAAAATGCTGGTTACCAGCATTTTCTTCTTTTATCTCAATGTTTTCCGAAGCCAATTCTTTGATAAGTGCTTTGTCATGTTCAAGCAACATGGTAGTTTCAATGCCATGATAAAAGGGTTATACTTACATGCTAGCCTGTCCACTTTGAAGCCGGCCTCGACTCGAAATGGGTACACAATAGCACGTACATCCCATCCAAACTAAATTCCATGCCTGAAATATATTCAAAGACAAAGACAGACCAAACCATTGCTTTAGCGACGATGGACTTCTTGAAACCATTTTTCTTCTTGTAACCAGCACTTTCTTCTTTTGTCCCAATGTTTTCCAGAGCCAATTTCTTTCATAAGTGCTTTGTCATCTTCAAGCAACAAAGGAGTTGCATCGCCATGATAAAACGGTTACACTTATCGCCATGATAACAGGCGCTTTACCCATGACGGCAACCAAGTTTCATGCTAAACAAGACGTACACCAAATTTACACCTATGGAATTGTTGGAACCAGCACTTTCTTCTTTTGTCCCAATGTTTACCAGAGCTAATTTCTTTCATAAGTGCTTTGTCATGTTCAAGCAACAAAGGAGTTCCACCGCCATGATAAAATGGTTACACTTACCACCATGACAACAGGCGCTTTACCCATGACGGCAACCAAGTTTGATGCTAAACAAGACGTACACCAAATTTACACCTATCGAATTGTTGTCGTTTTCAACCTAGGAATAACTTAATATAGCCAAAGTGTACAGCTATCCGGGGCTTGGGCCACTGTGATAAAGTAAACATTGAGTCAAAAAGAGAAAATGCTGGTTACCAGCATTTTCTTCTTTTATCTCAATGTTTTCCGAAGCCAATTCTTTGATAAGTGCTTTGTCATGTTCAAGCAACATGGTAGTTTCAATGCCATGATAAAAGGGTTATACTTACATGCTAGCCTGTCCACTTTGAAGCCGGCCTCGACTCGAAATGGGTACACAATAGCACGTACATCCCATCCAAACTAAATTCCATGCCTGAAATATATTCAAAGACAAAGACAGACCAAACCATTGCTTTAGCGACGATGGACTTCTTGAAACCATTTTTCTTCTTGTAACCAGCACTTTCTTCTTTTGTCCCAATGTTTTCCAGAGCCAATTTCTTTCATAAGTGCTTTGTCATGTTCAAGCAACAAAGGAGTTGCATCGCCATAATAAAACGGTTACACTTATCGCCATGATAACAGGCGCTTTACCCATGACGGCAACCAAGTTTCATGCTAAACAAGACGTACACCAAATTTACACCTATGGAATTGTTGGAACCAGCACTTTCTTCTTTTGTCCCAATGTTTACCAGAGCTAATTTCTTTCATAAGTGCTTTGTCATGTTCAAGCAACAAAGGAGTTCCACCGCCATGATAAAATGGTTACACTTACCGCCATGACAACAGGCGCTTTACCCATGACGGCAACCAAGTTTGATGCTAAACAAGACGTACACCAAATTTACACCTATCGAATTGTTGTCGTTTTCAACCTAGGAATAACTTAATATAGCCAAAGTGTACAGCTATCCGGGGCTTGGGCCACTGTGATAAAGTAAACATTGAGTCAAAAAGAGAAAATGCTGGTTACCAGCATTTTCTTCTTTTATCTCAATGTTTTCCGAAGCCAATTCTTTGATAAGTGCTTTGTCATGTTCAAGCAACATGGTAGTTTCAATGCCATGATAAAAGGGTTATACTTACATGCTAGCCTGTCCACTTTGAAGCCGGCCTCGACTCGAAATGGGTACACAATAGCACGTACATCCCATCCAAACTAAATTCCATGCCTGAAATATATTCAAAGACAAAGACAGACCAAACCATTGCTTTAGCGACGATGGACTTCTTGAAACCATTTTTCTTCTTGTAACCAGCACTTTCTTCTTTTGTCCCAATGTTTTCCAGAGCCAATTTCTTTCATAAGTGCTTTGTCATGTTCAAGCAACAAAGGAGTTGCATCGCCATGATAAAACGGTTACACTTATCGCCATGATAACAGGCGCTTTACCCATGACGGCAACCAAGTTTCATGCTAAACAAGACGTACACCAAATTTACACCTATGGAATTGTTGGAACCAGCACTTTCTTCTTTTGTCCCAATGTTTACCAGAGCTAATTTCTTTCATAAGTGCTTTGTCATGTTCAAGCAACAAAGGAGTTCCACCGCCATGATAAAATGGTTACACTTACCGCCATGACAACAGGCGCTTTACCCATGACGGCAACCAAGTTTGATGCTAAACAAGACGTACACCAAATTTACACCTATCGAATTGTTGTCGTTTTCAACCTAGGAATAACTTAATATAGCCAAAGTGTACAGCTATCCGGGGCTTGGGCCACTGTGATAAAGTAAACATTGAGTCAAAAAGAGAAAATGCTGGTTACCAGCATTTTCTTCTTTTATCTCAATGTTTTCCGAAGCCAATTCTTTGATAAGTGCTTTGTCATGTTCAAGCAACATGGTAGTTTCAATGCCATGATAAAAGGGTTATACTTACATGCTAGCCTGTCCACTTTGAAGCCGGCCTCGACTCGAAATGGGTACACAATAGCACGTACATCCCATCCAAACTAAATTCCATGCCTGAAATATATTCAAAGACAAAGACAGACCAAACCATTGCTTTAGCGACGATGGACTTCTTGAAACCATTTTTCTTCTTGTAACCAGCACTTTCTTCTTTTGTCCCAATGTTTTCCAGAGCCAATTTCTTTCATAAGTGCTTTGTCATGTTCAAGCAACAAAGGAGTTGCATCGCCATGATAAAACGGTTACACTTATCGCCATGATAACAGGCGCTTTACCCATGACGGCAACCAAGTTTCATGCTAAACAAGACGTACACCAAATTTACACCTATGGAATTGTTGGAACCAGCACTTTCTTCTTTTGTCCCAATGTTTACCAGAGCTAATTTCTTTCATAAGTGCTTTGTCATGTTCAAGCAACAAAGGAGTTCCACCGCCATGATAAAATGGTTACACTTACCGCCATGACAACAGGCGCTTTACCCATGACGGCAACCAAGTTTGATGCTAAACAAGACGTACACCAAATTTACACCTATCGAATTGTTGTCGTTTTCAACCTAGGAATAACTTAATATAGCCAAAGTGTACAGCTATCCGGGGCTTGGGCCACTGTGATAAAGTAAACATTGAGTCAAAAAGAGAAAATGCTGGTTACCAGCATTTTCTTCTTTTATCTCAATGTTTTCCGAAGCCAATTCTTTGATAAGTGCTTTGTCATGTTCAAGCAACATGGTAGTTTCAATGCCATGATAAAAGGGTTATACTTACATGCTAGCCTGTCCACTTTGAAGCCGGCCTCGACTCGAAATGGGTACACAATAGCACGTACATCCCATCCAAACTAAATTCCATGCCTGAAATATATTCAAAGACAAAGACAGACCAAACCATTGCTTTAGCGACGATGGACTTCTTGAAACCATTTTTCTTCTTGTAACCAGCACTT
This sequence comes from Fragum sueziense, assembly GCA_963680895.1. Lineage (NCBI taxonomy): Eukaryota > Metazoa > Mollusca > Bivalvia > Cardiida > Cardiidae > Fragum > Fragum sueziense. The sequence goes on along the minus strand of OY804598.1, from coordinate 32,684,766 downwards.
TCTTCTTTTGTCCCAATGTTTTCCAGAGCCAATTTCTTTCATAAGTGCTTTGTCATGTTCAAGCAACAAAGGAGTTGCATCGCCATGATAAAACGGTTACACTTATCGCCATGATAACAGGCGCTTTACCCATGACGGCAACCAAGTTTCTAAACAAGACGTACACCAAATTTACACCTATGGAATTGTTGGAACCAGCACTTTCTTCTTTTGTACCAATGTTTACCAGAGCTAATTTCTTTCATAAGTGCTTTGTCATGTTCAAGCAACAAAGGAGTTCCACCGCCATGATAAAATGGTTACACTTACCGCCATGACAACAGGCGCTTTACCCATGACGGCAACCAAGTTTGATGCTAAACAAGACGTACACCAAATTTACACCTATCGAATTGTTGTCGTTTTCAACCTAGGAATAACTTAATATAGCCAAAGTGTACAGCTATCCGGGGCTTGGGCCACTGTGATAAAGTAAACATTGAGTCAAAAAGAGAAAATGCTGGTTACCAGCATTTTCTTCTTTTATCTCAATGTTTTCCGAAGCCAATTCTTTGATAAGTGCTTTGTCATGTTCAAGCAACATGGTAGTTTCAATGCCATGATAAAAGGGTTATACTTACATGCTAGCCTGTCCACTTTGAAGCCGGCCTCGACTCGAAATGGGTACACAATAGCACGTACATCCCATCCAAACTAAATTCCATGCCTGAAATATATTCAAAGACAAAGACAGACCAAACCATTGCTTTAGCGACGATGGACTTCTTGAAACCATTTTTCTTCTTGTAACCAGCACTTTCTTCTTTTGTCCCAATGTTTTCCAGAGCCAATTTCTTTCATAAGTGCTTTGTCATGTTCAAGCAACAAAGGAGTTGCATCGCCATGATAAAACGGTTACACTTATCGCCATGATAACAGGCGCTTTACCCATGACGGCAACCAAGTTTCATGCTAAACAAGACGTACACCAAATTTACACCTATGGAATTGTTGGAACCAGCACTTTCTTCTTTTGTCCCAATGTTTACCAGAGCTAATTTCTTTCATAAGTGCTTTGTCATGTTCAAGCAACAAAGGAGTTCCACCGCCATGATAAAATGGTTACACTTACCGCCATGACAACAGGCGCTTTACCCATGACGGCAACCAAGTTTGATGCTAAACAAGACGTACACCAAATTTACACCTATCGAATTGTTGTCGTTTTCAACCTAGGAATAACTTAATATAGCCAAAGTGTACAGCTATCCGGGGCTTGGGCCACTGTGATAAAGTAAACATTGAGTCAAAAAGAGAAAATGCTGGTTACCAGCATTTTCTTCTTTTATCTCAATGTTTTCCGAAGCCAATTCTTTGATAAGTGCTTTGTCATGTTCAAGCAACATGGTAGTTTCAATGCCATGATAAAAGGGTTATACTTACATGCTAGCCTGTCCACTTTGAAGCCGGCCTCGACTCGAAATGGGTACACAATAGCACGTACATCCCATCCAAACTAAATTCCATGCCTGAAATATATTCAAAGACAAAGACAGACCAAACCATTGCTTTAGCGACGATGGACTTCTTGAAACCATTTTTCTTCTTGTAACCAGCACTTTCTTCTTTTGTCCCAATGTTTTCCAGAGCCAATTTCTTTCATAAGTGCTTTGTCATGTTCAAGCAACAAAGGAGTTGCATCGCCATGATAAAACGGTTACACTTATCGCCATGATAACAGGCGCTTTACCCATGACGGCAACCAAGTTTCTAAACAAGACGTACACCAAATTTACACCTATGGAATTGTTGGAACCAGCACTTTCTTCTTTTGTACCAATGTTTACCAGAGCTAATTTCTTTCATAAGTGCTTTGTCATGTTCAAGCAACAAAGGAGTTCCACCGCCATGATAAAATGGTTACACTTACCGCCATGACAACAGGCGCTTTACCCATGACGGCAACCAAGTTTGATGCTAAACAAGACGTACACCAAATTTACACCTATCGAATTGTTGTCGTTTTCAACCTAGGAATAACTTAATATAGCCAAAGTGTACAGCTATCCGGGGCTTGGGCCACTGTGATAAAGTAAACATTGAGTCAAAAAGAGAAAATGCTGGTTACCAGCATTTTCTTCTTTTATCTCAATGTTTTCCGAAGCCAATTCTTTGATAAGTGCTTTGTCATGTTCAAGCAACATGGTAGTTTCAATGCCATGATAAAAGGGTTATACTTACATGCTAGCCTGTCCACTTTGAAGCCGGCCTCGACTCGAAATGGGTACACAATAGCACGTACATCCCATCCAAACTAAATTCCATGCCTGAAATATATTCAAAGACAAAGACAGACCAAACCATTGCTTTAGCGACGATGGACTTCTTGAAACCATTTTTCTTCTTGTAACCAGCACTTTCTTCTTTTGTCCCAATGTTTTCCAGAGCCAATTTCTTTCATAAGTGCTTTGTCATGTTCAAGCAACAAAGGAGTTGCATCGCCATGATAAAACGGTTACACTTATCGCCATGATAACAGGCGCTTTACCCATGACGGCAACCAAGTTTCATGCTAAACAAGACGTACACCAAATTTACACCTATGGAATTGTTGGAACCAGCACTTTCTTCTTTTGTCCCAATGTTTACCAGAGCTAATTTCTTTCATAAGTGCTTTGTCATGTTCAAGCAACAAAGGAGTTCCACCGCCATGATAAAATGGTTACACTTACCGCCATGACAACAGGCGCTTTACCCATGACGGCAACCAAGTTTGATGCTAAACAAGACGTACACCAAATTTACACCTATCGAATTGTTGTCGTTTTCAACCTAGGAATAACTTAATATAGCCAAAGTGTACAGCTATCCGGGGCTTGGGCCACTGTGATAAAGTAAACATTGAGTCAAAAAGAGAAAATGCTGGTTACCAGCATTTTCTTCTTTTATCTCAATGTTTTCCGAAGCCAATTCTTTGATAAGTGCTTTGTCATGTTCAAGCAACATGGTAGTTTCAATGCCATGATAAAAGGGTTATACTTACATGCTAGCCTGTCCACTTTGAAGCCGGCCTCGACTCGAAATGGGTACACAATAGCACGTACATCCCATCCAAACTAAATTCCATGCCTGAAATATATTCAAAGACAAAGACAGACCAAACCATTGCTTTAGCGACGATGGACTTCTTGAAACCATTTTTCTTCTTGTAACCAGCACTTTCTTCTTTTGTTCCAATGTTTTCCAGAGCCAATTTCTTTCATAAGTGCTTTGTCATGTTCAAGCAACAAAGGAGTTGCATCGCCATGATAAAACGGTTACACTTATCGCCATGATAACAGGCGCTTTACCCATGACGGCAACCAAGTTTCATGCTAAACAAGACGTACACCAAATTTACACCTATGGAATTGTTGGAACCAGCACTTTCTTCTTTTGTCCCAATGTTTACCAGAGCTAATTTCTTTCATAAGTGCTTTGTCATGTTCAAGCAACAAAGGAGTTCCACCGCCATGATAAAATGGTTACACTTACCGCCATGACAACAGGCGCTTTACCCATGACGGCAACCAAGTTTGATGCTAAACAAGACGTACACCAAATTTACACCTATCGAATTGTTGTCGTTTTCAACCTAGGAATAACTTAATATAGCCAAAGTGTACAGCTATCCGGGGCTTGGGCCACTGTGATAAAGTAAACATTGAGTCAAAAAGAGAAAATGCTGGTTACCAGCATTTTCTTCTTTTATCTCAATGTTTTCCGAAGCCAATTCTTTGATAAGTGCTTTGTCATGTTCAAGCAACATGGTAGTTTCAATGCCATGATAAAAGGGTTATACTTACATGCTAGCCTGTCCACTTTGAAGCCGGCCTCGACTCGAAATGGGTACACAATAGCACGTACATCCCATCCAAACTAAATTCCATGCCTGAAATATATTCAAAGACAAAGACAGACCAAACCATTGCTTTAGCGACGATGGACTTCTTGAAACCATTTTTCTTCTTGTAACCAGCACTTTCTTCTTTTGTCCCAATGTTTTCCAGAGCCAATTTCTTTCATAAGTGCTTTGTCATGTTCAAGCAACAAAGGAGTTGCATCGCCATGATAAAACGGTTACACTTATCGCCATGATAACAGGCGCTTTACCCATGACGGCAACCAAGTTTCTAAACAAGACGTACACCAAATTTACACCTATGGAATTGTTGGAACCAGCACTTTCTTCTTTTGTACCAATGTTTACCAGAGCTAATTTCTTTCATAAGTGCTTTGTCATGTTCAAGCAACAAAGGAGTTCCACCGCCATGATAAAATGGTTACACTTACCGCCATGACAACAGGCGCTTTACCCATGACGGCAACCAAGTTTGATGCTAAACAAGACGTACACCAAATTTACACCTATCGAATTGTTGTCGTTTTCAACCTAGGAATAACTTAATATAGCCAAAGTGTACAGCTATCCGGGGCTTGGGCCACTGTGATAAAGTAAACATTGAGTCAAAAAGAGAAAATGCTGGTTACCAGCATTTTCTTCTTTTATCTCAATGTTTTCTGAAGCCAATTCTTTGATAAGTGCTTTGTCATGTTCAAGCAACATGGTAGTTTCAATGCCATGATAAAAGGGTTATACTTACATGCTAGCCTGTCCACTTTGAAGCCGGCCTCGACTCGAAATGGGTACACAATAGCACGTACATCCCATCCAAACTAAATTCCATGCCTGAAATATATTCAAAGACAAAGACAGACCAAACCATTGCTTTAGCGACGATGGACTTCTTGAAACCATTTTTCTTCTTGTAACCAGCACTTTCTTCTTTTGTCCCAATGTTTTCCAGAGCCAATTTCTTTCATAAGTGCTTTGTCATGTTCAAGCAACAAAGGAGTTGCATCGCCATGATAAAACGGTTACACTTATCGCCATGATAACAGGCGCTTTACCCATGACGGCAACCAAGTTTCATGCTAAACAAGACGTACACCAAATTTACACCTATGGAATTGTTGGAACCAGCACTTTCTTCTTTTGTCCCAATGTTTACCAGAGCTAATTTCTTTCATAAGTGCTTTGTCATGTTCAAGCAACAAAGGAGTTCCACCGCCATGATAAAATGGTTACACTTACCGCCATGACAACAGGCGCTTTACCCATGACGGCAACCAAGTTTGATGCTAAACAAGACGTACACCAAATTTACACCTATCGAATTGTTGTCGTTTTCAACCTAGGAATAACTTAATATAGCCAAAGTGTACAGCTATCCGGGGCTTGGGCCACTGTGATAAAGTAAACATTGAGTCAAAAAGAGAAAATGCTGGTTACCAGCATTTTCTTCTTTTATCTCAATGTTTTCCGAAGCCAATTCTTTGATAAGTGCTTTGTCATGTTCAAGCAACATGGTAGTTTCAATGCCATGATAAAAGGGTTATACTTACATGCTAGCCTGTCCACTTTGAAGCCGGCCTCGACTCGAAATGGGTACACAATAGCACGTACATCCCATCCAAACTAAATTCCATGCCTGAAATATATTCAAAGACAAAGACAGACCAAACCATTGCTTTAGCGACGATGGACTTCTTGAAACCATTTTTCTTCTTGTAACCAGCACTTTCTTCTTTTGTCCCAATGTTTTCCAGAGCCAATTTCTTTCATAAGTGCTTTGTCATGTTCAAGCAACAAAGGAGTTGCATCGCCATGATAAAACGGTTACACTTATCGCCATGATAACAGGCGCTTTACCCATGACGGCAACCAAGTTTCATGCTAAACAAGACGTACACCAAATTTACACCTATGGAATTGTTGGAACCAGCACTTTCTTCTTTTGTCCCAATGTTTACCAGAGCTAATTTCTTTCATAAGTGCTTTGTCATGTTCAAGCAACAAAGGAGTTCCACCGCCATGATAAAATGGTTACACTTACCGCCATGACAACAGGCGCTTTACCCATGACGGCAACCAAGTTTGATGCTAAACAAGACGTACACCAAATTTACACCTATCGAATTGTTGTCGTTTTCAACCTAGGAATAACTTAATATAGCCAAAGTGTACAGCTATCCGGGGCTTGGGCCACTGTGATAAAGTAAACATTGAGTCAAAAAGAGAAAATGCTGGTTACCAGCATTTTCTTCTTTTATCTCAATGTTTTCCGAAGCCAATTCTTTGATAAGTGCTTTGTCATGTTCAAGCAACATGGTAGTTTCAATGCCATGATAAAAGGGTTATACTTACATGCTAGCCTGTCCACTTTGAAGCCGGCCTCGACTCGAAATGGGTACACAATAGCACGTACATCCCATCCAAACTAAATTCCATGCCTGAAATATATTCAAAGACAAAGACAGACCAAACCATTGCTTTAGCGACGATGGACTTCTTGAAACCATTTTTCTTCTTGTAACCAGCACTTTCTTCTTTTGTCCCAATGTTTTCCAGAGCCAATTTCTTTCATAAGTGCTTTGTCATGTTCAAGCAACAAAGGAGTTGCATCGCCATGATAAAACGGTTACACTTATCGCCATGATAACAGGCGCTTTACCCATGACGGCAACCAAGTTTCTAAACAAGACGTACACCAAATTTACACCTATGGAATTGTTGGAACCAGCACTTTCTTCTTTTGTACCAATGTTTACCAGAGCTAATTTCTTTCATAAGTGCTTTGTCATGTTCAAGCAACAAAGGAGTTCCACCGCCATGATAAAATGGTTACACTTACCGCCATGACAACAGGCGCTTTACCCATGACGGCAACCAAGTTTGATGCTAAACAAGACGTACACCAAATTTACACCTATCGAATTGTTGTCGTTTTCAACCTAGGAATAACTTAATATAGCCAAAGTGTACAGCTATCCGGGGCTTGGGCCACTGTGATAAAGTAAACATTGAGTCAAAAAGAGAAAATGCTGGTTACCAGCATTTTCTTCTTTTATCTCAATGTTTTCCGAAGCCAATTCTTTGATAAGTGCTTTGTCATGTTCAAGCAACATGGTAGTTTCAATGCCATGATAAAAGGGTTATACTTACATGCTAGCCTGTCCACTTTGAAGCCGGCCTCGACTCGAAATGGGTACAAAATAGCACGTACATCCCATCCAAACTAAATTCCATGCCTGAAATATATTCAAAGACAAAGACAGACCAAACCATTGCTTTAGCGACGATGGACTTCTTGAAACCATTTTTCTTCTTGTAACCAGCACTTTCTTCTTTTGTCCCAATGTTTTCCAGAGCCAATTTCTTTCATAAGTGCTTTGTCATGTTCAAGCAACAAAGGAGTTGCATCGCCATGATAAAACGGTTACACTTATCGCCATGATAACAGGCGCTTTACCCATGACGGCAACCAAGTTTCATGCTAAACAAGACGTACACCAAATTTACACCTATGGAATTGTTGGAACCAGCACTTTCTTCTTTTGTCCCAATGTTTACCAGAGCTAATTTCTTTCATAAGTGCTTTGTCATGTTCAAGCAACAAAGGAGTTCCACCGCCATGATAAAATGGTTACACTTACCGCCATGACAACAGGCGCTTTACCCATGACGGCAACCAAGTTTGATGCTAAACAAGACGTACACCAAATTTACACCTATCGAATTGTTGTCGTTTTCAACCTAGGAATAACTTAATATAGCCAAAGTGTACAGCTATCCGGGGCTTGGGCCACTGTGATAAAGTAAACATTGAGTCAAAAAGAGAAAATGCTGGTTACCAGCATTTTCTTCTTTTATCTCAATGTTTTCCGAAGCCAATTCTTTGATAAGTGCTTTGTCATGTTCAAGCAACATGGTAGTTTCAATGCCATGATAAAAGGGTTATACTTACATGCTAGCCTGTCCACTTTGAAGCCGGCCTCGACTCGAAATGGGTACACAATAGCACGTACATCCCATCCAAACTAAATTCCATGCCTGAAATATATTCAAAGACAAAGACAGACCAAACCATTGCTTTAGCGACGATGGACTTCTTGAAACCATTTTTCTTCTTGTAACCAGCACTTTCTTCTTTTGTCCCAATGTTTTCCAGAGCCAATTTCTTTCATAAGTGCTTTGTCATGTTCAAGCAACAAAGGAGTTGCATCGCCATGATAAAACGGTTACACTTATCGCCATGATAACAGGCGCTTTACCCATGACGGCAACCAAGTTTCTAAACAAGACGTACACCAAATTTACACCTATGGAATTGTTGGAACCAGCACTTTCTTCTTTTGTACCAATGTTTACCAGAGCTAATTTCTTTCATAAGTGCTTTGTCATGTTCAAGCAACAAAGGAGTTCCACCGCCATGATAAAATGGTTACACTTACCGCCATGACAACAGGCGCTTTACCCATGACGGCAACCAAGTTTGATGCTAAACAAGACGTACACCAAATTTACACCTATCGAATTGTTGTCGTTTTCAACCTAGGAATAACTTAATATAGCCAAAGTGTACAGCTATCCGGGGCTTGGGCCACTGTGATAAAGTAAACATTGAGTCAAAAAGAGAAAATGCTGGTTACCAGCATTTTCTTCTTTTATCTCAATGTTTTCCGAAGCCAATTCTTTGATAAGTGCTTTGTCATGTTCAAGCAACATGGTAGTTTCAATGCCATGATAAAAGGGTTATACTTACATGCTAGCCTGTCCACTTTGAAGCCGGCCTCGACTCGAAATGGGTACAAAATAGCACGTACATCCCATCCAAACTAAATTCCATGCCTGAAATATATTCAAAGACAAAGACAGACCAAACCATTGCTTTAGCGACGATGGACTTCTTGAAACCATTTTTCTTCTTGTAACCAGCACTTTCTTCTTTTGTCCCAATGTTTTCCAGAGCCAATTTCTTTCATAAGTGCTTTGTCATGTTCAAGCAACAAAGGAGTTGCATCGCCATGATAAAACGGTTACACTTATCGCCATGATAACAGGCGCTTTACCCATGACGGCAACCAAGTTTCATGCTAAACAAGACGTACACCAAATTTACACCTATGGAATTGTTGGAACCAGCACTTTCTTCTTTTGTCCCAATGTTTACCAGAGCTAATTTCTTTCATAAGTGCTTTGTCATGTTCAAGCAACAAAGGAGTTCCACCGCCATGATAAAATGGTTACACTTACCGCCATGACAACAGGCGCTTTACCCATGACGGCAACCAAGTTTGATGCTAAACAAGACGTACACCAAATTTACACCTATCGAATTGTTGTCGTTTTCAACCTAGGAATAACTTAATATAGCCAAAGTGTACAGCTATCCGGGGCTTGGGCCACTGTGATAAAGTAAACATTGAGTCAAAAAGAGAAAATGCTGGTTACCAGCATTTTCTTCTTTTATCTCAATGTTTTCCGAAGCCAATTCTTTGATAAGTGCTTTGTCATGTTCAAGCAACATGGTAGTTTCAATGCCATGATAAAAGGGTTATACTTACATGCTAGCCTGTCCACTTTGAAGCCGGCCTCGACTCGAAATGGGTACACAATAGCACGTACATCCCATCCAAACTAAATTCCATGCCTGAAATATATTCAAAGACAAAGACAGACCAAACCATTGCTTTAGCGACGATGGACTTCTTGAAACCATTTTTCTTCTTGTAACCAGCACTTTCTTCTTTTGTTCCAATGTTTTCCAGAGCCAATTTCTTTCATAAGTGCTTTGTCATGTTCAAGCAACAAAGGAGTTGCATCGCCATGATAAAACGGTTACACTTATCGCCATGATAACAGGCGCTTTACCCATGACGGCAACCAAGTTTCATGCTAAACAAGACATACACCAAATTTACACCTATGGAATTGTTGGAACCAGCACTTTCTTCTTTTGTCCCAATGTTTACCAGAGCTAATTTCTTTCATAAGTGCTTTGTCATGTTCAAGCAACAAAGGAGTTCCACCGCCATGATAAAATGGTTACACTTACCGCCATGACAACAGGCGCTTTACCCATGACGGCAACCAAGTTTGATGCTAAACAAGACGTACACCAAATTTACACCTATCGAATTGTTGTCGTTTTCAACCTAGGAATAACTTAATATAGCCAAAGTGTACAGCTATCCGGGGCTTGGGCCACTGTGATAAAGTAAACATTGAGTCAAAAAGAGAAAATGCTGGTTACCAGCATTTTCTTCTTTTATCTCAATGTTTTCCGAAGCCAATTCTTTGATAAGTGCTTTGTCATGTTCAAGCAACATGGTAGTTTCAATGCCATGATAAAAGGGTTATACTTACATGCTAGCCTGTCCACTTTGAAGCCGGCCTCGACTCGAAATGGGTACACAATAGCACGTACATCCCATCCAAACTAAATTCCATGCCTGAAATATATTCAAAGACAAAGACAGACCAAACCATTGCTTTAGCGACGATGGACTTCTTGAAACCATTTTTCTTCTTGTAACCAGCACTTTCTTCTTTTGTCCCAATGTTTTCCAGAGCCAATTTCTTTCATAAGTGCTTTGTCATGTTCAAGCAACAAAGGAGTTGCATCGCCATGATAAAACGGTTACACTTATCGCCATGATAACAGGCGCTTTACCCATGACGGCAACCAAGTTTCATGCTAAACAAGACGTACACCAAATTTACACCTATGGAATTGTTGGAACCAGCACTTTCTTCTTTTGTCCCAATGTTTACCAGAGCTAATTTCTTTCATAAGTGCTTTGTCATGTTCAAGCAACAAAGGAGTTCCACCGCCATGATAAAATGGTTACACTTACCGCCATGACAACAGGCGCTTTACCCATGACGGCAACCAAGTTTGATGCTAAACAAGACGTACACCAAATTTACACCTATCGAATTGTTGTCGTTTTCAACCTAGGAATAACTTAATATAGCCAAAGTGTACAGCTATCCGGGGCTTGGGCCACTGTGATAAAGTAAACATTGAGTCAAAAAGAGAAAATGCTGGTTACCAGCATTTTCTTCTTTTATCTCAATGTTTTCCGAAGCCAATTCTTTGATAAGTGCTTTGTCATGTTCAAGCAACATGGTAGTTTCAATGCCATGATAAAAGGGTTATACTTACATGCTAGCCTGTCCACTTTGAAGCCGGCCTCGACTCGAAATGGGTACACAATAGCACGTACATCCCATCCAAACTAAATTCCATGCCTGAAATATATTCAAAGACAAAGACAGACCAAACCATTGCTTTAGCGACGATGGACTTCTTGAAACCATTTTTCTTCTTGTAACCAGCACTTTCTTCTTTTGTTCCAATGTTTTCCAGAGCCAATTTCTTTCATAAGTGCTTTGTCATGTTCAAGCAACAAAGGAGTTGCATCGCCATGATAAAACGGTTACACTTATCGCCATGATAACAGGCGCTTTACCCATGACGGCAACCAAGTTTCATGCTAAACAAGACGTACACCAAATTTACACCTATGGAATTGTTGGAACCAGCACTTTCTTCTTTTGTCCCAATGTTTACCAGAGCTAATTTCTTTCATAAGTGCTTTGTCATGTTCAAGCAACAAAGGAGTTCCACCGCCATGATAAAATGGTTACACTTACCGCCATGACAACAGGCGCTTTACCCATGACGGCAACCAAGTTTGATGCTAAACAAGACGTACACCAAATTTACACCTATCGAATTGTTGTCGTTTTCAACCTAGGAATAACTTAATATAGCCAAAGTGTACAGCTATCCGGGGCTTGGGCCACTGTGATAAAGTAAACATTGAGTCAAAAAGAGAAAATGCTGGTTACCAGCATTTTCTTCTTTTATCTCAATGTTTTCCGAAGCCAATTCTTTGATAAGTGCTTTGTCATGTTCAAGCAACATGGTAGTTTCAATGCCATGATAAAAGGGTTATACTTACATGCTAGCCTGTCCACTTTGAAGCCGGCCTCGACTCGAAATGGGTACACAATAGCACGTACATCCCATCCAAACTAAATTCCATGCCTGAAATATATTCAAAGACAAAGACAGACCAAACCATTGCTTTAGCGACGATGGACTTCTTGAAACCATTTTTCTTCTTGTAACCAGCACTTTCTTCTTTTGTCCCAATGTTTTCCAGAGCCAATTTCTTTCATAAGTGCTTTGTCATGTTCAAGCAACAAAGGAGTTGCATCGCCATGATAAAACGGTTACACTTATCGCCATGATAACAGGCGCTTTACCCATGACGGCAACCAAGTTTCTAAACAAGACGTACACCAAATTTACACCTATGGAATTGTTGGAACCAGCACTTTCTTCTTTTGTACCAATGTTTACCAGAGCTAATTTCTTTCATAAGTGCTTTGTCATGTTCAAGCAACAAAGGAGTTCCACCGCCATGATAAAATGGTTACACTTACCGCCATGACAACAGGCGCTTTACCCATGACGGCAACCAAGTTTGATGCTAAACAAGACGTACACCAAATTTACACCTATCGAATTGTTGTCGTTTTCAACCTAGGAATAACTTAATATAGCCAAAGTGTACAGCTATCCGGGGCTTGGGCCACTGTGATAAAGTAAACATTGAGTCAAAAAGAGAAAATGCTGGTTACCAGCATTTTCTTCTTTTATCTCAATGTTTTCCGAAGCCAATTCTTTGATAAGTGCTTTGTCATGTTCAAGCAACATGGTAGTTTCAATGCCATGATAAAAGGGTTATACTTACATGCTAGCCTGTCCACTTTGAAGCCGGCCTCGACTCGAAATGGGTACAAAATAGCACGTACATCCCATCCAAACTAAATTCCATGCCTGAAATATATTCAAAGACAAAGACAGACCAAACCATTGCTTTAGCGACGATGGACTTCTTGAAACCATTTTTCTTCTTGTAACCAGCACTTTCTTCTTTTGTCCCAATGTTTTCCAGAGCCAATTTCTTTCATAAGTGCTTTGTCATGTTCAAGCAACAAAGGAGTTGCATCGCCATGATAAAACGGTTACACTTATCGCCATGATAACAGGCGCTTTACCCATGACGGCAACCAAGTTTCATGCTAAACAAGACGTACACCAAATTTACACCTATGGAATTGTTGGAACCAGCACTTTCTTCTTTTGTCCCAATGTTTACCAGAGCTAATTTCTTTCATAAGTGCTTTGTCATGTTCAAGCAACAAAGGAGTTCCACCGCCATGATAAAATGGTTACACTTACCGCCATGACAACAGGCGCTTTACCCATGACGGCAACCAAGTTTGATGCTAAACAAGACGTACACCAAATTTACACCTATCGAATTGTTGTCGTTTTCAACCTAGGAATAACTTAATATAGCCAAAGTGTACAGCTATCCGGGGCTTGGGCCACTGTGATAAAGTAAACATTGAGTCAAAAAGAGAAAATGCTGGTTACCAGCATTTTCTTCTTTTATCTCAATGTTTTCCGAAGCCAATTCTTTGATAAGTGCTTTGTCATGTTCAAGCAACATGGTAGTTTCAATGCCATGATAAAAGGGTTATACTTACATGCTAGCCTGTCCACTTTGAAGCCGGCCTCGACTCGAAATGGGTACACAATAGCACGTACATCCCATCCAAACTAAATTCCATGCCTGAAATATATTCAAAGACAAAGACAGACCAAACCATTGCTTTAGCGACGATGGACTTCTTGAAACCATTTTTCTTCTTGTAACCAGCACTTTCTTCTTTTGTTCCAATGTTTTCCAGAGCCAATTTCTTTCATAAGTGCTTTGTCATGTTCAAGCAACAAAGGAGTTGCATCGCCATGATAAAACGGTTACACTTATCGCCATGATAACAGGCGCTTTACCCATGACGGCAACCAAGTTTCATGCTAAACAAGACATACACCAAATTTACACCTATGGAATTGTTGGAACCAGCACTTTCTTCTTTTGTCCCAATGTTTACCAGAGCTAATTTCTTTCATAAGTGCTTTGTCATGTTCAAGCAACAAAGGAGTTCCACCGCCATGATAAAATGGTTACACTTACCGCCATGACAACAGGCGCTTTACCCATGACGGCAACCAAGTTTGATGCTAAACAAGACGTACACCAAATTTACACCTATCGAATTGTTGTCGTTTTCAACCTAGGAATAACTTAATATAGCCAAAGTGTACAGCTATCCGGGGCTTGGGCCACTGTGATAAAGTAAACATTGAGTCAAAAAGAGAAAATGCTGGTTACCAGCATTTTCTTCTTTTATCTCAATGTTTTCCGAAGCCAATTCTTTGATAAGTGCTTTGTCATGTTCAAGCAACATGGTAGTTTCAATGCCATGATAAAAGGGTTATACTTACATGCTAGCCTGTCCACTTTGAAGCCGGCCTCGACTCGAAATGGGTACACAATAGCACGTACATCCCATCCAAACTAAATTCCATGCCTGAAATATATTCAAAGACAAAGACAGACCAAACCATTGCTTTAGCGACGATGGACTTCTTGAAACCATTTTTCTTCTTGTAACCAGCACTTTCTTCTTTTGTCCCAATGTTTTCCAGAGCCAATTTCTTTCATAAGTGCTTTGTCATGTTCAAGCAACAAAGGAGTTGCATCGCCATGATAAAACGGTTACACTTATCGCCATGATAACAGGCGCTTTACCCATGACGGCAACCAAGTTTCATGCTAAACAAGACGTACACCAAATTTACACCTATGGAATTGTTGGAACCAGCACTTTCTTCTTTTGTCCCAATGTTTACCAGAGCTAATTTCTTTCATAAGTGCTTTGTCATGTTCAAGCAACAAAGGAGTTCCACCGCCATGATAAAATGGTTACACTTACCGCCATGACAACAGGCGCTTTACCCATGACGGCAACCAAGTTTGATGCTAAACAAGACGTACACCAAATTTACACCTATCGAATTGTTGTCGTTTTCAACCTAGGAATAACTTAATATAGCCAAAGTGTACAGCTATCCGGGGCTTGGGCCACTGTGATAAAGTAAACATTGAGTCAAAAAGAGAAAATGCTGGTTACCAGCATTTTCTTCTTTTATCTCAATGTTTTCCGAAGCCAATTCTTTGATAAGTGCTTTGTCATGTTCAAGCAACATGGTAGTTTCAATGCCATGATAAAAGGGTTATACTTACATGCTAGCCTGTCCACTTTGAAGCCGGCCTCGACTCGAAATGGGTACACAATAGCACGTACATCCCATCCAAACTAAATTCCATGCCTGAAATATATTCAAAGACAAAGACAGACCAAACCATTGCTTTAGCGACGATGGACTTCTTGAAACCATTTTTCTTCTTGTAACCAGCACTTTCTTCTTTTGTTCCAATGTTTTCCAGAGCCAATTTCTTTCATAAGTGCTTTGTCATGTTCAAGCAACAAAGGAGTTGCATCGCCATGATAAAACGGTTACACTTATCGCCATGATAACAGGCGCTTTACCCATGACGGCAACCAAGTTTCATGCTAAACAAGACATACACCAAATTTACACCTATGGAATTGTTGGAACCAGCACTTTCTTCTTTTGTCCCAATGTTTACCAGAGCTAATTTCTTTCATAAGTGCTTTGTCATGTTCAAGCAACAAAGGAGTTCCACCGCCATGATAAAATGGTTACACTTACCGCCATGACAACAGGCGCTTTACCCATGACGGCAACCAAGTTTGATGCTAAACAAGACGTACACCAAATTTACACCTATCGAATTGTTGTCGTTTTCAACCTAGGAATAACTTAATATAGCCAAAGTGTACAGCTATCCGGGGCTTGGGCCACTGTGATAAAGTAAACATTGAGTCAAAAAGAGAAAATGCTGGTTACCAGCATTTTCTTCTTTTATCTCAATGTTTTCCGAAGCCAATTCTTTGATAAGTGCTTTGTCATGTTCAAGCAACATGGTAGTTTCAATGCCATGATAAAAGGGTTATACTTACATGCTAGCCTGTCCACTTTGAAGCCGGCCTCGACTCGAAATGGGTACACAATAGCACGTACATCCCATCCAAACTAAATTCCATGCCTGAAATATATTCAAAGACAAAGACAGACCAAACCATTGCTTTAGCGACGATGTACACGTGACACACTCATCGATTTTCAACTATCACGCAGTACGACACAAAAAAAATGTACAGAACGAAATGCTTTCAAGAAAATGCTGGTTAAATTTGATGGGCATCTTGTTTATGCCAAATTTGAAATGATGGCGCCCAAGCAACTTGCTTTATGCAACTGTGAAAAATGTAAAGCCGGCCAATCAGAAAAAAATAACATACCATGATTCCAGCTACCTTTCCTACTGTGTTGGCCCATATGTTTACCTTTCAAAAATAGTCTGCGTAGCGACAAAAAATAGTAATTCCAAATCGCACCACATCAGCTCCCACGAAAACTGATGATAATCTTACAGTGCTGTGAACACAACCATCCTTGCTATAAATGCCATCTCTTTCGGGACATGCATGTGACACCCCAATGAAAGGTCACGACCGCGTAAGAAACTAGTTCCTGAGAAATTCATCAAAACACATCCTAGCAGTCCGCTGATGAGCCGCCAGTATGCAGAAGCACATTTCGTCCATCTGTCAATTCTACAGACACCGAATCAATGCAAGAAAATAAGGGATTCAATTTTTGATGGAACTATGTTTGTATACTACGACCCGGAAGCAAAACCTCGTATGTCGATTTTTGTGATTTTCGAAGTAAAATTTTGTGTGTCCAGTTAAGACATTTCTTGCAGGTTTTGAGATATTTTTTACCGGACAATACAATGTGACACAATGACTAGCTCAGTTGCTAGAGCGTCCGACTAGTAATCTGGGGGTGGTGGGTTCGAGTCCCACGTCGGGTGCACCTTTTCTCCTTTAACACATTACCAAACGACAAAATTTTAGGTTGCTCCAAATTCAAAGATCTAGCAGACGACAATTTCAAGTGAATGAAATTTAAAAAAGATTGGTCATTTAGGGTAGAAAACATTGTGGGAAATGAAGAAATTGCTTGCGACAATCAATTTCTTCATTTTCCACAATGTTTTCCAAAGCCATTAACTTGTAGGGAGTCAAAAAGAGTCAATGTGTGGTAATGGGTTATGACTGGCTTTAACTATTGACTGATCCACGTGAGAGGGGTAATTGTTATGTATAACGGTATTTAAACGCTTTCTGAAAACGAACACGTTTGTAATCATGTAATCCTATTTCACCTAGATCTACTCATGTTGACCCTATTCCTTCTTGTGGAGCAAGACAAAAGAGTGGAAAACACATTTTCTAGCATAATTTTTTTGAATACTAATATATCTAATCAGATGTGTATCCCATAAAAAGATATTCCATGGCACAAATTCAGTAAAAAGTATCAACAAGAATTGTTATCAATTATTTCTTCCAGCGGAAAATTCAAATATCAGAAGAATAAAATGGGTGGGTACTCCGCTTCAAAATTGAATTCAACTTTATTTGAAAGTGATTTCAACATAAAACTACCCTGGATTGACAGAAAAATAGTTAACCTGTTGTCAGGTAACATTCTTACTACATTCCATAGCTTTATTTTGAAGTTTGGCTATGCTAAACTTGCTGGAATGAATCATTCCAGCACCTGCTCCATTGCAACGAATAGGAAGGAATTTAGTCCTGTCAGGTTACTGTTATTCTGTGTAGCAAATCTTAAATTCTTCTAAGTCCCTATTCATTGTAAAGTGATGCATAAACAATGAAAAATAAATACATTATGTTTATAACCACCTTAAAATTACTAAAATACTGATGTGTCAATCAAATTATGACTGTGAAACGTGTTTTTACTACAATTGGCAAGCCTGTCGGCCATCTTGCTTTTGTATAGGGTTGTTGGAAATTTGGTTGGATTTTTCATAAAACAAGGTAATTTTTTATTTCAAAATTATACTGAAGTGAAGAACAATTGATTTATCTTTCAATTCATACCATTTTTAGATCGAAATTTTGATTTCAAATGAAGTAGTTTGAGGGCTAAACCTCCGAAGTTTTCCGCACGGCGGAAGTGCTATAGACAAAATGGCGAAAATGATAAGACCTGGCATCACTTCAAAGATAAAATATGCCAGGGCTTATAGATAGGACTAGAAGGAATTGTAACCGAAACCCAGATCAAAATTCAAAAAGGTTTCGGTTACATTATTGCAACTAGCGTCTGTCCAGATGTCATGGTTGATTAAAAGTTACGATGTTTTAGAATAGATTTTATCAAGTAAAACATGACGTAATTTACGATAAACAATAGCATTTCATGTGTGTTGTTTTAAAATCTCGTAACATCGGCTTCATGCAAGCCGTAGTTACGAGATTTTGTAACAACACCGACGGTTTATCACAACATAACGGTAAACAGTCTGTTTTAAGCACAAAATTCGCTGCTATCACACCAGCGAAATACTATTGTTTGTCCGAAATTACGTCACGGTTTGTAAATTAAATCTTCCCAAATTTCTAAGTCATGAAGTTGATTCTAGACCAAGTTACACAACTTAAAGAATAAAACAGTATGATTTAACTTGTTTATACAATGTAGGTCCTATCTGCACACAATATTGTTTGAAAAAAGAAAATAAAACAGAAAAAAATATCTCTAATCTTACCGTGCCTATATCTATAGGCCCTATTCAATTTTTTTGTCCTGTCCCTTCTAGTCCTCGTGTCGTACTGACGCTAAATAATCCGAGTATTCACGTTTGGATCGTGAGCGTGTTGGGGCCACCATGGGGAAAGTGTTAACACGAGGTGCCCGTGAACACGGCCCGGGGCACGAGTGAATGGGCCTTAACAAGAGCTCCAGATAAGAGGAGATGATGACTTTTCAAACTGCAATAATTCTGTTATTGTTCATCAAACCCTATGTTGTGCCAACTTGTGGGTACTCATTTGTATCGTCTCGTCGAGACGATTCAAATGAGTATTCACAACATAGGGTTTGGTTTTAAAATAACAAAGCTAGAATGTCTTCACCCCAACTTATCTGTAGCCCTGCTTAACCCTTTCCAAAACTACACAATCGTTGGGTTGTCCCATCTAAAAGCTGCTGCAGATGACAAAATCGACGTTAGTATTCTTTAAAGTAAAATTTCTTAATGAATTAGCACAAAACACCGAGACAAAATGAGAAAAATGCAGATCGTCAGCATTTTTTCTTTTGTCTCGATGTTTTCACATGCCTTTTCTAATAGTGAAGTCCAAACTATGTCGTGTTTGGGCAAGGGTTAGCAATATCTCTGTCATAACACATATCGCTCCTATGGCAATAGGGAACGATTTCATCCAGTTCACCTTGACGTAATTTCGGACAAACAATAGTATTTCGTAGGTGTTGTAATAAAATCATGTAACTACGGCTTGGTTCAAGCCGTAGTTACGAGATTTTACAACAACACCAACGGTTTATCAAAACATTACGGTTTACCAAGTCTATTTTTAAGCACAAAATTCATTGCTATTTTAGAGGAGATCAGATCCAGATCAGCCTCACCTTGTACATGGCTACATTTAGTCCAATAAAGGTTTATGTTGGACCAGATCAGAATGAAATTTTTTAGCCTGCACACACGTTGTCTGATCGAGATTCGTATCATAGGCGTAGGAAGGTTTATAATATAGGGGGGGGGGGGGGGCAAATGTTAAAGTAAATGAAAATATGGATGTATTATGGGGCCATAGTTATCAGCAGTTTCTTCTTTTGTTTCAATGTTTTCCCAAGCCTGTTCTATTAGGGTAGTCAAAACTAGGTCTTGTTTGGGAAAGGGTTAAGCCGTATTCAACAACACCCGCGAAATACTCTTTGTTTATCCGAAAATACGTCACGGTTACTTGGGTAAAAATCGTTCCCTATTAACCATTTTGCCGTCTGCAACTGCTTTCATATTGAAACAGTGCAAGTGTTCGCTGTTTGTGAAATAGTTCAACACCAAACCCCCTTTTTGTGCCCCTTCGTTTTTGATTGGCTAGGGTGAGCACTTTTCATACCCGTGAAATCCATGTTTTGTTGGTATAATCAAGGCTAAGCCTTTATTGTGCGTGTAGAAAAAATAACCCTTTCCAAAATGACAAAAAATAGCATGATCCAATAGCAATGGATTTTGTGCTAAAAATAGACTGGGTTAATAGTTATGTTTTAATAATCCGTCTGTGTTGTTATAAGATCTCGTAACTACAACTGCAATCAATCTGTAGTTGCGACGTTTTAGGTTTGCACCGACGAAATACTACTGTTTTTCCGAAATTATTGTCACTGCCACTGTTTACTGGATAAAATTGATTGCTGATCAATGGCAAAGAATTTTGTGCTAAAAATAGACTAGGTTTGTTGTTATGATTTGATAAACCGTCGGTGTTGTTATAACATCTCGTAACTATAACGTAACGGCTTGAATAAAAGCCGTAGTTACGAGATTTTATAATAACACCTACGAAATGCTATTTGTTTGTCCGAATTTACGTCACGATTAACTGGATAAACCCGTTCCCTATGCAGACGAAAAGATGGGTAATGATAAATATCAATAGTATCTATATCAATGAAACTGAAATTTATGAACATTTTACCATAAAAATATTGAAGGAAAAGAATAGGCCTAATCAGCAATTTCGTCTCTTTTCTCAGTGTTTTCCCATACTTTTTCTGGTGGGGACATCTGCCAAGTTTTGTTTGGGAAATGGATAATAATAGCAATAAAATTAATTATGTGCTTAAAATGGACTTGGTTTACTATACTGAGCAAAAATGAAAACTTTACACTTACATTGCTTGTCATATTTCTTCTAAAAACAACAAGTAAAGAAATCAAGTGAATGTGCTTCGCATTGTTCATGGGCTTGGTTGTGCCAAACACTAAACGTTTTGTTGATCTTAATTACAGGGATGAAAAACGGACCCTTTAAGTGTAACAGGGGTCCGTTTTTCAGGTGTACAATTTTAACAGAAATTTTACAAAATTTAAACCCTCAGAAATCCGAGCAGAATAATGCAAACCTTGCCAGACTGCACGGAGTGGTAGTCTGACAACTTACCAGTCAGAAAATGTAAAGAAGCTTGCATAACACTGTCTGGGATCCTCATACAAGGTCCAACATCGACAAGGTCGAAATGGTACAACGTCGTGCTACACGCTGAGCCTTGGATGATTATTCCAGACACTCCAGTGTCACATCCATGCTGGAGCGGTTGGGTTGGCAAACACTGGAACAGCGACGATCACATGCCCGTCTTAGCATGTTCTATCGTATTGTTCATGGCCTCGTCGCTGTCCCCATGCCCGATTACATCCACAGAAACCCCAGAATATCTAGGTACGGCCACTCCTACAGTTTCAGACAGGTTCACACCAGAGTAGACGCATACAAATATTCTTTTTTCCCTATCACCATTGTGCAATGGAATGCGCTGCCACCAGATGTTGTGCTGGCAGGGGACCTGAACCATTTCAGGTCCTCTGTCAGCACCATCCCTCACCCAAGACCTTAAGCACTGCCGCTGTGTTTTTATCATTTTATCTTTTCACCCGTCTTTTAACCAATTCATTTGTCATTCATCATCATCATCTTTTAGTTCTTAACTTTTCTTACTCTTTTAACTTAGGCACAGACGCGCAACTGCTCGAAGTTACCCGTGAGGGTGTGCAGCAGTATACCGAGATAGATAGATTAAGGTAAGAAGGGCCTAATTAGCACCAAAGAGCCAGCGGCGAAATTTGAAAAGTGCTAGTAATTCCTAAACTGTGTTACATTTCTATTCCAAATATAAACATAAGCATTTTGTACGGTTTAGAATTTTGAATCAATGCATATTTATGGAAATATTAAACAAAAATGTTCCAAATTACCTCCCTTGCATATGAATATAGAGTAAAATGATATTTGTAAATTACTTTCTTCTTGAAGCATTATCTTAAAATCTGGCACGGTGAATCAACTTATGTGAAGTGTATTTAAAAGTATGTTTAATTTGATGCATTTCGTAAGGCTAGAAAGTGGTGTTTTTAATTAGGCCCTTCCTACCTTAAGCTTTTTAAAAAATGACGTTTGAAAAGCAGAATTTTCATTATGTTGCAAAGCTTGAAAATTTTATTCTGCAATCTAAATAGGAATTATTAGGAAACTCAAATCGCTATTGCATGGACATCTATGAACAATCCTAGTCGAAAAAGGGGTCTAAAATCCCCTGTAAGGCCTGCATGATGTTTACACAAAAACAATCGAAAAGCGTGATAAATTTGTGAATATCAAACATTTTAAATTCCATATTTGTTTATGTAAAAGGGAGATAATTCACAAAATTGACAAATTAGACCTTTATTTTAGAGCTTGCTACAAGCGATAAGAAAGATTTTTTGGCAATCCGGACATGACACAGACAAATTCCGAAAAAATAGTGAATCGTTTCCTGCGCATGCGCATATGTGACGTTAGATGTAACTAGCTCTAATCGCATTAAGGGCCGTACTCTGACATTAAAGGAGACAAGGCAATGAAATTTCAACAAAACGATTGCTGAAAGCCTGGGAAATAACGTCAAAATATATTCCAGGCTTTTAGTTCGATACTTTTCCAGAAACAAGAAATCTTGAAGTGTAAAGTTTTCATTTATGTTCAGTATATTATGTAGGCCTATCCATAAATCGTCGGTGTTGGTATAAAATCTCGTAAAGTTCTACAGTTTTATTGAAGCTGTAGTTGCGACGCTTTAGATTTGTAAACGTCGGCGAAATACTTTTGTTTGTCCGAAGTTACGTCAGCAATGTCTACTCGATGAAATGTATCCCTATCAAATTAATCTAAATACTTTCACGGATAATCGCTAGATCTATTAAAGAAAATCAAAATGAAAAGAAAAAAATGGAAAGAAATTTCCATTTTCCTCTAACTGTATATTACCGGTAATAGGAATGTTTTTTATTATAAAAATAGACTAGGTTTACTTGTATATTTTCTGCGCA
Organism: Fragum sueziense; assembly: GCA_963680895.1. Taxonomy (NCBI): domain Eukaryota; kingdom Metazoa; phylum Mollusca; class Bivalvia; order Cardiida; family Cardiidae; genus Fragum; species Fragum sueziense. The sequence continues at coordinate 32,661,891 of OY804598.1, read as the reverse complement.
AACAGGGATTTTGTTACCTGCGAGTCCCGAGTCCCAGGCTCACATTTTTCTCATGATGACTCATTGATAAATATCTAGTTAGTCCCAGATTGCTTACATTTTCAATTTGTAATCGACATTGTCTTAGAAAGACTTTGAACAACTTTTCAATATTGGACTCATTGTTCTGGGAAACAGGGGCCCGTTTTACTAACGAACTTACGCAAGAATTTTTCGTAGATTTGAACGCAAGTTCAAATTATTTGCGTAAGTGCGTTTTACTAAAATGTTCGCAGCTAAGATTTGCGTAAGTTTTTGCGTAACTTTACGATCAAAAAAAGTTTGCGTAAGTTTTTTCGTAACTAATGCCAGTGCATCAATTTACCTTTAAGGGGGGAATGCTCCAGTTTTTCGGAACATTCGGTCATTACTGTAGTAAATTTAATGTTTCGTACCAATATGTTTCGCTACCATATTTTCAATAATATAACACACCATTACAATTTACCATTTTCGACGGTAAAAGTGTATTTATTATGCGAAACTGATTTCCTCAAGATGGAAATCGATTATTTAGAGCAAGACAGTCGTAAGTGTGTATGCAGTTACCACTGTTTTGCGTCATTTTATTCATGTGTAGCTGATAAAAAAATGCTGTAATTCACTAATAAGTGCGCTGACCTATACATTTTCTTTTTGAATTATTACCAGGACATGTTGCTTAATAAAATGAAGGAGTTTTATCAAATTCTATTATGTAGAACTTGAAATATTTCCAAAAATATGCAAATTTTGACATAAAACACTCCAGCTTTGTTGATCTAACCGAACACGTGAGCATGTTGTTTTATACATTCATGCGTTTATAATAGCACATATTTTGGGCTTTCTGTTCTTATTAAGAGTGATTCTCTGAGAGCACCAAAAAAATAAAGAAGGGGTCGGAAATGCATAGTCTCAGATTTTCTTGAAACTTTCAGGGAAATATCCTTGGTGGCCACTTACAACGTTTTGGGCAAGAAAAGTTGACGATCTTCATTGGTTGCCATGGTAACCACAGAGAAGGATTTGGGCTAAAATGGACCAAATTTAAATCTTGAAACTAGTGAAAATATGCAAAGTTGAACATCAAAGTTCTCACTAAGTATCATCTCAATCATTGTTTTTGTTTTTGTGGTCTGGATAATGGGTCTAGGTGATACTAGACAATTAATGAAAACAAATGTAAATTTTCAAGATTTTGTAAAATATGGATTTTGGAAAGACTATGTTTATGAAAAATTGACTTTTATCAAAAAAGCTGAAATTTGCCATTTTCGGGTGCAATTATCTGCCTAACGCAGCGTAGTTCAGCATGGGCATACATATCGTGGTAAAGTACTAATCTTGTTTTACCAATTTGTGAAAAAAAATCAATGGGAGGTCTAGAAATGGAAAATTTGTGAGCTTTGAAAAATACACAATTATCAAAAAATCAAAATTTTCAATATTTTGAAATTATGACTTCTGGTGCAATTTTTTAAGTTTTATCTTTATACATATGATATTTTTCTTTCTCATGTGACCCTTGAAATGCCAATCAAAATGAAAAATCAAATATTTTTGTGTCCATATTCAATTTTTAGATTTTAAAAAAGGTTGCCATAGCAACAAATTACAATATTAACATTTTTCTGTTTTTTCCCACATATATCCAAAAGCATTATAGGTTGGCAGATGTTTTGATAATGTAATGTCACCAAACAAACATATCCCTGAATCATTATCATTTTTTTTGTAAAAGATTACCAAGCAATTATGGTTGCCATGGTAACTACAGAAACATATTTTAAAGTAATAACCCATATTGATCAACCCAAGATTATTGTAAATGGAAAAGGATCACTTAGAAAACTTCCATATGTCTAATTTCAATGGCATTTTTGTACATATGGGGAAAGAAACTACTAAAACATTTTTTCCATCATGGTTACCATGGTAACGGAACAAAAGAAACACTTTAACACCCCGATAAACTTAATTTTAGGTGTTCTTTTGACAAAATTGATCAACAAGCATGTTTTCTATAAAATATGTGTTATGAAGAATCAGGACAATTTATATCGTAGATATGACTATATGATTTAGTATGGTATTTTTAGCTCACATGAGCACAAGGTGCTCAAGTGAGCTTTTGTGATCACATTTCGTCCGTCGTCCGTTTGCTGTCTGTCATCCGTTGTGTGTTATCCGACAATAATTTCTTAAAATGACATCTCCTCCTAAACTATGTGGTCAATTTCAACCAAACTTGGCCGGAATGTTCTTCATGTGATCCCATTTAAGAATTGCTAAAAGTATTAAATCCATAAAAAAAAACTCTGGTTGCCATGGCAACGGAAAAGGAGAAATTTGACTAAATCTCAATAAATCTTTGAACGACATCTCCTAAACCGCCAGGCAAATTTCAACCTAACTTGGCAGAAATATTCCTTAGGAAGTCCCTGTTGAAAAATGTTAAAAGAATTGAAATCTTTTAAAAACTCTGGTTACCATGGCAACATAAAAGGAGAAAATTGACTGAATCTCAATAATTTCTTTGAACAACATCTTCTCCTACATTACTTGGCCAATATCAACCAAACTTGGCAGAAATATTCCCTAGGAGGTTCCTGTTGACAATTGCTAAAAGAATTGGAAGTCCATTAAAAGCTCTGGTTGCCATGGCAGCGTGGCAGGGCTGGGCTTATCAGACTTCTATCATTGGGCCAATTTGAACCAAACTTGGCTGGAATGATCCTTGAGTAACTTGTTTCAAAATTTGTTCATGGTTAAGGAGAAGAAGATTTTTGAAGAATCATTTAACAAACTCTGATAAGCCCCACCATGCTACGCCTACTTTTTTGACAAATCAAGAATTTATTAACAAGCATTGAAGACAGTTACTCAAGGAACATTCCAGCCAAGTTTGAACAAATTTGACCAATAGTTGTTTTTTTCTTACGATAAGCCCCACTTGCCAAACCCACACTTTTTGACGAATCAAAAATTTGTAAACGAGTTTTGAAATCTAATGCACACAACATAGGGCCAATTTTCCATGTTTCACAATAATTTGAAGTATTTTGGTAGAGCTTTTACCAGACTTTCATCTCAGACGAGCTTAAAATTACTGTCTTTACAATATAATTGTTACTCATGGGAATTTACAACGTCTTTATACTCATTCCCTGTTTTACTCTTTCCAAAACAAAACCTGGTTTTGACTTCTCAAATATAAGAGGCTTTGGTAAACATTGAGGCAACAAGAGCTGTCACAGACGGATTATGCTCCGCGAAAAAGTGTTTGTCACAAAATAAAAACTCATTCATTAAAACTCCTTTTCCCATGATGCATTTTTTGTACACACATTATTTATAAATATGGTCTAGAACATCTCATTTATCACATAAGTACAAAATTTCATTAAATTCTGCCCATTAAATGAAGAGAAACTAGAGAAAATTTAATTTTTACATTAAGGCCCCTTTTTCCATGACACAGCCTCAAATTAAGAAACGGAAAATAAGATCCCTAAAAATTATCACAGGGAGTTAGATCCCTAAAAATTATCACAGGGAGTTCACATGTGAAGTTTCATTGAATTTGGTCCAAGGGTTACTGAGATCTGGCTGTGGACCAACGGAAAGCGTGGCAAACATATTTTTCCTTTTGCCACAAAATTTCTGTACTTTAATGCTCACAAATGCCATTTTCATAAATATCCATTAATTTTTGTAGCTACAATAGCTTTCCCATTGGACCACACCAATATTGTACACGTTGTTTGGGGAAGCCGGGTTAACCGTTTCCCAAACAAGACCTGGTTTTGACGTCCCTTGTGGAAAAGGCTTAGGAAAACATTGAGGCAAAAGAAGAAAATGATGATAATCAGTGTTTTCTCCTTTTGCCTCAATATTTTCTGAGTTGTATTGTTCACAAATTTTATCTTTATCAACATCTTTTTTGTCATCTGCAGCAGTTTTCTTATTGGAACAGTCAAAAATGTTGCTGTTTGGGAAAGGGTTAATGGAGATTGGAAAAGCTAAATGAAAGTGCTTATTCCATGTTTAACCCTTTCCTCCTAAACAGGGCCTGGTTTTGACCTCCCTTTTATAAAAGAATTGGGAAAAAATTGAGGCAAAAGAAACAAATGCTGATAATCAGCAATTCCCCTGAAGCTTTTGTCTCAATTTTTTCTATGGGAATATTTTACACAATTTTGATCATTATCAATATTCATTTTGCTGTCTGTAACATCTTTCAAATGGCAACAGTCTCATATTTTGTTGTTTAGGAAATGGTGGTTAACCCATTACCAGATGACAAAACTTAGGTTGGTCTAAATTCAAGGATGTTGTAAATGACATTTAGGAATGCATGAAATTTTACAGTTTTGGTCTTTTCAGGTAGAGAGAATATAATGGGAAATGAAGAATTGCTTGTCACAAGCAATTCATTCATTTCCCACATTGCTTTCCAACCTTTATCTATTGGGACATTGAAGAGTCAATTTGTCAGAATGGGTTAACCCTTTCCCAAACGACAAAATTTTAGGGTAATCCACTTCAAAAACTGCTACAAATGACAAAATGGATGTTATCAAAGATAAGATTTGTGTAAAATATGGCACAGAAAATATTGAGACAAAAGGAGAAACTGCTGGTTATCAGCAGTTTCTTCTTTTGTTTCAATGTTTTCCCAAGCCTTTTCTATTAGGGACGTCAATACCAGGTCTTGTTTGGGAAAGGGTTAAATGAAAATTTGAAAAAAAGAATGTATAATACTTATTCCATAAAAGATTGAACACATTTTATGATTATGAAATTGACAATATATCTGATAACATTCTTCTTGACAGGGAGAATATGGAATCCTTTGTTAACCCTCTCCCAAACAAGACCTTGTTTTGACGTCCTTAATTGAAATCATCAATGGCTTGGGAAAACATTGAAACAAAAGAAGAAACTGCTGATAACCAGCAGTTTCTCCTTTTGTCTCAATATTTTCTATTTCATATCATACAAAAATCTTTCGTTTGATAACATACATTTTGTCTATTGAAGTAACTTTCAAATCGGTCAACACTAAAATTTTGCTGTTTGGGTAAGGGTTAAGAGCTCTTTTCTGCAAGTATCTCAGTCTTATCATTGTCCTTGACCAGGCTTTGATGTTACAATATAATTATGGGGTACAGGACTGGATGTGGCTTGCTTAGTCCCTGTCACTGGTCAGTATGCTGCCTTCTAATCACCCAAAATCACTAATGACGCCCATTTTCATATTTTAAATGTCGCAGGGGGGTACAGCTCTTGAGAAAGAGATTTTGGTTGAAAACTGTTTGTGAAAATTCAGCCAATTACACCCGATTGTCTTCAAAAATAATGCTTTTTACGAGAGATAAATATTCTCCGATAAATCCCATGGCAAAGTTGGAAAAACGATACATACGTTATTGTCGCACACCCAACAATCGCCCGAAAATCGGACTTTAAAACGAATCATGATGCACCAGTTAAATCTAATCATAATTATTTGGTCACACACATATTCAGACAATGTTTTTCCGTGTGTTTTATCTAGTTGCATCACATTGCCAGGCATGGCTTGTTCTCAAGTGGATGTCGCTCGATGTTGGACGCATACGTTATACTTTAGAAAATGAAGCACTAACGGGTTATAAAAGTAAACATTTTCTTGTTTTCTACACATATAACATTTCCTCAGATATGTAAGATAACATATTTAAAACCAGTTTGGTGGTTATTTTAAGCCAAAGGTCTGTATTCAATCAAATATCGTCAATTTGCAAGATCGTAATTTTATATCGATACATACGTTCTTCCAGTCTAGAGAAGACAAATTTCATCTTAATAGAATTATAATCTTTTGATTGAGTAAAACTTTCATCTGTTAATAAAAGGAAAACTTGGCGAAATGACGAAATTTATGTGTAAAGATTCTATGTCACCTTAAACGTCTGTTTCCATACATACGTTATCGATACATACGTGATAAATATGCCAAGCTGTCCAAGTTATGTCACACTATAGTATTGAGGAGGTATGAAAATTACGTAAACATGAAAGATCTTCGTTATATCGTTGCTTATTGGTAAAATTTGCAATTATAAATTTTCTGGCAGAGCAATTTAAGTGAACAATACATACGTTACCACAAAGACTGGATTAACAATTTTCGTTGTTCATATGACTTCTTGGATTGTTTTAATCGTTTTCTGTCGTTGTATAATTTGTTTAAATTAAATGACCAGAGATATTTTAAAAGGTATTCCTTTATCAACTTATTTTTTTCTCTTCGTAAAGTACCACGATACATACGTGATATTGAAAATCGTACAATTCAGAGCTGAGAATGGACATTTAGGCAATTCATTAGTACTCCGGCATGTCTTAAGCCATGTGGTCAAGTTTTATTTACAGTGACACATGAGACACATTGATATTCGACTGTGAATTGAGAAAGATTGTTTCACAATAGAGAATCACGTAGCCATAATTTATATGATGAAACATGGCCTCAAGTAATAGGAAATTAAAGAAAATATACGATATGGACTAGAAGATGACGATACCTATAGAAAAATAGTGATTCGGGATGAAAATATTCTAAATGTAGAATAGAAAGACAAACTATTTAAGTAGTCTCATTTCATGATACAAACGTTATAATTTACTCATTTATCGATTTGTCTGGAATAATTTTAATGGTTATCTGAAGTTTGAATGTAACCTGTTTTTTCAGAATAAGGATGGTTTGTGGTTGCTTCGCAGGTCCTAAAAGACACAACTCGATTGGTTCTTGACACCTAACCATAATTGATTCACATTGTTTTTTAAACTTTGGGATAAAAAGACATTTTCACGTACACGTGACTTAATACTAATGGCCAGAAAATATATTTCGACAGAATAAAATACAGGATAAGTATCAAAATCAATGTATAAATATTATAGTTTTGAAAATGTGACCCAGACAAGCATGTATACAGAATATGAATAACTTTTTTCTCGACAAAGACAATGATAACGTATGTATATCTACTTTAGAATGGTGTGCATAGCGGCCTTTTGAAAACATACATAACTTTTAAATGACAGATATCTCTTGGGCAAAATTTTAGAATTTTCATCTTGAAATATGGAGGTTCCGGAAAAAATCAATTTGGCATGTCAGTTATGACGTTCACTTTTTGGATTTTTTGCCGGGCAATATGGGCGTCATTAGTGATTTTGGGTGTAATGGCCTATTTTGTGATGAAAATTTGTGAAAAGTCAGCCAAGTGTTGGTTTTGTGTAGCCATAGTGATGTATAAAGCTAACAGCTGTGACGTTCACATTTCCCGAGGAATATGTATGCAAGATGAAATACACTTGTACATGCCTCTCTGAAAATGAAGAAAAAATTATTAAACAAACAGTCTTATTTCAAGTTTACCTTTAAAATTATACAATACATCTATGCTTGGCCGAGATATATGTCTCATCTTATCAGATGGCTTGTACTGTATTTTGGATTTAAGATTGATTTAGAAATGTTGTTGAATATGGCCCCTGACTGTCCGAAAGTACATTTTTCTACATAAAACCCTGTAAACATAAAACGTAAATTATCCTCAGTTCATCACTGTGACACTAAATTTAAATTTCCATACTTGGCTGTCAACTACTTACATATGATTGCTGAACCCTGACACCAGATTTTTCACAGGGTATAATCACAATTTAGTTTGACTTTTTGTGGAGGAAAACACGCCATCAAAATATTAGTTTGGAATAACCATTGCAATTACCAATGTCTCATTACTTTCATTGGCACTAGAATGAGATTGATGATTTTCTATATTTTTCTTTTTTCAAAAATGATTCCAAAATTAAACCTGGGTTTTTTTATTCAATGATTTTTTTACCATATTTTTACCAACTTACCTGTAGATTGAAAAGTGGCATGATCCAGAAAATCCAAACAGGGTGAAGGTTTTTATTGACCAGTCATCATGGTAAGATACACCTGAAATGATGAAAACAAATATTCTGGATCACATTCTGAAAAGCCATATGTCAGACAACAAGTGGGTTATTATTCAGTCAATTTTCAAATTAGAGAGTGTTCACTAACAGAGAATGCTCAGCAGCCAGCCAGATATGTTTGTAATGTTTATAGGCTATATTATATATAGCTGCCAGAGCAGTGTCTCTCAGATGTTCTAGGTTATCTTGGATGGCCCTCATTTGAAAGCAGAAGGAATCTTGCTTCTCTTACAAGCCTGTATAAATCCAAAATAATCTCATCTATGTAGATCACAAAAATCTTGTCTATGTAGATAACCAAGACTTTTTTTTTTTTTTTTTTTGGGGGGGGGGGGTATCTCAGGGGCCGAATTTGAAATTCGGCCCCTTTCCCAATTGTATTTAGCCTACTTTTTTCCCAATCAGGAGAAAAAAATCCCAATCACAATTTAGAAAAAATATCAAAATTCAAAATTATCAAAACATAATTAAAATTGCTTTTACAAGTCATTTGAGACCAAACCAAAATTCTCTACTCAATCACCATCAAAATATCAATCCTTTTGGTTTATAAATGAATTTTAGTTAATCTAACACCTTAGATGAGGTAAGTGTATAATGTTTGAGAATTTCACAATTTCAGGGTTTAGGCCGCTAATTTTTCCAATTTGAAAAGGCCTGAGGGCCACTTCTAAAATTGCCAAAAAATCCCTGATAACAGTTACCTTCCCCCAATCTAGAACCCAGTCACCCATACCACCAAAATTCTTTCCCCCTTCCCCCACAAGAACCAATTAATCATGGAAAATACTTAGAACTGAAAATAAATCTTGTCTCAGCCTTTATACTTTTAACAAGTTGAAGGAAAGGCTGGTGACATCAAAGCCCTAATTCAAATAACTCCTGTTTTCAATCATGATGGCTTTCTTCTAATAAATATTTTATCATTCACACCTTGATCAAGGTTTTTTTAACTGTTATCTTTTAACTTTGCACTAAATATTTCACTAACACAGTTTCTCTAAACATACGCCTCCAAATTATACTCCCAATTGATTGAATGAGACAAGGGGAGTAGACGGTAGATGTAGAGGGTACGAAATGATTAGGGTACGAAATGCCTGCATACCATGGAACAGAGAATAAAGCATACTTACACACCACAGGTCTAGATGAGAACAAATTTAAACCAAATCATCCATCACTGTCATCTAAAATATGCTTAAAACCATAAAGAAATCGATGTAAACTTATGTGTTTTTCGTCGTCATGTTTTCGCCGGAACTAGGTCAAGATAGTTGAATGAAGGTGTCACACATGCTCATTTACAATAATTTCATAGTCTCAATTATTTTGACGTCCCTGACAAAGTTCTTAAACATGATATATTGTCAGAGAAGTTCAACTGCTTAATTTCGGCATCACAACTTTAGCGCGTGATTTCTCGAGTAAACATTGTTGTTGTTGTTGTTGTTTTCTTCAAAATTGAGAAAAATGCAACTTTTCATCAAATTGAAAATGGAATTCCTGAAAAGTTTTCAGACATCCCATGGATTTTATTTCAGATTCTAATTAACTGATTCTTCCTCTAATAACCATGATATAGCTTCATGCTGGGAGATGCTGCGTAAAGAAAATAAAGTGGTCGAAAGAGAGGCTATAAATGCTGATTTTTTAACCACTTTTTCCCATTCAGCCTCAATTATTTTGCATAGTTGGTGTGAAAAGTTGTCAAAACACCTCATCATTAATAACCTTAACCACTTTTCTAAACATTATTATCAGAAAATTGCATCTATCTTTTATAAAAACGATGTATTGGATAATTGAAATAGGCCACCCCAAAACGTGAGAAAGGGCGTCTTTTTCTATGTTTAGGCTTGGTTGCTATGGAAATGGAGGCGAATTTCGAAAAACTAAGGGTACTTTTTTGCTATAATATGGGGTTGATCTACAACATGGACACATTTTTATTGAAATCTGTGACTATGCATTTCCATATATTTTGGTGCTCTCAGATAATTACTCTTAAATGTAAGACGTTACTTTAAATCCGTTTCCGGGACTAAACGATGAATATACAGCATTTTATTAGCATTTTAGTGACCATGGACAGGTGCAAGAAATTGTGCAATTTTCGATGTAGGGGTATGTGATATGAATGCCTATAAAATTCAAACAAGATCGCTGACCATCCATTTTTATTTTATTTTTCAATTGGTAATAACATGTAATTTCAACATACAAAGTATGAATAAATTCTATTATTGGGAAAAATTTAGGAAACTGGAGCATTCCCCCTTAAAACGCCCCGTAATGCATGTTAAATGATTCAGAAAACTGAAAATAAAGCCTAATTATTGTCATTTCTTTTATCCTCGATTAAATTTCTTTAATGTGCCCCTGTGCACCCCCAAAAATTATCGTGTGTTGTGGTGACGTAATATATCGGCATATGCTGACCTCATTTATAACGTGTAAAACAACCGATGTAAACAGCATAGGAAAGAGTGGATTTTGTTGACAGGCAAGGATAGAGATGAATGGGTAGTCAACTTATTTCAAGGAAATGATAGGCCTGTATTATGAATCGAGGCCATTGTTATCTTTGGAATTTGCCACCTTACCAAACACAACATTTGACGATTTCTCGTTTGGAAGTTTGCGCATGCGTCAAGTGTCGCCACGAAAATTTTAACAAGGAGAAATTTTTAACAAATAAATTATTTTACAAGTGTTCTACAAACTGAAACTAATCGTGATAAGCGTAAATGAAAGCCAGAAGTGATATATTTTAACATTTTTTTAAACATTATTTTACCGGACAACAGAGATAAAACGTGAAATAGTGACTTTTTCATCGTGCCACATGAAAATTTTTCCCGCCATTTTGGAAATTTTAGAGTTTTTATCAACATTCATTCACAACTGTAACCATGAACTGTGCCAACTTTTTAACTATCTTTTTAACTGTTTTAAGTGTGCAGAACAATTTTAAAAATGTTGAATTCAAAAACGAAAGTGACAGGTTTTACACAGCTGGTAACCTTGCCAGTACCCCACCCACCGTTAATGCCTACAGTACAAATATGTTTCTTCAACTGACTAACTATGGAACCAAGAAATACTGGAACCTACCAATCCCAATTAGGGCATCACCGCATTATTTTAAAATTATTTTATTAATTGCTGGAGATATTGAACTCAATCCTGGCCCGGAAAATTCTCGCTGTTTATCGTGTGACAGAGTGGTCAAAAGGCTCGATCACGCCATACAATGTGATGATTGCGACAAGTGGACTCATACTCAGTGTGCCGGAATCAATGAAGAGGAATATAGGAAATTACAGAAAACTACAGATAAGTGGTATTGTAAAAATTGTGTCTCGCCCTGCGGAATATGTAAGTTAGGTGTATATAATACCGACCCTGCAATAGAGTGCGATCATTGTCAAACATGGTTTCACAACGACTGTGCTGTTGTCTCAGAAGAAGAATATATGATAATCCAAGCCACAAACTGTGCATGGTCCTGCCCTAAGTGTGACTCGACAAACATTTCTTCATCTTTCTCAAGTTTTGCTTCAAGTATTGAAACAAGGAACCAATTTGAAACACTTTCACCAGATTATTGTGATACCCAAAGCAATTACAAGTCTGAAACAACCAAACTTCATTCGTTCAAACTTATGTCTATCAACATCAACGGACTAAGAGGTAAAAAGTTAGAATTACAATCATTCTTATCGGTGGAAAACCCGGACATTGTAGCCTTACAAGAAACCAAAATCGACTCGTCTATTACCACAAGTGAACTCTTCCCTGAAAACTTAGGTTATGATATTTATAGAAATGATAGAACATTACACGGAGGTGGTACTATTCTACTCATCAAATCATACCTCAACTCAGCCCCTCTGAAGGAGTTAGAGAATACATCAGAATCAGTCTGGAGTAAAATATCAGTAAACGGAAAAGAACATTACATAGGAAGTTGGTATAGAGAACCAAACGCACCTTCAGACCATATGAACCTACTGAGGGACCAATTTAACATCATTAACTCGCGTCATAAAAAGACTCGACCAAACATTCATGTGTTAGGAGATTTTAACTACCGACTCATAGATTGGACAACAAAACGAAATAAAACAACAGGCCAAAGTCTCTCCGATAGTGATGGGCAAATACTTATAGACATTTTAAATGAAAACAGTGCAGAACAGTTAATAAACTTCCCAACAAGGAATGAAAACACATTAGACCTATTCATCACAACCAACCCGGATAATATTAAAGACATAAATTCACCAGATAAATTTAGTGATCATGACATAATCGCTGGAAGCTTCACAACATACAAACCATATAAAAAACAAAACAAAAGATCATTTTTAGTGTACTCCAAAGGTGACTATGATGCAATGAGAACAGATATTCTTAACTTCAGTACCAACCAATATTTTAATGGACACCAGAATAGCAGAAGTTTAGAGAAAAACTGGAATATGTTCAAAACGGCAATCCTAGAATCCACCAAACGATATATACCTACCAAAACAACAAAAGGCGACAAAACACTCCCATGGATCTCAAACAAAATAAAACTTTTAGTGAAACGCAGAAACAAAACCCATTCATTATTTAAAAAGACTGGTAATAACAGACTTAAAAAGAAATGGCAAATTCTCAGACAAACAATAAAGAAAGAAGCTAAGGAAGCACATGACATGTACGTGAACAATTTAATTGGTGACATCAAAAGTGACTGCAAACCTTTCTGGAAATATATCAACAGTAGAAAATCTGAAAAATCAGGAATCCCCCCTTTGAAGACAAACAACGGTTTAACAGTGGACTCTGATAAAGACAAAGCGGAAGCCCTAAATATACAATTCACTAGCGTATTTACAAAAACAGAATTCACATCAGTGCCAATTTCTACTGAAAACAGAACACCTTTAATGGGCGACATCATAGTTACTCCCCAAGGAATTGAATCATTACTGAAAGGTCTAAACCCGTCTAAAGCAATGGGACCAGATTCACTACACCCTAGAGTTCTCAAAGAATTAGGCCCCAGCATAGGAAAAATATTAGCTCACATATTTCAACAATCCATCGACCTGGGAAGTGTACCAGAAGATTGGAAAACAGCCAACATATGTCCATTATTCAAGAAAAACGACAAATCCATACCTAGTAATTATCGACCGGTGTCTTTAACGTGTATATGCTGTAAACTTCTCGAACACATAATATGCTCAAATTTAATGAAGCACTTCGATATGCATAACGTAATCAACAACAGACAACATGCATTCAGAAAAAACCACAGCTGTGAAACTCAACTTACAACCGTCATAAATGATTGGGCTTACTCACTGGATTGTAAAAAACAAGTTGACATTTTCATTCTGGACTTTGAGAAGGCGTTCGATACAGTGCCGCATGAACTTTTGAAAACAAAGCTACACAAATATGGTGTTCGAACTAACATTCTAAACTGGATCGACTCATTCTTAGTAAACAGAAGTCAGTGTGTAGTCGTAAACGGTGAAAAATCCAACACATCAATAGTTCAATCAGGTGTACCCCAAGGGACAGTTCTTGGACCAATACTATTTTTAGTCCATATTAATGACATCTCTCAGGATATTTCTTCAGACATTAGACTTTTCGCGGATGATTGTGTGTGCTATCGTGAAATCAACAACTTAGATGACTGTCACGAACTCCAAAAGGACATTGACAAACTTGGAAACTGGGCAGATAAGTGGGGAATGCGCTTCCAGCCTGTGAAATGCAACATCATGACCTTATCCAGAAAAAAGAACAACCTAATCTACAAGTATACCTTAAAGAATACACCGCTCATCGTACTTAATTCCATTAAATATCTAGGAGTCCATATAACAAACAACCTTAACTGGAATAAACATATTGACGAAACCTGTAAAAAAGCATATAAAACCCTAGGCCTACTGAAAAGAAATCTACATCAATGTCCACAAGACGTCAGACTACAAGCATACAAAGGCCTCATACGACCCGTTTTAGAATACGCCAGTGCAGTATGGGACCCATACCAAACTACTCTACAAGACAAACTAGAAAAAGTCCAAAAAAGATCAGCTCGTTTCATCACATCCAACTACAACTACACGGAAGGCAGCATGACCGAAATACTAAAAACACTTAAACTCGACAACCTAGCAAATAGAAGAAAACGTAACCGTCTGATACTGCTATGTAAAGGTCTAAACAACAAAGCATCACTGCCTCTGGAAAATCTACGCAGACCAAAACGATCTTCGAAAAACAATCATAAGGAACATTTTAACATTGTTTATGCAAGAACGGATACTTTCAAATCGAGCTTCATACCAAAAACTGTTCGTGATTGGAACTCATTACCTAGTGACATTATAAATACGTACACCAACTCCAGTGAGCCCGTTAAATCCTTTATTCACTTAATGAAACAACAATATTAAACCAACACTTGACGCTGCGCGGTGAAGAAATGTCGCAAGATGTATCACCGTACCTAATCAAGATCAAGATCAAGATTCTCGTGTATTAGGAAACTTCACGTGTACAAACACTATTCAAGGACACTTTGGACTGAGGAAATTTAGGAAAGTGATTGTGGAATTCTTTTTATCCGACAACCAAATGGATTATCGAAGGTAGGTGTTACGTAGTCGTTTGAGTTTGATCCGTTTTCCTGTTCAAGTTTTGAACAAATTGTTAAATCTGTTCTATGTTTCTAATCCCAGTCCACACTGACAACACAGGGCCGACAACACACGCCCCGTGACACGGGCCCAGCCCAGAGATAAATCGCTCAATTTCACGCTCATTTTAAGTTAACATTATTTCGTCAGTATTTGCAAATCGAAATTATGCTTTGAAATTTGAAATGAACATTCTTGAGGTTGACTTGAATGAACAGATAGCGGCAGCCTCGGCGCTTTTCAAATGTTCACGGCCGAGTTGCTGCACTCAATGCTGTGCAGGCCTGTTTCGGTATTTTGTAGACTTTTTCCATTATTTATCAACTTCTTAACGCTAGTTATGAATAAAAAACAGTATACTGCAAAGATAACTTTACAAGATTTGTTGTTTTTGTCGGAAAACTAAACCGAGATGAGAGCAAAAATGTCCGCCATTTTCTTACGTTCAAAATTTTCTTACGATCGTTTAGTAAAACGCACTTAAGAATTTGCGTAAGTTTTTTTTGAACGTAAAGTTACGCAAAAACTTACGCAATCTTAGTAAAACGGTACCCAGGCCCCGTTTTCTCGAAAAAACTTAAGTAGATTTATGTTCTCATGAGAATATGTTCTACTTCAAAGGGATACTCTTCAACGTTGGAGGTTATTCGATTGAAGTTCACGTGGATTTCGTGCGATTTGAGCACGGTGCTCAGATTTGAGCATGAGATCGTTTTTTCGAGAAACCGGGGCCTAGACTCTTCGGCATAAATTTCTATCTAAAGTGAGAATTATTACAATTCTGGAATGGCCATGCGCAAAGTTTGAATTCTTACTCTGTCGGGCGAAATAATGATTCCTAAATTGCGCGGACAATTCTGGAATTGATCGTTTACCAGCTACGCAAAGTAGGAATCGAGACTTAGTGAGAATAGATTAGTGTTTTTTTATTGTCTGCTAAATGTAGGAGTAGCGGATACAAAGTAGGAATAGATCTATTCTATCACTTACAATAACACTGGCATAGGAAGAGGGTGCCAGGGAGCCAGCCCCCCCCCCCATGATTTAGAAAGTGGGGAGGCAGCATATCCTATCAAAGGCGTAGGAAGGTTTATGATCGCGAGGGGGGGGGGGGAAGCAAATGTTAAATTAAATGGAAATATGGGTGTATTATGGGGGACCATAGGGGGACCAGACCACTTTTCTAAATTATCGGGGGCGTGGCCCACCCCTGCCCCCCTCTTCCTACGCACCCATATTTTCCTTCAAGACAGGTCCAGGTATGCTGTCTGAAAGTGCCCCCGCGCCAATATTATAAACCTTCCTACGCCTATGCTATTGTACTTTTTCACCTTTAAAAACTAGATCTAGATCTATGCTGAAAGCAAAAATATGATATGATTTTATGCCCCCATGCGCGGATCCAGAGGGGGGTCAGGGGGTCATGACCCCCCCCCCCCCCCCTGGAATTTGGCGAAAAAAGCGGTTATCAAAAAGATTACTGGTTATGTCCCAAAATAGCTGCGTCATTCGTCACCACAAACTGTTGTTACATTTAGTCCTTCATGGTATCTGTATGCGCGGATCCATAGTAAACCCCTGACACCCCACCCCCACCCCTGGAATTTGGCAAAAAGTGGTTTAAGATTGGTTGACCCCCCCCCCCCCCCCCCCCCTGGGAAAAATACCTGGATCCGCGCTTGGCCCCCACTAACCTCAAATCCTGGATCCACCCCTGTGATAACATGTAGATCTAGATCTATGTCCTTTTCCAGAAATGAAAAAAAATATCTGAGCGTGGCTCTAGATCTAGATCTATCATCTATCTAGAGGTGTACAGATCTAGTTTGTAAAGATATCTAGATCTGTCAGGAATCCTGTAAAGTGGATGTTTTAGAAAAAAAAAATGAATCGTGATAGACCGTATATTTTAGATCTAGAATCTAGAAAACTTCGCAAACATCGAGAACTTTTCCCTATGTGAATGAAATTTCCAGGAAATGTTGTCTTCCCTATGATGCTGTATCACGTGGTAGAAAAACGTGACGTAATGTGACACATGACGTCATTGTTTCGAATTTCATGACGTCATACCATAATAATGGAAGGTAGAAGGACGATGAATCTTGTTTTGGTCATTATTTCGATTTTATTTCACCAGTCTCAGCAAAAGTCCATTGCAGGTAACAATACAAAGGGTTATAACGATCTGTATTTTCATATTTTTATTGCATTTTCAAGTTTCTTATTCCGAATGATTTTACCGAATCCGGAAAAAAATGGAGACATGAAAACGTTCCATTGTTTTATTTTTCTACTGTCAGTAAAGCAATCCAATGTAGCCGAAATTCTAATAAAAGTAATCACCGAAGATTAGAGCAAATGAGTTTGCTTTTAGTTTTGCTAATGCTCGCAGGTAGTATGTGATACTTTGTCCTCAAATGAACACTGCTTTGAATACCGCGGTGCAGTAAAAGACGTGGACTGTTGTAGAGCAGTTAATCCGAGTTTTCTCCGCAAATTCGCTCTTTGATATGTTGATGTCACTCTTTTAACATCAAATTCAAATAAATCGCATTTTCCCCCACGAACGCTTACCAAAATAGCAACAAAATGAATTGTTACGCAGGCCCATAGGAAACAATTTCATATTGTGTGTGTGCGCGGAGGAGGGTATAGTAGTAGCCACAGATTTGATGATATGTATTGGTTTGTGATGAAAAATTGAAAAATTCAAAAAGGTTTCGGTTACATTTTTGCAACTAGGTCAAGACTTAATCCAAGTCTTCTCTGATGAAAATTCGCTCTTTTATTCATTTGGGTTTCGCTATTTACTTTCATGATTTTAAATAGCGACGCCCAAATATCAAAGAGTGACTTCATCAGAGAAGACTTAGATTATTCAAGCCCCTGTATCTGAATTAGGTATTAGGGATAATTCGGGGGGGGGGGGGGGGGGGTCTTTAGCGGCGATATCGTAGCGGCTAGCCACTAATTTATGATGGGTATTGGTTTGTGGCTACGAGTCCTGCTCCACCCTCTTGCTTCTTTGGAGCAAGACAAACAAGTGCCTTAGTGGCAACCTATTTACTTCTATAAATATTTGAACATAAACATGCCTCATCAGAAGTGAATCCCATAAAAAAACTAATTAAAGCTGTGTCATAAACTCAGTGAAAAGGTAGGCCTACAGGCCACGGTGGACAATCACGTGATACAATATTTTCAGAAAATCTTCAATAATTTTGTTCTACTTGACCGATTTGAATTCGGTTTGAAGCAGAGAATGTGGACAGACGTCACGCATTAGATGGGCTTGGTTGATTTTTGAAAAATCAACTGATAAAAAAGTTATTGAAGATAAACCAAAATTTTGGTTTATCTTCAATTACTTTTTTATCAGTTTATTTTTCAAAAATCAAACACGCCCAGCTTATTCCTGGAATTTCCCTATCTTCTCTGCTCTAAACCGAATTCAAATTGGTCAAGTATTAAAAAAGATATTGAAGATTATCGGAAATTCTGAGTCACGTGATTATACACCGTGACAGGCTACAGTGCTGTCCGGTAAGTCTCCGCACTTATTATTATGCCTAAGAAACAAGATCGATACAGTATTTGCCATGGAATAAGGATCTGTTGAAATATGACAGTCTAGAAATTCTGCAAATTTCCACAAGACAACTGAAATAATTAAGATTGAAGTTATAGAGGAAAATAATTGACCCGGCAGAGTGACCTTAACTGAACAGAAAAGTGGAAAAGTTTATTGTCCAGTTCAGATGGGAATGGTCCGTCGTTGGTTTACGTAAAAGCGTGCACTATATCCGTTATACAACATTGTGCCGCCATGTGAAAATAAGATTTTATCTAATCTAGTCAAATAAAAATGTTAAGCTACCGTTGTCCATTTGGTTCGAAATTTTCACTAAAGCTAATCATTAAAATAGGCGTATTCTAAAAAAATGAAAATATATGAATACAGTTCACATCCTAGTCATACCGCACAGATTGCACAGTCTGACCAGGATCGGCATTTTTGCATATTCAATTCACCAATTACCATTTTAAGACGACGCGACAAATATATGCACGTGCAAATACTGTTAAGTCGTTGAATAACATGATTATTAGCTGCAAATAGCGAAGCATGCGAAGTGTTCGGCAAATCACGAGGGGTTCCGGCATACCTGTCATCCCTGGACGATAAGTCTGTTGACCTTTCCGCTTGGTCTGCTCTGCCGGGTCAAATCTCGCCATCTATACCTACCCTCGTGTTTTGAAGTTTATTTTTATGTCCAGTAAGTCTGCGCACACCATCGTGTGTAGTTTAATTACACAGTGACGTCATTCGGTGAAGTGATGACGTAGTAGGTCACTAAGTTTAGTCTTGTTTACTTTAGGTACACGTGGAATTTCTGTATTTCATCGTAAGGTTTGGGGTTTGGCTTTTTTTAGATTAGATTTATGCCTATTTATCTCAGATAAATTCGAGTTTATGTGCCATACTTTTACTACTTAGTTTTCACGCCTTTCCAGAACAGAAAAATGTGGAGGCCGCGGGTCAGATTAAAATATGTAATACATGTCACACGAAAATTGATTTGGAAATTGTAAACACTGGTGTCACTCGTTTGAATCAAGAATTTTGTAAAGAATAATCTTTAAAAAAATATTCACAATATTTGAAGTACGATCAAGGGCGGATCCAGGATTTTTTCCAGGGGGGTCCAAGCCCCAATATTTTTCCAGGGGGGGGGGGGGGGGGGGGGGGGGTGTCCAAGCCGAAATTATGGCTTAAAATGTAGTAAAAATGTAACGTTACACTTAATTTATATAGTCAAAATTCAATTTTCGGCCAATGCCAGGGGGGGGGGGGGTCCGGACCCCCCGACCCCCTCTAGATCCGCCCATGACGATCATATATCTATCTAGATTAAGTTTTGTTTTTGCGTTGATAATGAAGACGATAGCCGTTAAATTTCATAGACGGAATTGAATGGGTGCGCAGACTTAAAACCGGACTCGATTGTATCGCCAGCAATTGTTTACATTTTTTTCTTCCGACGGATTAATTATTCTTTAGTGTTACTGTGTAACATTACATATTTAACACATTTTAAGCCCCCCTCACCCCGGAAACAAATCATGGATCTGCCCTTGATGCTTAAATAATCAATAAAATAGACCTGCTCTCAAAAGACATCTTCACAAAAAGGAATGATGCTAGAACCAGAGGTAACTGTTCCAAACTATACAAAAATAGATCTAACACAGATCTTAGAAAACATTGCTTCAGCAATAGAATCATAAATGTATGGAACAGCCTCCCAACAAATGTTGTAGAAGCACCCAATATTAACACATTTAAGTCTAGACTTAATAAAGAGTGGGTTACTCCAAACAAATTTGACCCTTTTTGCTACAGATAAATACTAGGGTCACCATAGATAAACAAAATGTAAAAAGTATTCTCTTTTATCATGAATAGATATTTTAATCCATTATGTGTAATTAATGAATTTTTATGAGAATATATAGAAGTTGTAATTAGGATCTTTTTAAACAATTAAGTTAGGAAAAAGATAAGTGTATTTTTTTCTAAAATCAACAAAGAATTATACGTAATTCGAACTTGTGAAGTGTTAGAACACACACACTAAGTAGTGCGAGAGAACAAACATAACAAACACAAGGGATAATATCCCAACTAACAACAGAGGAAAACATCAAGAAAAGGGCCAAGAAGAAGCCAAGAGCTTATGTACATGACTGCATGGGAAATGTACATCAAGGCCTCTACAACTACATGAACATGAACTTAAACTTGCTTGCTTGAATCGCTCCATTGATACAAATTTATAGGAAGGAATTGTTATCGAAACCCAGATCAAGATTCAAATAGGTTTCGGTAAAGCCCCCCGTGCCCCCAGTTCCTACCGTCCTACGGGCCTGTTAGACAACTGAAGAAATGCTGGTTTTTTGGGGTTTTTTTTTTTTTCTTTTTCTTTTTTTTTTTTTTTTTTTTTTTTTAATAAACAACAACACCAGCGTCTACCATTACCACACAATGACTCTTTTTTCAACTCCCTACAAGATTATGGTGTTGGAAAACATTATGGAAAATGAAGAAAGCAATTTCTTCATTTCCCCTAATGTTTTCTACATAATAAGACCAAAAAATTTTAAGTTAATTCATTTGAAAGCGTCAGCTGCAACATATTTGAATTTGTCTAAAATTTTGTCGTTTGGTAATGGGTTACAATGTTGTTTTTTTTTTCAAAAGGCCTAGTTTTAAGGTCTTTAGTAGAAAATGCTTGTTTGGGAAATCAGTGAGACAAATTGAAAATAAGAAAGAGCTGATAAGTTATCAGTGATTTTTTACCTGCACACCCTAGGCCTACATGTTTTACTCAGTCGTAAGATTTTGGTCAAAATCTGCGATAATCGTACGAATTCGAAAATCGCAGATGTTTGATAAAACACCTACGATATCGTAAGACCGATCGCAGATAAATCTGCGATCAAAATCGAACGTACGATCGTTAGTAATACGGGCCCCTGGTCTCTGGGATGCAAAGATTATCAATTCTAGCGAGTCCCAGGCGGCCAGGATGCAACGATTTTTACAGATTTGCCATGAAAAGTGGTGTATTGGACTTATCAGCTAGTAGCATTGATCTGGTATCCATCGAGTCCCCAGGACCAATAAGCCGTTTTAAAAATTGTAAAAAAAAAGTAAATAAAAATATATAGATCTAGATCTATATATAAAAAAAATAAAGAATGTTCACTATGAGTTATGAAAACCAACATTTTTCCTTTTAATTGGGCAGCTCTTCGTTTAAACTGCAGTCATGAGGTTTTTGATGAAAAGCAACGATATCTAGATCTAATGAATGTCCACATGTCTATAGACCTTCTTAATTATTAAAATTATGTTTTCATTTCAGGCCGATATGATGCTAATTTGTATAAGGAGGGGGCGGGGCTCAAGCCTTATCCGGACCAGTGTCTGAATATTGTAGCATTAAATGCCCCTGGGGGCTTAATTAATTAGATTTTCCCTAAATTTTCAAAATTGACTTTGTACCCCTCTCCTTCCTACAGGGCTGTATTATTATTTACCTTAAAATAACCCTTTACCAGATAAACTCCTTGATCCCGGGGAGAGTAAGTTAGTATTTGAAAACAAAGTTCTTAGGCAAAGAGTGAAGGAAATCCTGATAATCAGTGCAATTTCTCCTTTTGCCAAGTCATAGTCTATGCTTTCTCTGCAATGACATTGATAAATATCATCTACATAGTTTATTATATCTAGATTTTAAGTTAGGATGACATTGATATTCATATTTGTCAAGCCCGCAGGAATAGAGGGGCGCTTAGCCTCCTCCAAAGTTTGCCACAAATGCCGCATTGTCCTTATTTTACACCGAAAATTTAGGGAAAATCCAATTCAGCCCCACCCACTCTCAATATTCAAACACAGGGGGTGCAGCCACCTAAATATGACATTTCTCCCTACGGGCCTATTTTTAACTGGATCACCTATGAAAATCTAAGACTTTCATGTAATTTATGACAGGGTTAAAATATCGTCTAAAATATCTAAAATATTGTCATTTGGTAAAGGGTTAAATGGTGGTATTTTCTATTTGTTCAGCACAATGCAGGAAGGAGTTCATGGGCCCAGCGAACGTGGCCAAGTCCGGTTTCTGCTGGAAGTTTCAGGCAGACAATTGGGACGAACCTAAGGCCGTGCATAGGTGTAGAATGATCGGCGGACACTTGGTTACCTTGGATACCAGCGCCAAGGCTAAACTCCTCGACAAGTTTATCAAGGGTAAGTCTGTAAGACAAGGGTTTGACCCTTTCTAAAACAGCAATCATATGGACCGTTCTAATTTGAAAGCTGCTGCAGACGATGTTAGCATGTTTTTCTTTTCCTTCGTTGGTGTCTAATCAAAATTGCTCGCGGAGTCTTTAAAGTCATGATTTGTTTGAGACAGGGCAGGATTTTCTAAAACCTCCAAATGAGTGTTTTTAGCTCACCTGAGCACGAAGTGCTCAAGGTGAGGTATTGTGATCGATCAATGTCCGGCGTCCGTCTGTCCGTCTGTCCGTCACGGCGTCAACAATTTCTTTAAACGACATCTCCTCCTAAACTACTGGGTCAAAATCAACCAAACTTGGCAGAAATGTTCCTTGGGTGGTCCCTTTTAAAAATTGCTAAAAGAATTGAAATCCATGAAAAACTCTGGTTGTCGTGGCATCGGAAAATGGGAAATTTCACAAAAGCTCAACAATTTATTTAAACGACATCTCCTCCTAAACTACTGGGTCAAAAGCAACCAAACTTGGCAGAAATGTTCCTTGGGTAGTCTTTTACAAAAATTGCTAAAAGAATTGAAATCCATGAAAAACTCTGGTTGTCGTGGCATCTGAAAATGGGAAATTTCACAAAAGCTCAAAAATTTCTTTAAACGACATCTCCTCCTAAACTACTGGGTCAAAATCAACCAAACTTGGCAGAAATGTTCCTTAGGTGGTCCTTTATAAAAATTGCTAAAAGAATTGAAATCCATGAAAAACTCTGGTTGCCGTGGCATCTGAAAATGGGAAATTTCACAAAAGCTCAAAAATTCCTTTAAACGACATCTCCTCCTAAACTACTGGGTCAAAATCAACCAAACTTGGCAGAAATGTTCCTTGGGTGGTCCCTTATCAAAATTGCTAAAAGAATTGAAATCCATGAAAAACTCTGGTTGTCGTGGCATCGGAAAATGGGAAATTTCACAAAAGCTCAAAAATTTCTTAAAACGACATCTCCTCCTGAACTTCTGGCTCAAAATCAACCAAACTTGGCAGAAATGTTCCTTGGGTGGTCCCTTATAAGAATTGCTAAAAGAATTGAAATCCATGAAAAACTCTGGTTGTCATGGCATCGGAAAATGGGAAATTTCACAAAAGTTCAACAATTTCTTTAAACGACATCTCCTCCTGAACTTCTGGGTCAAAATCAACCAAACTTGGCAGAAATGTTCCTTGGGTAGTCCCTTATCAAAATTGCTAAAAGAATTGAAATCCATGAAAAACTCTGGTTGCCGTGGCATCTGAAAATGGGAAATTTCACAAAAGCTCAAAAATTTCTTAAAACGACATCTCCTCCTAAACTACTGGGTCAAAATCAACCAAACTTTGCAGAAATGTTCCTTGGGTGGTCCTTTATAAAAATTGCTATAATAATTGAAATCCATGAAAAACTCTGGTTGCCGTGGCATCTGAAAATGGGAAATTTCACAAAAGCTCAACAATTTCTTTAAACGACATCTCCTCCTTAACTTCTTGGTCAAAATCAACCAAACTTGGCAGAAATGTTCCTTGGGTAGTCCCTTATCAAAATTGCTAAAAGAATTGAAATCCATGAAAAACTCTGGTTGCTGTGGCATCGGAAAATGGGGAATTTCACAAAAATTCAACTATTTCTTTAAACGACATCTCCTCCTTAACTTCTGGGTTAAAATCAACCAAACTTGGTAGAAATGTTCCTTTTGTGGTCCCTTATAAATATTGCTAAAAGAATTGAAATCCATGAAAAACTCTGGTTGCCGTGGCATCTGAAAATGGTAAATTTCACAAAAACTTAACAACTTCTTTAAACAACATCTCCTCCTTAACCTCTGGGTTAAAATCAACCAAACTTGGCAGAAATGTTCCTTGGGTAGTCCCTTATAAGAATTGCTAAAAGAATTTAAATCAATGAAAAATCTGTTTGCCGTGACATCGGAAAATGGAAAATTTCACAAAAACTTAACTTCTTAAAACGACATCTCCTCCTAAACTACTGGGTCAAAATCAACCAAACTTGACAGAAATGTTCTTTGGGTGGTCCCATATAAAAATTGCTTAAAGAATTGAAATCCATGAAAAACTCTGGTTGCCGTGGCATCGGAAAATGGGAAATTTCACAAAAGCTCAACAATTTCTTTAAACGACATCTCCTCCTGAACTTCTGGCCCAAAATCAACCAAACTTGGCAGAAATGTTCCTTGGGTGGTCCCTTATAAGAATTGCTAAAAGAATTGAAATCCATGAAAAACTCTGGTTGTCATGGCATCGGAAAATGGGAAATTTCACAAAAGCTCATCAATTTCTTTAAAACAACATCTCCTCCTGAACTTCTGGGTCAAAATCAACCAAACTTGGCAGAAATGTTCCTTGGGTAGTCCCTTATCAAAATTGCTAAAAGAATTGAAATCCATGAAAAACTCTGGTTGCCGTGGCATCTGAAAATGGGAAATTTCACAAAAGCTCAAAAATTTCTTAAAACGACATCTCCTCCTAAACTACTGGGTCAAAATCAACCAAACTTTGCAGAAATGTTCCTTGGGTGGTCCTTTATAAAAATTGCTATAATAATTGAAATCCATGAAAAACTCTGGTTGCCGTGGCATCTGAAAATGGGAAATTTCACAAAAGCTCAACAATTTCTTTAAACGACATCTCCTCCTTAACTTCTTGGTCAAAATCAACCAAACTTGGCAGAAATGTTCCTTGGGTAGTCCCTTATCAAAATTGCTAAAAGAATTGAAATCCATGAAAAACTCTGGTTGCTGTGGCATCGGAAAATGGGGAATTTCACAAAAATTCAACTATTTCTTTAAACGACATCTCCTCCTTAACTTCTGGGTTAAAATCAACCAAACTTGGTAGAAATGTTCCTTTTGTGGTCCCTTATAAATATTGCTAAAAGAATTGAAATCCATGAAAAACTCTGGTTGCCGTGGCATCTGAAAATGGTAAATTTCACAAAAACTTAACAACTTCTTTAAACAACATCTCCTCCTTAACCTCTGGGTTAAAATCAACCAAACTTGGCAGAAATGTTCCTTGGGTAGTCCCTTATAAGAATTGCTAAAAGAATTTAAATCAATGAAAAATCTGTTTGCCGTGACATCGGAAAATGGAAAATTTCACAAAAACTTAACTTCTTAAAACGACATCTCCTCCTAAACTACTGGGTCAAAATCAACCAAACTTGACAGAAATGTTCTTTGGGTGGTCCCATATAAAAATTGCTTAAAGAATTGAAATCCATGAAAAACTCTGGTTGCCGTGGCATCTGAAAATGGGAAATTTCACAAAAGCTCAACAATTTCTTTAAACGACATCTCCTCCTGAACTTCTGGCCCAAAATCAACCAAACTTGGCAGAAATGTTCCTTGGGTGGTCCCTTATAAGAATTGCTAAAAGAATTGAAATCCATGAAAAACTCTGGTTGTCATGGCATCGGAAAATGGGAAATTTCACAAAAGCTCATCAATTTCTTTAAAACAACATCTCCTCCTGAACTTCTGGGTCAAAATCAACCAAACTTGGCAGAAATGTTCCTTGGGTAGTCCCTTATTAAAATTGTTAAAAGAATTGAAATCCATGAAAAACTCTGGTTGCCGTGGCATCGGAAAATGGGGAATTTCACAAAAATTCAACTATTTCTTTAAACGACATCTCCTCCTTAACTTCTGGGTTAAAATCAACCAAACTTGGCAGAAATGTTCCTTGAGTAGTCCCTTATAAGAATTGCTAAAAGAATTGAAATCCATGAAAAACTCTGGTTGCCGTGGCATCTGAAAATGGGAAATTTCACAAAAGCTCAAAAATTCCTTTAAACGACATCTCCTCCTAAACTACTGGGTCAAAATCAACCAAACTTGGCAGAAATGTTCCTTGGGTGGTCCCTTATCAAAATTGCTAAAAGAATTGAAATCCATGAAAAACTCTGGTTGTCGTGGCATCGGAAAATGGGAAATTTCACAAAAGCTCAAAAATTTCTTTAAACGACATCTCCTCCTGAACTTCTGGCTCAAAATCAACCAAACTTGGCAGAAATGTTCCTTGGGTGGTCCCTTATAAGAATTGCTAAAAGAATTGAAATCCATGAAAAACTCTGGTTGTCGTGGCATCTGAAAATGGGAAATTTCACAAAAGCTCAAAAATTTCTTTAAACGACATCTCCTCCTAAACTACTGGGTCAAAATCAACCAAACTTGGCAGAAATGTTCCTTAGGTGGTCCTTTATAAAAATTGCTAAAAGAATTGAAATCCATGAAAAACTCTGGTTGCCGTGGCATCTGAAAATGGGAAATTTCACAAAAGCTCAAAAATTCCTTTAAACGACATCTCCTCCTAAACTACTGGGTCAAAATCAACCAAACTTGGCAGAAATGTTCCTTGGGTGGTCCCTTATCAAAATTGCTAAAAGAATTGAAATCCATGAAAAACTCTGGTTGTCGTGGCATCGGA
Organism: Fragum sueziense; assembly: GCA_963680895.1. Taxonomy (NCBI): domain Eukaryota; kingdom Metazoa; phylum Mollusca; class Bivalvia; order Cardiida; family Cardiidae; genus Fragum; species Fragum sueziense. The sequence goes on along the minus strand of OY804598.1, from coordinate 32,634,841 downwards.
AAATGGGAAATTTCACAAAAGCTCAAAAATTTCTTTAAACGACATCTCCTCCTGAACTTCTGGCTCAAAATCAACCAAACTTGGCAGAAATGTTCCTTGGGTGGTCCCTTATAAGAATTGCTAAAAGAATTGAAATCCATGAAAAACTCTGGTTGTCATGGCATCGGAAAATGGGAAATTTCACAAAAGTTCAACAATTTCTTTAAACGACATCTCCTCCTGAACTTCTGGGTCAAAATCAACCAAACTTGGCAGAAATGTTCCTTGGGTAGTCCCTTATCAAAATTGCTAAAAGAATTGAAATCCATGAAAAACTCTGGTTGCCGTGGCATCTGAAAATGGGAAATTTCACAAAAGCTCAAAAATTTCTTAAAACGACATCTCCTCCTAAACTACTGGGTCAAAATCAACCAAACTTTGCAGAAATGTTCCTTGGGTGGTCCTTTATAAAAATTGCTATAATAATTGAAATCCATGAAAAACTCTGGTTGCCGTGGCATCTGAAAATGGGAAATTTCACAAAAGCTCAACAATTTCTTTAAACGACATCTCCTCCTTAACTTCTTGGTCAAAATCAACCAAACTTGGCAGAAATGTTCCTTGGGTAGTCCCTTATCAAAATTGCTAAAAGAATTGAAATCCATGAAAAACTCTGGTTGCTGTGGCATCGGAAAATGGGGAATTTCACAAAAATTCAACTATTTCTTTAAACGACATCTCCTCCTTAACTTCTGGGTTAAAATCAACCAAACTTGGTAGAAATGTTCCTTTTGTGGTCCCTTATAAATATTGCTAAAAGAATTGAAATCCATGAAAAACTCTGGTTGCCGTGGCATCTGAAAATGGTAAATTTCACAAAAACTTAACAACTTCTTTAAACAACATCTCCTCCTTAACCTCTGGGTTAAAATCAACCAAACTTGGCAGAAATGTTCCTTGGGTAGTCCCTTATAAGAATTGCTAAAAGAATTTAAATCAATGAAAAATCTGTTTGCCGTGACATCGGAAAATGGAAAATTTCACAAAAACTTAACTTCTTAAAACGACATCTCCTCCTAAACTACTGGGTCAAAATCAACCAAACTTGACAGAAATGTTCTTTGGGTGGTCCCATATAAAAATTGCTTAAAGAATTGAAATCCATGAAAAACTCTGGTTGCCGTGGCATCGGAAAATGGGAAATTTCACAAAAGCTCAACAATTTCTTTAAACGACATCTCCTCCTGAACTTCTGGCCCAAAATCAACCAAACTTGGCAGAAATGTTCCTTGGGTGGTCCCTTATAAGAATTGCTAAAAGAATTGAAATCCATGAAAAACTCTGGTTGTCATGGCATCGGAAAATGGGAAATTTCACAAAAGCTCATCAATTTCTTTAAAACAACATCTCCTCCTGAACTTCTGGGTCAAAATCAACCAAACTTGGCAGAAATGTTCCTTGGGTAGTCCCTTATCAAAATTGCTAAAAGAATTGAAATCCATGAAAAACTCTGGTTGCCGTGGCATCTGAAAATGGGAAATTTCACAAAAGCTCAAAAATTTCTTTAAACGACATCTCCTCCTAAACTACTGGGTCAAAATCAACCAAACTTTGCAGAAATGTTCCTTGGGTGGTCCTTTATAAAAATTGCTATAATAATTGAAATCCATGAAAAACTCTGGTTGCCGTGGCATCTGAAAATGGGAAATTTCACAAAAGCTCAACAATTTCTTTAAACGACATCTCCTCCTTAACTTCTTGGTCAAAATCAACCAAACTTGGCAGAAATGTTCCTTGGGTAGTCCCTTATCAAAATTGCTAAAAGAATTGAAATCCATGAAAAACTCTGGTTGCTGTGGCATCGGAAAATGGGGAATTTCACAAAAATTCAACTATTTCTTTAAACGACATCTCCTCCTTAACTTCTGGGTTAAAATCAACCAAACTTGGTAGAAATGTTCCTTTTGTGGTCCCTTATAAATATTGCTAAAAGAATTGAAATCCATGAAAAACTCTGGTTGCCGTGGCATCTGAAAATGGTAAATTTCACAAAAACTTAACAACTTCTTTAAACAACATCTCCTCCTTAACCTCTGGGTTAAAATCAACCAAACTTGGCAGAAATGTTCCTTGGGTAGTCCCTTATAAGAATTGCTAAAAGAATTTAAATCAATGAAAAATCTGTTTGCCGTGACATCGGAAAATGGAAAATTTCACAAAAACTTAACTTCTTAAAACGACATCTCCTCCTAAACTACTGGGTCAAAATCAACCAAACTTGACAGAAATGTTCTTTGGGTGGTCCCATATAAAAATTGCTTAAAGAATTGAAATCCATGAAAAACTCTGGTTGCCGTGGCATCTGAAAATGGGAAATTTCACAAAAGCTCAACAATTTCTTTAAACGACATCTCCTCCTGAACTTCTGGCCCAAAATCAACCAAACTTGGCAGAAATGTTCCTTGGGTGGTCCCTTATAAGAATTGCTAAAAGAATTGAAATCCATGAAAAACTCTGGTTGTCATGGCATCGGAAAATGGGAAATTTCACAAAAGCTCATCAATTTCTTTAAAACAACATCTCCTCCTGAACTTCTGGGTCAAAATCAACCAAACTTGGCAGAAATGTTCCTTGGGTAGTCCCTTATTAAAATTGTTAAAAGAATTGAAATCCATGAAAAACTCTGGTTGCCGTGGCATCGGAAAATGGGGAATTTCACAAAAATTCAACTATTTCTTTAAACGACATCTCCTCCTTAACTTCTGGGTTAAAATCAACCAAACTTGGCAGAAATGTTCCTTGGTTGGTCCCTTATAAATATTGCTAAAATAATTGAAATCCATGAAAAACTGGTTGCCGTGGCATCGGAAAATGGTAAATTTCACAAAAACTTAACTTCTTTAAACAACATCTCCTCCTTAACCTCTGGCTTAAAATCAGCCAAACTTGGCAGAAATGTTCCTTGAGTAGTCCCTTATAAGAATTGCTAAAAGAATTGAAATCCATGAAAAACTCTGGTTGCCGTGGCATCGGAAAATGGAAAATTTCACAAAAACTTAACAACTTCTTTAAACGACATCTCCTCCTTAACTTCTGGGTTAAAATCAACCAAATTTGGCAGAAATGTTCCTTGGGTGGTCCCTTATGAAAATTGCTAAAGGAATTGAAATCCATGAAAAACTCTGGTTGCTGTGGCATCAGAAAATGGGAAATGTCATAAAACTCATCAATTTTTGTAAACGACATCACCTAAACTACATGGCCAAATTCTTCTGTGGGACCACAATGCATAACATATGCAAAGTTACATGTATTTGGCATTATAAAAACATTACTCAGGTGAGCGATTTAGGGCCCTCAGGGTCCTCTTGTTTTAATCCCGAATTGAATCTTGTACCCCCAGTTTTTTTTCAAGAATCCTTCGTTGTCTTTACCAGAGGGGGTACAATCATGTTGTAAAAGTAATCTGAAAGTTACAGAAAAAAGTATCTAGAGAACTGAAGACCTATAGATCAATAAAAAAAAAAAAAAAAAAAAAAAAAAAAAACAGTTACTTATATAAACAACAGATCTATTAATCTATACAAACTTCATAAATATATATGAGCGGGTAAATGGAAAAATGTCTTCTTGCTACAGACCATGAAGAGGCTAATGGAGAACAACACCTGATCTGGAAGCATATCGATATGTAGGGATCAAAAGCATTTTTTCAGATGATGGCTCCAATGTTATAGACTATTTAGAATTAGTTTAAGATAGATCTATAATTTTATTTTGAAATTGATGTCGATTGTGACCGGCCAGGGCTTTTGACAACTTGTAAAACGTTATTATATAAATTTCAATTTTCAGACTCTGTTGAACTGACGAAAAATGGATATTTGGGTAACTGGCTGGCCAATTTTTACAAGAAGCATCATACTACCACTCCCTGGATCCATCTGTCAAGCGTTCATTCAACCAAAACAAAAACCACATGGACCGGAACCGGAAGAGAGGTGGGATGGGGTGCGTACACCGACCGGAAGCACAACATGCACAAGCCAGGAACCACACGCTGTACCGGGCTTCATCCAGCCGTCAACCGCTGGATCTTTATGATGAACTGTAAATACAGGTTCCCGTCGGTGTGTGAGCAAAATACTGGAGCTGCAGGTATAGTAATTCTAGTCAAGAATTAATTGTAACCATGCACCTCCCTCTCCACCAAAAATGTTTTGGGGGAATATTATTGAATAACAATCATTCATAATCATTGATATTCACCTTAACCCTTTCCCAAACGACAAAATTTTAGGGTGATCCACTCCAAAAACCTGCCACAAATGACAAATTGGAAGTTATTAAAGATAAAATTTGTGTAAAATATGGGATAGAAAATATTGAGACAAAAGAAGAAACTGCTGGTTATCAGCAGTTTCTTCTTTTCTTTCAATGTTTTCCCAAACCTTTTCTATTATGGACGTCAAAACCAGGTCTTGTTTGGGAAACGATTAATTGTAACCATGTACCTCCCTCTCCACCAGAAATGTTTTGGGGGGGAATATTATTGAATAACAATCATTCATAATCATTGATATTCACCTTAAATATATTCTTTATTCCGTCTGAATCCAACATGCAATTTGATACAAGAACGCATTGGGAAAAAAATCTCAAAAGAGACCAATGTACAATAAATTACACTTTTTTGGCCACGGGACGTGTCCTTGAATGACCCAAATGGGTATTCTTGGATCCATTTTTTTTGTAGGCTAACTGTTCGCACTTAATGATTAAAAATGATAATCTGGACAAAAGATGATAAGAAATTGCAGTGATAATTACGTAATTTAGTGAGTATTCCTCCGTGGGATCTACAGCATCTCTTCTTTATGAGTTGATACATAATATGTATTTAAGATCTTTTTACAAGCAAAGCCTGTTCCTTTAAAGGTGGAATAACACTTAAAATCATGCAAATTTTCCGAGAACTTCGTACAAAATAAATATGTATTATTAAAATATGACCTTTAGATTGCATCTATGCCAAATCTCAGCTTTCTATCTTGTGTATTGGCTATGATGTCGACGAATTTAAAACCCCATATGTTCCATTATTGTAAATATTATCCCCGGGACAATAAATCATGTGGTTTTAAATCCGTCGATATCCAAGCCAATACATAAGGTAGAAAGCTAAGATTTGGCATATATGCAATTTAAAGGCCATATTTTAATAATATATATTTATTTTTTTGTACGAAGTTCTCGGAAAATTTGCAAGATGTTAAGTGTTATTCCACCTTTAATATACTCATTGCGATTGTGACGCCATCATGACATGTTCGTATTTTCAAGATAGTTATCATGTAAAATGGTTTAGACTTTACTTTGTGACTTTAGCACCATAATAGGAAAACATGGTCAGCTGCTCTAATTTTTGGCTTTGAATTATATCGTCGATGTTAATGCAAAATCTCGTTACTCCAGCTTGATCAAAGCTGGAGTTACGAGGTTTTGCATTAACACCGACGATATGTAACCATGTTAAACTTTATCATCTCAAACCACAGTTCCAGCAAACAGAATTCCGGGTCCCAAAGCTCGACCACATAGATTGACCAAGCCGCCAACAACAACGACAACAACAACAACCCCAGCTCCTACAACAACAACAACAACTACAACAGTGGCGCCAGCAACAGAGGAGGAATATGAATATTATGATGACGAATATGACCCGGATTATGAATGTAAGTTAGCCATTTACCAGACGGCAAAATTTTGGACTTGTCCATATTTAAAGATACATTTGCAATCGACAATTTTAAGTGAATGAAATTTTATGTTTTTGATCTTTTTTTTTTATAGAAAACATTGTGAAAAATGAAGAAATTGCTTGTCACAAGCAATTTCTTCATTTTCCAATTTGTTTTCCAAAACTTTTATTTTAAGGGCGTCAAAAAGTACCAATGAGTGGTATTCGGTGAAGTTTTATAATAATGTCATGCTTAGTTAAAAGGAATGTTTTGCATTGAGTTAAACAAAATAATTTCATAGTTATGTGGTATCACAATTTCCGAAAATGTATCAACTGAGTGAATTGTAGGATGATTTACATTTGACTGAAATTTGACCTTTTACTGGTGTTTGCTTTATGTTTTAATGTGACAGAGAGTGAAAAGTAAATGTTGCAGACTCATTGACTCATGTTTGTTTGTTTCTTGCATTTTGTACACGACCAGTAATTCGATATTAATTCTAGACCCTACTGATCTGACATCCGGCAAATCAAATCACCGGACAAATGGTAGAGACAGAAAAAATGTAAATAAATTGTCACAAATTTGCAACTTTTACTTTTCATCCCTGTTGTTTACATGTAAAGTAAACGAGTCACTATTAATGCTCAAATGTCAGTCAACTGTACATCATATTTCACATAATCATTTAAAACCATTTTGCTTCAAAAAGTATATAGTGTTTTCTTGTAAACAAGTACAAACTTTCTTTTTCGTGTTAGTATAGATTGGTTTAATTAAAACGGACCAGCACTGATATCAACCGTCGTATTATTCTACAAAAGTTGACCTGTCTGTCTTAAGTTTCGGTCACATGAACATTTTTGTGTCCACATAACGGTCGAAACATACCCAAAAATGGTCAGTCGTAAAGTATATTTTTGGACTTCCCATTGATCAATCAATCAAATAAATGAATCAAATAAATGAATCAAAGTCAACCAATCAATGAAATCAAAGAAATCAATCTAAGACTATTAATAAAAGACAATCAATCAAAGACAATCAATCAAACAATTATTCAATCTATCAAAGTCAATCTATCAAAGTCAATCAATCAAAGTCAATCAATCAAAGTCAACCAACCAACCAATTAATCAATCAATCGTTTGTTTGTTTCAGATTACGAGGACGAGTATTATGATGAATATGAAGACTAAATCCAGAAAGTGTATCCAGCATGCCCTTTGTTATGACTTGTTATTGTTGTTGTTATAAATACTGCGTGAAAATGAGATTAACATACATTAATTATAATAGATTCGCTATTAAACGAGAATAATTTCAGTTGTTTTGATAAAGCAGTTCAACTGAAATTATTCTCGTTTAATAGTGAATCGATTATAATTATTTTTGTTTTTACAACAGAGCAAATAAATTGTTATGTTTGAAATATAATATGTTTTTTTTTTCTTCCTTTTTATCTTGATCTTTTTGAGTGTTAGTATAATTTTAACCCTTTCCGAAATGACGGAATTCTAGACTGGTCGTAATTGAAATCTGAATTGGACGACACATTAGATGTTGATAAAGATTAGACTTGTCAACAATAAAGCAGAAACAATATTGAGACAAATGGAGAAGAATGATGGTTATCAGAATTTTCTTCTTTCGTCTCAATATTTTCTCAAGCCATGCCTTTCACAACCCAAAAGCAGTAAATATGTTAAAATAAGAAAGGTTAAGGTATATGGCCCATCATTAGCCCAAAAGAGCCAGAGCCGAAATTTGAAAAGTGTCAATAATTCTTTAAAAATTGTTGTAGATACAAACATAAGCATTTTGAAAGGTTTAGAATTTTGAATTAATGCAAACTTCGGGAAATATTTGACAAAAATGTTCAAAATTACATCCCTTGCATATGAATATAGAGTAAAATAATATTTGTAGAGTATTTTCTTCTTGAAGCATATTCCTGAAATCCAGTACGATGAATCAACTTATGTGAAGTGTATGTACAAGTGTGTGTAATTTGATGCATTTCGTATGGCTACAAAGTGGTGTTTTTAATGATGGGTCATATACCTTAAAACAGACCTTTTTACAACTGACAAAATAGAATTCATTGGGGGAAGAGTAGAAATCGACATTTTGTTCTTTTCTATCGTATAAATGGCAATGAATTTTGTGCTAAAAATAGACTGAGTTTAGTGTTATATTTTGATAAGCCGCCGGTGTCTTTATAAAATCTCGTAACTATGACTTAAATCAAGCCGTAGTTACGAAATTTTTAACAACACCCACTAAATACAATTATTTGTCCGAAATAATGTCACGGTTAACTGGAAAAAATCCTTCCCTATTCTAACCTTACTACATGTTACATGTATCTACATGAGTGAAAGGTCAGGCATTATTTGGAAAGTACTGAGGTCGAAAGTTTGAGCCGTACCGAGGTCGAAAGTTTGAGCCGAGCTCGTTCCAGTCACTAAAGGAGTTTCCATTGTACTTTAACCCTTTTCCGAATGGCAAATATTTGCACTATTCCATTTTGAAAGTTGTTGCAAACAACGAAATGGATGTTGATAAACAGAGGATTTTGTATAACATAGCATAGAAAATAATGAGACATGAGGAGAAAATGATGGTTAATGCTGGAAAATGTCCGTTTAATCCTTTCCCAAACGGCATAATTTTTGGGTGATCCACCTCAAGAACTGCCACAAATGACAACGTGGAAGTAATTGAAGATAGAATTTGTGTAAAATGTGGCATAAAAATAGATCTATTGAGACAAAAGAAGAAACTGCTGGTTATCAGCAGTTTCTTCTTTTGTTTCAATGTTTTCCAAAGTCTTTTCTATCAGGGACGTGAAAACCAGGTATTATTTGGGAAATGGTTAAAGACCTACCCTCGAGGGACAAGAAGAAAATGACGATGACCAGATAGTCACATGCAACAGATGAGACTTAGCATAGTCCGGTCACGCTATAAAGGCACGTGCTTACAAAAACCTATGTAAACACCACAATATCAAACTCCCAAGCTATGGTAATTTTTCATGCGATGGTTCGAATCTTGCAGGTGTCTCACACCTGCTAGATTTGAGCCAGCGCTTATAAATTGTATTAAAAAACAACAACAACAACAAAAAAACCCCACTTTCCCCTTCTTTACATATAGATAATCTAGATTTTGTAAACATGTGCCATAATATAATCGTGACCAGGCAATAGAACTTCTAACGTGTTCATGAAGGACAACTCTTCAATAACCATCTTTATGAAATAGCTTGTCCGAGTTATCTCTCTTAGACCACATTTATTCGTCAATATTGTACCGTCCCTACGAAGTATTCGAATTATAATATCGGTTTTTTGGGAAGCAAATTTTGCAAAATTTGCTTTTCTTTGCAGCCGTGCTTCTCTGCACTTTACCATTCTCTGCATACCACACAACACCTCCCGGTCCTCCTCACCATAAATAGTTCTATCAAAAGCAAAAATCAGAGACAAGAACAGCCTTTCGAATATTCAATATTGAAGTCGATAGTTATACATAAAATATTCAAATGTGTGACCGATGATGAAACCTCCAATTAAAGATGTGTTAAAAGAGATGAAACGATCACGTAGTAATTTGCTTTTATTACGGTTCAATAGCCAGTCCAATATCTTTCGTTGAAAATGGGTCAGTCAAGTTTACTGAACTATGAAATATGCGACCCAATTCAAGCGCTAAAAATAGGAACTAGGACACGTCTATTTTTAGAAACTCTCTATGCCCAATTTCTTACACGTTTTAACTTACGAAACTAAACAATGATATTCGATAAGCCATGCATTTAATCGCGTTCACAATAATTGATTGATCAACTTAGTGGGTATTTTAAGTTAAATGACATAGACATCTTGTTTAATAGGCCTAGCTAGTATTCGCGTGTAGGCCTTTTAAAACGAAAGTAGAAATCTGGGAAACCAGAAAATGTGCTGATATGCTCAAAATGCATAGAAATCAAAGTCTAGCAACCCTTTCACCATTCTGATTTAAAAACGGTATTAACTTTTTAATCTATAGATCTAGATGAATAGGCATACATAGAATCAAATCAAATTTGCATTGTTGGCTTGTTAACCATTTCCCAAATAGCAACATTTCAGAGTGGTCAAAATTGGAAAAAAAAGCCGTAGCAGACGACAAAATTAGCATGCGCGGATCCAGGGGGGGGGGGGGGTCAGGGGGTCATGACCCCCATGGAATTTGGCGAAGAAAGGGAGTTATCAAAAAGATTACTCACGGTGGGGATTGTGCATGATGGGATGGATAACGAATACGGACAAAATAATCTCGATTCTGGTAAGATATTTTGCAATAACTTCCTTATGTGTGCGACAATTTTTAAAAGTATTGTTGCATGTACCCCGTCTTACCGAGCTCTTTCATCGGTTGTATGACGACTCGTGATATTGTCCCAACCGACCAGAAAGCGAAATGGTAACGACTACGGCCAAATTAACCACGCTTCAGGTAAGAATTTGTGCAATAACTTTCTTATTTCTGCGTCAATTTTCATGCGGTTTGTTGCATGTACTCCGTCTTACTGAGCCTTTTTCTAAGATGTATTAGTTATCTGGAAACTCCTTGTACTTTTCGCAAAAACCGATCCAAACCGACTAGAAAACGGCCTGGATTTTTTGTCGTTTTTTCTGGTCGGTTGGGATCAATTTTTGGACAAAGTACAATGATTCTACTATCAAGTCATATATCTGAGGAAAGAGCTCAGTAATGCGGGGTACATGCAACAAACCGCTTGAAAATTGACGCAGAAATAAGAAAATTATTGCCCAATTTCTTACCTGAAGCGAGACAAATGTGTCCGTATTCGTTATCCATCCCATCATGCACAATCCCCACCGTGTTACTGGTTATGTCTCAAATTAGCTGTGGCATTCGTTGTTATATTTAGTCCTTCATGGTATGACATGTATCTGCATGCACACATTCAGAGGGGATCCTGACCCCCCCCCCCCCCCCCCCCCCCCTGGGAAAAATACCTGGATCCGCGCTTGATTGGTATATACTTAGATAAAACTAGAACTATTCGTACATAATACCAAAGACAATATTGAAGTTAAAGTAGAAAGTTCTGATTATCAGCAGTTTCTTCTTTCATCTCAATATTCCCCCAAGCATTTTCTTTACGGGCTGTCAAAACCCGGTCTTATTTGGGAAAGGGATAAAGCAGTGGCTGAACACATGTTTTATCAAGTAAGACATGTACACTGAACAGATGTTCTAAACCGCCACTTTTCTGAACAGATTTTTGGGTATAAATGAAAAACGAAAAGCTATTTTGAAACAATATTTTGCTCACTAGATTTTGTGATCACTAGCTATCGATTTAACGCAATAAAGTCAAAATCTAAACAATAGCTTTTTGTGTGAAGAGGCTTTTATATAAAAAGGTTTTCGCACGTGGCGCACGGTGTGATGATTTTAATTGCACAACATCTACTAAAGCATTAGTTTATATCGATCCGACATGTTGATTTTGCAAAGAAAAAGCAACTCAATGGACCGGATGCCCTTCAGTGATATGGGTCGGACTGTGAGGCTTATCGAAAGCGACGTCAATATGAATAAGGCATGTACCCTTTTCAGTGATGTGTGCATGTTTCAAAAGGTTGCTCATGATACTGCCAAATGCAATAACTGTTTTCCGATTGCATTCTGTTTTGCGAATCTTATGGACATCAAACCGTGTGAAAATGCACCACAGAGCATGGCCCTCGGAGTCCACCATACAAAACATTATCAGTTCACTTGTACATTTTCTGACAGATGACATGTCTCTTGCACGAATTTAGCATGTCAGTAATGGATGTTTGACGCATGTTAGCTAAAAGAGAGGATTTAAAGTTTTGTTTACAAACTGCATTTTGGTGTTCTTTTAGCACGTATTATATTCCGTGGAACACCATAAAGCATTCAAAAGTGATGATATGCCGACATTGTTGTTAAATGCAGCTGTTGTTTTCCTGTTGCTTCTTTCTAACGAGTTATAAGACCCCAAAAACCATGTCAAAGCGCACCAAAGATTATGACCCGTACAGTCTACTATACAAATTATAATCATTCCACATGTACCTTTTTATTGTCAAAAGACATAACTAATGAATCAGTTATGCATATCGTTAGTAGGTCCTTGATGCCTGTATGCTTCTCGGGTGGATACAAAGTTATGTTTATAAACTGGATTTTTGTTCTTCTTATTGCCCGTATTGCATTCCGTAGAACACCATAAAATCATTCAAAAGTAAAGACTGACCGACATTTTTGGTAACATTCAACAAATATCACTCAGATTTGATGCGCAGATCAATTCAAATCGGAGAAATGCTCCATTGTAATTTCAAGACGTTACAATAAGTTTTGGCACAATTACTAGGCAATCGGAAGTGTGGCAAACACACCCAGGCTACTGAGACGTCTGGAATGACACCTGAGTACCTCCCAGGTGGCTACAACTCAATGAGGGTTCGTTGTCAACCAGAGTTATTGACGCAGAGGGATGTCACATCCCGTACTTACAGTTTACCTTCCTGATGTGAAAATGTAGACATGACAGTGACCCTTTTCAATTTGCGATTTAGTCATGTTATTTTCTAAGGGCATTGAAGAAATTTTGGCATCTTCTGTGAAAATGGTTATTTTTCTTATTTGAAAATTTCATGCCCCTGTCTAAAATATTAATGGAATTATATAAAGTTACATGCCATGGCGGTTTAGAAGATCTGTTCAGTGTAGTTTTAAGAGATCAAATGCATTCTAATTAGGGTATAGACTCATTTCATTTATGTTTTAGTCCGTACCCACAGAACACTTCCGGTAATTCGAGTCTTCTCTGATGAGAATTCGCTCGATGATAATTGGATGTCGCTATTTACAACGGAACGCTGTCCCATTCAAACACAAAAGAAAATTCCGACACAGCGACATAACTTGTGTCGGAATTTTTGTTTGTTTTTTGAATGGGACAGCGTTCTGATGTAAATAGCGACATCCAAATATCAAAGATCAGAGAAGACTCGAATTAACTACCGGAGGCAAACAATGGGTTTATGGGAAATTAACATTGTGTACATGTGATTTGTTACGAAAAATAGTAACGAATCGACATTATCAAAACGAGGCTCCCAAAAAATGCGGAGAAATCAATGACGACGCACGTGCATTCAATATATACAGCGATTAAGCGCACGTGCATTCAATATACGTGATAAAGGATCAAAAACTATGAAATTGATTGAATTCGTTAATAGCCGATAAGATGGTTATTTTATTGGATTTACAGTCAACCGTTCCCGGTTTAAAAATTTCGCCTTTTGCCTCTAAGGATGACTTCCGGAGGCTGTTGTGTGTTGGGGGTCTTAGAGGAAACTAATGCCCACTGTACCGAATGTTGCAAAAGTTCACGTCATACATAAAATAGATTAATGAACCGTGACCGCCCTATTATACAAGAAAACCTACTCCAGAACATGACATTGAGTCTTGGAGATAATATAGAGTGCTAGAATGTCTTATAGTCGTTTTCGAAAGGGAGAATTCGCCCCCCCCCCGGATTAGGGGCTCTGCTCTCCCAGTCCCTGTTTTGAGAGGACCCAAGACCACCTGCCTTCCAATTTCTCATGCTTTCTACATCATTTTCTTATAGCATTTTTTTTTGAAAATTATGGCCCGAAATGAATTAAAACAGCACTATGTTTCCTGCAATTGGATTTTCCATAGAAACTTTATAGAACCTGCCATAGTATACTGAACAAAAGTGAAAACTTTACACCTACATTGCTTGTCATATTTCTTCTAAATTCAACAAGTAAAGAAATCAAATGAATGTGCCTAGCATTCTTCATTGACTTGGTTGTGCCGAACACGAAACGTTTGTTGTTCTTAATTATGGGGATGAAAAACGGACCCTTTAAGTGTGACAGGGGTCCGTTTTTCAGGTGTGCAATTTGTGAATATCAAACATTTTAATTCCCTATTTGTTTGTGTAAAAGGTGGGGGGGGGGGGGGTAAGTCACAAAATTGACAGATTAGACCTTTATTTTAGAGCTTGCTACAAGTGATAAGAGAGATTTCTTTTGTTGCTGATATTGAACAGACATTATCCTTTCATAATGGATTTTGTTATTTTCTAAAGAATCAAATTCGACTAATTACTTTTATACAACTCCGTGTAATTCATATTGCTAACAACTAGAAAGGCCTTTAGACATTATCAACAAATTTGCTTCCCAGCAGTACTTTCAGTACTTTGATTTGTCAATGTCAACTATGTTTAAGCCTTTTTCTGCTTCACAACGGTGATCATTCGCCAAAATTACAATTCTGGGAATCACACAAACTAGTACAGACTCGACGCATTCTCACATGCTCGTGTCGTCAAGTTTTTGAAATGACACAATGTCTATGTAATAGGGAACGATTTTATCCAGTTAACGGTGACGTTATTTCGGACAAACATTAAATTTCGTGGGTGTTGTTATAAAATCTGGTAACTACGGCTTAATTCAAGCCGTACTTACGAGATTTTGTAACAACACCGACGGTTTATCAGTACTCAACAGTAACCAAGTCCATTTTTAGCACAAAATTCATCGCTATTCGAAACGGTGACCGGGACCTGAATCTTGTATTACCATTTCCCGAACGAAAATAATTTAGGAAATTTCAACTTGAAAGCTGCTCTAGAGGACAAAATAAGTTTTGATAAAGATTTGTGTTTTGAACAAGATAGCATGGAAAATGTTAGGACAATTTTAAAAGAGAAAATGCTGGTCCTCAATGACAATATGATCTCTATATGAAGGTGGTTCAATGAATTCTAAGCAAAGTTAGCAATTTTCTCAGATTAACACAATTTTTGTTTTTGGATATCACGTCAAGAAATGCGCTTTCATTCAACAGCGTAAGCCCTAATACGTTAGGCCTTATGTCTCTTTTTTATGGAATCGGTCTGATGACTGGCGTCATTACGTCGTTTATTATTCGCCCTATTTTCAAGGATTGTTGTGGAAAGGTCCTCGTATTTCCGAAAATATCAGGCCGATTTTAACTGCAAAACCATCATTTTCTTTCCGAATGAATATCCTATCAACTTATTATAATAAATATTATTGCATAAAATGTGTGTTTTCAGTCCTTTATTAGCATTGAACAACGGGAAGAAATCGGTCCGGTATCGCGAAAACCGGTCTATATTCAGTGCGATATCGGACCTTTCAAAATAAACAATTGTCTCTTTTCCCGCAAAATTCTCAACGTCTTACGTTAAATAAGCGACTTCGCCGTTTGGCACCAACTTATGACGTCACTTCGTTTTACCGACGTCACGCTTAACAAAAAATTCTCGGAAGATTTATCAGAACAAAACAACAATGGCGGACATTTTCTTATCTCACCTCGGTTCATTTTTCGCACATATCAAGGGGTTTGGGGGGCTAAGTAATCATTGGAATTTTATGCTTTTTGTGCAATAATAGCGTCGATTCACGTATTTTTCGGTCGTTAACATTCGCAGAGGCCCGCAAAATACGAAAACAACCCTCGTGCTTCGCACTCGGGTGTTAACGTATTTCTTCGGCCTCTGCGAATGTTAACGACCTCAAACACGTGAATTAACCCTATATTACAATCCATCTCAAGGGCGGACCCAGGCTTTTTTCCAGGGGGAGGGGGAGGAGGGTCCAAGCCCAAATGATGGCTTTAAGTGTGATGAAAATAGTTGCTTTTTAACGAAAACCTCGTACCTGCAGCTTGCTGTAAGCTGCAGTCACGAGGTTTTCGTTGAAAAGCAGCGATATGTAACATTATGCTAAAGTTATATGGTCAAAATTTAATTTTTAGGCCAATGCCGGGGGGAGGGGGTCCGGACCCCCTGACCCCACCCCCCTAGATCCGCCCTTGCATCTTTAACTGCGAAACACGTCATGCATCTGCCGGTGTAACGTAGTAAAGTGACCCCCATAGAATACTGACCCCCCCCCCCGGTCACTTTACTATATAGAATACTGACCCCTTTCTATAAAATACTGACCCCCCATGTAAAATAACGACCCCCCTGATTTTATCTATAAAATACTGACCCCCACCTAGTTTATTGCTAATTTAACATAGCCTACACTACATGTATACATATCATTTCAAATCACATCCGTGTTTATTATGCTCATTGAAAAAAGCTTCGGGGAGCATTTATTCGGCATGTTATCCTTCCGTTCGTTCGTCCGTCCGTCAGTCCGTCCGTCCGTCTGTCTGTCCGTCCTTTTATATACAGTCGGATGTCAGCAACCTCTAGGCCAAATTCAATGAAACTTCACATGTGTAATCCCTGCATACCTTTTGAGTCTGTGTTCTCGGGGGGTGTTTTTTTGTTGCTATTGTTTTTTTTTTGTTGTTGTTGTTGTTGTTGTTTTCAAATTGAGACTGTGTCACAGAAAAAGGGGCCTTAATGTAGAAATTAGTGTTTCTCTAATTTCTCTTCATTCAATGAACATGATTTAATGAAATTTCGTTCTTCAGTGATGAATGAGATGTTCTGTGGCTTATATAATTACTAATTCATGTACAAAATTCCTGTCATGTGAATAGGGGTCTAAATGTATAATAACATTGCGTCTAAATCTTTAAGTCTGCCCGAAGCAAAATCTCCACAACTCTTGCACCAAATTGGATGAAACTTCAATATGATCTTCCTGAAATTCTGCCAATAACCTTTTCTCTCCGTTTCTCAATTTGATGCTGTGTTATAGGAAAAGGGGCCTTATTGTAGAAGTTTTTCTCATATCTCTTTTAATCTAGATAGAATTTAATGAAATTTTATATTCGATTAATTATTTTTTTTCATATCTTACAACTTTATTTTCCAATTGCGACAGCTGCTTGGTGCCTTTTTAGTCGGACTTATTTCTCTAAATTAAGTTTTATGGACTTCCCATTATGCCCCCTTTAGCGTGACGGGTTACTTATACCTTCCCATGACATACACATGGATCTACACTGAAATGTGACATCATCGTGACCTAGTTTTCGGATTAAATCGCTTCGCCTATCGTTGAAGCGTTTATTTGATTGGTCAGAAAACGGGTCACAGAAGATGACCCCCCTGCTGGTGCCTTTCAGATTTACTGTCAAGTCAACACAGGATTTTAATCAGATTGAGAAGCCCAGATATGTATCTCGCAATTTAACGTATACAACCCATCATTAGCACTAAAAGGCCAGAGGCTAACTTTGAAAAGTGCTAGTAATCCCGGAACTGTGTTACATACAAACATAAGCATTTTGAACGGTTAAGAATTTTGAATTAATACATATTTATGGAAGTATTTGACAAAAATGTTCCAAATTACCTCCCTTGTATATGAATATAGAGTAAAATAATATTTGTAAATTATTTTCTTCTTGTAGCATAATCTTGAAATCCGACACTGTGAATCACCTTATGTGAAGTGTATTTACAAGTGTGTGTAATTTAATGCATTTCGTATGGCTAGAAAGTAGTGTTTTAATGATGGGTCATATACCTTAAAGTGACTAAAAGTGACTAAATGTTAACATAATCACTCTAATATGCAATCGCCAGGTAGGAAAGTGCGTATGGCAGACACACATACATAACTCTGATAGGCTTCGAACTCACAACGCTGAGGGACAAGTGATTTTCGGCCAGAAACCTTTTTCCACAAAAATATACATCGGTAGTAGTTCGATTCATGAACATACTGTACGCCTACTGTGCATACGATTAAGAACCAATACAGCTACTCCGAGACCGGATAGCTTAGTTGGTAACGTCGGGGTCTGTCAATCAAGGGGTCGTGAGTTCGAACCTGGCTCGGCATGTAGCCATTCTGACATTTGACAAAAGTCATTTGTCTCTCATCAATGGGTGTTAATCATTTATATGAGAGAGGAGTAGGAGGGTTTGATTGTATTTTTGGTAGTACGGGTGCGAGAAATATCAGGAATCCATAGTAGGTGCTCCAGCCGCCACAATATGACCATAACAGTTGAAAACAGCGTGGAATTTAAATCAAATCAATTCAGATGCGGTGGAAGCGTCTAACCAGCCAGTTTGAAGCGGGTTCGCCCAATATATAATGAATGAAAAGTTGCGGTCATAACACTCTGTATGTACGGACAGACGTATGCACGGACGAGTGCCATTGCACCTCCGATGTCTACCAATGAAGATAATTATGTTGTACGTCTACCATAGTTGGGTTTATATTAGAGTAAGACTTTTGGTGTGTATGTGGAGAAGGGGGTCAGTATTTTATGGGGGGTCACAATTCTACGTGAGGGGTCACTTTTCTACGTGTGGGTAGGTCATAATACTATGACCCCCCGGTCATAATATTATGACCGGGGGGTCAGTTTTCTATATAAAATAGTGACCGGGGGGTCAGTATTCTATGGGGGTCACTTTACTATGTTACACCGGCGTCATCCGTAACGACAGATGGCAATGGATTTTGTGCTAAAAATAGAATGGTTTTGTCGTTATGTTTTGATAAACCGTCGGTGTTGTTATAAAATCTCGTAACTACGGTTTGAATCAAGCCGTAGTTTCGAGGTTTTATAACAACACCCACGATATACTATAGTTTGTCCGAAGTTACGTCACGCTTAGGTAAAAATAAAATCGTCCCCTATTGACTAAAATTGTCATGGATGACGCTCGATGATGCATTAATTTTTTGTATCTAATAGTTATTTGTAATCCTTTTAAAGTGACATTTCACATTTATTTCATTTTTTCAAAGTATGTCTTGATGCAAAGATTGTTTATTCTAATGCGTAGAAATGCTATCAGTTTTTTGAAGTTGTTATTTATAAGCGAAAAATACACGTTTAAAGTTGAGACAGAAATGACAAATTCTATATAAATTTGAACTGTTGTCCACATCAATTTGTTAAAGTTTAGCCCAAAAATATATATTTCTCGTAAACGGTTCAATATTTTGGCTTGAAATTTTCAGATTTTTCATAAGAAAAGGTGCTCTTTCAGATAGAATAAAAGTAAAACTTATGTAAAAATAATCGTGAAATGTCACAATAAGCCAATACGACAGATTTAGGCCTACGCCATTATTCGTAAAAAAAACCTATCAGTGTTGATGTTGTTAAAGTTTAAGTCATTTTTGTTAAATAATGACATTTTCTCTAAATATATTTCAGTTACTATGGAAACGCATATGGTACACCCTGATAAAATGATAAAGTCGACTTCAGGTAAGTCGACTTGTCATGATAACAAAAGAAAATTAACTCTACCGGTTGTCTACGTAAACTAATCTTTCCGACATAAGTTAGTGCATCATTATCTAAAACTAGAAGACCTGAAGGTCTTGAATCGCTCCACAGGCCTGAGATTCTTTTAATATTTAATCCAAGTTTTGATTAGATAGTGAAAACAAAGTCTCAATTAGCATTCTTTTCAAATTGAAAGGCATATACTGAGGATTTAACTTCCTATCAAGCTAAGAATCACACTAGTGCAAGATCTTAACTTTGTCTACATCATGTTTAAGATTTGAAGTGCTTGTTCAATATTTGTAGATATACAGATAGTAAAAACAAAGTCGAAAATAGCAATTTTGTCAAATTCTAGGGCACATAAAACAGGATTTAAGATTCAGATGATGCTGAAAATAATATCCATGCAAGATCTTTTGGCAGGTAAGATTATGTGAAAGTTTAATATTGATTGGGAGATCTATATTTATGGCTGTTCGAGTAAAAATAAGGTCAAAAATGGTAATTTTGTCAATTCCAAGGGGACATAGCTCATGATGTAAAAATCAGATTAAGCTGAAAATTACACTCTGGCAAGAACTTATGTTCACAAATATTGTGTCAATGTCCTGTCTTGATAGGTCAGTATTTGTAGTTGCTAGAGTGAAAACAAAGTCAAAATAAAGCCGAAAATGACAATTTTGTCAATTTCAAGGGCACATAACTCATGATATAAAATTAAGATCAAGCTGAAAATTATACCAAGGCAAGATCTTATTGTCATCAACATTCTATTAAATTTTTGTCTTGATTGGTAAATATTTGTAATTGCTAGAGTGAAACAAAGTAAAAATTGAGCCGAAAATGTCAATTTTGTCAATTTCAAGGGCACATAACTCATGATATTGAACTCAGATCGAGCTGTCCTGATTGGTCGATATTTGAAAGTGCTAGAGTGAAAACAAAGTCAAAACAGCCATTTTTTTATTCAAGGGCAGATAACTCCAGACTTTCTAGTTCAATCAGCATTAATTGAAGGAATCTGATAGAGGACCACCAAAGGATCATTCCTGTGAAGTTTGGTTGAAATCCATCCAGTAGTTTCTGATGAGAAGATTTTTAAAGAAAAAGTTGACGACCGGACGCACGGACGCACGGACGGACGGACGGACGGACGCACGCACGACGGACACAGCGCCATGACAATAGCCCGCTGGCCTGAAGGCCAGTGGAGCTAACAAAAAATGACAAGGCAGTTAAATCCGACATCTCGACCTATAGCAAGTCATAAAGCCATAAACAACGAGCATAGTCAACATAGCAGTTTTTACAAAATACGTTATTATGTAGTTACGTCGTTTTATTTTAAGACGACAAGTCGAGTTCTGTTTTTGAGTAATGATCAGATTAAGACAACAAATCGTGTTCTGTTAATACGTCATGATCAAATTATCATATTATTCTTTAAATTTTATGACAACTTGGTGTGATCATGTCGTCCTATAAGCACACATCTTCGCATCCAATGACATCATCAGGGTGTACCATATACGTTTCCATACAGTTACCCATGATAGTTTTATGTATTGTACGCAGCAGTAAAAGGAATTTGCCCTAAATCACCAAAATCAGTCTGTTTTAGGAAAGGCTTAATGTCTGCAACATCTGTCGAATTGGAATCCAAAATTTTGCCGTCTGGTAATGGGCACCAGAATAACATTTGGACTGTCAGAATTTGCATAGTTGTGTGGTGTATCACATACAAAGACCAAAAAGAAAGTACTTTTAGCGATGATAGCAAGTTTTTCACTTTCCATCAATGATCAGGCCACGGTTTCTCGAAAAAAAACTTAAGTACGTTCTCAGACTCAAATCTGAGCACCATACTCAAATCACACGGAATCCACGTGAACTTCATTTGAATACCCTTCAACGTTGGAGAGTATTTGATTTAAGTTAAGCATGTACTCATTAGTATGTACTTAATTATTTTTTCTAGAAACCAGGGCCAGTTTCCTAAGCACTCCACTAGAAAAAGACTGCAGCGAATGTTTCTTTAACTAAACTGACATGATTTAAAAACGCAAAATCAGTACTTTTACAGATGACATCTACTACATCATACAGAACCGATGTATGGCCATGTTAAATTGTAATTGTTACTAGTGTTAACATAATAGGACAGAAAATGATCTTTAAAGCCATGAAAAATGCCCGAATGGATGTCAGATTATGCCAAAATGCACGTTGAGTCAAGGGCCTGGCATCGAACAGGACGACGACAGCGAGCCCCGTGTTTTCATAGGCGATTTATTACCGTGTCACGATGTATAGGCCGCCCGCCATTACCAACCATAGAATTTGCGGTAGACTGAGCCGTCACAAATCTGTTGCGTTAGTGACATTGACGTATACAATTGTGTTGACGTACAGTTGTTACACGCGGCTGATCGGGACGTGGGTGATCTGTAAATGATCCCGTGTCGTTTACACGTCTCATAAACCGTGGATCCGTCGATTCGGCTACATTAAAGCGTCTAGCTACCTTCATTTGCGAAACACCGCCAACCAAAAGCCCCAAAACTCGGTTCATTTTTCCCAAGGTAAGCCTCAGCATTTTGTACACAATTATTTTCGTAGTTCTTGTATGATTTCAATAAGAAAATCAAAGGGGCAATTGGTACAAAAAATATATCGATTTAACACGTGGTCTGAATGCATTCATGAGACCCACGAGCATTTAGTGATGGGCGGTTCAGATGTCCGGATAGTTTACAGTAAACAAAACAAAATTGCTGGGGCGTGAAGCGTATACATTGCCTCATACATGTCCCCAAATATGGTGCCGGTTGAGGCAATAGGAATGGAATGGTTAATGAAAACGCGTTTTGCGTTTTTAAATCGTGACAGTTTATTTTAGCAACGGCTGAAATTATGAATGATTGTGCAGACGAACTAGCTTACACATGAAAATAACAGGTTCACTAGACTAAAAAGCAAGCACTAATCTAAATCGCATTAACGTTAACAAATATGTTGAAAACTAATTAAAGATGTTGTTAGGCTTATCTGCTCACTTTGTTCATTTACAAATGTTGACGGAAATGTTGGTGTGTTTGGACAAAAAGAATCTAATAGCTACATATAAGAAGGGGTAATGGCTTTTGAAAATACAATATTTCATCAAACCCCAATGTTGTGGGTACTCAGTGCCCATAACCATAGGATGGAGTTTGAGGTAGAGGGATTTTTTCATTTTGCTCTGCCATAACCATCATCAACGAACGAACAATAATGTTGGGCATAGCTAAAAAAATATTACTTTGATATCATTACTTGTAATATGTCGAATACATCTAGTTCTTTAATCAAAATATTTCCCCAAACAAACCCTGATTTTGATTATCCCTAATAAGGAAAACTTAGAAAACATCATGACGTCTATTTGAATTTTAAATAACCGTATTGTTGCCTTTATCTTTATTTCTTACGTTATTTTGAATGGAAAACCATAGAATCGCCGTCATTCTAGTCACTTTACTACATGCATCTTTTGGTGGTAGTCCGTCTGATGAAATCAAATAAGGGGGCTATTTAAGGAGTTCGCTGCACCCCCCTAGGTACCAAGGTTGTTATATATCATTTTAAAGCTTGAAATATGCTGGATACGATGCACGATGTTGTCAAGTTGTACACCTGTGCAGCTCCCGTGTAAACTCACAAATGTGTGGGTGGGGTAAGACAACACATAAATTATTTGAAATGCATTTGTCAAATAGAAATCGAATTTAACCCAATAACTTAGGAATGTACTCTTTCCAATTCATAAAACCACAATCAAATAAACCAGAAGCGATATACAAAAGACATTTCAATCAATTTTACGCAGAAATAATGCTCATATATCTCGTCAATTTGCATATGGTGGGTGGGGTAATTTATGCACAGTAAAATACTTAGCCACACAAACAAATATTCACATTATTGTTCCATGAAACGTTTGCACAACCGTTTTTAGATTAAATACAACTTATTCCGGTCTTGTTAGAACATCTCTACCAAATATTTTAACAGATTTAAACAAGACACAGTTCTAGGCTTCTCTTGAAAATGACCCCTCTTTCCCTGTTTCTTACAACATAGTCCGTCTAATTCTTTGAAATAAGAGGGCTTTTTAAGGACATCGTTTCACTCCTAAGCATCGATGTACCAATGTTGTTATATACCATTTTAAAGCTTGAAATGTGCTGGATACGATGCACGATGTGGTCAAGTTGTAAACACACGCGGGTCCTGTGTAAACACACAAATATGTGGGTGGGGTAAGATAACATATAAATTACTTGAAATACAATTTTCAAATAGAAATCGTCTTAAACCCAATCACGTAGTAATGTACTCATTCGAATTCATCAAATTACTCTGGAGTAAACCAGAAGAGATACACAAAACACATTTCAATCAATTATACGCAGAAATAATGCTCAGATATCTCGTCAATTTGTATGTGGTGGATGAGGTGTTTTATTAACAGTAATATACTTAGCCACACAAACAAATATTCGCATTGATGTTCTTTGAAATGTCTGTATAACCGTTTACAGATGAAATACAACTTATTTGGAATTTAGTAAAACACCTTCACTCTATATCTTGACACATACATACAAGACACAGTTTTAGACTACACTTGAAAATGCCCCCCCCCCCCCATATCCTACAACATAGTCCATTAGATGAAATCACACAAGGGGTTATTGAAGGAGTTGCTGCATCCGACCCCGTACCAATGCTGTTATATATCATTTTAAAGCTTGAAATGTGCTGGATACGATGCACGATGTTGTCATGTTGTAAACCTGCGCAGGTCCCGTGTAAACACACAAATATGTGGGTGGGGTAAGAAATGCATTTGTCAAATATAAATCGTCTTAGACCCACTCTTTTTGAAGGTTCTTAATCGAATGCATGCTCTTATGATTAAAATAACCAGAAGTGACATAGAAAATACATTTAAATTGATTATACGCAGTTTATACGCAGAAATAATTCCAGGTAGTTAGTCAATTTGCATATTGTTACTAGATTATTGTTATACACAGTAGAAAACGTACTAGCCACACGTTTGTACAGCCGTTTAGATTAAATAAATAAATAAATATTAAATAGATTAAATACAACTTATTTGGACATTGGTACAGGTGCAACATCTTTACCCAATTTAATAGATATAAACAAAACATAGTTCTAGGCTGCTCTCAAATGTCCCTTCTTTCCCTGTAGCTTACAATAATCTCTGTTTTAACCATTCATAGTCAGATAGTAAAACTTAATTTCTATGGATCACACTCCTTTCAAGAGCATCCGCTGAAAATATTTTAGCATTCTTTGATATAATAGATATATTGATTGGTGAATCCAAAAGATTTCACTGTGATATCACTGGACAACACACTAATAATATGATAGCCTTCAAGATGGCGGCCAACAGTAGATATACACATGGAATAGATACATAGAACATTCATTTTGATTCTGACTTGATCTGAAAAATGAATACAAATAATTTTGAGGACAGTAAAGATTCACTAAAAGATGAATATTTAAACTTTAAATAATGGTTAATAAGAGGGACGTAATTAATTTCTGAATGGCCCCTTGGGAGTAAAATACCTTCATGCGCTTAGCAAAAAATCTCTTTTAGAGAATCGTTTTGTTAAGTTCATGTTTCCACTCTCTCAAATTATTCTGTAAATTTCTTGATCTTTATCTATCTTTTATAAATTTACTAAAAAGGGGGCACAATTCAGCTATTGTGATCAAATGGGCCTTCTATGCCCTTATCGAAGATGTTGCAATTTAACTCTTTTAAGTTTTGCACTTTCAAATAAAGCAGACCATTATATCAAGAGTTTACTGTCCTCGAAAAATGTCTAAGATGCTTTTTTTTACCAAATCTCGGATACCTACACATGCTACAATGGGTTAAACTTCTATTACAAAGTCTTAAAATTCAATTGATGATATAGCTGACCGAATGCAGTCATTTCATTGATTCTCTCGTCACTTATTTAGGGAAGATTAAACCAAAACGGTCCTCAAAAGAGAGCTCTTATCTGATTGTACGGATCGATGTAAAGTTTCGGATGCTGTTTTCGTCTGTTAATACAAAAGATTAGTAGCTATTTTCTATAGGGGACGAAATGGTGTGAGTTAGCTGGGTCTTCGATGATGGTTTTGACCAATTTTTAACAAAGTTGGCTAGACGGTGTTGATCATACGACCTAGGGCATATACGAGTAAGGGACGTTTTGTTAAATTGTAACTCCATGTAAGCATACACCGCCATTGTGGTCTCTCGTCATTAATTTGTATGATATAATGTGTGATGTATATCAAAACTCAATTGATTTGGAATTCTGAAGGACGGGAATTCAACACTATAAAAATGCAAAACTTGATAACACTAGGTTACTGTTTTGTCACAAAATTGAGGATGATTAGGGCATTGCTCATAGATTTTAATTCCATTGGGGTTTTTATATATGTATAGTTTGTCTTTATTTTTCTTCATTTCTAAACTTATATATGGTATTCTATGTCTATTGCAAGTATATATCATTAGTTGTTTTCTCCATTTATCCATCTGAAACAATTACATTATACTTTTGGCTCCTCTTTTTAATTTGGTCATTAACATTTTGCTACATCAATCTTGTGTACCACAACTAGTTTGTCCTATTTTTTAACGACATAATTGTTACAAACCTTTATTATTTGATGCAAGATCTTTATAATAAAAGTCTTCTTTTTAAGCTTTCCATGGACATTCACACTGAATTCCAGTGATGATAATAATTATGTCTCGTCGAAAATAGGATTCACAATTTTAGAAATCAAAGCGCTGAATGCGCTGAAGGCCTGTGAGTTGTACTAAAATCAACAAGAGTAATGCTTATATCGATCTTTGGGTTGTGGGAAGATATTGTTAGGTGCACCAGTCTATGAAATATATTTGAAATTTGTTGAATTGGACCAAAAAGACTTAAAACAAGGGCCGTCAGAGACGGACAATGCTCCCCGAATAAGGCATTGTCACAATAAATGTATGCCATGGAGAGCACTTTATTGTCAAGGGCATCTGATTTGTTACTCAAATATGAAATTTCATCAAATTCTGACCATTAGAGTAGGAGAAATTAAAGAAAACTGCATTTTACCTTAAGTCCCCTATTCCCATGACGAGGCCTCAAATCCAAAAACCGGGAAAAGTTACATCGGCATTTTGTCATAGGGAGTTCACATGGTAAGTTTCATTTGATTTGGCCCAAGGGTTATGGAGAAATCATTTCGGACGGACGGACGGACGGACGGACGGACAAAGCGGCGACTATATGCTCTCCCTTCGGGGAGCATAATAATGTATCTTGTGTCGTAAATAGCTGACCTTTGTAATTAGAACCACGAAGTTAATAAAAAAAACATAGTGAACATGTGCATACAAATGCTATAATTTGTTGTTGTTAGTATATGTTGAAAACAGGCGTTCTACTCGCTATTCTTTTAATTTTCTGTATATTTTAACAGGTTTCAATAACAAAATATATCTGGTCCAGTGTTCCTCTTCCCGACCAACCAATCGTAAAATTGTTCGATCATACTAACAATTTTAAAATGGGGATATGCCAATTTTAAAATTGTTCGAATTGCCAAACGGGTTATAACAAAGCCGATTTACGCGTATTAATATATGTTGCAATCGATTGTAGATATTTTACAATTTCACTTCACTACTCTCAACGTATATTTTTACTTCTTTTGTAATGTACGTGGGTCACAAAATCTGCTTGAAGTCGTATAGATCTAATCCAGTTCCGACCTACTTTTCATTGCGTAAGAATAACTGCGTTGGATGTTTTCCCATAATTAATTCTACCTACCCCCAGAAAAACCGTATGTTAATATTGGCCTTCACAGGCCAAAAACTGGCTTTAACAAGTATCATAGTGACAGCAGTAGTTTTAGTTGAAAAGTTTTTAAGGCTAATTGATCAGATTATAGAATAATATACTTTTATAATTCCCCATCTTATGGTGAAAAGTGTACCTATCATAGAAATATTATTAAGCCATGCGTTCAAAATATAGTTTTGTAAACTAATAACCATCACATTCCATCTGTTCCATCGAATTTGGATTACTACTTTGGATATATTTTGTTCTGGAAGTTTAGGTCCGAATCGGATAAATAAATCCCAATACATCTCCCACTCAATTAATGAATATATCGTTTTCTCATTAACGACAATGTATAAATTCTTATGATATATACAACCTTGATAAGCATTGTAATATCCATATTATCTAAGACGTATTCTCATTTTGTGCCATTGGGTACTAGTCTCGAATTGACTTCGTTTGAATTAGCAAAACTGACGTTTCAGACTTCATTTTACCACACAATTTACAAATATAAACACATTCTAAAAACATGTTACAATTAGTTAAATAGCTATAAAGTGACTGAGGCCTATGGTTACCATAAGCACTACAGCCATCACGATTATAAGCTGTCATTGTGCGATAATGTGCACCGATAGCACATCTTTATTGTGATCACCACAAAAAGAATCTCTGTAATATTTTTTTCTTATCACAATGTAATCGTTATTAGATTGAGACTGATAACTCCAATTCTTGAGTGAACAGTCCTAGTAAGCACCCATACTTCCCACAGTTTTGATGAATTTTCTTAAACAAAAAGTATTCACAAGTGCATCTTACATACCTACAGTCTAATTTGAAGCTTTAAAACATGTTTTAGTTTCCCCCAATCTAGGATAAAACGTCGCTATTTTTTTCCAATTCCGCTGGCCCAAACACAAAATGTAGCAAGACTCTGGGTCCTGACATCACTTTCTGTTTCATAAGAATTTAGTTTAGTTAATTTTTAAATTCTTAAGGTAGAATCCTGAAGAAAGTTGAGTCCACTTTCAAAAAAGTATGGATCCGTCATTGCCATTTTCTTGGTGAAATTGATTGGAATGTGTTTTGTATATCACTTCCGGTTATTTCAATCACAATGCCATACATTTGAGTGAGAAAATGTCTAAAAGGTTGGGTTTAAGACATTTTATATTTGACAAATGCATTTCATTTTTTGTCTTACCCCACCCACATATTTGTGTGTTTACACGGGACCTACATAGGTTTAAAACTTGACAACATCGTACATTGTATCCAGCATATTTCAAACTTTAAAAATGTATATTACAGCATACATCGGGGTGGGATGCAGTAACTCCTTCAATAGCCCCTCGTGTTATATCATCTAACGGACTATGTTGTAAGTTACAGCGGGGGGGGGGGGGGCAAGTGCAGTCTTAAAATGTGTTTTGTATATATCTGTTAGGATATAGGGTGACAGTATTTAACTAAGATCCAAATAAGTTGTATTTAATCTGTAAACGGTTGTACAAAGTTTTCACAGACAAATAATGCGATTATTTGTTTGTGTGGCTAAGCATATTATTGTTTATAAAACAGCCCATCCACCATAAGCAAATTGACTCGGCTTATAAACAATTGAAACGTATTCTGTATATCCAATCTGGTTTATTTGATGATAATTTTATGAATTTGAATGAGCACAATCCTAAGGTTGGGTTTAAGAAAATTATCATTTGGCAAATGTATTTCAAGTAATGTATTACCCCACCCACATATGTGTTTATTTACACGGTACCTGCACAGGTTTACAACTTGACAGCATCGTGCATCGTATTTGGCATATATCAAGCTTTAAAATGGTATATAACAACCTTGGTACATTATGGGTAAGGGGTGCAGATAGTTCCTTAAATAGCGCCCTTATTTAATATCATCTGACGGACTATATTGCAAGATACAGGGAAGGAGGAAGAGGGGCACTTTAAAGATCGGCGTAGATCTGTGTGTTGTTCATATCTGTTAAGATATTGGGTGAAGATGTTTTACTAAGTTCCAAATTAGTTGTATTTAATCTATAAATGGTTGTACAAACATTTCACGGAACACTAATGCGATTATTTGTTTGTGTGGCTAAGTATTTTACTGTGCTTAAATTACCACTCCCACCATATGCAAATTGACGAGATATATGAGCATTATTTCTGCGTATGATTGATTAAAATGTGTTTTGTATATCTCTTCTGGTTCATTAGATAGAAATTTGATGAATTCGAATGAGTACATTACTACGAGATTGGGTTTAAGACGATTTCTTTTTGAGAATTGTATTTCAAATAATTTATATGTTATCTTACCCCACCCATATATTTGTGTGTTTACACAGGACCTGCGTGAGTTTACAACTTGACAACATCGTGCATCGTATCCAGCACATTTCAAGCTTTAGAATTGTATATAACAACATTGGTACATCGATGCTTAGGGGTGAAACGATGTCCTTAAAAAGCCCACTTATTTCAAAGAATTAGACGGACTATGTTGTAAGAAACAGGGAAAGAGGGGCCATTTTCAAGAGAAGCCTAGAACTGTGTCTTGTTTAAATCTGTTAAAATTTTGGGTAGAGATGTTTTACCAAGACCTGAATAAATTGTATTCAATCTAAAAACGGTTGTGCAAACGTTTCATGGAACAATAATGTGATTATTTGTTTGTGTGGCTAAGTTTTTTACTGTGCATAAATTACCCCACCCACCATATGCAAATTGACGAGATATATGAGCATTATTTCTGCGTAAAATTGATTGAAATGTCTTTTGTATATCGCTTCTGGTTTATTTGATCGTTGTTTTATGAATTGGAAAGAGTACATTCCTAAGTTATTGGGTTAAATTCGATTTCTATTTGACAAATGCATTTCAAATAATTTATGTGTTGTCTTACCCCACCCACATATTTGTGTGTTTACACGGGAGCTGCACAGGTTTACAACTTGACAACATCGTGCATCGTATCCAGCATATTTCAAGCTTTAAAATGATATATAACAACATTGGTACCTAGGGGGGTGCAGCGAAATTATTTTTTACCTGGGTCATCAGACGGACTATGGTACGTATGCTATTCTTCGTATTCTTCTTTTGCTTAAAACTATAGTGTTGCCATTTGCTTTTGCGAGGGGGTGTTCGATAAATACGCGGAAACATCATTTCTACAGTTTTGCATGTAGATCTAATACGAAAACAAACGAATGGTCCGCGAACCTTTTGAACATCCCTCTAAATGAAATATAAGTATTTCGAGTTACCGGTATTTCGGACAGAGTTAAAATGTCTGATGAATTGTGAAATATTTTAACGTTAAAGTGACATTTCAGAATTTTTTGTCCTAAATTTTACTTTTATTTTTATCTGAAATAGCATATTTCCTTATGAAAATTCTGAAAATTTCAAGCCAAAATATTGCGCCGTTTACGAGAAATTTATATTTTTGTGTTAAAATTGAACAAATTGTTGTGGACAACAGTTTGGATTTATATGCAATTTATCGATTATGTCTCAACTTTAAATGCGTGTTTCTCGCTTATTGGCTACAACTTAAAAAAACTAATAGTATTTATACTCATTAGAATAACCAATCTTGGCATCAAGACATACTTTAAAAAATTGAAATTGGAATGAAATGTCCCTTTAAAGAAAGTGTTTATAAACAGTTATAAGTACATCTCAAACAAATGAGGTGCAAATATCAAACATGTGTCCGTTAAGTATTGGTATTTACCATGCAAATATTTATCAGGTCAAACTCATTTGGATATTACAAAGTTTATTTTAAGCCTTTCCCAAACATGAAAATGTGAAAGGCGTTGTAGACGACAAAATTTGCAGTATTACAAAATAGCAAACCTTTTGGACTGCTCAGTTAATAACTATTCTGTAGATGACAAAATGGATGTTGATAATAATAGGGTCTATGAAGATTTTATACCACGGAAGATATTGAGACAAAAAGGGAAATTCTGGTCATCTTCGTTTTCCTATTTCGCCGCAATGTTTTCTGTTACCTTTTTAACG
This sequence comes from Fragum sueziense, assembly GCA_963680895.1. Taxonomy (NCBI): domain Eukaryota; kingdom Metazoa; phylum Mollusca; class Bivalvia; order Cardiida; family Cardiidae; genus Fragum; species Fragum sueziense. The sequence continues at coordinate 32,603,812 of OY804598.1, read as the reverse complement.
TCAAACCCAAGTCTTGTATGGGGCAGGCTAAAGAATAATGATGTCATTTACAACGGGTTTCAACACGGAAGATGCTACAACTTTTGAAAGGGTTAGAATTTGCGAAAAAATGATTATTGGTCCTGTCTTTTCACACATCCGATAAGGGTTTTCTAGCTTATCTACATTAACGGGTTTGGTTAATCTTTGACGCCAGATTTATGAAATATCTAAATGTTAACCGCCATGAGAAAATGGATTTTCTGGCAAGTACTAGAAAAGCATCGAATCTGACCAGACTGGGCAAAATAAGGCCGATCAGGTTTGACCATTTTGTGCAGATTTTGCAAATATAGGCAATCATTCTGCCTACAAGTATTATTGTCTTTATTCATTTAAATTTTGGCTTTTTATGCCAGAAAAAGTGATGCAAAAACCTAGAAATGATGCTCGTTATGGAAGAAACTATTTAAAGTAAACGGAGACAATGCTGGTTACCAGCAATTTCTTTTTTGCCTTAGTATTGTTTATTACATATTTTCCCCACAAATCCAGTCTCCATCAAAATCTATTTTGGTATATGAACATTTATATATCGACTTCCAAATCGATTGAAATATAGTTTAAGTTTATATTCATTTTTAAATATTTCGTCTAACTTCCCCGTTGCCTAAAACAATGGAAATTGAGGAGGTTGCCAGATTCTTTGAAATTCTGATAATCTCGCCAATGTCCATATCACGGATATGTTGCACGGCGAAGTTGTGCGAAGCGTTTAGTATGAATAACTTGATACATATATGTTGTGCCGTTTTTTAGTTTTTTGCCTAATTTCGAAATTGGGCATGCCTACTTTCGAAACTGGGCACGGAACTTTGCCTAATTTCGAAACTGGGCATCCATTTCCGAAATTATGATTTAGTAAGTTCTGTGTGTCATGCAGAACTATTTCTGTCATTTTTTTTCGCCGATTTATTGATAATTGAATCAAATAACGCCCGAAATGTTGATATCATTTACGGTTTACTGCGACAGTGTGGTGAAGAACTATTTCTGTCGATTCATTCTCGTTTTTTCCTCACCGCCAATTTATTAGTAATGAATCGAACAACGACATAATGATTATTTTACGGTTTACCTTTATTTTTGATACTTCCTACGTACTCGTTGCTGCCGCGGATCCAGGATTCCTGTGACGGGGTTCGAATTTACAAATAGAGACGTTCGTTTTCCAAGTATTATACAATTTTGACTAAATTTCTGCATTGAAATGAAATAATCAAGCTGCGGAGACAGTGGCAGATCCAGAGGGGGTACGGGAATCAAAAGAACCTCCTCTGATTCCTAATTATTTCAATTTCATGTAAAAATTCAGTCAGAATTTTGTAATAATAAAAGAACGAACCACTATTTGTAAATTCGAACCGCTTACAAAGTCTGGATCCGCCGCTGAGAAGGGTTTCCTTTGAACCTCGAAAACTCCCCCACCCATTGGATACACTACTTTATTGTAAACGTGTACACCAGAATGTAAAAACTTCATCTGTGGGTCCCAGTCGATATCAAAATCCAGTCTATTTTAAAACGAAAGTACAGTGCCATTCATGGATAAAGGAAACCCGTCTACTTGTGTATTGATATTTATCCACATGCGAGAAAGAAATACGGCAACATTTTATCTGAATTTTCTGATAGAAGTAGGTCACAGGATAAATGATGTCATCATGACGTTGCGAGGTCGTACTGTAAGCGGAATCATGCGTACTTATTAGAATGATTATAATAGTATAAGATCCATTTCTCGTTCTGTAGTTCTGGCCAGCACGGTGGAAAGGATCTGCTAGTTTGGCTGGGTCGGTTGCTCGTCCTGGCATGCACAGTTGGAAGATTCTGCTTGTTTGGCTAGGTCAGTCACTAGTTCTGGCCAGCACGGTGGGAAGGATCTGCTAATTCGGCTGGGTCGGTTGCTCGTTCTGGCCAGCACGGTGGGAAGGATTGGTTTGTTTGGCTGGGTTGGTCGCTAGTTCTAGCCAGCATGGTGGGAAGGATCGGTTTGTTCGGCTGGGTCGGTAGCTTGTTCTGGCCAGCATAGTGGGAAGAATCGGTTTGTTTGGCTGTGTCGGTCGCTTGTTCTGGCCAGCACGGCGAGAAGGATCTGCTTGTTCGGATGGGTCAGTCGCTTGTTCTGGCCAGCACGGCGAGAAGGATCGGTTTGTTCGGCTGGGTCGGTCGCTTGTTCTGACCAGCACATGGGAAGAATCGGTTTGTTTGGCTGTGTCGGTCGCTTGTTCTGGCCAGCATAGTGGGAAGAATCCGTTTGTTTGGCTAGGTCGTCGCTAGTTCTGACCAGCACGGCGAGAAGGATCTGCTTGTTCGGATGGGTCAGTCGCTTGTTCTGGCCAGCACGGTGGGAAGGATCGGCTTGTTAGGCTGAGTAAGTCGCTAGTTCTGGCCAGCACGGTGGGAAGGATCTGCTTGTTCGGCTGGGTTGGTCGCTAGTTCTGCCTAGCATGGTGGGAAGAATTGGTTTGTTCGACTGGGTCGGTCGCTTGTTCTGGCCAGCACGGTGGGAAGTATCCATTTGTTTGGCTGGGTCAGTCGCTTGTTCTGGCCAGCACATGGGAAGAATCGGTTTGTTCGACTGGGTCGTTCGCTTGTTCTGACCAGCACATGGGAAGAATCGGTTTGTTCGGCTGGGTCGGTCGCTTGTTCTGGCCAGCATAGTGGGAAGAATCCGCTTGTTTGGCTAGGTCAGTCGCTAGTTCTGACCAGCACGGCGAGAAGGATCTGCTTGTTCGGATGGGTCGGTCGCTTGTTCTGGCCAGCACGGTGGGAAGATTCTGCTTGTTTGGCTAGGTCAGTCACTAGTTCTGGCCAGCACGGTGGGAAGGATCTGCTAATTCGGCTGGGTCGGTTGCTCGTTCTGGCCAGCACGGTGGGAAGGATTGGTTTGTTTGGCTGGGTTGGTCGCTAGTTCTAGCCAGCATGGTGGGAAGGATCGGTTTGATCGGCTGGGTCGGTAGCTTGTTCTGACCAGCACATGGGAAGAATCGGTTTGTTTGGCTGTGTCGGTCGCTTGTTCTGGCCAGCATAGTGGGAAGAATCCGTTTGTTTGGCTAGGTCGTCGCTAGTTCTGACCAGCACGGTGAGAAGGATCTGCTTGTTCGGATGGGTCAGTCGCTTGTTCTGGCTAGCACGGTGGGAAGGATCGGCTTGTTTGGCTGAGTTAGTCGCTAGTTCTGGCCAGCACGGTGGGAAGGATCTGCTTGTTCGGCTGGGTTGGTCGCTAGTTCTGCCTAGCATGGTGGGAAGGATTGGTTTGTTCGACTGGGTCGGTCGCTTGTTCTGGCCAGCACGGTGGGAAGTATCCATTTGTTTGGCTGGGTCAGTCGCTTGTTCTGGCCAGCACATGGGAAGAATCGGTTTGTTCGACTGGGTCGGTCGCTTGTTCTGACCAGCACATGGGAAGAATCGGTTTGTTCGGCTGGGTCGGTCGCTTGTTCTGGCCAGCATAGTGGGAAGAATCCGCTTGTTTGGCTAGGTCAGTCGCTAGTTCTGACCAGCACGGCGAGAAGGATCTGCTTGTTCGGATGGGTCGGTCGCTTGTTCTGGCCAGCACGGTGGGAAGGATCGGCTTGTTCGGCTGAGTTGGTCGCTAGTTCTGGCCAGCACGGTGGGAAGGATTGGTTTGTTCGGCTGGTTTGGTCGCTAGTTCTGGCAAGCACGGTGGGAAGGATCGGCTAGTTCGGCTGGGTCGGTTGCTCGTTCTGGCTAGCACGGTGGGAAGGATTGGTTTGTTCGGCTGGGTTGGTCGCTATTTCTAGCCAGCACGGTGGGTAGAATTGGTTTTGTTCGGCTGGGTCGGTCGCTTGTTCTGCCCAGCATAGTGGGAAGAATCCGCTTGTTTGGCTAGGTCAGTCGCTAGTTCTGGCCAGCACGGTGTGAATGATCTGCTTGTTTGGCTAGGTCAGTCGCTAGTTCTGGCCAGCACGGTGGGAAGGATCTACTTGTTCGGATGGATCGGTCGCTTGATCTGGCGAGCACGGTGGGAAGGATCGGCTTGTTCGGCTTGTTTGGTCGCTAGTTCTGGCCAGCACGGTGGGAAGGATCAGCTAGTTCGGCTGGGTTTGTTGCTCGTTCTGGCCAGCATGGTGGGAAGGATTGACTTGTTTGGCTGGGTCGGTCGCTTGTTCTGGCCAGCATGGTGGGCTCACTATTTTGAGTTAGTTATCTTCAAAGTCTAAATGAAATTAGAACATATCAAATTAATTAACATAAGTATGCAGATCTATGGTAGATCACATATATTTAGCAGATGAAAAGCTTCGTAATGAATCTTGTTTGCTTTAAAAGAACCATTTCTAAAATGCCGATATTTAACTTAGTGAGACCATTTTAATTTCGGTGGTTAGAAAGCCCAATGCAATGGATCTAATTCAGGCTCCGAAAAAATATGGAACTGCAACTTTTTGAATAAATAAATGAAATTGAGTGTAGATATGATTTTTATGGCAATATTATCTATAAGTTTGATGTCCTGCTGAACGTGTAAACGAATTGATAAAAGCAGAGACATATAATATAATGTTTACCTATGTCTCTGATAAAAGATAAGGTGCGAATTGCTTAGGCTACGAATCAACTTCCGCGCAAACGGAAGAAGAATCTTCCGTATGTTCTGTTCGGTACGGAACTTACCGAACTTTTATTGGACTGAAAACGTTTTAAAATGATTTTATAAGTACTAACTGTGATACCTCCCTAAAAACGGGTATTTTGAAGATGAGTTCTGCACAGAAAATGGCCCGATATACCATAAAATAATTATAAATAAGCTATTTCGCCGAGTTTCGAAATTAGGCAAATGAGTTCTGCAGGGATTTGCCGAATTTCGAAAATAGACAAAAACGAAAATCGGCACAATATATACACACACAGCTTGTGGAACAAGTACTCTTCTCCAGAATTAGGCCTACTCCCCAATACATTATAGAGGTTACTTGGCTCACTAGTGAGCCATATCGCAGACTTGTAGAGCTCACGATAAATGACCTGGCAGAGCATCTCTAGCGAATCGCTAGAGATGCTCTGCCAGGTCATTTATTGTAAGTTTTAATAGATATTGTATAGAAAGTTCCAGAAGTATCCATTTCGATTGACTGGATACAATTATACATGTAAAAATATCTAAAATTCCAAAAATGGCCACCGGTTGACCAACTAACGTACATATTGTTTGAATAACTTTGTTTACAAAAATCTTAAAGCGGCGTTATGACCATATTGAAGTGTATTTATTTGTAAATAAAAGCTCAAGGACCTCACGAGGGCGATAACTTATTGATCTTTTAACCTTTTCCCAAAACGAGACCTGAAGTGTTTTCTTTAGAGCGAGATTTCTTTAGCTATCTTGAGATTTGTTTTAGGATAAAGCGTTCATTAGAACAAGATTTTTAGGAGGCGTCATTACCATGTACTTCGTGCAGAACCCCTCGGTTAACTCTGTGGAAACAATACATGTATAAGAGAGAATTGGCGGAGTTGTTCCGAATACTCCATGGAAAAGAATAGTATCATGGTATCATGGTAATGCTCCATACTTCATACAAATGACGTCATCATAAAGAAAACATTCTGATTACTAGCATTATCTCTTTTTGTCTCAATGCTGATTATAAGTTTTTCCTCAGTTTGCCTCAACGTTACCTGTTCTAAAATGCACAAAAAAACGACCATTGTGAACATATATTTTGTATTTTGTAGCAGCTTTCGAATTGGACCAGTTCAAATGTCTGTAATTTGAAGAGGCTTTGCAAAACTTTACAAAGTGTCAGAATTTCCGTGTCTTTGAAGAAAATATCGATGGGAAACATGCGGCAAATTTTGAGTATCAGGAATACAAGATGTATCATTGCATTAAGATAACCCTTCCAAAAAGATCTTTCAAGACTTACTGGAAATAATGCACAAAATGTAACAACAGTCCATTTTACATTAATGTTGCTTTTCAACAAAAACATCGCGACTACAGCGCAGAACAAGGAAAGTTTGGGAAAGAATACTTCTTATATACACTGAATTGTCGGGTGTTATATGAATTTACTTTCAAGAAAAATCTGGAACTCAATGACGTATTTTACGGAATTACAAAAAAATGTGATTACAACCATTCCCCACCAGGAAATTCAAAATTGACCAAGTCTACAAATTTGTTTTATACAGTCGACACTCGTTATCTCGACATCGGATGAGTCGAATTTCCGCTTAAGTCGAAATGAAAGTCTAGTCCCGTTATTGAAACAATGTAATTTCGAAATAAGGATATCCTTTTAGTAGTAAAAGGATAGAAATTGATCGTTTCGAGCAATTTCTTTCCTTTTCCTACTACATTTCAATTTGGAACGCACTTGACGAGCAACAAATATGGCCAAATGTTATTTAAGTCTAAACTGAACAAAATCGGATCAGTCGAACTCCGGATAAGTCGATGTATTGTGGCTGCTTCTCCGACTTCGACACAACGAGTGTCGACTGTATATTTCATAAGTAGGCGATTCATATTGGAAATTTTAGGCATTTCTAACAAGGACGTCAAACAAGATCTTGATTAGCGAAGGGTTAGATGAACGAAAACTAACAAGCATTTGTAATTACAAGGGAATGCAATTCAAAAGAACTGCTTAAAACAAGACTTCTATGCAAGTCTCTCTCCCTGGGCAAGTTCTTTATTTTTAAGAAATTAACCCTTTCCTGAACGAATTCTGGATTATACGCTCTATAATGGTTATAAAGTTTCTTAACCCTTTCCCAAACGACAAAATATTAGGGTGATCCACTTAAAAACTGCCACAAATGACAAAATGGATGTTATTAAAGAAAGAATTTGTGTAAAATATGGCAAAGAAAATATTGAGACAAAAAGAGAAACTGCTGTTTATCAGCAGTTTCTTCTTTTGTTTCAATGTTTTCCCAAGCCTATTCCATCAGGGGCGTCAAAACCAGGTCTTGTTTGGGAAAGGGTTAAACGCCTTTTGACGTCTTACATGTTAACAGCTTACTAGTAATTCATTGTGGAAAATGAAGAAATTGCTTATGACAATGCGAAGAGAGATGTGGGGAAAATAGTCATCACTTTCCCTTTTTTCATTCAATATTTTCTATGCAATAATATACAAAACTCGAATATCATTTCCTTTTCGATCTGTGGTATCATTTAATCATTTTCCAAAACGACATGAAATTAGACCGACCCAATTTGAAATTCGTCGAATTCCGTCGAAAATGAGTATAAGTGTACATTGAAAAAGATATGTTTGTGTAAAGTAGAACACAGTAAATATTGAGACGAGGATGAAAATGCCGGTTACTAGCATGTTCGTCTTTTTGTCCAATGTTTTTTTTAGTTAATTTTGATAAGTGATTTACTTTGTTGCCTTGCGTAGGATTAAATATAGGGTAGATCTATAATTTTGTCGGTAGGTTTACAACTTGATTGCGTTTTTCAATGAGCATGGCTCACATGTATTGTTAGTTTATGTTTAATTTTTGTGGATTTTATTCTTATTTTGTGTTTTTGGTGATATTTCTCACACAGGAATAAAAGGTACGTTTCTGTTGTAAATAGATTAACCCATTCCCTGACGACAAAAAATAGACTACTCCAAATTTAAAGATGTTGCAGACGAGATTATCAAGTGACTGCTTTTTTAAAACGTTTGTCTTTCTTGGCAGAAAACAAATTGGGAAATAACTTCCTCACAAGAAAAGGCAAGGGCAAACATTGTGGAAAATGAAGAAATTGCTTGCCACAAGCAATTTCTTCATTTCCGACAATGTTTTCAAAAGTCATTATCTCTTTGGGTGTCAAATGACGTCACTATGTGGAATTCGGTTAATTCAAATTCAATTTTTCAAATTCAAAATTAAGTTTATAATAATCATCATTAGTCTAGATTTAATGTTATAAAAACACCACTTAAAACAAGATCAAAACAACAGCAATTGTTACTGTAAGGTACAACTGAAAGAGATAGTGTAATAAAGTAGCCTAACAGTTCGTTAAACATGTAATACATCGCCTATATAATTTTAAGTTTTCAATCGATTTAGATTCTATGTCCTTCACTTCTCTCAGTCTTTCTTCGTACATTCATGTTTTTCATAGGGTCACCAAAAGAGTTCGAGTTTATTTTTTGAAGAAAGAGCATAATAGTTTTGACAGATATTTAAAGAGACATACCATTCCATTTTTTAAAAGTATCTCATGATACCAAGATTGGTTTTTCTTATGCGTTTAAAAATGCTATCAAATTTTTAATTGCATATATGCACAATCTGATTTAGACCAATGGTGGTCGAATACCATCATATTCGCATTTTTCTATAACCAAGCATGTGTTCATGTGAACCCTTTCCCAAGCAGCAGAATTTAAGAAAGGGCGAAAGCTGCTGCAGACTACAAAGGAGAATTTGATTAAGAAATGATATGTGTGCAATAAAGTACATGATAAATTGAGAAAAATAGATAGAATTTTTTTATTATGCGCATTCCCTTCTTTTGCTTCACTGTTTTCCCAAAAAGTCTAATCTTAAGCCCCTATGGAAAGGGTACAAAAGATACAATAATTCATGCACTTTAATGTAACCGATCTTGGCCCTATATCGCCGTGTTCGGGATTTAAGTAGATAGTGAAAACATTTATTATAGTTTGATAAATTGGAAACTTTGATATCTTGACATATTAAGACATGCTTTTAACGAAATTGAATTCTTTCAAGAGAGTGTTAACCCTTTCCTAAACGACAAATTAGATCTATCAAATGTTAAAATTCATAAAATATCGCAGACGCCTGACTGAAAGTTGATAAAGACCGGATTTGTGTACAAAATAACACCGAAAAATATTAGGACAAAAGTAGAAAATGTTGGTTACCAGCATTTTCTTCTTTTGTCTCAAAAATTTTCCAAGCTTCTTATATCAAATACATCAAATAATGACATATACATGTGCTGTTTGGGAAAGGGTTAAGATTGAGATATACATAAGAGCTGTTGTGCCGTTTTGAAAACTTGAGGATTTTAATTCAATTGCTTATTTTCTTGGGATTTGTATGTGCCATTCGATAGGTGAGTAGACGCTTGACATTGTCACACTTTCCCAAACAACAACATTTGTACCATTCCCATACTGCTTTTTTTCTGAAGTCTTTTCCAACTTTAAAGCGACTGCAGTCGACAAATTAGATGTTGATCAACATAGAACTTTTGTAGGATATAAAGCAGAAAACATTGAGACAAAAGGTGAAAATGCTGCTTATCAGCATTCTCTTCATCTGTCTTAATGTTTCCCAATTTTTCTTACTGTAAAACCAGGGTTTCTTTCGAAAAAGGCTAAGTTGGTCTTATTGAAAAGGATGGGGAAAAGTTGGCAATCAGCATTTTTTTATTGTTATCAATGCTTTTCGAAGTTACGTGAAATGTTTTCGAAGTTACGTGAGATGTTTTTTTTTTTTTTTTTTTTTTTTTTTTTGGGGGGGGGGGGGAAGATAAAGTTATTTTTTCCAATTTGAAAAAGAAAAGAAAGAATGAAAGAAAGTGCTGATAACCAGTATTTTATCCCTTTTGCCCATATGCCGAGACATATCTACGCGTGTTCTTTTTTCTTCTTTTTATTTATTTATTTTTTTAGGGGTGGGGGACATTCGTTTTGGTATCTGCAACAGTTTTTAGTTGGGATCGGCCTGAAATAGCGTCTCAATATTTGCTTTTACTTTGTAAAGTAAAAAGATAGTTTTCATAATCAACTTTTATTCATTCGCATGCAGTAGATGTATAATCGAAAATGTCTTTTTTGCCGTTTTGGATGTGATTAACCTTTTCCAAACGGTCATATTTAAGGGTGGTCCAATAAAAAAGTTGCCACAGACAACACAATGTATGTTGAGAAAGAGAGTTTTTGTGTATTTTATTGCACAGAAAACATTGAGATAAAAGGAGAAAGTGCTGGCTATCGGCATTTTCTTCTTTTGTCTGAATGTTTATCAAGCCTATTCTATTGTGGACTTCAAAACCACATCGTTTTGGAATTTAAGGGATTAAATCAATTTTCCTTCCAATTCTCATACACTTAAAATAAGTGAATTGTCTAACACCTCCGCGATTTTCAGCCAGAATTCTCTCAATTTCCACAATGATATAAAACAGACGTTGTCAATATTTACATTAGTTACCTGTCAGACTCAAGATAATACTGCTGGTTACTTAACCCTTTACCAAACAAGACTTGGTTTTGACGTCTCTAATAGAATTGGCTTCGGAAAACATTGAGACAAAAGAAGAAAATGCTGCTGGCAAGCAGCATTTTCTTCTTTTTGTCTCAATATTTTCCATTCTATAAATGTTTTTTTTTTTATTTTAATACAAATGATCCTGTCGTCTGCATCTCTTTTCGACTATTATTGTACCGTTCGGGAAACGATTGTTCCAATTAGAAGGCTTTTGAATGTAAAAAATATGTGTTGTTAAAGATAGCATCAATTTATGTGCAACATAGCTCAGAAAATATTGAAGCGTAAGTAGATAGTAATGAACACACGCTTGTCTCAATGTTTTCTCCGACAGGGGCATCAAAGTCGGAGCTTGTTAATGACAGTCTAACCCATTCTGAAACATGCCCTAGTTTTGACGAACTAGAAGACAATGGTTGGTAAAATTTAATGTCAACAGAAATATTTCACGCAACAAATTTGTTCTCGGAAAAAGTCTCCAGTTCGAAAAGAATATTATATCCCAGATTATTCTTATCAAAATTGCACATAAGAAGTTTCCCTGAGAATGTTAAGCTACGATAGATGTTTATTGTGCGATTTGATCAAAGAATGCATTGGATCTGTCATATCTTACTGCTATAATTTGTTCTTGTCTTCTTCATCCTGACATGCTGACTTTCAGTTCAAGTCATTATCATAAAACATTGCCAAGATATTCCTAAAGATCCTTGCACGAGCTACTATACAGATAATAGTGGGCATTGGTCTTTCAAAAAGCAATATTTTATTTATTGTTTATATTTTGTGGGTACTCATTGGAATCGTCTCTTCGAGAGATTCCAATGAGTACCCACAACATAGGGATTGAATTTGAAATAACACATTTAGAATGCCTCCAATCCCCTCTTGCCTGTGACTCTGATACTTATTGTGTGATTTGATCATAGAATGCATTGGAGCTGTCATATCTCTCTGCTATAATTTGTTCTTGTCTTTTTCATCCTGACATGGTGACTTTTAGTTCAAGCCATCATCATAAAACATTGCCGAGATATTGCTTTGTCAATAAAGATGCATGATTCAAATGCAACATATTACAGATTTTACGCTAAACCGATCTCAAATGAAAATGGATAATTTTGTCAAAAGGAGCATAATTAAACAAAAATAAATGTCAAACCAAAATGAAAAAAAAAAAAAAAAAATTATAATACCCTTTCCGAAATTTCAAAATGTTTAGAGTGTTCTTATTTGAAAGTTACTGCAGACGTCAAAACTACTGTTGCCTAAAAATAAAGATTTTGTAAAATAAAGCACAGATGATATCGAGACAAAAGGAAAATATGCTTGGGCCTGTTTCATCAAAATATTTAAGACGTATTTTTGACTTACCGACGACTTACGACAAGTTTAGGGTATGAAACGCGTATCGCCATTCTATCAAAAGCTGGGTTATGCGATTGTTGTTTTAAGCGATTTTTAAGACAATGGTAAGTCAAAAATACGACTTAAATGTTTTGATGAAACAGGCCCCTGGTATCTGCATTTGCTTCATATGTCTCTCAGTCTCCCTGGAAAAAATGTCCCTTGAAGCATCATATTTCCAGCTCGGCATGTTCCTAAGAGCAGTATGATCAGGATCGATACCACTGTCTAACAGTTGCTACAAATTACAAAGAAACTATGTCAGGACATCATGGATCCTGATCAGACAGTGCGTATGCACAGACTGGTCTGGATCCAGGTTGTTATCAAATGGCATAAAAGACGTTTTTCCAGATCCTGGCTCAATTGGTTTCCCATTTTTTTTTCATTTATACCAGCCAAAGTCAAGGCTTGTTTGAGAAAAGTTTTTTTTATTTAAGTTTTATCCCGTTTTCGACTGCTATGGCCATATTTCGGTGGCTGGAGCTCCTAACCATGGATTCCTGTTGTTTCTCATACTAGTAATACCGCAACACACTAACCGTGCCTCCAACTGCTCGCCCACATAGGTTAACGATATCAAACCATTGATGGGTGAGTTTGAGAAAGGGTCACCCAGTTTTATAGAGGACGAGAATCGACCTGGCAGAGCAGCCCATGCTAATCGAATGGAATGCTCTGCCAGGTGAATTCTCGTCCGCAATACACTATATTATAGAACATTGTTTGCATAACACTCTATGTAAAGTGGCCTTTTGAAAATAATTTATTACTTTTTCAGCGAAAATTATTGACGGCTGCTTGTTTTGAAGTGGGTTTAGAATTGTGCAAAACAACCATTTTCGTGTTTACAAATAAATATGGACGACCCAGGTGAAAAGAGATCGTTTAACCCGGTCCCAAACAAGACCTGGATGTCAAATGTCCCTAATGAAAAGGGTTTCGGAAAACATTGAGACAAAAGAAGAAAATGCTGATAATCAGCATTTTCTCATTTTTGTCTCAATGTTTTCTGTGCTATATCATTAATTTTTTTACCTAAAGTTAGATTTATTTTGTTGTTTGCAGCAACTCTCACATTGAACCATCCCCAAAAATTGTCATTTTGTAAAGGGTTAAGCAGCGGAAAGTATCGCCACTGTTCAATCTGATTGGATCGGATTTTAATTCTGAGGTCGATATTTTCTGAATAGCTAAATACGTTGGCCCTGCCATTTAGGCATGGCGAAAGTATAGATGAAAGTCAGTCCACACAGACTATGCAGGCTGACTAAGGTAAAAATCCAAGATGATTGTCTAAATTTTGTTTTTTTCTATCCTACTTTATGTTCATTTTTGAAAAGCAATGTTTGGATGCGATGAGCTTTGCTGTGTCAGATCTGATGTTCATGTTTTGGTTTCAATGACTTATCAAATGGTCTTTCCAAATGTTATTTAATTACAGGTCGCAATGTCAAATAAGATTTGTTTTAACCATTTCCAAAACGAAAAATGATTTTCATATTCCTATCATAAAGGGCATGGAAACGTTTAGACAACGGAAGAAAATGATGATTACCAGCATCTTCTCCGTTTTCCTCAATATTGGTGTGCTATACTGTAATCAACAAATTCTGCCTTTAACTATATCCATTTTGTCGTCTTCAATAGCTATAAAATCGGAAAAGAAGACATGTATGCTTTTCGGGAAAGGATTTAAAAAATAACAACCAATCTATAAATTATTGTCATGTTTTGCCACATTTGTTTACACACACTATAGAAGAAATCCAACTCATAATGCCACTTATCAAAATAATTCGTTATGGGCTCACTGTGATAGCGATAACAACTCTACATGATCTACCATTGCCATAAAATAACTAAAGCAATGAGGGACTTTCTGGGTATATAGAGAACACCGATGAGTATCATTTGCCTAAAGTAAGTGTTTAATGAAGGTTCCCGTTTGTTTGAAAATACAAAAAAAAATCAAAACAAAAAACAAACAAAAAGAAAACAAGCAGAAAAAAGACCACGACACCACCACAACTACAAACAAACTAAAACATAAATAAACAAAGAAACTGAAAACAAACAAACTTGGATCTGAAAAGGGAGCTTTTTGATTTTGAGATCAACATGGATAAAGATCAGTCTGCTTATACACGCAGTCTGATCTCGGTTCATATTGTTCTACTGTAACTTCTCCATTACCCATTTGAATTGCAAGAGACCAGTTTTGATGGTAAATAGAATGCAAACAGGCACGCGCTGAGAAAGGGTTAACAAAGAGCTCATCGTAAACAATAAAGCTCAGTTCTATAACTCAGCAGGTATGAGCACATTGACTCAAGGAACAGCACGATTCTTGCTATATTGTCTTAAACTCACAGCTAGAGGCAAATCTTATAGGATTTGTTTCAAGGATACAATGTGCATCTTATCGTACTCACATTTTCTGCAAGTTTCCGCGTTTTGTCAGTTCATTTAAGCTTTCTTGTTTCTTGATGCTTATATGCTTTTCGATATTTACCCGTTTAAATATTTTCATATGTCGATTTTTAAAAATCTACTGCATCCAGATAATTACTGGCGTTTTTTTTAAGTATCGAAAATGCTTAGTCACGTGATTCCCAAATGACCATAAAAATAGAAGAGGGTTGTATATAGACAAACATTTATCAAAAGAATATAATATAGCAAAGAATTGATGAAAGGGGAAACGATTTATACAATGTTTAGACTGTCATTTAGCCCATTTCCAAACGACAAAATTATAGAGTGATCCAATATTAAAGCCCATGCAGACATTTGAAACTTATAGCTCAAACGATAAAAAAAATGTTAACAATGTAGGACAGAACATATTGAGGCATAAGGAGAAAATGGTTATCTAACTTATCTTTCAGCACTTTCTTCTTTTGATTCTACGTCAGCAAATGAAATTCATAGATAGAATTCAACTTTAGCAAATTATCCTAGCAAATGTAGGCCCAATTCCAAACAGCACCATTTTTAGACTGAACGAGATATGACATTTTGTTAACGAAAAAATGAATTCTATGAAAATGATTTTTAATACAATTTTTAAAACAACTCGTAAAAATGGCACAAATTCGGACTTTCCACATAGAGAGAAAGGATTAACAGTAGTATGGTTACTAGAAACAAGTTGTATCAATCAGAAAATTGACATTTATTGTATTCTTACATGACATTTATTGTTTTATGTTATAAATACTGCCTTTAAACTAAACTTGAAAACTGTCTATATTGAAGAAAATATTGACCTATGTCACAATGACTAGAAAACTACCACTTTACATTCCCAACATGGATCCAGATCGGCCTGTACATACATGAATTTGAACAATCTTCAATTTTGCCGTTTGTTATGTGTTAACCCTTTCCCAAACGACACAATTTTAGGGTGTTCCACATCAAAAACTTCCACAAATGATAAAATGGGTGCTAAAAAAGATAGGATTTGTGTAAAATATGGCACAGAAAATATTGAGACAAAAGGAGAAACTGCTGGTTATCAGTAGTTTCTTCTTTTGTTTCAATGTTTTCCCAAACCATTTCTATTAGGGACGCCAAAACCAGGTCTTGTTTGTGTTAAACTACAAAACGAGGATGTCCTCGTCAATTTCCATTGCCACTGATGACGCCCTGAAACTGACGAGAGTATCTCTCGTTAATTTATGTTGCCACGGATGACGCCTGAAACCGCGCGAAGTGTTTGGTATAACTTATGATGGGTTGTAATCCTTAAAGGGTAAAAGGTTGGACAAGATCTGACTTTATTACTGTAATAAGACTGTCTGTTTTAGTTATTTATAGTCAGGATTTCATAAAACTTTCATAAAACTATCACACCCTATTACCGGC
The DNA here is from genome assembly GCA_963680895.1 of Fragum sueziense. Taxonomy (NCBI): domain Eukaryota; kingdom Metazoa; phylum Mollusca; class Bivalvia; order Cardiida; family Cardiidae; genus Fragum; species Fragum sueziense. The sequence goes on along the minus strand of OY804598.1, from coordinate 32,588,266 downwards.
TATCACTACAGCAGTTGCTAACCTTGGGCAGTATCTTCTATAAATAGCGGGTGTACTGGGTAGGTCATACTTTTTCCATCTTTGTTTTTGTGTTAAAGCCTTTCTCAGCTATATTTGTAGTGCACTTGACTGGCCATACATTTGAGCACCTACATGATAAATATTAGCCCAAAGAATCCTTAAACAACAAAATTATTCAGCGACAAAGTCGTAACTTCACATTCTTTTACGTAAAATCCAACTTTCAGTCCATATAATGAGAAAATGATAAGACGATCATTAGAATTAATATAACTATTAAAATAGTTAATCAATTTTTTTACACTGTGTAAATTTAGAAAACTGTCTGAATTGAATTAACTTCAGACTGACCGATTAAAACTAAACACTGATGCCGATTTGGCTATCACGAACAGCATATTGAAAATTTGAATGGCAAACCCGGACATAAGTTGATGGCAACACAGAACAATATGTCTTGTTGGAAAAGCGGCATCTCTTTCAACAAGAAGTTGCCTGAAAGGAGCACCATTTCAATGAATTAACACCATTTCTTGATAGACTAGCCAATTTCTGAATTATAGACATAGAAATCGTGCAAGTTCCTTTCATCTAGATATGGTTGAAGCTGAGTAACACAAAATTGAAGGACGTATGCAACCATTAGTTGTAGATGATAATTTGTCGGTTAAGGTATACATCCCATCATTAAAAACACCACTTTTTAGCCGTACCAAATGCATCAAATTACACACATTTGTATACACTTCTTATAAGTTGATTCAACGTGCCGGATTTCAAGATTATGCTTCAAAAGGAAAATAATTTACAAATATTACTTTACTCTATATTCATATGCAGCGGAGGTAATTTTGAACATTTCTGTCAAATATTTCCGTAAGTATGCATTGATTCAAAATTCTAAACCGTTCAAAATGGTTATGTTTAGAATGGAAATGTAACACAGTTTAGGAATTACTGGCACTTATCAAATTCACCTCTGGCTCTTTAGTGCTAATGATGGGTTGCAAACCTTAAAAACTACACATACTTTACAGTGAAAATTGTGGATTTTACATCATGTTTTCAGGCACAAAATATGACTGTAATATTTTAATGGGGTTAAATTTCATTTAGTCAGACTTAACTTAAATAGATGGAACCCACACAAATATATGTATATGAATCCTGCTATTTCAAAGTCGGTCGATGAATCTTCAAACATTTCGATCGAATGTTTTGCGCGGTGCAAAAAGACACAATAGATTAACCGAGCCTCCAGCTGCTCGCCCACATAGGTTAATATCAAACCATTGGTGGGTAACATTAGTTAGAAAAGATATTTGCCACGGCCGGGGATCGAACCCGGGTTCTCTCGAATAAAAGACAGATGCGCTATCAATGGTCAGCGTTTTGGCTTTATTGCGAAACGAAGAAGAGATATCGTTGATAACGGATTATCAAGCAAGAATCTGTTGATATCGATAAAACATCATGGTTGTCTGCATAAAGCACATGATTGCAACTAACCTAGGTAAGTGAATACAGAAACTAGTGAAGGATCAAAGATCAGTCAGCTAGGTAAGGATCTCTATGGATAAGGCGACAAATCTCCCTAAACGTCTCAAATGGAAAAGTCAATTTTCAAAACATTCAAATTGATAAATATCCTGAGCTGTATTGTTAGATCTATACCTAAATCATATGAAAATTGATTTTGTACAATCAAAACGATCCGACATGTACAGATAACTGTTGGTTTCTGTACCTACCGGTACCCCTTAAATTATATTTTCTTACCCTACCGGTATTCATTTAACCAGAATTAAGTTTTCTATTGTTTTATCCGCAATAATTTTTTTGTGTAAATGTAAGGAAAATTGGTTTTGAAATCACACCCTGATGATGTCATTGGATGCGAAGATGTGTGCTTATAGGACGACATGATCACACCAAGTTGTCATAAAATTTAAAGAATAATATGATAATTTGATCATGACGTATTAACAGAACACGATTTGTTGTCTTAATCTGATCATTACTCAATAACAGAACTCGACTTGTCGTCTTAAAATAAAACGACATAACTACATAATAACGTATTTTGTAAAAACTGCTATGTTGACTATGCTCGTTGTTTATGGCTTTATGACTTGCTATAGGTCGAGATGTCGGATTTAACTGGCTTGTCATTTTTTGTTTTAGACGACAAGTACAGATCATGACAATATATTCATGTCATTGAAAACTGACATTATCATATTAGGTGTTAGTTCCCATGTCGACTTATCAAATTATGTTGACTTTTGTCTTTATATTGATTCATAACTCAAAAAGTATGTAAGGTACAATCATGAAACTTTACAGGTGGATAGATTTCATTATGGAGAGGTGCAGTGCACAAGAACCGTAACTCTACTGATCATATTTTTTGAGTTATTGCCCTTTGTTGATTTTCAAACTTGATTCTTGTCCGGAGCATAACTCAAAAATTATGTAAGGTAGAATTATGAAACTTTACAGGTGAATAGATCTCATTATGGAGAGGTGCAGTGCACAAGAACTGTAACTCTGCCGATCATATTTTTGGAGTTATTGCCCTTTGTTGATTTTTAAACTTGATTATTGTCCGGAGCATAACTCAAAAAGTATGTAAGGTAGAATCATGAAACTTTACAGGTGGATAGATGTCATTATGGAGAGGTGCAGTGCACAAGAACCGTAACTCTGCCGATCAAATTTTTTCAGTTATTGCCCTTTGTTGATTTTATAACTTGATTCTTGTCCGGAGCACAACTCAAAAAATATGTAAGGTAGAATCATGAAACTTTACAGGTGACTAGATTTTATTATGGAGAGGTGCAGTGCACAAGAACCGTAACTCTGCCAATCAAATTCTTGGAGTTATTGCCCTTTGTTGAGTTTTACACTTAATTCTTAATCTTGCCTATATCTCATGTCCTTTTACACATACAGCCTTGATATCTCACACATAGATGCCTCCTATCAACATCGTTCACATTTTACCATGATCTTGGACCTTGTGACCTTGGCCTTGGAGTTTGACGTACTTTAAAAAAAATAAACCCGGCATATATCTCATGACCTTTTACAAATACAGCCTTGATATTTCACACATGGACACATCTTACCAAGACCTTTCACAATTGACCATGACCTTGGACTTTGTGACCTTGACCTTGGAGTCTGACATACTTTTAAAAAACTTTAACCTGGCCGATATATCATGTCCTTTTACACATACAGCCTTGATATTTGACACATGGAAACCTCTGATCAAGACCTATCACATACGACTATGACCTTCGACCATGTGGCCTTGACCTTGAAGTTTGACCTACTTTTAAAAAAATTAAACTAGGCCTATATCTTATGTGCTATTACACATACAGCCTTGATATTTGACATATGGACACCTACGACCAAGACCTTTCACATTTGACCATGACCTTGGACCTTGTGACCTTGACCTTGGTGTTTGACCTACTTAAATAATACATTAACGTTGTCTATATTTCATGTCATTTTACATATACAGCCTTGATATTTCACACATGGTCACTTCCAACCAAGATATTTCACTTTTGACCATGACCTTGGACTTTGACCTTGGAGTTTGACCTACTTTTAAAAAACTTAAACTAGGCCTATATCTCATGTCCTGTTACCTATACAGTCTCAATATTTTACACATGGACACCTCCTACCAATACCTTGCACATTTGACCATGACCTTGGCCTGTGTGATCTTGACCTTTGATTTTTACATACTTTTAGAAATCTTTAACCTAGCCTTTATTTTATGTCCTATTACACCTACAGCCTTGATATTTCACACATAGACACCTCCTACCAAGACCTTTCACATTTGACCATGACCTTGAATATTGCAACCTTGACCTTGGAGTTTGAACTACTTTTAAAAAGACTGAAACCAGACATATATATCATGTCCTTTTACACCTACAGCCTTGATATTTCACACATGGACACCTCCAACCAAGACCTTTCACATTTGACCATGACCTTAACCTTGGCATTTGGCCTACTTTTAAAAACTTTAACCTGGCCTATGTTTCATTTTACTTTTACATATACAGCTTTGATATTTCACACATAGACACCTCCTACCAAGACTTTTCATATTTGACCATGACCTTGGACCTTGTTAACTTGACCTTGGACTTTGACCTACATCAAATGTAGGCCCTAAAGGGGGCATATATGTTTTACAAACATCTCTTGTTTTCATATGGTAGCTTCTATTTGAGTAAAATTTGACATGAAAACATTGCACGTATATTCTACTAATGTCCAAACTTTTACAAAGATATTCCATAAAACAAAGAAATTATAGTCATTTGAACAAGCCTAGTAGGGGTGGGGGAGCAGTCCGTTGACACTCGCACAGCAGCTTTTTGTCGTCGTAGGTTATGACGCAAAGCTGATATTAAATGTTCAAGTAGTGGAAATATATATTCCAGATGCTTGATTACCACGTGAATGCGACTTGTTTCTTTTTGACAAAAATATTGATGTAGGAAAGAAATAAAGGATTTTTGTCAATCGATGTACAAATTATGTGGATAAGATGACAAAGCATACATCGACATGACATATTTTAAAATAATGATGCACTAACTTATGTCGGAAAGATTAGTTTACGTAGACAACCGGTAGAGTTAATTTTCTTTTGTTATCATGACAAGTCGACTTACCTGAAGTCGACTTTATCATTTTATCAGGGTGTACCATATGTCTTTATATTGATTTTTACTTCAATTTCATCGCGACTTATTTATATAAACAAGTCACGTCGACGTATATTATGACAATATTCGTTGTTGATGGCGGTTTTTCGACAATGTGAAGTCGTCTTGTATGTATCATGTAGGCATCTATAGTAATTTAAGACGACATTGAGTGACAAGTCGACTTACCTGAAGTCGACTTTATCATTTTATCAGGAATAAAGAATTTTGTTTCCTGTATACGCTGCATATCTTCAGTTTTGCCAGACGGTAAGTATCCTACTGTGGTACGAAACAGTATACACAGCAGCTTTTTGTCGTCGTAGGTTATGACGCAAAGCTGATATTAAATGTTCAAGTAGTGGAAATATATATTCCAGATGCTTGATTACCACGCGAATGCGACTTGTTTCTTTTTGACAAAAATATTGATGTAGGAAAGAAATAAAGGATTTTTGTCAACATGCCTACTAAAACTAGATAAGTCAGGGAAGATCGATGTACAAATTATGTGGATAAGATGACAAAGCATACGTCGACATGACATATTTTAAAATAATGATGCACTAACTTATGTCGGAAAGATTAGTTTACGTAGACAACCGGTAGAGTTAATTTTCTTTTGTTATCATGACAAGTCGACTTACCTGAAGTCGACTTTATCATTTTATCAGGGTGTACCATATGCGTTTCCATACGTCCCCGTTTCCTAAGCAGTTATTAAAAATGATGTAATTTTGTGGGAAATGATGTAATCTTTCAGAAAATAATGTAACTCCAGTAAGATCCGCTCGATAGTAGCCCCGGTCGGAGGAGTGGTTTGAAGAATGACAGTAGAAGCGTATGTTTTCATTGGTTGACGAACACTAAGTCAGATAGAGTCTGTATAGTACATTCTACGCGACATAAACGTTCAAAGGCTGCGCCTTTTGAACGTTTATATCGCGTAGAATCTACTAAACAGCCTCTATCTAATACGTGGTGGGTGGGAAATTGTTTGCAGCATATTTGGCTGCAATATAGCACGGTAGAAAAAATGGTCTCAGTGAACAAAGTCTAGGTCACATTGCCATGATTGAGTTTTCCCCAAAATGAATTATTCTACATTTTGAATTCATGCATTAATATCGATATCAGATTTTAAAGCCAGCATTCAGAATGCAATTTACGCTCCGTGGGGAACATAGCAGAGTACAACTTCAAAGAAAAATTCGATGCATTTTGATTGTTGGAATCAAAATTTACCCTTTTCCAAAGGAATATTCCAAGGATAGTCCAATTTGAAAGCTGCTGCAGATGACAAAGTTAGCTTCCCAAAGGCAAAATTTGTGAATGAAATATTACAGAAAACATTGAGACAAAAGGAGAAACTGCTGATTATCAGCATTTTCTTCTTTTGACTAAATGTTTTCCCACGTCTATTATAACAGGAAAGTCAAAACCAGGTCTTGTTTAGGGAAGGGTTGAGCGATCATTATCCTGCAGCATTTTTTGCTTGAACTTTTACCAAACAAGTCCTGACTTTAACGTTCTTAATAGATAACACTGGAAAAAATGTTGAGGTAAAAGAAGAAACTGCTGATATTCATGGTTTGTCTGAACATTTTCTGGATTTATCTTTCTTGTTTTCTTTTTCCTAACTTTCATCTGTACAAATTCAATTATTATCAACACCCACTTTGTCGTCGGCAAAAACTTTGAAATTCGACTAGTCTAGAAACTTCGTTGTTAGTGAAATGTTAAAAAGATGTAACAAATGCGAGGAAATTGTTCCCATTTCACGTACAATTGACACAATTCCTTTAACCGTTCCCGAAGGAAGGCTCTGTGAATTTTTATTGTTTGATTCAAAATTCGAACGACCAAATGCTGCTTTTTCTTTTGCCTCAATATCTTCTTTGCCAGGCCCGTAGGAAGCAATTTCATATTGGGGGGGGGGGGGTAAAGTCCAAGTCCTGAATATTGGGGGGGCTAATTTGGATTTTCCCAAAATTTTCAGTGTAAAATTAAGAAAATTCAGCATTTTTGGCCAACATTGGGGGGGGGGGGGCTTAGCCCCCCTAGCCCCCCCCCCCCCCCTGTTCCTACGGGCCTGTTTGCTATACTGTACACAATTTCCATCTTTATCAAGTTTCAAGTTTATTCAAAGAGACTTACAGGCCTACACAATACATCGACTCGTTTTTAAAAAATTCGTCCAATTGGAATGGTCTTTATCAATTTAATTTTGCTGTCTGCACCATCCTTCGAATTTGACAATCCTAAAGCTTTGCCATTTTGGAAATGGTTAATCAAAAGAAATGTTTAATCTTCATATGTTTTACAGGACCTAGGTCATAAAGATATATAACAGGTCAATTCCGTAATAGGTGTCTGTTTTTTGTCAAAAGAGCAATTTTCCCGAATATATACAATAAAATAGACAGTTCTTCATAAATACAAGACGCTCTTAATGCCAAAATAACTTTTTAAAAGAGGATACAATTGACGTATTACTATTGATTCATTTTGACGAAGAAAAATATTGTCATTTGTGTTCATTTTTTTTGGCGAAGCCATATATTGCAGTCGATAATGTTCATCTAAATGAATCGTCCACGGATCAAGGTGGCTATTCCATGTTACTTTTTGGAAACGTTCACACGAAAAAATCGCCCACTTGTATTGAACTACAATATTCATCTCCACTGGTGGTGAACTCGGCCAAAGCGTAGTTACGAGATTTTATAACAACACCGACGGTTTGTCAATACATAACGGCGAACCCGGTCTATTTTTAGACCAAATTCATTGCAATTAGGGTTAAAAATCTTTAAACTCACATTCAAACGCAAAATATCTGTACCTTGTTGTAGCGAAAAACGTCCCTCGCTTTGGCCGAGTTCACCACCAGTGACAATATTCATTTCCGAATTTCTGTAAGTTTGCATGCGGTGTATCAGATATTGCAGATGTCTCACAACCGACGTAAGCAGTAATTGTTTTTTTCTCAATTGTTTTGAAAATTGAATATTAGATAGAGGCTGTATAGTAGATTCTACGCGATATAAACGTTCAAAAGGCGCAGCCTTTGAACGTTTATGTCGCGTATAATCTACTATACAGACTCTATCTGACTTAGTGTTCGTCAACCAATTTTGAATATACGCATCTACTGTCATTCTTCAAACCACGCTACTATCGAGCGGATCTTACTGGAATTACATCATTTCCCCCCAAATTACACCATTTTCCCCAAAATTACATCATTTTTCATAACTGCACAGGAAACGGAGGCGTGGCTACATGTATGTATATCCGTGACATAAATTGACCGGCAGTGCGTTTATGTGAAATATAGCGCCGATATTTTCAAATATACTGCAATTTCATTGGTCCAAAAACTGAGACGAACACTAAAAATGTATGGTTCCTTTGTTTAAATGAAAGTAAATTATCAAACATGTACCATGATATTTGTAATCGGGCGAGTAAGGTTGATGACCCCCTCAAAACCTGGGGATACCTAATGGATAAACTTATGTTAGGCCTACTAGCCCATTAAGATAAAAATGAACATATCTCGAAATTACTTTTTTATTCGTTTATCTATTTTTCGATCAAAATTGATCATTTGGCTATGAAATCTGACATTTTTATTAAATGACAGTTTTATAGGTTTTGACTTCGTTGGACATACAAAGTTACATGTACCTAAAACCCTTTCCCGCACGAGAAAACTAGATAAACCGACATACGGAAAAGGGGCGGGAATTACCTCTAGTATCAATATTCACGGTGGGGATTGTGCATGATGGGATGGATAACGACTACCGACAATAGGGAACGATTTTATCAAGTAAACCGTGACGTAATTTCGGACAAATAAATAGTATTTCGTTGGTGTTGTTATAAAATTTCGTAACTACGGCTTGAATCAAACCGTAGTTACGAGATGTTATAACAACACCGACGGTTTATCAAAACATAACGGTAAACTCAGTCTATTTTTTGCACAAAATTTGATGCAAACTCGCCTCGCTTCAGGTAAGACATTTTGCAATTACTCTGTTATTTCTGTATCAATTTTCAAGCGGTTTGCTGCATGTACCCCGCCTTATCGAGCTCTTTCATCGGATGTACTAGTATGACATATTAGATAACTCATGATACTTTTTCCAAAATATTGTCCCAAACGACCAGAAAGCGAAATGGTAACGACTACGGCCAAATTATCCACGCTTCAGGTAAGAATTTGTGCAATAACTTTCTTATTTCTGCGTCAATTTTCATGCGGTTTGTTGTATGTACTCCGTCTTACTGAGCCCTTTTGTACTTTTCTCAAAAATCGATCCCAACCGACTAGATAAAGGGCCTGAATTTTTTGTCGTTTTTCTGGTCGGTTGGGATCAATTTTTGGACAAAGTACAAAGATTCTACAAACAAGTCATATATCCGAGGAAAGAGCTCACTAATGCGGGGTACATGCAACAAACCGCTTGAAAATTGGAGCAGAAATAAGAAAATTATTGCACAATTTCTTACCTGAAGCGAGGCAAAATTTGTCCGTATACTCCATATTCGTTATCCATCCCATCATGCACAATCCCCACCGTGATATTTGTCTCTGAAGACGATTACATAAATCAAGTCTAACCCTTTCCCAAATAAGAATCGTATTTGGGAATTGTTAAAGGCATCAAGCTAGTTTGTCACAGAACAAGCCAAAATACACAATATCTAGAAATGTAGCATGCATTTGGCAATCAGTAAGGGTTGCTCATTATCCCTTTCCCAAACAAGACCTGGTTTTCACGTCCCCATTAAAAAGGCCTGGGAAAACATTAAGGCATAGGAAGGAAATGCTGATAATCAGCATTTTCTCCTTTTTGCCTCAATGTTTTCTATTTTATATTGTACACAAACCCAACTTCATTTACATTCATGTTGAGGTTTTCATCAGCTTTTGAATCGGACCACCCAAAAATTTTGCTGTTTGGTATATAGGGTTATAGAGTGGGGGAATGCTCCATCCACAATGTATTACGAAAGGATTAGGCCGCAAGGGCGGATCCAGGATTTTTTCCAGGGGGGGGGGGGGTCAAAGCCCAAATGATAGCTTTTAATAAGAAGTTATATAATCAAAATTCAATTTGCAGCCAGTTCCAGGGGGGGGGGGGGTGTCATGACCCCCTGACCCCACCCCTAGATCCGCCCTTTGGCCGCAGAGCAACAGATAAGATGGGGGTGAAACAATTCTCAATTGTGTCATTTTAAATCTAAGCCCTATGTTCTGGGTACTCATCGAAATCGTCTCGATGAGACAAATTAGCAGATAAATACTAGAAGGAAATAGAAGACGGGCGGAAATACTGGTCATTTTCTTCTCTCCCCTAATACTTTCTAACGCCTTCTGTAGCGGCCCTTTTGGAAACGTCAAAACTAGCTGCTGTTACGAAAAGGATGAAGTTATTGTTATAAACAAAGCGATTTTCCCATAACATCCGATACCCATACTTTACTTTTAATTGACACTCGTGTCATCTAACAGATGATTTACATAATTATGTAATCAATATGCAAAATCCTCTAACAAAGTGTTAAATTATCGAAGGGGTCATTAATGAAAATTGTAAGAATAAAGGGCATAGCAGCGGATGAGAATGGTTGTGTATTCTGTAAATCGCCGGTTACGTTCGAAAATACCGTAACTACAGCTTCAATAAGCTGTAATTATGGTATTTTCGAACATTACCGATGAAATGCCATGACGCTAATTTGCAACGCTTTTGAATAACTAGCCACATTTAAAACAAATGAAAAACAGGATTTCCGAAAAAAAAAAAAAAAAAAAAAAAAAAAAAAAAAAAAAAAAAAAATCCGGCAAAGTTCATTGCCCGTTATTTCATGGACATAAGACAATTATATTGTTTATAAAATGACTTGTAACAACGGACAATTGTGTTCAAGTTATTTTGGTAAATAAAAATAGTTCTGTTCTGTTATATATCGAGTTTTTCGGCTTGGCGAGAACATTTGTTTTAAAGATTATCGAAGTTATTTTTTTTAATATTTGAAGACGCAATTTTGGAAGCCAGGAATTCCTTTGCTCATTCCAGTCGTCGGTGTTTTTCAATGGTCGTTACATTTTCAAAATAATGAGAGCGAGTAAAAATAATTTGCATTTTTAAAGTGTAATGACCTATTCATAAAAATGTTTATTGACAAACGATTCCACGTAACGAGTGGAAGCTACTAGTATGATAGTACAACGCTGCTTTTCTTTCAAAACCTCGTAACTACAGCTTTAAAAATATACTGAGATGAAAAAGTTTAGTCAGTATAAAGTTTTTGGTCGATAATTTTGTAAAAAACATTTTATAATGCCAAAATTTTTACTCATAACAATCTTCAACCAATTCAAAACAAGTCCGTGAAAATCCTTTGGCATCGATGTTTTACTTAACCTTCCTTTCAACAATTCAATCCAAATGGGGTCAAATTAATAATTCACAGCTTCAACACTGACTTTTTGTGGACTCTAAATTCCTGGTAATTGGCATGAAAAGGCGATTGTTGTATCATTTCTTGGTTGAATAGAAGTCTCTTTGTTGACAGTGAATGAGGAAACTCATTTCTAATGGAATTCACAGTAAATTATGACGACTTGCACCCAAACAAGCATAGCATTTTTGCTGCGTTTTCAAGAAATTGTTCTATCAGGACCAGTTGCTGGTTTACTACTCAGACAAAGTTATTTATTGTAGACAGACAATTAAGAAATTACATGACATTCAATGTTTGTCAAGCAATGGCCGAGATCTGGCTGAGCCAATGCTCGAAAAGCCAACTCCCAAGTAAATGGCCAGGCAAGTAAAAGAAACTTTTTTGACAACATGCCTTTATTAAACAAATGGGTTACAATGCAGTCGATTTCCAATGTTTGTGCGTCAGATGGGACTTGACGTAACTTTGTGACGTCACAATAAACATTAATTCCAGATACGCTGTTTTCAGAGGTATCAATGACCCAAATCCCATGCGTTTGCCCCTTTTTGACAACAACTACACCAATGCTACAAACTGTAAGTGCTTACCAAGTTCAAATTGTAGGAGACCGCCATGGTTTGTACGCTTAGAAGATGGTGTCTAAAATTGTCATTTTTGGCAAAATTGATTCAGCCTGAGTGTTAAAATCATGTAGGCTGGTATCTATTTTATTGTGGATTTACTGTATCTGGGTTATTGTCTTTGGTTTGCACAGATCAATTTAGGAAAGAGTCTTACGCCTTAACTGCAGCAAGTTCACCTGTCGCATTTTTAAATTCTTTTCGTGCAAACCTAAAAACTTAAATTGAGCAACATTACTTACAGGTTTGTGTTATGCGTCGACTGAACAAATATTGTGTGAAATTCTAGACTGATATGTCTTATTTTGACCGAATAATTGACCATCAAAAATACTGACTAAACTTTTTCTTTTGAGTATATTTAGTTACGAGTTGTTTTTTTTAAACGACGCTAGTTAACCATTTCCCAAACGGCAAAGTATTAGGGTAGTCTAACTAGAAAGCTCATGTAGACCCAAAAGTGAATATCGGAATTGTGTATGACGTAGTACAGAAAACATTGAGGCAAAATAAGAGAATGCTGATTATCGGCATTTTCTTCTTTTGACTCAATATTTTCCAAAGCATTTTTTATTAGGTACGTCAAAATCAGTTCTTGTTTGGGAAAAGGTTAATGATGCCGCAGATCTAATGTCACAGTCATTATTACGCGCCAAGTGTGACGCCAATACTTTTAAACTAATAAACGTTTTATCATTATATCGGTCAATGATCAAATGCCCATAGTTTTATTATCGTCGGTAATGTTTCAAATATCGTAAATACATATTTTGCAAGCGGCAAATACGGCATTTTGGAAAGTAATCAAAGCAGCGCATGTGGTAAATTATACAAGGTACTGAAATTGTATAATACACAAAATTAGAAATTTCACTGATTCTGGCCAAAAATGCGTCAAAAGGCATGGAATACAAACTTTTCATACATCAAAGTTACGAATTGTCTGAAATGATATTAGCCAGAATATGGAGCGCCAACCCATTTATCACAAATTTGATGTTACATGTAAGTCACCAAATGAGGTCTAACTGACATCGATGCAGCAGCATATGAGGCGCCCCTGGATTTCAGAGGATGAGTTAAGGTCACTGTGTTGAAAGCTGTCCGTTAGATTTGTGTAGTTTGTACGGAAGTTTTGAGTGGTCAATCAAAGATGGCGTCCGTGGAAAATCGTGAGAGGTAGGTGTCTTAGTTTTTCGTCGATAATTTTCTTAAATGGCCGTATCTTGTCTTGATACTGATATCATCGCACAGGAGAAATGTATACCTTTTCACGGTGCTATATAGCCAAGTACCAATGTTGTACTATCGTCTTTGGTCGTAGTGCAAAGAGAAGCCCAATACGGAAAACTTTTTTCGAAGCGAGAAAGTTGGCCTTTTAAGGATAATTACATAGTAAACAGCGAACTAGGGAACAAACTATTGCTCTAACTTGGATGTTTTTAACATGCTCTTTTCTACGGTTACCGCCATTTTACACAAAAATGTCCAGAATGACCACAAACACCGTGTTTACTAAATGGCCAAACAACGGTGTAGTCACAGTGAAAATATGCAGACACAACGGTGCAGTTTCTGTGTTATCTGTACGGTGTAGTTATTACAGTACAGCTAGCGCGTTTTTTGCCTATTTCCGCGCATCGCCGCGATTGAATTTCTGGTGGTTTCGGGTGGAAAAACGCGGTGGCGGCGGCGAGCGTGTTTTACCACCCGAAATCGCGGGAATCGCCGCGATTTTTTCGCCGCGATTCGCGGTGATTTGCGCGGACAGGTAAGCCTGTATTTTCTGGCTGATTTATCGTAATTAGTGGGTTTTATATAATTATATATTAGGTTTTGATAAGATAAGAATGCTTTTGCAGGTTTGATTTTTGTTAATTTTGAATGGGTTTGTGGATTCTTCTTCTACTTCAACAGAAAAATTACCCTTTTGCCTTCTTTTCAACGTATTCGAAGTTATTTTTCTTTTATCTTTGCTACACGGCCTTCATGCATATAGATTACAAAATAATTGCAGATACTTTGTGCAGTGATGATTGCACAAAATCAGTTTTTTTTGGAAGCCCATGTAATAATAGAATAACACATACATACACAAGGCTTGAGAACAAATTGAGACAAAAGAAGAAATACTGATGATCAGCATTTCCCCTGCTACCGCAATATTTTCTATGCTACCTGTATATTGTAGACAATTTTTATCGATATTTTCTGATCTGTTTTCTGCAGTGCTCAGCTTTGTTATTGGATCCCCGGATATTCTTCCCCTCGAAAGAGAGTAAAGGGCTATCGTTGAAATGATTTGAGAATATTAAGATAAAAGAAGAACATACTGATCACTACACTGGTCTTCTTGTGTCTCATTATCTAGTTCCTATTGTTGTAATATATCCTTCACAATCCTGTTTTAAGCAACATCCAACTTATCGTATTCATAGATTTTTAATAGGACGTACCAAATCTGGCAATTTTGGAAATGGCGTAACTAAGAATGTAGCGTCATACATAAAACATCGGTGTTTCTTTCAACATGCATGCAAGTTCCAACATGGTAAAATAAACCTTAAATGCCAGTCGCAGGTTTACTGGTTTATTTTGTAAACTGAAAAGTAGTCAAATTATACGCATTACTTTTATATGTAATTCAAACAGAGAAACTCTTCGTATTTATGACCGGGAAGCCAACATGCAGTTTACGATTTCACGTACATGTATCTGCAAAGAACAGAATATTATATAAAAAGTTAATTGAATTAAATCAAGCATAACAAAGCATAATATAATGTACAAAGAAGCGGAAATAACCTGTTCTATATTATATGATAACCTATAACTATATATTTTAATTTACAAAAACGATGTGTTATTACAGGACTTCATAGAACTTAATAGAAAACGTTTGTATTTAATATAACATTCTCTTTATTTCTGAAATAGTTCTGTAAATTAATTTAAAAACACACTCAGGATGAAATAATATAAACTTAACAAAAACGCATTTAATACTGAGCGCTGTAGGATAATATTGGCCTTACCTGGCATTTCCACCCGAACGCGGCGATCGCCGCGATCGCCGCGATTTCTCCCCTTCCCCCCCCCCATCGCGGCGAATCGCGGTGATGCAAGAAAATTTCGAGTGGAAAAACGCTATGGCCGCGATGGCAAATCGCCGCGATTTTCCACCCGAATTTTTTTTTGACCGCGGTGGGCGAGCGTTTTAGGCAAAAAAACGCGCGAGCTGTACTGTATTTTCATAACAAATTGTGAACGGTGTAGACTTGGTATGTTGTATAGGGCGAACCAGCTCTAACAGCTAGCAGATCATATGCAGCTCTGATTTATCTCCCTCAAATACTTTGGTCTTAGAAAACCCAGTTCTTTCCCTTGATGAAAACGCCGCCATCCTCAAAGTACACGAAAACAAAAGTTAAGGAAATATGCCGCATTCTCTTTTCTCCACTCACCTAAGCCTAAAACAGTTCCATGTATGTTTAATTTAATTTTCAGAGGTCATTTTTTTGTTATTGAATTAACTTCTGACGGATATGATATTCACAAGAATGCCATCACAAAATATTAAACAAGACATGCAGTAAACGTCATTTTAGAACAATGTTTACTGACTTACCTTGAGATGTGGGTGCTATGGCCAGTTTCTTGTTCATCCGTTTATTTGATTTGTATATTCGAAATTTCGGCTCTGGCTTTGAATTTTCTTTGTAACTGTTTTAATTAGTTATTACAATTAATTCTTGTAATTAATGAACTGATTTCAACTCATGGAGTATGAAAATTATTGATCGACATGTATCTTGTTTTCAACTTGACCCCTCTCCGATTTTACCCTAAATAAAGAATTCCATCAACAAAACATAAATTATAAATAACAAAACATAAATTATAAATTTGTTTCATAAACATTTGGGCAATTTTTTCGTCTTGTTCGACTTAAAGTAATCAAGTCTTGAAAATAGAATTACGGAATTGCAAAATTTATTTTGGCATTTTCAGACGTAATTAACCTCTTCTTCAGGACTGACAATTTTCTGACCAAGATTTTTTGGACCCACTCACAAAATGTAACTACTTGCAAGGAAAAAGACAATATCATATTCGCCAAGACTGTTTGACTATTGGAGTA
This sequence comes from Fragum sueziense, assembly GCA_963680895.1. Taxonomy (NCBI): domain Eukaryota; kingdom Metazoa; phylum Mollusca; class Bivalvia; order Cardiida; family Cardiidae; genus Fragum; species Fragum sueziense. The sequence goes on along the minus strand of OY804598.1, from coordinate 32,572,244 downwards.
AAACGCATTGAAATACTTCCAAGAGAGTAGAACTTACAGACATCCATAAATAAATGAAATGAAATGTTTTCCATCGGGAACCGACTTTCCTTGACCATCTTTTGAAAAGATAACCAATTACCAAGTTGATCAATGCTTTTCAATTACTTAATCACATCTAGGAACAAACTGTTCATTTAAGCCCTTATTTCCATGTCTCGCGAGTCCCTATCCGTATCATCTGTTTCAGCACGTCCAATGGAAATATCAGTAATTAAGGTCGGAGCCTTTTGAACGACTTTATGGGGTGTTGAACTTCGTAATTGTTTATATACAGGACTCATGCATACAAAATCGGGGATTTCATCGATAGAAAATTTGTTAATTCCAAAATCCTGATTTTCTACGTTGATGATGTCTATCTTGTGTATTCTATGTTCGCAAATTGGGATGATGTCCTAGTCTGACTGCTTGATAATATCCGGAATTATACTAAAGTTCAGAGTTTCCAAACCTTTTTGGCCTGTCTGATCATTGATCTCCCTCCTGCACACTTTTAATATGTGGCTGGAATGGTCCTGTAATTCCGAATACTTCACAACCTTATCGAAATTTCATTCGAAATGACAGTAGTAACAAGTGAACAGCATGGAACTGAAAATAAAAGAAAAAAATAAAACAGCCGCCGGCAGATTCTTGGTATTTTCTACTTTTTACCCTTACGGAATTACTTTGACAAATAGCGAAGAAACTAGATTCTTTCTCTATTCTGATTAAAGTATATTTTGTAGACATATTGTCACCTTCTTTACTGCAAAGCATTTACAAGTCAGTCACATATTAACATAATTGGTGAATTTCGGTAGTAATTGTAAAACGTGATTCCCAGACATGAAAACGTTATCATTAAACATTACAATATTATCATTCAGAAATAATAAGTTCTGTATTGCTTCAAGTCTACACCGTTCACAATGACATTATGTCTACACCGTTCACAATTTGTTATTAAAATATAACCACACCGTACATAAAACACAGAAACTGCATCGTTGTGTCTGCATATTTTCACTGTGACTACACCGTTGTTTGGCCATTTAGTAAACACGGTGTTTGTGGTCACTCTGGACATTTTTGTGTAAAATAACGGTAACCATAGAAAAGAGCATGTTAAAATTATCCAAGTTAGAGCAATAGTTTGTTCCCTAGTTCGCTATTTACTATGTAATCATCCTTAAAAGGCCAACTTTCTCGCTTCGAAAAAAGTTTTCCGTGTTGGGCTGTCTTTGCACTACGACCAAAGACGATAGGACAACACTGGTACTTGGCTATATAGCACCGTGAATAGGTATACATTTCTCCTGTGCGATGATATCAGTATCAAGACAAGATACGGCCATTTAAGGAAATTATGGACGAAAAACTAAGACATCTACCCCTCATGTTGTATCGCTGTCGCCATCTTTGAATGACTACACAAACCTAACGGACAGCTTACAACACAGTGAAGGTAGAACACCCCTAATGAGATTCGCGCGACGTCAGAATCATTCGGGCGACGCCGAAAACATTCGGCGGTGGAATTTTCCACCGCCGAATGTTTACTACCGCACCCGAATACGTATACTTACAACGTAACGACGATGCCTGAAAAAAACCCCGATGTTTTGTGAATCTCAAAAAGGCCACATTACGGGTATTCTACTCATTTGAACTAAATATCTTAAAGGGGGTGTCTCACGAATAGGAAAAATAACATGGGAGTCTGCCCACGCTCGGAATTTAATGAAATTTGGCGTGAAGTTAGTACACTAGATAACGGTTCATATTCATGAAATGTTTCAAATCTCACATTCCGGAAAACAATTTTCTCAGAATTTTAAGTTTTCACCATGAAAAGGGGGATACCCTGATTAAAACAGTGTGCAAGCGTTCTGGTTGTTAGTTTCATCGCGTAATTTATTCTAAAAATAATGCCCAGTAGTCCGTGATCCTGTATGAAACAAACATATACATAATTATGTACAAAAAATTGTTTTATATCAACTGATGTAAGGGGGTAACCCAAAAATTCATTGTTTTTAAATATTTTAAGCAAATTCTGTTCAAAAATTTCCTTTGTTCCAGTTTTTGTCAAGATTTGAAAATTATGTAAAAGTTGCGCACAAATATACTGATGATTATCGTGAAATATCGAGAAAAAATAAAACCGGTAAAATGGTGCTTTTGGAATTTCCCCCTGAATAGTGCACATTTCCAAGAATGGACAAAATTAGGATTTTTTAAAAATGACTTTTTTTAAATGTTTTGTTTACTTTTTTGGTTATTTTAGTTTACCTGAGGACAAATCAAGATGCAGGGCATTTTTTGGGTTATTTCCTGTCATCTGTCCGTGTGTCTGTCTGTCTGTTGGCATTTGTTAAAAATTCTTTTTTCTCCCAATCTAATATGTAAATCTTTTTGAAACTTGATAAAAAGTATCCTTGGGTTAAAGAAGTACAACTCTGTGTATTAGAATTTCTTTTTGTCATAAACTCTTGTTGCTGTGGCAGCATAAAAGGGGAAACATTTCATAAAATAAAAATGAGCTCTTTTTGTCAAGCTCTACAGAGCCATGAGGTTTTAAATTGTGTATGTAAGTTTGCTAAGGGGTAGACCTCAAAGTTGGTTACAATATTTTTGTCCTGGGTCACATTAGATCTTGTCCCAGGTGTACCTACTTTACAAAAAAAGAGAGGAAATTTTCTATAGAAATCATTTTAAATTATTCAAGTCAGTCGTGATTCATGAAAGCTAACAGCAAGAGTTATATATAGATCTTTTGAAACATGAGAAAGCGAATAAGAAAAAGCACCGATTTCTCTGATGGCATTTGACAATCGTGCAAAAGTGAAAATATTGTTGTGATGCACAAGAAACAGATAATCCAGCTCCCATGTGACTTCTAAGGGCTATTGGTGGCTAAACAACATGTTAATCATATGACATAATTGAAATGTGTATAAATTGCGTATCAAAACAGGTTAAGCTATGGTCAGAAAAATAATTTGAGGAAATAATTGCACCCTGTTTATCCCAATAGGGCCACGTTTTGAAATAAACAAGCGCATTTTCAACTGTGTAACTGAAAACATATAATGCTGTAACAGTCTTTTACTGAATCATAGGGGGCCTTCCATATCATGTTAGTTCACTAGGTGCGCTTAGAGCAAAAATATTTGGTTATGTATTGGTTACCCGGAAGGGCACCTTTTGATGCTTTACCGTACCGGTTCTAAGCGTCTTTTCAATTTCATAATATTTGGCTTGACATTTATTGCATGTCATAGTCTCACTAAAAATGGTGCATAGACAATGTAACCAAATAGTAAAGAAAACTTGCAATGTGTATATGTATGCCTATCTTGGCTTCCATACATGTAATTTTGTAAATATAAGTACTATTTATATTAATTCTATGTTTTTTCCAATGAGTTTTTTGGGCATGAATATTGCTGTAGGTTTGTACTGTATGGTACAGTTGATTTTACTGAATATAAAAATGTTTTTAGGAGCAAAATCAAATTTTTACTGAATACAAGTTTTGGACCAAAACATCACCTTCATCAATAATATGTATTATATGACATTGTTACCGGTTTTGGATTTCTATATAATTTGGCTCAAAGTAAGAGGAAATATGTAGCATGTTTTGTGATGATATGGAATCTTGACAAAGACTCCAATATACTTAACTTTGGAATTCAATTTTACTCTTTTCCAAAATTTTGCTGAAAAATATGCATTTTTTCATGATTAATCCAATAAAAAACATTCATAATAATTTCCTCAAATACCTTTTCTGGTATGAATGTAATGCCTTATACGTCTCGGATCAAATTCAATTGACAGATCTTGAAAATACACAAAACTAAAGTTTTGCGACACATGAAAAAGGGGCCATGTTTCATGTCATAGTGGGAATAAGTCAAGGTGGCTTTTTGGAATCCAATTTGGATTATCTAAGAAACTAAATGCATTTTCATAGCTTGTATATGGTCCTTTAACACCATGCAGAATTAAAAGAAAATTCATGCGTGGGCAGATTTGAGACACCCCCTTTCTAATATGGCTAATATTACCGTTTTAGTGGAAGAACTTGAGAAAACATTGGGTCAAAAGAAAAAAGAATGCTGAGAATCAGCATTTTATTATTTTGCCTCAATATTTTTCTTTCTACATTTTAAAAATATGCCACCTTTATTCAATATCAATTGTGTCATCTGCAGCAGCTTTCAAATAGGAAAAACCCCATTCTTCGCCGTTTGTCAAAGGGGCTAATTGATCCAACATATTGCCAAAAAGGAAGACCAGATTCTAGTTTTCCCACGAATAGATTAATTATCGGGGATAGAAAAAATCAGCGAAATTAGACAAAAATTCTGATTTATGGCCGAAAATGGAAATCCTCTTTAGATTACTGATTGAGAAAAATGGCTTCTAACTTCTAGAGAATTGAATTAATTATTTTCTACAAGTCGTTCCGCCGAATTGGGGGGATTTAGAAGTCCTAACCTAATGTCAACAATTTATACTCGATTTTAAGCGATCGAAACCTCGTCGTTTTAGTTGTAGTGTCACTGGTGGTGAACTCGGCCAAAGCGAGGGACGTTTTTTCGCGATCAATGTATTCCGTCGGTGTTGTTATGAAATATCGTAACTACGGCTTTATCGAAGTCGTAGTTACGATATTTTATAACAACACCGACAGTTTGTTAATACAAAACGGTAAACCCGGTCTGTTTTTAGAACAAGTTCATTGTCATTAGAAAAAAATTTATAAACTCATATTAAAACGCAAAATATCTATATCTTGTTGTAGCGAAAATTGTTTTAGTTCACCGCCAGTGAGTTTAATCATTCCCCAAATAAAAGTAGTTTGACTACAAGTTTTGACTATTAGGGATACATTGGGAAAACATTGAGGCAAAAGAAGAAAATGCTGATAATCAGCATTTTCTCCTTTTACTTCAACAATTTCTATGTCACATTGTACATAAATCTTATCTTAATCAACACCCATTTTATCCTCCGCAGCAGCTTTCAATTTGGAACAGTCTAAAAAAGCCGTTTGGGAAACGGTAAATGCAAGATTCGATTATATTTCTTTGGTCCTCTAACGTAAAAAAAGTCTGAATATTCAACGTTAAAAATGATGTTTTAGCGATCCTAAAAAACATTTAAAAAACAAGAAATACCCTTTAAGCGTTTTCTTTTTTATATTATATTGCTTGACCAGATTAAACTGAGACTCCTTGCATATTCCGCCAATCTTCGGCTCTTTCCGAATTTTCAACATCGGGAGTATAACCTGTACAATTATATTTATACACTCCACACTTTTCACATGTAAAAGTGGCCTAGTGCGTAAGGCGATTGTCTTGTGTACTTTAAGTCCGTGGATCGAATCCCGGTGGCAGCTTTTGGCCTATTAGTTTTTCATAACACTTATTTTTATTTCTTTTTTTTTAAACTCAAATACAGGCATACATTTCGTAAATCTCAATCAGTTCTCTTGTATTCACTTTGAGTTTTCAAGAAATGCCGAAACCTTTAAGATCCAGGTCAAGACTACTTTCTTATGTTAATACGTGTTTGCTGACCTTTTCTAGACAGATGAGGGGACCGAGATCCATTTCTGCGCTTACCATCATTGCATCTGGAGTCAGCAGGGTCTCTGTCTTTCGGGTATGGAGGGGGCTGTGAGAGGTCAATACATTGTCAATATTAAAGAAACGTACAAGGGAAGATTATCGATAATGAAAGAAGTAATAAAGATATATTAAAAATGAAATAAGACATTTATTGAATTATTACAGTGAAAAAAAGAAATAGGTAGTTTTATTACAAAATTGGGTATTTCATTTTTAGGGAAAAAAAGAAAAAGAAAAAAAAATAATAAAAGTTTCGGTATAATGTTGTATTCGATCTTGGATCTCTGACACTGAAAGTCAGGCGTCTTACCCTTACGCTAAGTTTTTAATTGGACGTCCGAAAGGACGTACAATTCTTATAACCACTTTTGGACAGGCGAAATGGGTTTTCATTACCAAAAAACCCTTTCTCAGATTCAATTGCCAGTTGACCAAAATTCAAAATAGATTTTGCGACCATACAGGAAAACTGTCGTATCTTTTCCTACTTTCTATGTGTTCTCTAACAAATACTATAAGATTCATTGGCCGATTCAATTCATGCCACGTCTAAACCAACTTTACGATCTTTTTTCGATTTAATCATTTTCTTGTAGTTTTTTGACTTTCGTAATATTTATTGTGTAAAGGGTAAGATCTTTAGAAAGCGATACATGCATACACTATGGTTATAATGTAAACAGACACCCTATATCATCAGCAGCAGCGATAGCTCAAACGGGAAAGGATTAACCTCGCAACCTTTTTTCAGTTTGAAATTTGGAACGCCGTTGGTTCAAAACCAGTTCGGATTATTTCTTCTGTAAAACGTTTGTTTTTCTTGATGTTTTTACTGAAAACACACATTTTAGAATGATTACCCAATTTAATGCACTTATTGTGTATGATAGGTTCCTTTTCTTTGATCATTGTTGTTTAAGTCTTTGACATATTTAAAGGAACGGGGTTTCCACGAGACGTACTTTGGAACCAGGGTTTTGAAATTGATTATCGGGGAGTGAGTTCATTTCGCAACTCGGGTTCGACTCGATGACAAATCGGGGTTCCACCTGAACAGCCTCAGATGAGACACTAGTGAAATCCACCTATTCAGAAAAATAGTTGCTCTTACGAGTTTTTTTCTCCAGCATCTGTATCACTGATATTCGACAGTATCATGACCTATTTACATACTGAACGATGGTCATGACAACAATGATTATTACTAGTATAAGACTAAGTGACAGCGATCTGTATTTATTTCGTTTAAGCGACCCGTTTACGTGTATTGAGCTAAGAAGATGAAGCAATGGGTCTGCAACAGATGGTACCTGGATGATCGTATGAATAATTATGTTTACAGATAGGGACATTGCTATTCTCAAATTTTCGTTGATAATGATATGAACATTTAAATTGCTTATTGTACTCCACTGCCATTTTCCCGACGGCACGTTCCCAATTTCTTCTTTTTATGCACATCTGTAGATGTAAGGATGCTGCGGTAGTACTTGTATGAGGAATCCATGGTTAGGTGCTCCAATTCATCTGGTATTTTGTTTCAGGAAAAGTATGTATTGAATTTGTTTTGTAACCACAACCAGGGAAAACTGCTACCGTGTTTTTTTTCTTTTTTTTTACTCTAAACAGGAATAATAATCAAAGTGCTTGGAGCACTATATTTAGACGCCTCTCATTGATTGAGCGGAATTGTATGTAAATGATCGGCGTTTCATTACTTTATTTCGTTGAATTTGTGTTAAGATCGATTCTAAATCACTGCGGTCGTTTTTTCGCCAACGATGGTGGAGATAGAAGTCGAACAAGAATGCCATGGTCACAATATACGCCGCCACTTATAAAACTTGAGACAAAAAATGACATTGACAAGGATTTATAAATATTCACACAAAAACCTGTAAAAAGTTGTGTTCACAAAAAGGTTTTTATAAATATCCAGTCAAAAACCTGGAAGGAATTGCGTTCACGAGACTGAAATATCATTAAGCCCTAGAGACTAAGATTGAAGGGGGCATAACTCAGGCAAAAATCAATGAACCACAAAATCCTTACTTCATGCACATCTACCAATTAAGGTAATAACATCCACCAAGTTTCATAAGGATCCAGTCAGAATCTTAGAAGAAGTTGTGTTGACAAGGCTGCAATTTCAATCAGCCCCAGAGACTAAGTTTTAAGGGGGCATAACTCTAGAAACAAGAGGACCATGATGGTCCTTAATCGCTCACCTGAACTGAGATTCATAAGGTGAGAAATGATAGCATCCTGTCCCATGATATCCAAAAGAGCATTATATTTTTCAATAGTCTTCATCCTTGTGACTAGACAAACATTCTGAACATGTTTCATGAAGATAAGACAAAAATTGTAGGATCTACATTACCAACAAGGATTTTGTCTTTAAGGCCCCTTTTCCATGACATCCAACAGAACATTCCCATTGTCAATGGGCTTAATCCTTGTGACTAGAGAAACAATCTGACTAAATTTCATGAATATTGAGCCAAAATTATTGTCTCTATAGCGCTAACAGGGATTTTGTCATTAAGGCCCCTTTTCCCATGCTATCCCATAGAACATTCCTATTTTCCTCAGAGTTCATTGGTGTGACTAGACAAACACAAGTTTCATGAAGATTGGACCAAAATTTTTGCCTCTAGAGTGCTAACAAGGATTTTGTCATTAAGGCCCCTTTTCCCATGATATCGACTGGAATATTCCAATTTCTTATAGGGTTTATCCTTGTGACTAAAACAAACATTCTTTTAGTTTCATGAAGACTATGCCAAAACTGTTTCTTCTAGAGTGTTAACAAGATTTTGTCATAAAGGCCCCTTTTCCCATGATGTCAAAATGGAACATTTAGATTGTTGATAAGCTTTATCCTTGTGATTAGACAAATATTCTGATCAATTTTAACAAAGATTAGGCCAAAATTATGGCTCTAAAGTGCCGACACCGATTTTGTCATTATGGCCCCTTTTCCTGTGGTATCCAAAGGAATATTCAATATTCCAATTCTCTGTGACTACACAAACATTCTGATCAATTTTTATGAACATTGGGCCAAAATTGTAGCCTGTACAATGCTAACAAGAATTTTGTCTTTTAGGCCCCTTTTCCCATGATATCAATGAGAAGGTTCCAATTATCAACAGAGTTCACCCCATATAAACCCCAAGAATCAACAACATAGGGCCCTATAAAAAATACCATTTTGAGATGAAAAGGTTTTCCAAGTCAAAGATCAAAATGTTAGAGATCTAACTCTTAACCCCTATATAAACCCCAAGAATCAACAACATAGGGCCCTTTTTTCATCGCAAAATAATTAATTTTATAATGATTTGGTAAAGAGTTAAAGAGAATATATTAGTTGCAAAATAGAAGCAAGTCTGATTATAAATCCAAAGACTAGAGATTCAAATAGGAGCGGTTAAGGGATTTCTAAATTGCAAAATATCTTTCAATGTTTATCAAACCCTGTGATGTGGGTATTCATTTGAATGATCTAATCAAAACTATTTAAACAAGCAAATTCGTTGAATTGATATCCCCCGCCGAACATATTTTCATTGTCAATAAAGTAGCGCGGAAACGAATATAACTCTATGTATATGGCTTCAACAGAACGAATATCACTCTGTATGTATATGGCTTCAACAGAACTAATATCACTCTGTATGTATATGGCTAAAACAGTCAGGGGCAGTAACTCTAAATTCGGCGGTCAAACCGGGTAACCCCGACGATATGCCCATGTCCTCATTGTAGTAAAGCTGTGTGCCAAGTTTCATTCAAATCCGGTCTATAATTTTCAAGAAATAGCGCGGAAACGAATATCACTCTGTATGTATATGGCTAAAACAGTCAGGGGCAGTAACTCTAAATTCGACGGTCGAACCGGGTAACCCCGACGATATGCGCATGTCCTCTTTGTAGTGAAGCTGTGAGCCAAGTTTCATTGAAATCCGATCTATAGTTTTCAAGAAATAGCGCGGAAACGAATATCACTCTGTATGTATATGGCTTAAACAGTCAGGGGCAGTAACTCTAAATTCGGCGGTCGAACTGGGTAACCCCGAGGATATGCGCATGTCCACTTTGTAGTGAATCTGTGTGCCAAGTTTCATCGAAATCCGGTCTACAGTTTTCAAGAAATAGCGCGGAAACGAATATCACTCTGTATGTATATGGCTTAAACAGTCAGGGGCAGTAACTCTGAATTCGACGGTCGAACCCAGTAACCCCGAAGATATGCGCATGTCCTCATTGTAGTGAAGCTGTGAGCCAAGTTTCATTGAAATCCAGTCTATAGTTTATAAGAAATAGCGCGGAAACGAATATCACTCTGTATGTATATGGCTTAAACAGTCAGGGGCAGTAACTCTAAATTCGGCGGTCTAACCGGGTAACCCCGACGATATGCGCATGTCCACTTTGTAGTGAAGCTGTGTGCCAAGTTTCATCGAAATCCGGTCTACAGTTTTCAAGAAATAGCGCGGAAACGAATATCACTCTGTATGTATATGGCTTAAACAGTCAGGGGCAGTAACTCTGAATTCGACGGTTGAACCGGGTAACCCCGACGATATGCGCATGTCCTCATTGTAGTAAAGCTGTGTGCCAAGTTTCATTGAAATCCGGTCTATAGTTTTCAAGAAATAGCGCGGAAACGAATATCACTCTGTATGTATATGGCTAAAACAGTCAGGGGCAGTAACTCTAAATTCGGCGGTGGAACCGGGTAACCCCGACGATATGCGCATGTCCACTTTGTAGTGAAGCTGTGTGCCAAGTTTAATCGAAATCCGGTCTACAGTTTTCAAGAAATAGCGCGGAAACGAATATCACTCTGTATGCATATGGCTTAAACAGTCAGTGGCAGTAACTCTGAATTCGGCGGCCGAACCGGGTAACCCCGACGATATGCGCATGTCCTCGTTGTAGTAAAGCTGTGTGCCAAGTTTCATCGAAATCCGGTCTTTAATTTCCAAGAAATAGCGCGGAAACGAATATCACTATGTATATGGCTAAAACAGTCAGGGGCAGTAACTCTAAATTCGGCGGTCGAACCGGGTAACCCCGACGATATGCGCATGTCCACTTTATAGTGAAGCTGTGTGCCAAGTTTCATCGAAATCCGATCTATAGTTTTCAAGAAATAGCGCGGAAACGAATATCACTCTGTATGTATATGGCTTAAACAGTCAGGGGCAGTAACTCTGAATTCAATGGTCGAACCGGGTAACCCCGACGATATGCGCATGCCCTCTTTGTAGTGAAGCTGTGTGCCAAGTTTCATCGAAATCCGGTCTATAGTTTCCAAGAAATAGCGCGGATACGAATGTCGGACGGACGGACGGACGGACGGACATGGCAAAAACAATATCCCCCCCGAAAAATTTTTTCGGCGGGGGATAATGAGTACCAACAACAAAGGATAGCTTAACCCTTTCCCAAACAAGACCTGGTTTTGACGTCCCTAGTAGAAAAGGCTTGGGAAAACATTGAAACAAAAGAAGAAACTGCTGATAACCAGCAGTTTCTCCTTTTGTCTCAATATTTTCTGCGCCATATTTTACAGAAATCCTATCTTTGATAACATCCATTTTGGCATTTGTGGCAGTTTTTGAAGTCGTTCACTCTAAAATTTTGCTGTTCGGGAAAGGGTTTAATAACAAAAAGAATGTATTTACCCCCTTTTACATGCAGCTCCCCATTCTGGCCGAGTTTGTGTAAACAATTCCGGCCTTTTGTTTATTTAATAGGATTAGACATTTCCCCAGTGGGGGATCAAAACCTAATAACTCCAGCTTTGTCAAGCTGTAGTTACGAGGTTTTGACTCCCACTAAATATATGTTACCTGTTTGATTTTTAAAGAATTTTCTTACGATTTATAAGCCCCGCCCTGCCACGCCCACATTCTTTGACGAATCAAAAATTTGCGAACAAGTTTTGAAAAGGGTCACCTTAGGAACATTCCTGCCAAGTTTGGTCACAATTGGCCAAATGGTTCTGGAGGAGAAGATGTTTAAAGAAATTGTGGACGGACGGACGGACGGACGGACAGACGGACGGACGACGGACGGTGAGCGACCACAATAGCTCACCTTGAGCACTTTGTGCTCAGGTGAGCTAAAAATCAATGAACCATAAAATTCTTCCTTCATGCACATCTACCAATTGAGGTGATAACATTGACCAAGTTTCATTAAGATCTAGCCAGAAACTTAGGAGGAGTTGTGTTGACAAGGCTGCAATTTCAATAAGCCCCAGAGACTAAGTTTTTAAGGGGCATAACTCAGGCAAAAATCAACGAACCATAAAATCTTTCCTTCATGCACATCTACCAATTGAGGTGATAACATTGACCAAGTTTCAAGAAGATCCAGCCAGAAACTTAGGAGGAGTTGCGTTGACAAGAAAAGTGGACGGACGTACGGATGGACGGATGGACGGACGGATGGACAGACGGATGGACGGACGGATGGATGGACGGACGGAGAAGATGACGCCAATATACGTCCGCCTCCGGCGGCGTATAAAAAAAGATTAAAAAGAACAATGTCTGAGTAGAATTCGAACCCAGGGCCTTCCGGATATAACATGTGTAAAGAGTACAAGGTGAGTGCTCTGCTAAGTGAGCTATCGCGGCTTTCATTTATGTAGCGTGTTGGCTTACATTTTGAATAATTTGCTTTGTAGCGTACTTTTTAAAATCAATGAAAAGTATAACTGACGACAATACTCATAGTAAACCGAAACAAGAAGACAAAAGTGCTAATCGCATGGCCTTAATTGAATTTGGTAATCAAATTAATAGTGATTATTCATAGCGACAAATCAGTTGTCTTGAAACGGCAATCAAATCAATTTGAAGCCTGAGAAGGGTTTTCTGGTATTAAAGCCGATTTCGTATGTCCGAAACCGATCTTATAGAATTAAACACAGAAGAATGAATAAAATATCTTTCGTTCATGTACAATCCCGCTCAATCAATCAGAGACGTCCAATTACAGTGCTCTCAGCACTTTGATTATGCAATGTGGTCACGCGGAAATAAAGTTATCATTTTCACAGCGCAGGATTTAAGTACACGGAAACTACCGATGATTACTCCGATGTATGCCGGAATATGCTTACGGAAAACAATGAGTCTCAGTTTAAATTGGTCAAACAATACTTACAGTTGTCGCCACATCGTATGGCACGTGTTTATGTTTTCTTTAACGTTCAATTACATTTGAACAAAACATAAACATTGTGCCATACGATGTGGCGACAACTGTAGTTAGACACACGAAAAAGACCGCTACATGTATTTGCGTAGTAAATACATGTAAAATGCGACCAACGACGTTTGTCAAACTAAAGCTCAAAATCTGCTATAACAAAGAATAATATGTTTTGCTCACTAGAGCAACGATCGATCTGAGCCATCAAAGCCGACTACGTTCGATTACACCATAATCACGATGGTTTAATCACGTGACTCAGAATTTGAGAAAATGGTCAATATTTTTGTCAATACTTGACTAATTTGATCTTGGTTTGAAGCAGAAAAGTTTGGGAAATTTCAGAAATAAGCTGCACGTGGTGGATTTTGGAAAAATCAACTGATGAAAAGGTTATTGAAGATAAACCAATTTTTTGGTTTATCTTCAATAACTTTTTTATCAATTGATTTTTAAAAAAAAACCCCAACACGTTCATCTGTCCACCTTCTCTGCTTCAAATGGAAATCAAATCGGCCCCGTATTAAGGGGGAATGCTCCAGCAAATATTTTTCCCAATAATAGAAATTATTTATATTTTGTATGTTGAAATTACATATTTATTACCAATTGAAAAATAAAATAAAAATGGATGGTCAGCGATCTTGTTTGAATTTTATAGGCATTCGTATCACATACCCCTACATCGAAAAAATGCATAATTTCTTGCACCTGTCCAAGGTCACTAAAATGCTAATAAAATGCTGTATATTCATTGTTTAGTCCCGAAAACGGATTTGAAGTAACGTCTTACATCTAATAAGAACAGAAAACCCAAAATATGTGCTATTATAAACGCGTAAATGTATAAAACAGCATGTTTACGTGTTCGGTTAGATCAACGAAGCTGGAGTTTTTTATGTCAAAATTTGCATATTTTTGGAAATATTTCAAGTTCTACATAATAGAATTTGATAAAACTCCCACATTGTATTAAGCAACATGTCCTGGTAATAATTTAAAAAGAAAATGTATAGGTCAGCGCACTTATTAGTGAATTACAGCCATTTTTATCAGCTACACATGAATAAAATGACGCAAAACAGTGGTAACTGCATACACACTTACGACTGTCTTGCTCTAAATAATCGATTTCCATCTTGGGGAAACCAGTTTCGCATAATAAATACACTTTTACCGTCGAAAATGGTAAATTGGAATAATGTGTTATATTATTGAAAATATAGTAGCAAAACATATTGGTACGAAACATTTAATTTACTACAGTAAAGACCGAGTGTTCCGAAAAACTGGAGCATTCCCCCTTAAGAAAATTATTGAAGATTTTCTGAAATTGTTGCATCACGTGATTATTCACCGTGATGATGTTTTGGACCATGAAAGGGGCCCAAACAGCATTGAGTCCACACATTTCCTGATTGACCAAGTGTTATTACATGTGCAGTTTGACCATGATATTAACACACGTCACGAATCTAATGTAATACAACACGGATCTTGATCAGATTGCTTGCGGATCCATTTGGTCATACATGGAATTTAAGGTACCTTTCCCAAACCTAAACTCATTCCTTTTGAACAAGATTGTTTCCTGCGAAATAATGCTAGTTAATTTGTCATGAAAACCGTTCAATCATCATTTTTCTGCATTGAAAACCCAGATTGACTGCACAATTTCCTGTTTAGAATCCATGTAGCTGCTTTCAAACGTCATTAATAAGATATGTAAGGTCTCTAGCAAAATCAATGCAATTCATCAAGTGCTGTTAAAATGTTTTTTCTTTGATATTTGATTTTCTATTCGAAATTATAATCGGCAGTATCATCTGATTAATCAATCTTCGGCGCTCTTAAAGTCAGGGTCGGTTTTTGTCGCCAATTCTAATATTTCTGAGTGTAGATTAAGATACATAAAAGAATTTTGGCGCTAGAATTATATAAACTCCTGACATACTTCAATCAAAACAAATTGAAGTAATAGTATTAAAGCATTTCCAAAAACAGCGTGAATTCAGATTGTTCAATGTTAAAATCTGTTGCCAATGACAAAATAAATGTTGACCAAGATAAGATAATTCAATAATATATCATGAAATTTTGAGACAAAAGAGACATGTTTTCTCAATGTTGTTCCATTAGGCACGTCAAAAGCGTCATTATTTCGAGGGAAAGGGTTTAAACAAGTTGTTTCATTTCTACTGATGCAACATATCAGCCCTTTCACAGACGTCCATTTCCAAAGCTGATACAGACGACACAAAAGTGCACAGCGGCAAAACACCTGACCTAGCCTATATAGAAAATATTAAAACAAAATATAATGCTGTGTTTATTTATTAGCAAAGATTCAGGACAAGATTAGCATTTACACCGCAGCATCAAAATAAACAATTTCACCTTTTGTCTCAATAGTTTTTACCAAGTTGAAACCAATTTTCAAGTTTCCATTGGCCAATATTCATTCTGACATTTGACAAAAGTCATTTGTCTCTCACAAATTTTATGGGTGTAAATCATCTATGTTAGAGAACAGCTGGGGGCTCACACACACACACACACACACACACACACACACACACACACACACACACACACACACACACACACACACACACACACACACACACACACACACACACACACACACACACACACACACACACACACACACACACACACACACACACACACACACACACACACACACACACACACACACACACACAAACACACACACACACACAAACACACACACACACACACACACACACATACACACACACACACACACACACACACACACACACACACACACACACACACACACACACACACAAAGAACCACTTTGATTATCATTTTTTTTTATAAATTTTAGATGGCGTACTTTCGAATCCCCTTCTGGACCCGCGAATCATTTAAAACTTTTAACTGGTATTGTTTGCATTACAATCCGGCAAATATAGCTCCTGAATGGGTTCCATCTATTCTATTTTCTTCGAGAAAGTTTCCGAAATTACTCTGAAATCAGGGATTTGTTTTGATCCCTGAGTATCAAGGCGTGGATTGATTTATTCATGAGTGTTAATGATCTGTATTAACACTAGGACCTCAAATCAGCGTTCATCATCGTCGCTTTTCAACGAAAACCTCGTAACTGCAGCTTGTTTTAAGCTGCAGTTACGAGGTTTTGTTAAAAAGCAGCGTCATTCTATAGACGTAAACCATCATTCTAGGAAAAAAGTTACAACCAGCTTTTTTTCTCCATTGTTTTACTCAATATTTTTTTCAAATACATGTATGTGTGTATAAATCTTTATTTTATGAACAGCATTTTGGATGATTGGCTTTCAATTTTGAACAGTTTTTTGGCGTTTTGGGAAAATTTTATGACTATTTTCTAGAACTCTACTCATTTGTATTCTAAAGCTAAGGTCCGCTGTACGAAATGTCTAGCTAGTTAATCTAAGCGCCTTATGGGATGGAAGTTCACCGTATATTTCTACGGACATATAGATAAAGGGTCTTTACCCATTACCAGACGACAAAATCCAAGGCTGGTTCAAATACAATGGTTTGGCAGACGAAAATATCTTGATAGTAAATGTGACGTTATAAATGTTGTTTTTCTGTGTTAAAAACGTTGCTGGAAACCAAGAAATTGCTTGTCACAAGCAATTTCTTCATTTCCCACAATGTTTCCAGAAGCCCTTTTCTTATGAAGACGTTAAAATGCGCCATTTTAGGGGAATGGTTAAAATCGTTTTAGATCAAAATGAATGTAGATCAGCATTATGTCCAATTGATACAAATATGATCAAGAGATCTAGGCCGCGTTTTACTATACTATATACTATACTGACTTCCATAAGAAACGCCTCACTCCTATTACATGTCCAATTTTTCAGTATGCCAGATTTGAAACTGCCAAAACTTATTTTTATCTGTAAATTTGATTATTTGTTGTTTAAAAATGACGGTAAAGAAATTAGGAAATTGTTACTGTTTAGAAAAATAGCACATTTAAAAAGAGCGTTTTTAGAATTCCATTCAAAAACGGTAGCGAGTGCTTCACTTATGACAACAAGAGGTACTGCAAATCGTCTTATCTGGCAACCACAATATGAGAATACTAAATGCGATGTCGATCCTAACGTCACAAACCTGAAACGCATATGACATTAACGTGAGAAATCTTCTTGTATAAGAGGCGTAACATGACGTTTTTCTGGCTTTGACCGATTTGCAATTGTTCCTGTAACTCTAACTCGTTGATCAAGGTGCCTAATCGTGCAATGCGTCAAAACGTCTAATGGCTTGTTTTTTAGCTTCCCGTATTCGAAAATGGCTTATTTACAAACTCGTTTTTCCGAACAGTGTATCTGTTCCAAACGTTACTTGCAACAACAACAACAGTTGCTAGAAAAAGACTTATTTGGCTACCACAGTGACTCAATAGTAACAGTAACGTCGATCCCAACGTCATAAAACTGAAACGTCCATGACGTTGACGTGAGGAATTATCTTGTTTTACAGACGTTCCACGGGGCCTAGTTAAGCATGGTCAATCGGTATATGTTTCCGGAAACCTAATGCGTCGATCAAAACACAGAATTGAGAAACACAAAACGTTAAAATGACGGGTGACTTGTTTTTGCATTCCTTACAGTCGAAAATGGGCATATTACGAGCTCCCTTTTCAGAATTTAGCCTTGGTATCTTTCAATACGGATGTATCATAAGAAAATCTTTAAAATCCTGATTGCCTATCCAGTAACGCATGTTACTGTGTAAAATTTAACCAATTTTACCACGTGGTATAAATACGCGATGCGCACGTAGAAAACGTAACCAGGCACCGGAAATGGACATCGTGGTGAATAGAAACGCAAGATTTTTAATTTGACGTAATTGTCGGTCAAAATGACTGTAAACAGTATATATTTTACTGATATTGTAATAGGCATAAGGAAAATAACGTCAAATTTCACTGGGGCGTTTCTTATGGCAGTCAGTATATATTACTAACATAGATTTTTGCAAAAACCTTGTAACAACACATCTGATTGAAAGAGAAATAATAACAGTAATTTTTCGACCAATCAGATTTGTTGTTGTTTTAAAAATGTTCGTAAGTTTGTTAGTAAAACGGGCCCCTGATGCTTCCTTCAACTTCATATAGAAAATTACTAAAAAGTTATATAAAAACGATATAAATCTTGATAACGGGTCGATGTATCCGTAGCTCAAACGACATACTTTTAGTTTGTTCTAAATTGAAATGTATTTCAAACGACAAAACATGATGGATACCAGAAATAGAAAGGATTACCTACGATTAATATTAAAAAAAACTTGTGAGAAAGATAAACATGCTGGGTTATCATCTTTTTCTATCTTTGCTTCAGTGCTTCCCCAAGTCCTTTCTCTTAGTGACGTCAAAATCATGGCTAGTGTCGCAAAGGGCTAAAAGTAAAAGCAAAATGCGAATAGCCAAAGCGTTAATTTGGCGTCAAATGTACTAATCTAATTAATTCTTACCACATCTCTATCCTTTTTCTTTGATATGCACTGTTCTATTAAATCAAGCATCCCTGTTTAATCTATTTTTAAAAAAACAGTTAATTTGTTTAGAGAAGTTTTTCTTAATTTAGCCCCTTCCCAAACGGACTTTCTCTGTATTAAAGATGCGAATAATATAAAATAATTGTTGCTAAAGGTCGAGTTTTTATACAATAATCTATGCATAGAAGGTGTTGAGCGAAAAGAGGAAAACGCTGATCATCAGTATTTTCTTCTTTTTCCTCAACGTTTTCCCAAGTTCTTCTTATTAGGCATTTCAGAAAAATGCTTTGTGGGAAAGGGTAAGCAAAATGAAGCTTAATTTACAGGTTTTGTTTCATGATATTTGGAATTGAATGGGCGTACTATTAAGATAGAAAAAAGTGAGTAATTTGTCATAAACGTATGTTTTTCTGTTTGTCTGTCCGTGTTTTCAACCAATATTTGTGTCTTATGGTGTACTAATACATGTGGTCAAATGGTACAGTGTTCAGACTCTCGTACCATTATATGGTATATTCTATAGTTGATAAGTAAACAAGGAAATCTTCAGAATGTTCGAAAAATAAAGAATACTAAGATTTCTGCGAAGAATCACGTGACACAACAACAACAACAACAACAATAATAACAAGAACAACAACAACAGCAGCAGCAGCGACAGAAAATCGTCAATAAATCTATTTTAAAATACGGTTTGGTTTGAAAGTGTATTGAATGTGATGGATCAATTCACACAACACACGAAAAAAAAAAATAAATATATTAACAAGCAAACAGAATTTGTTTGCTTTTCAGTTACTTTTTAATGGCGGATCCAGGATTTTTTCCAGGGGTGGGTGGGGGTTAGGGGGTCAAAGCTCTTTCCAGGAGGGGGGTGTGTTCCAAGTCCAATTGATGGCTTTGATTATGTTCAATATGTAATGTTATACTAACGTTATATAGTCAAAATATGATTTTCGGCTAATGTCATGGGGGTCCGGACCTCCTCCCCGACCCCCCTCTAGTTCCACCGATGCTCTTTATCATGTGCTGTTTAATATAGGGTTAATTCACGTTTTTGATGTCGTTAACATTCTCAGAGGCCCAAAAAATGCGTTATCGCCTGAGACCGGAGGTCGAAGGCGATAACCCATTTTGTGGGCCTCTGAGAATGTTAACGACCGAAAAAACGTGAATTGACGCTATTATTGCATAAAATATGAATAATTTGCAAAGAAATGTAATAAAATAAGACGAATAACTAGAAAAATTAGTGAAAATTTAGCCATATTTACACCGACAGATACCAGAGTTTTCCGGCATTCGACTCGACATATATCGAGTAAGTGCGATATCCACTAGACGGGCCGTTAGATTTTCATCGTGTAGCTATACATGTATAGTCAAGTTTCATCGCATTTTTACTGACATAATCTTCATTTGGGTTGGCGAAATCCTAACAATATTCGACTTAGTTTTCTTTTGGAAACATGCTCCGGATATCCTAACGTTCATTTCAGTGCGAGTAATAAATTAAAAGGTCGGAATTTCCAAGGTAGATCTCTGGACCGTTTGGTTCGTTTCAGACATTCGTTCATTTCAATAAAAACAAAGTTGTAAAGGCAAAATTGCAGTAACTAAAAGAAGAACAAGAAACACATAGGCTTACCACCACATTTGACCCAGACCACAACCGCTCAATTCTAATTTCTATCCTTCCATGTCCACGAAATACACTTTTAGTTTAAAATCTGTCAGCTGCCCGTTTGTTTACTTTTTGATTCCAAGAATTAAACCTACGTCACTATAATTATTACGTCATCAGATATGGTTACACTGGGAGACCTAGTTTATTTATTGGGATGTAAACTGGAAATGGGGTCTTACAAGAATTTACATCGCGGAAAAGGGAAATGACAAAATTTCGGCTTTATTTTCAATTTTCTGAAGCACTCACAACAAATCCCCGATCGATGATATTTGAGTGCAAAACTGGTCCGATATCGCACGTGAATCTGCCGATTAATGCACGATTTCTCTGGATATCCGCCCGCTTTCTGCTGGTTATACAATGCCAATAACAGACTGAAAACACACATTTTAGGCAATAATAGATCCATAACATACATGATATCCCGGGCATTTTGTCTTCTTGTCTGCTTTAAACCGAATTCAAATGTCATTTTTTAAAAGATTTAATGACCATTATTTACGATTGCATTTTTGTTGTGACACGTGATTCCCTCAGAAATGAATACTTTGATCGACGGCCGAAGTTGTTCATGGGTCAGCATCATAGTCGGTTGTACGGTGTGTTTTGTCATGTGGGAGTTCGGCATTTACAAAAGGGAAAAATTTTGCCCAGTTTAACCATGACGTAATTTCGGACAAACAAACAGTATTTCGTTGGTTTTGTTATAAAATCTCGTAACTACGGCTTGAATCAAGCCATAGTTACCAGATTTTGTAACAACACCGACGGTTTATCAATAGGCCTATATAACGGTAAACCTAGTCTATTTTAGCACGAAATTCAAAGCTTTTACAAGTATCGACGCCTAACAGGCATGAAAAATGATAAAATTAATGTGGAAAGAAACGGATTTTTTATTTTCTCCCCTTTTAGATCGCATCTTATCTATATGTGTATGGAAAGTTTATGCTATTTTATGGGTGATATATTTCGAATTAACTGCCGTGAAATGGTAACACTTGTAAAACACTTTATTACAGAACATTCCTTACCCCAAAGGCACGAAATGATTCATATAAATCTATAATCCGGGTTTTCTCTGACGAAATTTGCTCTTTCATATCACTCATTAATTGAGCAACACCAATATACGTATCAAAGAGCGAATTTCACCAGAGAAAGCTCGGATTAATAAATCTATAGTCCGACCACGATGACAACTGACTACAAAATTTACCTAATAGGTGTAAAAAACGCAATATCTCACTTAAAATATCGTAATTTTGAAGGTGATGGTTCGAACCTTGCAGGTGTCTCACACCTACAATATTCGATTAAACGTTGCAAAATTGTATTGGAAATTAGGAATGCGTATTGACCCCTTTCAATTATCGCTTTAGTCCGTACCTATGAGCCACTTCCGGTGGCAAACAATGGGTTTATGGGAAATAATATTATATACACAAAGATACGGTTCCAATTTGTTACTCAAAATAGCAACACATCAGCCGGTTTCTTAATGCCAGAACGAGGCCCTGACCCTATTCCGAGCAAAGCATCCCACGTACAATGGGAACGAACGGTGATTGGCCATAATTGTCATCAAAGGACGACTTCCGGTGGCTGTTGTGTGGGGGAGGGGTATTAGTGGAAATAAGCTTATTTGAAACACCTTTCAAGAGCACGCTAGTACTACTCACCCTTTTCAGCGAACATTTTGAAGGAATTCAGTTGATGGGATCTTTTGAAGGCGAAATGGCATAACACTGATTACTTGAATGCGAAGTGAGGTTCTTAAGCTTACTGAGCTTACATGTATTAGTAGGGTGAGAGCACTGACCAACTTAAAATCAGCGCAGAATTGTCACCGAAGCACAAAATAATTTTACGCAATTTATTTTATATTGTAAAATGCAGTGCGCGTTATTTGTAATATAAATTGCGTCAGTTTGATTTATTTGCATAACCATACGAACAATTTATATTCATGCGTTTTGAAATTTAAGTTATATTCATGATTTCGATAAATCTAATATGGAATGCTTTGGAAAACAGGGCCGTGAAATGATTAAGCGAGATTTTTACACTGCGCAAAATGTCTTACAATATGGAACGATTTTAAGGTGGGTTCACATTGACGATTTTTCTTACGATTCCTTACGAATTGAACATTCGTAATCACATTGCCGATTAGTTCACGTATTGTTACGATTTGAGCGAATTTAACGGACGGTTTACGTATTTCTACGACTAGTTTACGGACTGGTTACGGGTTATTTACGAATCAATAGGAGTATTACCGACATAGTTACGAATGTTTTGAGTCCTTTGTTATCTTTGTTATTATTTTGTTGTTGTTGTAAGAAAGACAACCTCGTTTTTGAAAATCTGACATTTTATAAGACGATATGACTTGCGAACGAAATAAGCTTGGCTTGTACGAACAATTTCTTCAAAACCATTAACCCTTTCCCAAACAAGACCTAGTTTTGACGTTGCCATGGTTTGAGATCATATTGAGAGAAAAGAATAAATTGCTGATAATCAGCAATGCAATTCTTTCTGTTCACTCAGTATTTTCTATTCAATAACATACAAAGTGTAAACTTCTTACATCAATAATTGTTTTGTCTGTAACTCCTTTCAAATCGAAACAACAAAAGATCTTGCCGTTTTGGAAAGAAAAGTTAAGTGCTTCTACCGGAATAACCCTCATACTACCGTATTGGGTCATTTATGACCCCAGAAATATATTTATTTCACATCCGAACAAAGTAAACCAATTAAATCGCCCCATTCGTACCACGTGAGTATACAATACCCAGGGCCGTATTGCACGCACGAGATAATTGGGTGGACGCACGGGATTCTCGATATTCCAAAGCGGCTAAATCGATATTGTACGATGCACCGATTGACCCGTCCAAATATGCATTGCACTCATTTGAACCCTACAAATATCGATTGAACCGTACAAATATGGATTTTCATCCAAATCGAGGCTGCGATACAAATTATCCATATTCGCATCGAAGAGTAATCTCCCTTAGTAAAGTTCTCGTCTGCAAAAGCAAAATTTGTTCATTAGAGTTGAATGTTTGTTTCAACATGATATTTTGAATACACTGTCCTAAACAAGACATAGCTTTGATTCTGTGATTGAAAAAAACACATTGGGAATACATTAAGGCAAAAGGACAAAATGATCACGAAAGAGATTATTTTCATTTCAAAACATTTCTGAATTGTAGCGCATTAATTTGCAGCAATGATAAAAATCACCCTTAACCCTTTCCCAAACAAGACCTGGATTTGATACCCATTAAAGGGATTGACATAAAAGTTCTAAGAGAAAAGGAGATTTGCCGTGTATCAGTAATTTCTCCTTTTCTGTCAATGTTTTCATTGTTGATTTACGCATGTCATGATAGATAGTTTATATGACAAATTTCATGTACATTTCACACTATCATATGACGGCCTATTCAATCTTTTGAGACAAACATAAATCGATAAATATAGATTTAATGTCAGATGCCATGTATATTTCACAGTGTTAGAAATGTACATGTAGCCTACTTTTTTTCATGACATAGGCCTATGTTGTTTTTCTTCCTTTTTTTATGTCACGTTGGAATTCTTTTTAAAAGTAATTAGAACTAGATCTTAATTTTTATACAAAATTAATCTTTGTCATGTTTTGTGTGAAAAAACAAAATGATGTGAAATAAAGAGGTCATTTAACATGTCTTTGTACAATACCGAATTCTATTGGATTCATACTTCGCAGAACAAGTCTATATTTAGACTCGCCTATCGGCTCGTCCAAATATAGCCTCGTTCTGCAAAGTATTCATCCAATAGAATTCAGTATTGTACAAAGACATGTTAAATAACCTCATATTATGAATGCTATATTCAAAGTTGTTCTCCGATGCACATTTACTTTTTTTTACTTTTTCAATCTTATATTCGTGGATAATAAGTCATTTTTTCTTGAACATCGAACAACGTTTGAAGGACTTATCGTCAATTTTTGTGATGGGATAAAAAAAAATGACACCAGTGCAAATAAACACATTGAAAAAAAGGCTCTTAGTCCTCATTTTATTGCAAATCCAATTGGAAATCGTTTGACGTTAAGCAAAACATTAAATAGTATTTCCTCTATCATAAATTATATTTGTCATTAATTCTGAATCGAAGTGTAGTATATATATGAGCAATGATTTCGAAAATGTGTACTTATATCATGTAAGGTAAATATTTATCTTCTTTTAAAGACTCTGCATATGCACAAGGTCTGACCAGGACCCACACTGTCCTCTCGCAGCTTCTCCATCAAACATAACCTTCATCAGGCCCTTTGTTGAGCCTGATCTGTTTTAGTATCATTCTCGGAATCTCATATCATAATTGCCCTTTTTTTAAACATCCCGGCTCGTTTATTTTCGTAAACTTGCCGTATTATATTCGTGAATCACTTACGTGTGATTTGCGATTAACTAAGAGTCATTTACGATTGAATAACGGAACATTTAATCCGTAGACATTCGTGAGAAAATGTCAAAAAATGTCCTCGTATGAGCACGAATCATTAAGAATATACCCGATTCATTGCGAGTTGTTTACGAATGCATAAGAGTTGTTTACGAATACTTGCGGTAGGGCTTTCCGAATGGGCCACTCAAAACGAAATCTATGAATATGCACGATTTCTTTACTATGTCTACCATTTTTTTGGTTGTAAATAATAAGATATAATCTCCATATAATCATAAAGCAGCTGGCATTGAGAAATAAAGCATTTTATACTTACGAGTTATTTACGGATGCCAGCGTATTGTTTACGAATGTTCACGGATGGCCTACGAATGTCCAAATCGGAAGGATTCGTAAGGAAAATTCGTTAGTGTGAACCTACCTTTACTGAGCGAACCGTGACATAATTTCGAACATACAATAGTATTTCGTAGGAATTGTTTTAAAAATTGTTTAACTACGGCTTGATTCAAGTCAACTGTAATTATTTGGTTTACGACCTTCCCGGATCTTTGTAGGATAGATATTTGTTGAAATATCATCCATTCATAAATCAACTTTAAAGTTGATATTAAACTTGATCAATGTTACGCATTGACGAATTTGTTATTGGGCGAAGTAACTTGAAAGTTGTTTAACTAGATCTATTTCCCCAAAAGTTTATTTCGCAAGTCTTACTGTTAGAGAATGCTTGGATTTTTTTTTAGAAAAATGGTATTCTTTATTTATTGTGTGTGTGTTCTATTTAAAATTTTTCCGAACTAGACCTGCTCTTGACGTGTCTCTTATATAGAAAATGCTTGGGAAGACATTGAGGCAAAAGAAGAAAATGCTGATTATCAGCATTTTATCCTCTTGTCTCAATATATGCTGAACAAAGATGTACTCAAATCCATTCTTTATTATCATCCATTTCGTCGTCAGCGCCAGCTATTGAATTTGGTCACCCCAAAATTTTGCCGTTTGGTAAAGGGTAAACTTATTTACAGCTGTCTGTTGGATTCGTTTTATCGTCTGTAACTTCTTTTAATTTTGACCATTTTTTGAAATTTGTCACAATGTAAAAGGTGGAATTAAACAAAATACAATTTTAGGAAGCAAATCTGCGACATTAAGACTACACCACGAGGCAAGGAGATAACTCAATAAACAACAATTAATTCGAAACTTCGATCCGGTTGATAAAAGAATTCCAATTAACTTTACTCATAAATATTCGAATTTGTCACATGATAAAACACGTGACCGATTTAAACCAATCGCATTATCGGATAATCTGCGTTTCATTCGGAGAACGGACACTTGCGTCTGTCTTTGTCTCAATTTTCTCCGCCGATAACATGAATCAGAGGGCAGATGTTTCTATTTAATTTTATGGAAATCATTTGTCCCTTTCCTTCATTGTAAAAATCCATTTCTTTAATAGGAATATCAAATGAAGGTCTTTTTATTCTTGAGGTTGGGGTGTTAACATTTGAAAGTTGAGGCAGACGTCATTACTTAACATTCTGAAGAGAACGGTCAGTGCTTCATTTGACGTTCCCATAAGGGAAAATGTTTGGAAAAATATTGAAAACGGTGTTTTGTCCTTTGTCTCTATCTTTTCTGTTCTGCATTCTACATAATAATTATATCATAATTTTACATGTACCTTCAATGTTGGCGTCTTAAGCACCTCACAAGTTTTAGCACGCGACCTTCTAACGCGCGAGAAAGGGTTAAATTAAGACAAAATAGGAATAATCTAATTGTATTTCCATTGAACAATTAGAACCCCATTTTTCTTACTATTTCTGGTATAGGGTTAACTAATAAAAACTCAATGAAACCTCTATCTTTTTTTCAACGGAAAAACGTATACAAACTGACTCATTAATTAATTTCGATAATATTTAACCCTTACTGTATCCAAACAACATCTAATTTTGATTTTAATCCGAAAGAAATATTTTGAAAACATTTAGGAGAAAGAAGAAAATGCATATGACCATCACTTTCTCATTTACCGTCAATGCTTCTCATGCTTAAGTGTTCAGATACCCTAGCTTTCGTGACAATTAGTTTTGCGTCTGCATTACCGTCGAATTTGGACATGTCCAAAATAATGGCATTTGAGGAAAGGGTTAACTTGTTGTATTCCATGCAAAAAATATTTCGAATCGAATGCTTGAACATATCAGGTTTCATCAGTTAATAACAAATTTTTCGTCCCATTGCATTCAATGGGGGGGGGGGGGGGTTTAAACGCATTCTAAATTTGTTATTTCAAATTTAAACCCTTTGTTGTTTGTAGTAATTTGAATCGTTTCTAAGAGACGATTCTAATGAGTGCACACAATATGGAGTTTGACAGAAGACAGTATTGCATAAAGATAATTATATGCTATTATGATGTAGATCTACATTTATTAAACAAAAAAGTATTTTGTAAAAAACATGTAAAGATGTGCGTTATATCAAATCCTATTTGACTTTTGTTATAAAGAATTCCTACTCCTCAATACGAGTATTCCCTTCACGATAATAATGGTACATTTTTTAATTTTTTTTCCTACGTAAAAAGGGAAATGTGTTCAATATTCTGAATACAATTTTGCATTCGTCGGTTCGAATCTTGCCGGTATGAGATGTCAGCCAGGGCCTGAATGCATAAACATTGGTTAGTGCTAACCAAATAGTACGTGTTTTTGGTTAATTTTTCCAAAAACTGCAGAGTGAAATTTAACCAGAACAGATTGAAGCATTTGTTTAGCGCCACGCCAATGCTTATACAATTTGGCACTACAAAATTCAAACCACATCCTACGTTACAGAAATTTTGAGTTCGATATTCAGTTCCTT
Source organism: Fragum sueziense (assembly GCA_963680895.1). Taxonomy (NCBI): domain Eukaryota; kingdom Metazoa; phylum Mollusca; class Bivalvia; order Cardiida; family Cardiidae; genus Fragum; species Fragum sueziense. The sequence goes on along the minus strand of OY804598.1, from coordinate 32,544,715 downwards.
GCATTGGTAAATCTTATAAATATGTGCCACAAAATCATAACCGGAGTATACTTTAAATGGCTAATTTGACAATCGTTCAAAAATGTTATGAAATGGTCTATATAGATCTATTTCGAAAGTATATTATCGGTAGATTAAGCAATCTGTTTAAATATATCTATCCTTATGTTCATCGAAGCGTGAATGATCGCTGCATGATTGAGCAGAAAAGCTGAAATAATCGGGACCAAAGTAAACAAGGTAAACATTCACATAAATTTGTCATTTCGTGGTCGTGTTATTTAAGGTTATGGATGAAAGTATGATAAATTTTTGTAAGTATTTTTGATACATTTTACGTGAAGATATGCGAGATTATTTTCTTTGTGATTTTGCTTAAGTGTAAATGGGCGCATACAATATACATGTAGTCGAAAATACGTACAAATAGGTAAGAAGTATTCACATGATAGTACGGTGCGTTATGTCCATTTTTTAGGTTCTGCTTGATGTAAGTGAAAGAGGTATCCATCATACGTTTTCATGATCTTAAGACATTGCTCTAATCATTTAACTTTGATGGACAGCTGTAAAATTAAAAATAATAGGAAAAATGGTGACTTAAATTTAAGAAATTTCGAACCCGTAATTTTACAAATGGGCATAACTTTTTTAATAATCATCATACCTTTACAAAATTTGACATGTACATTTACAGGAATAGAACACACCGATTGTCATAATTATTTTTCGGCAATTTTCATATTTAGAGGTTGCTCTATAAGCAAAGCTCAAAAAGCTCTATTTCAAGTTTTAGCTCGAGATATTTCATTTGAAATAATTGAATTGTCACAGAATATTAGCCAAAGGCCGGACAATATAGAAAAACAAAAAAAAAATCGTGACATTGTGTATTGTACTAAGACTGCAATAGAGAGAAAAAGATTGGTGGGTGGGGAAATCGTGGTGTTTTATTCTATCAGACGAAAAAAATCCACGTAGAGCTCAAGATATTGCATTAATAATAATCTAGGTCCCACAAAATGTAAGACAAAGGCTAGACCTTGATGAAAAACTAAATCTCATGACATGAAAAATGCACATGACCAAATCACAGAGGAAAAAAGGTGATGGGTGGGGTAAATAATTGTGGTTATTTTTTAGTTTATATAACGTTTGGCCATTATACGTATTCAATAAACTGAACTTTATGAATCAGAACATTAAACAGGTCAATGACAAAACATGCACAAACAATTCAGTGAAGTTTTGTTTTGATTGGTTTATATTTGTAGCTATTATAGTTAAAGAAAAGTAAAAAACGACAATTTCACATTCTATATTAACTTTAGATGTGTGATCCCGATCAATAAAAAAATGCACATATGCAAGATCAGATGGTCCCAAACATTTTGTCAAAAATTTGTTGAAAGCGGCAATTTTGAAAAATTCAATGGCACATTACTCTAGACGTGACATTGCTATTCAGATGAAAATTTCACTGATGCAAGCTTTTATGGTCATCAACATAATGTATAAGTTTTCTTTTTATCAGTCAGTATTCGTGGCTGTTACACTGAAAAAAAAAATGCTGAAAATGCAATTTTGTAAAATTTCAAGAGCAAATCATTCTAATTAAAATGTTTGATTCGTTAGCAAGCTAACAATCGCCCTTACACAAGCTTCCCATTTCTTATAAGTTTCATCTAAATTGGTAAATATGTATGGCTCGAAAAGGCAATTTTGTCAAATTCAATGGCACATAACTCTAGCTGTGATGTTCCAATTAAGCTAAAGAATCACATGTTTGAAATATCTTAAATATCTTAAATATCTTATATAATTGACCAATATTTGTGGCTAAAATAAAGCCGTATATACAATTTTGTCTAAACCAAGGGACATAACGTTGAATGCTTGATTCCAATCAAGCTAAAAATCGCTCTTAAGCAAGATCCCACGGTAACCAATATTTCTTCCAAATTTCGTCTTAATTAGTCAGTAGTGTTGGCTGTTATAGTAACAATAAGGCCGAAAAGCGAATTTAGTCAAATTCAAGGGTATATAACTCAGGATGTTACGTTTCGATCAAGCTAAAAATCACACTGATGCAAAATCTTATAATACCCAAATTTCTGTCCAAAATTTCGCTCAATTCGTCCATAATTGTGGATATAAGAGGCAACAGAAAGTTTAGACCTTTTATTTGATAAATTCAAGGGCACATAACTCCGACTGTTTGCGTCCGATCAAGCTAAATAAAATAACATATATAAAGTCTTAGAGTCAACAACATTTTGTTTAAGTTTTGTCATAATTGATCAATATTTGTGGTAATTATTGAGGAAACATGGTTGAACAGGAAATTTTGTCCAATTCCAGGGCCCATAACTATGGATGTAAGACTCCGATCAAGCTAAGTATTCCACTTATGCAAGGTCTTATAGTCACAAATATTTTGTCCAAGTTTTGTTTCAATTGGTCAATATTTGTGGCTGAAAGAGGGAAAATAAAGTAAAAAATGGAAATTCTGTCGCACATAACTCGAGATCTAGACATGAAATTGCAATTGAACAAAAAATTTATCTGAAGCAAAGTTCTACAGTCACCAACATTTTGTAAAAATGTTTTGCTATAATTGGTCAACATTTGTTGCTATTATGGCGAAGATAGAGTGAAAAACGGTAGTTTTTGTCAATTTCAAGGGCACATAATTCTAGATGTGAGATTCAGATCAAGCTGAAAGATACATCCATGCAAGGTCTTGTCATGACCAATGTTTTATCAAGTTTTTTTTCAAGATGTTTCAAAATTTGTAGATGTTATAGTAAACAAAAAAGACAAAACACTTATTTTTTTTACATTCATGGGCATCAAACTCAGGATTTTCTGCTTCAATCAATCAACAAATATGTAATATGGGGAGACCAGATACGGACAACATATCATAAAAGTTTCCATTAATGTGATAATTAGGTGAACACGAAATTATATGGGAAAACTAAAGAAGAATGCGTTAAATAAAAACGTAACTTTTATGACGTCATATATACTCGGCAAAACTGCTAACGCACCACTCAGATCTTTGTTGATATTTTTTAACGAATTTACAGAAAACCTTCAAAATTTGCACATGCTGACTACCACCATTTGATAAGAGATTTATGAAATTTCATAGTAAATGTTACCGTATATTGTAAAATATTGAACTTTTAATAAGGACACCCTTAATTCTAAAATTCATAAAGTCTGAAATTTGATTAAAATGGAAAATTCACGCATAACTTTCAAACCTTTTGTATAGGCTGAAAGAGTTTCTGTTTATAAAAGTTACTCTTCAAAAAACAAACCGACGGCTTTAACTTTTTTATGGGCGCGTAATGTATTCCCACAGAGGCATTTTTACATCACTAGTACCTTAGGTATCATTGATGGCGTCGACGGCGACGTAGGTTACGTAGACAAAAACGTATCGGTCTATATCTTATGAATTGTATAAGATGCAGTCTTGATATTTCACACATAGACAGGCCCCAGCAAGACCTTTCACATGACACTGTAAAATTTGACCTTGTGACCTTGACCTTGAAGAATTGACATTTTGTTTCAAAAAGGTGCGTCTATGCGAGCTACGTTGTCCCGGAACAGCCCTTGTTATGTAAGATAGAAAATTATTTTTTCAGACCTTAATTTTACAATAAACCAGCTTTTAAAATCAATTCAAACAAAAATGATTGAAAAAGATCACAAGTTACACGAGCCGAAAAACTGTTTTGGCCCCCTTTCATATGACACGGTCACATAAGAAAGAAAACTTAGAAATAGTTTTATGAATGAGTGCAGAAACTTATGGGATAAACATTTGCCAAATTATAAATCTAAATCTTTGACAATAAAGAAGTTATGCAATTTTGAAAAGTGATGCGTTAGCTCTTTTGCTGAGTATATAAAGTTCATTTTAAGGCCCACGGCTGTCCATCAAACTTTTTTGGTGATGTCTACTTATCCTTTTTACGAATCCATTTGATTTAAACCTCTTTCATTTACATCAAACAGAATTACACAACGCACCGTACTATGATGTGTAGAAATGTCGTATGGAAAGTTCAACCTGTATGGGTAGATGGTTTTTGTCCAGCAATAGACTTGCTGCCAATTCTTGCTCGACAAAAACGATCTACCACTATAGGATGACCCTTTCACACGATATTTCTATGTTTACCGTATTTCTTTCCTATCCGAACGTATTTTTGATATAGAAAAGGTCTTCTAATTCAAGTCAGACACAACTTCTCCTAAGTTTCTGGCTGGATCTTTTTGAAACTTGGTCAATGTTTTCACGTTAATTGGTAGATGTGCATGAAGTAAGGGTTTTAAGGTTCATTGTTTTTTGCCTGAGTTATGCCCCCTTAAAACTTAGTCTCTGTGGCTTGTTGACATTGCAGCCTTGTGGCGTATATTGTGACTATGGCACTCTTGTTGAGATAATGCAATGCACCACACGGTTATGAATACTTGGATTCGGGCACATGCAGCTCTGGAAACATGGTGCACATAGTTGCAATTTGATATAAAAGCCTATTTTCAAGAACCCGGCTTATATATTGCTTATACGTATCCTTAGATGCACTTATGCGCCATAATTTCATTCAAGAATATGACATTTTCGAGTATTATTCTAGGAAACTGCCCCGAAGGGAAATATACATATATCAAATACAAACAGACTAAAAATGTAACATTTTCATTTTCTTTTTTATTTCAGCTCGGTCGAAGTAATAAGAAAATGTCTAGCCCAAGAACCAGTCTAAATTGGTGAAGCTTTCGGAACAGGACATCCGAGGACTTTTCTACGACGGCATTTATGCCGTGCATTCTGGTAGGTACATTATTCCTTTTCCAGGCAGCAAGGTTTTGCGGTGCTCAAACTTGAAAGCTGTTGCAGACGACAAAATCGATGTAAAGAAAATTATGATTTATGTACAATTTAGCTTGAAAAATATTGAGGCAAAAGAAGAAAATGCTGATTATCAGCATTTTCTTCTTTTGCCTCAATGTTTTTCCCATGCCTATTCTGTTAGGACGTCAAAACCAAATCTCGTTTTGGAAAAGGTCGATTTTTGTATTCGAATGCGTGTAATTCGAAATTTGAATTTGTAGACCGGTCCAAATTCAAGTGTTTTGATGTGAAATTTGGATTTAAAAGGCGGTTTTGACAGGAAAGCAAATATTTCCAATGCGTGAAATACAAATGTATGTTTGTTACAGAATGAAAATCGTTGAAGAAAAATGAAGATGCTGGTAGTCAGAATTTTCGTCTTTGCTCTGAATGCTTTTTGAACGTGATAAATTAATTGATCAGGAACGTCAAATCAAGGACTTATTTGGGATATGGTTATTCTGAACAAGTTTTGTGTAGATCGGTACGTAATAGTTAGTAAAGAACTACGTTACGACTTTACGATTTAAAGTGACATTATTTTTACATAAAATTCACTTTTATTCTATCTGAAAGAGCATGTTTTCTTATGAAAAATCAGAAAATTTCAAGCCAAAATATTGAATCGTTCACGAGAAATAAATATTTTTGTGCTAAAATTAAACAAATTGTTGTGCACAACAGTTCAGGTTTATATAGAATTTGTCATTTCTGTCTCAACTTTGAAGGCGTATTTTTCGCTTATAACTAACAACTGATAGCATTTCTAGGCATTAGAATAAACAATCTTTGCATCAAGACATACTTTTAAAAAATGAAATATATGTGAAATGTCACTTTAAACATTACATGTGAATATCGCTGAATTAGCAATTTCAAAAACAACAGAATTTCAGGGTGGTCCAACTTGAAAGCTGTTACAGACAGCGAAATGGGTCTTGATAAGATATAATTTATAGGCAATATTGCCACGAAATATAACTATATCCAGGTAAAATGAAAAAAAATGCTTCTTTTACCTCAATGTCTTCCGAAGTCTTTTTCACCTATTATGGACGTAAAAACCAGCTTCTATGTAGGAAAGAAGTAATTTTGAAAAATTGTTGACAGATACGTTTTTTTTACTAATGAGCCGCGTTACGATTGTGATTTAAACATTTGCATATCGCTTTAAGGTAGTTCTAATCATCTATCATCGCCAATTACGCGCAATAAACTACAATTTGCGAGATTCGACGATCATTGGCGATAATGTACGAGACTTGTGGCCGCCATTTTAACCTTTTACCAATCGACAACATTAAAATTAAAAGAAAATCAAGACTAAAAAAATAACATTTCCTTATCATAAAAAATGAATATTATTGCTTGGAAATCATTGAGAGAAAATGTTAGAAGTCTGTTTCCAGAGTTTTTTTTTTCTTTTCTTTCATTATTTTCCAAAACCGTTTTGATTACAGATTTCAGAATCAGGACTTGTTTTGGTAAGGGCTAAAGGATGACTCGTGCGTTAAAATTTGCTCTTAATGACCTAAAATGACACTTGGTAAAATATGTATCTATATCCTTAAATGAAGAGGAGAGAAAAATAAGTGGGTTTCTCTACATTTTTTATCGAACAGTTTTATGTGAATTTTATTTTCGTTGTTCGCATACTTTTTATCAATTGTGTATCAATAAAAACCGAATGATTATTTAAATCATAGACTGTTGATGATAAAAATGAGACCATCGCGATGTTGAGATATAATTTTAGTTTTGTTATCTGTTATATATAAATGTCTACATAAATGGCCTGGCAGAACATCTCTAGCTAATAGCTAGAGATGCTCTGCCAGGTCATATATCGGGACCAATGACTTACAGTGGCCAAAAAACAACGAGTGAACAAAATGCGTGTTAAGCCATAAGACAAAGAAAAAGTCTGTCCAAACAAACCTTAGGTTTGAAAAGCAATTAGAGAATAGAGGAGCGATCTTATAAGTCTGCATTTTCTTTTTTTCTGTCAACACATTCCGTACTATATCATACGTATTTCATACATTAAAGTTGCCTCTTTGTCGTCTGCAACTCATTTTGGAAAATACTAATAACATTTTTCGTTTTGGGAAGAGTAAAATTAATGAATATCAAATAGCCTTGATATTCGATCGTGCATACGATATATCGAATATAAAGCTGTTCAACCATTTTCATATTTAGACATAGACATCGACATATCTTTATTTTTTGGAATTAAACATAGTTTCTCTTCCAAACATATGATATACAAATGTTAGTCAAGATCTTAACAAATATATACATTGAAAGGAAAAAATTAAATGCAGAGAGTATAGTGCTAAAGATACAGAGCATTTTTTCTCATGACTAATGCACATCTGATATAATTATTATTATTTAGATCTAGGTGTTTTAGGTAATTATGGAATTCTAGAGAGAGAAAAAATAAGCAGTTCACTAAGAGATGCTTAGTTGATATAATATATTTATGATTTAGCATCAGATGCCAATTTGTATCACTTTCTAAAACAAAGCCAGGTTTTGACGTCCCCATAAAAGTTAACCTACGAACACACCAAGAATAAAGAGGAACATTACGATTCTTGTTTTCTCTGAAAGGTTTTTTTTTGCATTTGGTAACATCAATGTCCTTATCTCAACGTCTTTCAATTTAGACGAGCTTGTAAAAGGGCTCAATCAAATGTTGATGTTTGTAAAAGGGCTCAATCAAAATATTCGAATTAATAAATACTACCAAAGCTTCAAAATTCATCAGTAAGAATAATATTTCACTCGTTTCGAGTAATTTTTTTGCTTTTTTATTTGATCAAATTATTCTTTTTAGTTGTTAGTGTATTCGTGAGAGCTTCAATGGCATGAAAAGTTGAGCATTTGAAGATAAAGATATTACTACTTTTGTATTACAGAATTTAACAGTTTAAAATATACATCTTTGTATGAAGGATAACAAGGAATAATAGTTCCAAAGTAGTGCCTTCCATTAGATAGTGATAAAACATGGAATAAAACATGCTTTAGTGCCATAAAAGGTGCATCTTTGTATATACTCGTGAAAGTAAAAGTGAATCTAGTGCCATAAAAAGTGCAGTTTGTATATACCAGTGAAAGTAATAGTGGAATTTTGTGAAATAGTGGTTGTGTTCTACATGTAGATGTTGTCTTGGAGTTAATCATGTGACTTTCCACCATGGAATTAAAACTGGATATAATCTGTGTCCACGTTCTGATGCTAGTCTTCGGCCAAACCGTTGGATACTTGGAGGGCAAATTCTGTAAGTGTACATTTTTAATTTGTTCCGAGAAAAAATCCTTTCCCTAAAAAGATTTTGGTGTAGACGATATTGATAGAAAAAGGCCTGTAAGAAATTATTGAGACACAGAAGAAAATGCTGATGATCAGCATTTTCTTCTTAGGTCTCAATATTTTCCGTGCTTAACTTTTCTTGGATCCTATTTTTATCAACTTCTAATTCGTCATCTGCAACAACTTTGATTTCAGAGAGAAGTCAAAATTTTACCGTTTAGGTTTAAAGTTTAAACCCAACTCCAAAAGCATCAGCCAAGAGGGTCGTGGTTATATGTGTTCTTATCTATCACTTACATTATACGTAGTTTCATTTTCCAAACAAATCCCTGTTTTGACGACCCTACACCACAAGAAAATCCAGGAAAAAGAAGGAAATGCTGTCAGCTAGTCCCCATACGGATAACCCCTTTTCAATAAGGACCTCTGTATTATTACGCAGGCGGTAATCACGTGGCCTTGCTATGAAATACGGGTAGGTTCATTGCCTTTTGTCAACAAACATACCGTCGTTTTGTCAATAAAAACCTGATAACTGCATCTTAAAAAAGCTGCAGTTACGAGGTGTTTGTTGAAAAGCGGCGATGCTTTTGTCTTTCATTTTCTTTTAAACACTTTCATTCCCATATTGAAAGACCTTCCAAAGTACCCACATGACATACCCTGCCATTTATTTTTATGCCAGGATTGCTTACGTATGTTTTCAGCATTGAGCTATAATTATTCTGATATTGACTCAGGAAAAATTAATTATCATGCACCATTTGTTGATTTTCGACGTTTTGTGTAAAGACACAGGTTTTATTACTGGCAACGGAAATTGACGATGTATATGATCAGCGTCAATTTCCGTTGCTACGGATGACGCTCGAAGTTGCACGATGTGTTTGTTATCAATTTATGGATGGAATACCGTAAACATTACACTCACGCAATGTCAATTTCAGTGCTAAACCTGTAGTTTATCAGAAAACCTTTGTTGTGCAATTCTTACAACACTTTTGAAACTGGTAAATATTTATCATCTACATGAAATTTATTGAATGAATCCAGTATTACATAACATAGAAAAAAAAATTGACGGCTGTTTATCAACTTTGCATTTCTGGTAAAACTGGTGACTAAGATTGGATGTTTGTATTGAATTGGAAAATGTCAGGGACACATAACAATGTTGGTGCTTAATTCGCCGTATCATAACTCCATGCAATTCTATCATTATATCTTAATCGGCATATCAGTGATCAATTGTTATGTTATCAATTTTATGATGCATATTATTACGTAGCTGTTAGCAAATTGAAGCATGAACATGCCTACTAAGCTGCCATATAGTAGCCACAAACTTGATGGTTTGTTTTTGGTTTGGAAAATGTCAGGAACTCATATACTAATACTAATGTTGGTACTTCAGTCGCAGTAACACAAGTCCATAAAATGAATCATTTTATCTTAATCGGCATATCAGTAGCCACAAACTTGATGGTTTGTTTTGAAAATGCCAGGAACTCATACATAGCGTACGAGAATTGACCTGGCAGAGCATTCCATTCGATTAGCATGGGCTGCTCTGCCAGGTCATTTATCGTGAGGTATACTAATACTAATGTTGGTACTTTAGTCGCAGTAACACAAGTCCATAAAATCAATCATTTTATCTTAATCGGCATATCAGTAAACGGTTGAATGGACCAGTTGTCACTTTGCCAATTTTATGATGCATGTCATTACGGAGCTGCAATCGAATTGAAGCATGAACATGCCGCTACATGAGTCACTTAAAGGGGGCAGCTTGTCGAAAGTACAAACAGGAAAAATAAAGTCAAGAAATATCGCATGATTTTATTAAACTGATTGATCGTGTCTGCCCAATGACGAAAAAACATCAAGTTTCATTTTAGGATAACAACCCAGTAATAGATACAAAACACTTCGTGTAGTTTGTGTGTCACCCGTGTCAATTGAAATAAATGAGAGATAGGCATAACCTGAGGCGCGTTCTTTAGAGCGAGATTTTTTTTAAAAGATTTCTTAAGGTGTTTTGGATAAAGCATTTTTAAGACCGAGACTTTGACCGAGCTTTTACGAATGCTCCATATTTATATAAATGACGTCATCATGACGTCATTTGTATAAAGTATGGAGCATTCGGAACACTGCGGTTTATGAATTATGGAGTGTTCGGAACAACTCGGTCAAATCTCTTTTATATTGTTTGTACAGAGTTGACCGAGGGGTTCCGCACGAAGTATAGGATAATGGCGCCTCCCATTGAGCTTTATTCTAAAATATCTTGAGAAATCTCAAGATATCTCAAGAACTCTCGCTCTAAAGAACGCACCTCTGGTCAATTTCCGGGTGTTATCCGTGGTAACGGAAATTGACGATGCATACAATCGTCAATTTTCGTTGCTACTGATAACGCCAGAAGATGCAAGATGTGTTTTGTAGTTAATGGTAGGTGGTAATTTTTATGTCCTTTCAAATTAAATCTTGTTTTTACCTACCCAAATCTTCCTTTTCTATGGTTTTTATGGTAAATTGATCAGTGAAAAGGTGGCAACATCTCTAGAATTCCATTCTTTTCGGCCATAGGAAATACGATGCTAAACTATATGTAGCTTAAAGTGTCCGTTGTTTGGCAAAATTAAACTCTTGTGTCGAAAAAACACCTTCCTAATAACCAAATATCAAAGTTTCTAGAAGTGTTTTTATTTCGTCTTTGAAATTGGATATTTTGGTCTTTTCCGATCTTTACCGAAGAAAAAACGCTTAACTTCCGACTTGAAGTTATGACGTCATATCTGCCACTTTATGACGTCATTGCGGGAAAAACGGGAAGTCATGGGTCATTTCCCGGAAAGCCTGAGATTTCTGAAAAAGATAAATGTCCGACTTTTCTGTCATAAAGCGACTTCCTCAATCGATACTCAAAACACGGAATTCATCCTTAGTAAATGTTAGAAAAAATGTTAAAACAGTCAAAGAATATGTCGTTAGTGAGTGAAGGAATGTGCCAAAGAACGGTTTAAGTTTGTTTGTATTACTCACTCTGACGATCGAGAAATGGATAAAAACTGTGACATCGCTTAATGACAGAAAAGTCGCACACTTTATCTTTGTCAGACTCCTCATGCTCTAGATTGGGGGCGGAGTCAAGCCATTGATGACGTCAATCCGTGGCAATTTTACGAAAATTGCCGATCTTTATTTTCTCGAAAATCAGACTTTCATGTAAAACAAAGTCACCACACAAGACAAAACGACGCCTCTGATATGACGATAATTCTGATATTTCAAACGCCATCATTAATTTTTGTCTGAGTTTGGTTGGTCTGATATCACAGATATTAATTTCATTGTATAAAACAGGAGAGCACTGGGAACGATCTCATTCAAATTGGAACAAGCTCCACCTTATTGGAACGACCTCTACTGGAATTTTCTCAATAATTTTCTTAAATAATGCGCCCCGTTGTCATTTTAACAGGATATGTAATACAGTGTGCTCGTTTCTCCAGGGCGAACGTACCGGGCTGTATTCTTCGCGGAAAACCACAAATTATGCAAAAAGGTGACAGTTGTTGACAAACTGTTGAGAAAAAGCAACATCGTGTTCTTACTTTTAAAAACGATCCAGCGGAAATTATTTCGGTGTCGACCGCAGTTTTTGGCCGTATGCGCCGAGAAGTCATTTTTACACGACATAGCATTGCCATGATTATCCATTTTTCGCTAGAAACCTCGAAAACAATCAAAAGAACCACCGACACCTACCTTTGTTTACACGTTTTTAGCCATTGGACCGACCTCGCGAGTTCCCGGATGTGCTATGGGAACAGAAATTCACTACCTCTTTTTGGAGGTCGTTCCAAAGTTTACCACCCGTGAGATAAGACTGTTGTTAAATGTAGTCTAAAATGGATCCAATCTATTAACTTACAGTTGCTTGTGGTCATTAAAAAAGCTATTGGAGATCAATATGGATCTGGACAAGACTGTGCATATGCACAGGCTGATCTGGATCTATGTTGTTCTTAAAAGCCTTAAGGTAGTACGTTTTTCCAGATCTTGGTTTATATTAATTTCACATTGAATACATTCAAGGCAATACAACTGTATCAAAATCTCAAAAAGAGAAAACGAGAAAATGCTCGTTGTTAGCATTTTCTTCTTTTGTCCCATTGTTTCCCCAGCTTCCTTCTGAAATGGGCGCTAAGCCGTCAACACCAGGTGCTGTTTGGGGAATATTATTAACCCATTCTCACATATTTTGACGCCCCACACGATTAAGACGTTTGAAAACATTGTGGATAATGAAAAAATTGCTTGTTCAAGCAATTTCTTCCTTTCCCACGATGCTTTCTAACCAGAAAGACCAAAAATGTAATACAGGTATTTCGTTAACTTGAAATCGCCTGTAATATCTTTGAATTTGGACCAGTCTAGAATTACGTTATTCTGGTAATGGGTTAAATCATGGCACGCTCCCCACGTAGCGTACCACCCAACATCCACTGTTTTCCGTAATCAAGCATTAAAGTTGCAGTCAGGTGCACCGGTACATGTAATTAGCTTATCTGTATGTATTTCGTAATGCAACCGTACAATAAAAACAGTGTAGTATAGAGTCATATTAATATGTAAACCCATTCCAACGTACGTAATGACGCTTTTTAACGTCCCACAAAGTAAAGGTACATGTAACATATTTGAAAACGAAGGAATTAAGAAATTATTTATGACAAGCGATTTTACCATTTCCTACAATGTTTTACACAGAAAAAGGTAAAATTCAATTCACATATACATATGTAATTAGACTAATTACCGTTCGTAAAATCTTTGAATTTGAATCAATCTGAAATTTCGATGGATGCCTGGTGATGGGTAAGCCCTTTCCTGAACAAGACCAAGTAAAGCTCCCGTTTAACTAAAGATTTTTAGCTAAGCTACAAATAATTTCAAAAACATAAATTCTACGAAAAACGTTTTAGAGTCGCACCGATTCGTGGCAACTCGGTCGATTCCATGAATCCAGCAACGACCAAGAGTGCCTAAACAATTCGCCATCTTGATACAGTCACGTCACGTGACGATCACCAGATACAACAATTTCAGAAAATTTTCAACAATTTTCTTAAAACTTGACCGATTTGAATTCGGTTTGCAGCAGAGAAGGGGGACAAACGTCACGTATTAGAAGATGTAAAATAACAAATAAAAAAGTTTTGGTTGATCTTCAATAACTTTTTAATCGGTTGATTTTTTTTCAAAAATCCACTTCTTCCAGCGTATTCCTGGCATTTTCAACCTTCTCTGCTTCAAATCGAATTCAAATTGGCCAAGTAACACAAATATTGACGATTTTTTTGAAATTCTGAGTCACGTGATTAACCACAGTGTTTATCATCACATGATTTCGTTTGAGGCAGTGGTTACTGTTCCCCCAAACATAACCACTGTTTGGAGTTCAACGCCTAGGGTACGAATATTGGGGGAAAAAAGAGAAAAAAATATTATCCAGACCTTCATCCACTTTTCAATATTTTCCAAAGCTTCCACATTTAGGTGTGTCGAAAAGCGTCATTTTTATTAACTTACATTACATCACCCAACTTACGAAAAACTTTTGTTTTCATGACATTACGCCAAATTAATGTTATACAGATATTCTAAGGTGCGTTATGCATGCAAATATTTCAAATGTCTGTGCATAAAATGCTATGTGCATGACATTTATGCTTCATTTTAGTATTAGGAAACACTTCAAAGAAACACTTTAATAGCAGACATGTCCGTCAAAACGAGCACATTATTGCGTACTGCAAGAAAACATTTTATTTCACTTTAAAATATCGCAACTGGACTATAGCATAGTGAAAATTGTATAATATCAAGGTAAACATTATTCTGTCAAATATAAATGGATTCATTGAGGCATTTCGGTTTGGCATTTTATGAATAAACGAAGCGTAAGGACTCACGCATGCGAATTATTCAATTTGTCCGGTTGAGATCGTTTTTGTAATAGTTCAAATTCCAGTTGCATTGAAATTCTGAATGCTCATTGACAATATCGCTTTTTGTGGAATTCTCTGCTAGACAAAAGAATTGGGGGTCTGTTGATCTAACATGCCGAGAGTAACAGATTAAAGATGGTGGATAATCACGTGACACAATATTTCCAGAAATTCTTCAATGATTTTATTAATATGCGACCGATTTGAATTCGATAATTCGATTTGAAGCAGAGAATGTGGACAGACGTCACGCATTAGATGAACGTAGTTGGTTTTTGAAAAATCGACTGATAAAAGTTATTGAAGATAACCAAAACTTTGGTTTATCTTCAATAACTTTTTTATCAGTTGATTTATCAAAAAATCCAACACACCCAGCTCATTCCTTGCATTTTGCCACCTTCGCTGCTTCAAACCGAAATCAATTTGGTAAAGTATTAAAAAAGATATTGAAGATTATCGGAAATTCTGAATTACGTGATAATACACCGTGTTAAAGATGGTTCTAATTCTTTAATTTCAAATCCTATACTGACGTCGAGACGATTCCAATGAGTACCCGCAACAGAGAATTTGATAGACAATAGATGAAATATTGCACCTTGTGAAATCATCACTCCCTTTTAATCGTAGCTCTGATTCCATCAGTGAAGGGCTTTATTTCAAGATCCTTGCTCATTGACTGTGGCCTCGGTCATAGCGCAGTTGGCTGCGGATCTGACTCCCGCTGCGGCTAATAACTCGACTTTGTGAATATATTTGGGCTCCAAGTATAATCGTACACATCACATTCGGCGGTGGAAACTGGAAAGTGAAATTTTTTTCCTAACTCGTAAAATGTCCGTATAGACCCATATTCGCAAGCGAATGATTCTGCCTCCTCTTTGTTCCTTACTAAGTTTCTTCTTAAGGGGGAATGCTCCAGTTTCCTAATTTTTTTCCCAATAATAGAATTTATTTATATTTTGTATGTTGAAATTACATGTTATTACCAATTGAAAAATAAAATAAAAGTGGGTGGTCAGCGATCTTGTTTGAATTTTATAGGTACTCGTATCACATACCCCTACAGCGAAAAAATTCACAATTTCTGGCACCTGTCCAAGGTCACTAAAATGCTAATAAAAAGCTGTATATTCATCATTTAGTCCCGAAAACGGATTTAAAGTAACGTCTTACATTCAATACGAACAGAAAACCCAAAATATGTGCTATTATAAATGCGTAAAGGTATAAAACACGTGTTCGGTTAGATCAACGAAGCTGGGGTGTTTTATGTCAAAATTTGCATATTTTTGGAAATATTTCAAGTTCTACATAATAGAATTTGATAAAACTCCCTCATTGTATTAAGCAACATGTCCTGGTAATAATTCAAAAAGAAAATGTATAGGTCAGCGCACTAATTGGTGAATTACGGCAATTTTTATCAGCTACACATGAATAAAATGACGCAAAACAGTGGTAACTACATACACACTTACGACTGTCTTGCTCTAAATAATCGATTTCCATCTTAAGAAAATCAGTTTCGCATAATAAATACACCTTTACCGTCGAAAAAGGTAAATTGTAATGATGCGTTTTATTATTGAAAATCTGGTAGCGAAACATATTGGTACGAAACATTTAATTTACTACAGTAATGTCCGAGTGTTCCGAAAAACTGGAGCATTCCCCCTTAAGGAACCAAAGTGACGAAGGATAGAATCATGGGCTTGCGAAGTTGGTATAGATAGGATTTGTAATGAATCAATGAATATAACGTCACGCGAATCCAAACAGGGGTGGACTACCTTATTTTAAGCATACCGAAATACGGTTGTCTCCATTTGACATAAAATTTAATTAAGGCGATAAAATGAGTATCTTAAAAAATTCTGCATGTTATTTTCACATCAAGTCACAATTCAGAATAACAAGATCTTCTTTTCTATCTTTATTGTTTCCCAGTTATCCCGAGACACTATAAATAATACACAAAAACCTAACAAATTGCAAAGTTTCTCGTTTTCTGCGTTTTAATCTAATTTTGAGTCCCCAATGTGTTTCCTATCTCGACAAGTTGAAATGTTTAGGATGGTAAAATTATTTTAGCCGTCATAACCTACTTATCAACGTTTTCTTGTCTAAATTCATTTTAGCTGGGTTCTTATAAAGTATGCTTTGTGGTAAATGAGAACAGAATGGATATTGACCAGCATGTACCTACGCACAATCTGACAAGATCCACGTTGTTCTCTAACAGGTTCAGCGTTACAATTTAAAATATCTTGATGAGCATATCTAGGTCCTGATCGGACTGTCCCAAGGAACATATCAATCCGAACCCACGGTCTGAAATACAGACTATTTGTTTCCCGCCAAAACCCTCTTAGGCCTATCAATACTTCCTTCAAACAGTACAAATTCACTTTTGGATTTCTTCTTATATCTTTCCCTCTCGCAGACAATAGAATTTATAACTTTTATCACTGTATGGTAGGTACGCGGTTGCCTCCCTTTACCGTACACAGACATGCATTCCAAGATGGTGGCAGGAAACAGCACAGCACGGTAGGTGGTCGATTCACGAGGCTATATCGTTTGTGTATCTGCATATGGGACGTTGAAGTCACGTTGTCAAAGTCACATACATATTTGTCTTTCATCCGCCACATGTCGTCTGCTCGATCAGTGCCTGCATTTCATAAACTTTGGTGTCGAATCCAATGGCCACAACGACGAGTCATTTTCAAGCGAGACTCGGCTCGATTTCGTTTGATTTCAAGCGTTTTCACTTTATGGTTTGCTAATTATTTGGCAGATTTGCAAAGTTTGAAGCACTAAATTTTTATATTTATCAACTTGTTTGTTGAAATTGAGTTTTTTCTGTCCAAATTTTTATGTTAAAATTTTCGCTACTGTACATAGACATGCAAGGCATGAAAACAACACTGTACATAGAGATGTACGGTAAAAAGTGTACATAGAGATGCTCAGAATTTAAACCAAACACTGTACAAAGAGATCATTCAACTACTTAGTCTCAATCTAATAAAACCATATATGTGGATAATATGAATTGCTAAGGTACAACGATGATTATTAAAATAAATCCTGTTGTGCTTGAAATGCATAGATAAACGACAAATAGGACTACCGCTTTTTGACCAATAGGTTACACCCCTTGCATTTATTGCATTTGAGTCCTGAGGTCATCGAGGGATGGATGCTTCTTTCCACGAACTTGACGTACGGCTGTGTCATAGGCCTACATGTGGAAAGACATTCAAGAGTCAGATCACTCTGAAAAGACATGTTCAGATACATAATAATGAACAGCCACATGTCTGTACACAGTGCGACAAGAAGTATATAAAAAGGCAAGATTTGGAAAACCATTTAAGGTCATGCCATGCTGCAGACAAATTAGTTTGCGACCGATGCAGAAAGACTTACATAAATATAAGGTCCTTCAAAAATCATGTACAGAAATGCGAGCAACCTGATGTTCAGGTCCGTCGGCCATACAAATGTGAAGATTGTGACCAATGCTGCACATGGCCAAGTGAACGTAAAAACCATCACGACTCTATGCGCAGACAAGTTTTAAAATATGTGTGCAGTAAATGTGGGGCAGCTTACAAATGGCGCTCGTCTGTCAAACACCACAGGGAGAAGTGTGATTGAAAAGTGTGTCATTCGACAGGTTACGATTTCAAACGCATACGGGTACAGGTACGTGTACGGGTAGAAATTGTGTAAACGTCATCATATGACGTTATTAATTTCTGCTGCTTTTAAACATTTATGAGTAAGAAAAACTTTTATTTTGTTAAACAAGAGCCGTCAGAGACGGATTATGCTCCCCGATGAATGCTTGTCACAAACAGGCATTAAAAAGAATTTCAAAGGTGTATTTCCCTCCACGTTTGGTTCAAATTGGCACAATGGTTGATTTTTTAAAGAATTTTCTTTCGATTTCTCTAAGTCGGAGCTAACGTAAAGCTAACAAACATTAAGCCCCTTTTTCCATGACATACACTAATATCTAATAGTTTATCCTCAAGGGCATCTGGTTTGCTACTCAAATATGATATTTTATTAAACACTGACCATTAGAGTAGGAGAAATTAGAGAAAAATTGTATTTTCCCCTAAGTCCCCCATCCATACAATATCATAAGAAGTTCACATGGTAGGTTTCATTTAATTCCGTCCAAGGGTTATGGAGAAAAAGTTCCGGACGGACTGACGGAATGACGGACGGTCAGACGGACACACAAAGCGGCCGCTATATTCTCTCCCTTCGGGGAGCATAAAAAGTTGATTCCTGTATAGTAAGATCAACATATTCATATATAGTCCATAGTTGAATCAAGTGACATACTATTCTAGAACTAAACCCTTTATCCATTTTTACCTGTAATGTCCTATGGAACAGAGTAGATCCAGATCTTACATTAACTAGAATAGCATGCCAAAAAATGATTAGAGCTACATCTTGAATATCATAGTATTATGCCATGTTGTAAGGAGAAAATTCAGTCTGAAAAAAAGTTTTATCTATTGGACAGCTTGCACGTACCCATACCCGCACGCGTTAAAAATCGCAATCGCCCAATATATTATACTGACACGCAAAACAAACTGCATTTGGTTATAAACTTTTTTCATATAAATGTAAGCAAACTATTGGCATATTTGGTATCAAAAATTACAAAAATGTATTGACTACGCGATAGTTTACTTCTGATTGAGATTTGATCATCAATATATTTTGTTTTACAAAAGATTTTGTTATTTGAGCAAATTAACTTAAGTTTAGAGGTCATTGTTATACCATAAATATGCTGAAAGAATGAAAAGTAATCACACGGAAAGGCAACTTTCATGAAGAATTGCCCATTTTTAGATATCCTATATAATTTAAAAATAAATGATTTTGAATTGCCTATATTAAGAAAGTTTCTTTCTTTTGAGAATGAGGTTGAGACTATATACATATTGTTAATGATCTCTGTGTACAGTGTTTGGTTTGAATTTTGAGCATCTCTATGTACACTTTTTACCGTACATCTCTATGTACAGTGCTGTTTTCATGCCTTGCATGTCTATGTACAGTAGCGAAACTTTCAACATCAAAATTTGGCCAGAAAAACGTCAATTTCAACAAACATGTTGATAAATATCGAAATTCAGTGCTTCAAACTCCGCAAATCTGCCAAATAATTAGCAAATCATAAAGTGAAAACGCTAGAAATCAAACGAAATCGAGCCGAGTCTCGCTTGAAATGGCTCATCGTTGTGGCCATTGGATTCGACACCAAAGTTTATGAAATGTAGAAACTGGTTGAGGTGACGACTTGTAGCTAATGAAAGACAAACATGTATGTGACTGGGACAACGTCACTCCAGCGTCCTACATGCAGATACACAAACCATATAGTCTCGTGAATCGACCGCCTACCGTGCTGCGCTGTTTCCTGTCGCCATCTTGGAATGCATGTCTGTGTACGGTAAAGGGAGGCAACTGCGTACCTACCATACAGTGTTTATTGAAGTCACAACTTAGCATTGAAAAGAAGTTTTATATGTGCCCCGCCTCTAAAGAAAAAAAAAAAAAAAAAAAAAAAAAAAACCTCCACCACCATCCGAAAAAAAAAAAACCCACAAAAAGCACACACACACAACAACCGTTATCGAAGAAATAATGGTAAGTTACCTTCGTTGTCTGATATTCAGTTTAATTTCATTTTAGCTGAAATATGTAAACATGCCCTTATGAGACCAGCATTGCTACTGTTCGGACGGGGTGTATAATATGTCGTGCCTAAATTTGATTTCAAAATTGTGCATGCCCAATTTCGAAGCTGGGCACAGAACAGTGTATGAAATTATAGTGGACCGTGACTACATAAGTCGCCATCAATGCTGGGTTGAAAAAATGAGTTACACAACCGACCAGCGGACAAAACCCAACAAGACCTGCTTTTGACGTCTTGTGGAGCAAGTGCTGATTATCAGCATTTCGTTCATTTGCCTCATTTTTTTCTTTGCTAAATTCTACACAATTTATATCTTATACAACATCTTTTTTGTCCTCTGTAGCTACTTTCAAACTGAACTATTGTAACATTTCGCCGTTTTGGAAAGGATTAAGTTGGAAAGATTTACTAAAAGTGATAAGATACAAGACCGTTTTAAGACCTACTTTCGACCAATAAGTATCGACCAATAAGTATTCTTCTTCTACGAATTTGTAAGAAAAAAGCATCTCTGGCAATGTATTAACCTAGAAGAAACAAATAAAGCCGAGGTACGTATCTCCTAACAACTTTTATATGCTAAAAGAAAGGAAATTGTGCAGAAATCAAATATCTTATACATTCAAAATTATTTTAACACATCACAGTTACATTCTAAGTCACGAACATTTCCAATATGATTCCCTGTTATTTGCAATTATCGTGTTACATTCTCTAGTTATAAATATAGATGTATTTCTGAGAGAATCAATCGTGACCCATCATGCTAAAAAGATCTTTTTGGTTGTCCACAAAACCAAAATTTGAGAAACGGATCAGACATAGCAAACGTCAGCCAGATGCCATAGGCGTAGCAATCCGTACGCAAAAACGCAATTGCGTACACATTGCATTTTTTTTAGAAAAATATGTGTATTTTTTGTTTTTGTTTCCCTTGAAATAGACACCTGAATCGCCATTAAAATACATACTAAATACCCACCTGGAGCCACGAATGACCATGGTCATTCGTGACTCCGGGTGGGCATTTGGTCTATATTTCATAAGCATCTACATTAAATTTTCAAAACATTTCTGGGAGATGTTCGCAAGACCCATCCCAGCAATATCGAGCCCGCCATCAACCCCACACCCTGATACATTAGGCATGCGTTTTGCGTACACTTTATTTTCGGCTAGTACTCAAGTGGATGCTGCATCTGAAGAATTTAAGGCATGAACTAGGAAAAACAAACTAGATCTCGAAAATAACCTAGGACTACACATTTTCTATCCGTTGAAGAGCGGTTAATAGGTTGAAGACCGATCATCTTCTTTTTGCAACTATCGAACATTGGGTGAGGCATTTCAGTGAGACGAAGATGTTGACTGTTGATGAGAAGGACTGGTAAGGATACCAATGCGTTTTATTTTTAAGATAAATTGAGTACCAGTGATTGACAAATCAAATGAGTCAATTGTGAGGCGTTGAAAGGGGACTGTTTTGAAAAGGTGTGAATCCAAATATCTATCTCCTTTCTACTTGAGGCTCAAAACTTTTTGATACCCCATTATTTGTATGTTAAAAAAAAATAAATCTAATAACTGATTTTCAGAGATGATTGTTGTGGCTCGTTAAAAAAAGCTACTGCAGTCAAGAAAATTAATGATACTGCAATGAAAAAAAAAATCTTCAAGTAGTATTGGAATCGTTGATGAAAAATGGCTGTCATACGTATGTTCCGCTTGTCCCTCAATGGTTTCTAAAATTACACCATGAAAAGTCATCCTCGCCCAATGTGTAGTAAAAAATGAAGTAATCACTTCAAAGAAGACTATGAAACATCAGATGTTTTTCAGAAATTTATTTAATTCAGTTCGTGAGCTATAATGTCTATGCAAGGGTATTGGCTGTCAGGACTCAGGACAAAGGCTTGGGAAACGTTCAAATTAGATGAAAAGTAAAAAAGGAAAATTGTCTGGTTTTTGCCCTAACAAAGGGCCCGCCGTCTATTCATGTCCGACTCCTTTTGATCTCGAAAAGACATTACGATTAATTTCTTTCATTCTTACGCAACAAAGGCTGATCGGGAGAAAATTCCAATTACATCGTTCATGTCTGACCTCTTGATTCTTGTCATTCTTCACATTAAAATGTTTTCTTCCCAATCGATCGTGCATTTTCGAAGACAATTTCCATTCTCTCCTCTTCATAACAATTTTAGTGTAATGATAGTATATCTTTTACTTCACGACGATAAAAATTTACAATGAACCTTTGATAACCAAATGCATATATTGTCAGAATTTCCTCGTACAAGATGGGACTATAGAAAAGTGCATTACTTTGTATGCAAGTTATAATTACGTTCAGTTTATGTTCTTGTATCTAATCAATTCATTGTATTGATTTCTGAAGAAAGTCTTGTACTTGTCATACATGTATTCTGGAATATTCTCATTGAATTATTGAGAACTCACACTCAAATTAAGGTTCCCCAAATTCCAACAAGCTGTAGGAGTCCCATTACAACTTCAGGTATATCAGTGTAAAGTCCCTACAGCTTCAAAAGTAGCCGCAGTATAGTGTCTCTAAAATGTTCCCCAATTAGAGGTATTTTGAGGTACATGTCGTCGTTGTAAATGCAAAACCTCGCATCTCGTTTTTTGAAAATTGTAAAGGGGAGGGAAATACAACTCGTCGGCTATAACTGTAGACTTGTATACAAACACTTTACTTCTTGTTGTTGATAAATGACCCAACACAAACACTTTCTCTTTTGAGAATAAACGAGTTAGGACATTAACCCTCTCGTATACCACACGATAAATGGTTTGGTAAATGTTAAAACTATGTATTTGTTTTAGTGTCTGTATACAAGTCCACAGTTATAACCGACAGACTATAAGTGTAATACCTTTTCCCAAACTGCAATGTTTACTTGAAATTTGGACATATTGTTCACAAATGATTTGTTATTAATACTGATCAGTAAAACATGTAACGTTCCGAGATGCATGGCTACATACAGAAAACAACCAGTCCATTCAGAGAAAAGGATCCTCAACCCTAAATGGGCTGATGTTTCTATATGTAGTCCAATTTTTTCACGTTCTTTTCTGGCCAGGTAATCTCATTAGCATATTACCTGCCATATTACCTCCCTTTAACAGTCACAAATATCTCAAAACCTGCAAGAATGGTCTTTAACTGGGCACACAAGTTTGTACTTTGAAAATCGCAAGAATCGACATACGAGGTTTTGCATTTACACTGACGATGTATTTCATAACAAATATTGCATTACGATAATAATTATGAATATGATAATTCTGTATAAAAACGATATGAAACAATAATGAATTGCTCGGGGCGTCCGTGGCCGAGTGGTTAGAGTCGCTGACTCAGGATCACTTGCCCCTCACTTCTGTTGGTTCGAATCCCGCCAGGGACGTATGAACTTTCATGTGAGGAAGCTATCCAGCTGGCTTGCGGAACGTCGGTGGTTCTACCCAGGTGCTCACTTGGGGTCTTCCTCCACCATTCAAAGCTGGAAACAGGTCAAAAGAAGGGAGTTCCTTCCTGGGCACGCCCAGTCTACTACTCGGTCATATGGGCAACCGGCAACCGAGGATAAATAACCAAAAAACAAAATGAATTGCTCTGAATGAGCAATTTCCTCTTTTACCATGGTGTTTTTATTCACAATTATATGCATTAAAGCTATGCGTTTAAATGTTTTCTTATATTTATACAATTTGCCAATGCAGCTTCAAATTGGTCTGCGGATATGCCTGAATATTCTTAGTCATTGAACATGCTCCCAGAACATTATTCACCAAGTCATCCAGTTTCATTGACATGCATGTCAATAACTCTATTATATGAATAATGACTTTTGTGCTGATGATCACATGAAAGAATAATTTCAGAAAATCTTCAATAATTTTGTTAATAAGGAACCATTCTGAAATCGGCTTGAACCAGAGAAAGTCGACAGACGTCACGCGTTAGATGGAAATGGGGAATTTTTGAAAAATCAGCTGATAAAAAAATATTAAAGATCAACCAAAACTTTCTTTGATTTGCAATTATTTTTAATCAGTTGATTTTTCAAAAATCTTTCACGTCTAACATGTTCCTGGAATTTTCCATTCTCTGCTGCAAGCCAAATTCAAATTGGTCAAGTATGAACAAAATACTGATGTTTTTCTGAAATTCTGAGTCACATGATTAACCATCGTGACATGCACTCACAGAACATAACTCACCAAGTCATCCAGTTTCATTGACATGCATGTCAATAACTCTAGCATATAAATAATGAAATTCGTACTGATAATCATGTGATACAAGAGTTCCAGAAAATCTTCAATAATTCTATTAACCCATTACCAAACGACAAAATTTTAGACTGCTCGAAATTCAAAGATGTTGCTGACGGCAATTTAAAGTGAAAGAATTTATTCATTCTTTGGTAGATCTATTCTGCTTTAGAAAATATTGCGGGAAATGAAGAAATTGCTTGTCACAAGCAATTGCTTCAATTTCCACAATGTTTTCCAAGCCATTTCTTGTGGGGAGTCAAAAAGAGTCACTGTGTGGTAATGGGTTAATGCGGAACCTTTGTGAAATCGTTTCGAAGCAGAGAAGGTTGCCAGACGTCACGCATTAGATGGAAACGGGGAATTTTTGAAAAATTAGCTGATAGATCTAAAAAGATATTGAAGATCAACCAAAACTTTTGTTGATCTGCAATTATTTTTTTATCAGTTGATTTTTCACAAATCTTTCACGTCTAACATGTTCCTGGCATTTTTCCAACTGGCACAGTTTCTGCTTCAAACCAAATTTAATTTGGTCAAGTAGCAAAAATGATGATGTTTTTCTGAAGTCCTGAGCCACGTGTTTAACCATCGTGACATGCACTCACAGAACATAACTCACCAAGTCATCCAGTTTCATTGACATGCATGTCAATAACTCTCATCATATAAATAATGACACTTGTGCTGAATACATAAACGTTTGTTTAAACAGGCTTGAATATCAGACCTCATTATCAGGAATCGATAGATAATTATGCAGTATAACCAACAAAAATCAATCTGTAATTGGGTAACATGCACTTAGACTATTGACAACGATAAACAACTAACCCTTTTCCCAATAATATGATTTAAATGGGACGTCACAGGACGGTCTTACATAAAGGTCAGTGCCATGTCAATTAAAACTAGAAGGCCAGAGTTTCTTGTATCATCCAATTTATGTTTGAAGCGCAATATGCATGCAAATATTTCAAAATAGCTGTGCTTATAATACAATATGCATGGCATTTATTCTTTATTACTATTAGAAAATTCTTCAAAGAAACGCTTTAATTGCCGACATGTCCATCAAACTAAGCACACTATTGCGTATTGCAAAACAATTAATAAAATGAGTTGAAACTCGTGTCATTTTACCTCTAGATATCCGGCGTTTGACTCATCCGATATTGTTCAGTTTTGAATAAAATGGTGTTTAATAGTTTGATTTTGTTGCTCATCAATTATACTCGTATGTGACATATGGAAGGAAAGGAAACACATTGCTCCAGATGGAAAATTTCTTCTTTTTTCCTACTGTATTTTCAATGGATTTACATTGTATTTGTTTTAAAAATATTTGTTTAATATTTTTGATATAATAAGAATATTTTCATTACGATAGTATGCGTATAGGCTCATAGCCACAGAACAATAGTAATCAAGCATGACAATGAGATGATGAGAATGGGATTCTATTTTCAAATCGGTTGAAGAAGTAATTCGGCTTATCCGATGTCGACATAATAATTCTCAGCTGTATGTTGAGGATTATGATTATAAGGGTCAGTTTGGGGGTTGATCCATAGGTCAAGTAATCGGCATGTCCGTTACTTGTTTCTCTTTTAAAATTTTAATAGAATTATGCAATTCAATATCTTGGAACACAAATCTACATTAATTTTGCAAGCAAGGATTCACATCTTGCAGATGTCTATTGCCTGCAAGATTAGAACTAACACATGCAAACTTGAATTGGAAATTTAGACAGTTGTTTCCCTTGTTTACATAATATCATAAAAGACTTATAAATATGCGCCATAATACCGTCACTGGACTATAGTATTGTGAAAATTGTGTAATGTCAAGGTAAACATTATTCTGTCAAATATAAATGGATTCATTGAGGCATTTCGATTTGGCATTTTATGAATAAACGAAGCGTAAGGACTCACGCATGCAAATTATTTAATTTGTCCGGTTGAGATCGTTTTTGTAATAGTTCAAATTCCAGTTGCATTGAAATTCTGAATGCTCATTGACAATATCGCTTTTTGTGGAATTCTCTGCTACAATGCTAGACAAAGGTTTGTTGGTCTAACATTCTCAGAGTAACAGATTTAAGAGGGTACAGGCGTTCTAAATCCTTTATATCAAATCCAAATTTTTTGTTGTGTGTACGCATTTGAATCGTCTGTATGAGACGATTCAAATAACCACCAACAAGAGAGGGTTTGATGGATAAGAAATGAAATATTGCACTTCTAAAAATAATCACCCCCTTTAAATCGTAGCTCTGACTCTATCAGTGAAGGGCTTTATTTAAAGATCCATGCTCATTGACTGTGGCCTCGGTCATAGCGAAGTTGGCTGCTGTTCGGACTCCCGCTGCGGCTAATAACTCGACTTTGTGAATATTTTGGGCCTGAAGTTATCGCACACATCACATTAGGCGGTGGAAACTGGAAAGTGAAATTTTTTCCTCGTACTTTTTAACTCGTAAAATGTCCGTATAGACCCATATTCGCAAGCGAATGATTCTGCCTCCTCTTTGTCCCTTACGAAGTTTCGTCTTAAGGAACCAAAGTGACGAAGGATAGAATCATTGGCTTGCGAAGTTGGTATAGATAGGCTTTGTAATGAATCAATGAATATAACGTCACGCGAATCCAAACAGGGGTGGATTACCTTATTTTAATCATACCGAAATACGGTTGTCTGCATTTGATATGTAATTTAATTCTGGTGATAAAATGAGTATCTAAAAAAATTCTGCATGTTATTTGCACATCAAGTCTCAATTCAAAATAACAAGATTTTCTTTTCTATCTTTATTGTTTCTCAGTTATCCCGAGACACTATAAATAATACACAAAAACCTAACAAATTGCAACATTTCTTGTTTTCTGCGTTTTAATCTAATTTTGAGTCCCCAATGTGTTTCCTATCTCGACAAGTTGAAATGTTTAGGATGGTAAAATTATTTTAGCCGTCATAACCTACTTTTCAACGCTTTCTTGTCTAAATTCATTGTAGCTGGGTTCTGATAAAGTGCGCTTATGGTAAATGAGAACATAATGGATCTTGACCGGCCTGTGCACAGTCTGTCAAGATCCATATTGGTCTCTAACATGTTCAGCGTAACATTCTAAAATGTCTTGATGAGCATATAAATCTTGATCAGACTGCTCAAGGAACATATCAATCCGAACCCATGGTCTGAAATAATGACTATTTTTTGGCCGCTATAACCCAATTAACATTATTTTTTAAACAGTACGAATTCACTTTTGGTTCCTTCTATTATCAAGGCCGCAGCCTTAGCGCAGTTGGTAGCGCATCTGACCCTCATACGAGAGGTCCCGGGTTCGATACCCGGCCGCGGCTAATACCCTTTCTGACAAAATTGTCACCCACCAATGGGTTTGAAATCGTTAACCTAAGTGGGCGAGCAGCTGGAGGCTCGGTAAGGGTGTTGTGGTAGTACTGGTTTGAGAAACAACAGGAATCCATGGGTAGGTGCTCCAGCCGCCGCGATATGACCCTGGTAGTTGAAAACGGCGTAAAACCCCAATAAACTCAAACCCTTCTATTATCTTTCCCTCTCCCAGACAACAGATTAAAGCCAAAAAATAATAGCAAGTTACCTTCGTTGAATTGAATGAATTCTATCTTAGCTGGACTTTGTAAATATACCATAATGTCATTTGATACCAACATTGCTACAGTTCGAACGGGGTGTATACCGTATAACTGGTAATTTCTGTGGCAATGCAATTTTTGCGGATATAAGCAAAACGAAAAAATTAAATTCGGAAAAAATACATTGGCTTGAATTTGTCATCTAAATGCTACCTTTGACTAAAACATATATATGAGTTATTTATAGTCTACATCATTTAACATTCAATTTGGTAGTTACATGCGAGTTTTATTATGTAGGCCTACTTGTTTTATTAGCCTTTTAATCTAATATAATATTTTGAATACATAGAAAATTTCATCAAAAAATAAAAGATCCTCTGATTGAAGATACGCAAACATTTTTAAAATTCGTAAAAATTAATTGTACCATTTTTGGGCCCAATCCGCAAAAAATTGCAGCCGCAAAAATTACCAGTTATACGGTATGTCGTGCCAAAATTTTATTACAAAATAGCGCATGTCCTATTTCGAAGCTGGGCACGGAACAGTGTATAAAACCATAATGGACCTTAATTACAAGTATATTTAGTCATCAATATTGGGTTGAAAAAGAAAGTGCTGATTATCTGCAATTTATTCTTTTGACTCAATTTTTTCTTCATTCAATTTTAAACAATTCGTATCTTTTTCAACATCTTTTTTGTCGTCTGTAGCAGCTTTCAAACTGAACTGATGTAATACATTTCGCCGTTTTGGAAAGGGTTTGGTTGGAAAGAATCACTAAAATGATAAAGTACATGACCGTTTTAAGACCTACAATCGACCAAAAAGTATCGACCAATAAGTATTCTTCTTCTACGAATTTGTAAGAAAAAAGCATCTCTGGCAATGTATTAACCTAGAAGAAACAAATAAAGCCATGGTCTATGCCTCCTAATAACTTTTATATGCTAAAAGAAAGGAAGTCGTGCAGAAATCAAATATCTTATATATTCAAAATTATTTTAACACATCACAGTTTCATTCTCAGTCACGAACATTTCCAATATGATTCCCTGTTATTTGCAATTATCGTGTTACATTCTCTAGTTATAAATATAGATGTATTTCTGAGAGAATGAAATGTGACCATGGTAAAAGGGACCTTGTTTGAAGTCAACAAAACCAAAGTTTGAGAAACGGATCAGACATAGCAAACGTTAGCCAGATGCCATAGGCGTAGCAATCCGTACGCAAAAACGCAATTGCGTACACATTGCAAAATTATTTTAGAAAAGTATGTGGATTTTTTGTTTTTGTTTCCCTTGAAATAGACACCTGAATCGCCATTAAAATACATACTAAATACCCACCGGGAGCCACGAATGACCATGGTGAATACTAAATACCCACCGGGAGCCACGAATGGTCATTCGTGACTTCGGATGGGCATTTGGTATATATTTCATAAGCATTTAAATTAAATTTTCAAAACAATTCTGGGAGATGTTCGCAAGACCCATCCCAGCAATATCGAGCCCGCCATCAACCCCACACCCTGATACATTAGGCATGCGTTTTGCGTACACTTTATTTCTGGCTAGTACTCAAGTGGATGCTGCATCTGAAGAATTTAAGGCATGAACTAGGAAAAACAAACTAGATCTCGAAAATTACTTTGGACTAAAAAATTTCTATCCGTTGAAGAGCGGTTAATAGGTCGAAGACCGATCATCTTCTTTTTGCAACTATCGAACGTTGGGTGAGGCATTTCAGTGAGACGAAGATGTTGACTGTTGACGAGAAGGACTGGTAAGGATACCAATGCATTGTATTTTAAAAATAAATTGAGTACCAGTGATTGACAAATCAAATGGGGCAATTGTGAGGCGTTGGTAGGGGAGTGTTTTGAAAAAGTGTGAATCCGAATATCTGTCTCCTTTCTACTTGAGGCTCAAAACTTTTTGATACCCCATTACTTGCATGTTAAAACAAAAACTAATTATTCTAATAACTGATTTTCAAAGATGATTGTTGTGGCTCGTTAAAAAAAGCTACTGCAGTCAAGAAAATTAATGATACTGAAATGAAAAAAAAAAAAAAAAAAAAAAAAAAAAAAACAAAGAAAAAAAAAAAAAAAAAAAAAACAAACAAAAAAAAAAAAACAAAAAAAACGTATGTTCCGCTTGTCCCTCAATGGTTTCTAAACTTAGTTTCTGTGAAGTCATCCTCGCCCAATGTGTAGTAAAACATGAAGTAATCACTTTAAAGAAGACTATGAAACATCAGATTTTTTTTCAGAAATTTATCTAATTCAGTTCGTGAGCTATAATGTCTATGCAAGGGTATTGGCTGTCAGGACTCAGGACAAAGGCTTGGGAAACGTTCAAATTAGATGAAAAGTTAAAAAGGAACATTGTCTGCTGTTCTCTCTAACAAAAGGCCCGCCATGTATTCATGTCCGACTCCTTTTGATCTCGAAAAGACATTGCGATTAATTTCTTTCATTCTTACGCAACAATGGTTGATCGGGAGAAAATTCCAATTACATCGTTCATGTCTGACCTCTTGATTCTTGTCATTCTTCACATTAAAGTGTTTTCTTCTCAATCGATCGTTCATTTTCCAAGACACTTTTCATTCTCTCTATAACAACTTAAGGTAGTCCACCCTTTATCACGGTGGGGATTGTGCATGCTGGGATGGGTGAATCTACGGACAAATGTGCCTCGCTTCAGGTAAGACATTTTGCAATAACTTCCTTATTTCTGCGTCAATTAAAAAACGGTTTGTTGCATGTACCCCGCCTTACTGAGCTCTTTCCTCCGATGTATGCTTTATACGAAACCTTTTTGTACTTTTTGCGAAAAGTGATCCCAACCGACCAGAAAAAACGACAAAAAATCTGGTCGTTTTTCAAGTCAGTTGGGATCAATTTTTGGGAAAAATATGGGGAGTTTTCAAATAAGTAATACACCTGAGGAAAACGCTCAGTAAGGCGGGTTACATGCAACAAACCTCTTGGAAATTGACACAGAAATAAAAAAATTATTGCACAATTTCCTACCTGAAGCGTGGCTTATTTTGCCGTAGTCGTTATCATTTCGTTTTCTGGTCAGTTGGTATCAATTTTTGGAAAAATTAAAAGGATACCACAAATAATCCATGTATCCGTGGAAAGGGATTTTCAAGGCGGGGTACATGCAACAGACCTTTTGAAAATCGACAAAGAAGTAAAGGAGTTATTGCAAAATATTTGAAAAGATTCGAGATTATTTTTGTCCGTATTCGTTATCCATCCCAGCATGCACAATCCCCACCGTGTTTATGAGATTCACGCGACGTCAGAATTTTTCGCATATATCCGATCTATTCGGGCGACGTCATAAACATTTGCGGTTGAACGTTCCACCACCGAATGTCTACGAGGTCGCCCGAATAACCCCGACGTTGCTTAAATCTAATTAGGGATGGCCTACTATAATTATGATAATTAAGTTGGATCTTTAATTCACGATATATACATGTAAGTTATATAAACTTTCAGTTGTATATAACTTGCTAATTCTATTGACTTCAGAAGAAAGTCTCGTAATCTTAGCATAGTGGTCATGTGCCTAAATCCTTGCATTTAATTCCTGAGAAGCTTTCATATGGATTACTGTAGCTTAACTTTTAGTACAACTATTCGTAGAATTGGAAGATGGGGCTATTCCGATCACTTGGGCGTCGGCGTAATTATTTGGTTAAGTTTCTATGTGCAACTCATCCTCGGATTCCTCGGGATAGTGCTACGCTACTTCATGCGTGCAAATGTCATATCCCTGTTTCTACTAATGTCAGTGATCTGAATTTTGCACGTGCTTCTGTGGCAATACTATCAACCACTTGACAAAGGTTCATTACTCTGACATTTAATTTAGTGCTTTATTTTACCCTTTCCGGACTTAGAAATTATTTAGTAAGTTTTTACGTGCAACTGTCATACATGTACGTATATCTGTGATGACTTTGTTTTTTTCTAAAGCTGTTACTTTCAAAGTTTTCACATGCTTCTGTGACTATAATACCAGACTTTAGCCTAGGCAAAGATTCATTTATCTGTAATTTTGAGGGTTTTTTTTACCATTTTCGAACATAGAAATTCTTGATTAAGTTTTTACGCGCAACTGTCATATATCTGTGATAACTTTGTTTCTGCTATTTAAAGCTATTGCTTTCAAACTTTGAACATGCTATATTGAACTACAATATCAGTCTCTATGCAAAGATTCATTACTCTGATATTTTATTTAATGGAAGTTTACCATTTACGGACTTCGAATTTACTTTCCAGCACTTGATAGTCGCATTTGCTGTCCTCCGACAGCTCTTACTTTATTCCCAATATATTTTACCGCCATGCCAAACCATCAATATCCTTAGTCATTCAACATGCTCCCAGAACATAACTCACCAAGCCATCCAGTCTCATTCACATGCATGTCAATAACTCTATCATATAAATAATGACACTTGTACTGATAATCATGTGATACAACAGTTTCAGAAAATCTTCAATAATTCTACTAATGCGGAACCTTTTTGAAATCGTTTCTAAGCAGAGAAGGTCGACAGACGTCACGCATTAGATGGAAATGGGGATTTTTTGAAAAATCAGCTGATAAAAAGATATTGAATATAAACCAAAACTTTTGTTGATCTGCAATTATTTTTTCATCAGTTGATTTTTCAAAAATCTTTCACGTCTAACGTGTTCCTGGCATTTTTCCCAGTGGCACATTCTCTGCTTCAAACCAAAATCAAATTGGTCAAGTATGAACAAAATCTTATGTTTTTCTAAAATTCTGAGTCACATGATTAACCATCGTGACATGCTCTCACAGAGCATAACTCACCAAGTCATCCAGTTATTTGCTATCCAGCACTTGGTGATTGCGCTTTGCTGTCCTTCGACGTCTCTTGTCTTATTCCCTATATATTATTTTACCCCATGGCAAATTGCCAAACCATCAATACCCCGTCATTCAACATTCTCTCACAGAACATAACCCTTTCCCAAACGACACAATGTTAGGGTGATCCACTTCATAAACTGTAAAAAATGACAAAATAGATGTTATAAGAGATAAAATTTGTGTAAAATATGACACAGAAAATATTGAGACAAAAGGAGAAACTGTGATAATCAGCAGTTTCTTCTTTTGTTTCAATGTTTTCCCAAGCCTGTTCTCTCAGGGACGTCAAAATCAGGTCTTGTTTGGGAAAGGGATAACTCACCAAGTCATCCAGTATCATTGACATGCATGTCAATAACTCTGATCATATAAATAATGACATTTGTGTTGAATACATAAACGTTTGTTTAAACAGGCTTGAATATCAAACTTCATTATCAGGAATCGATAGATAATTATGCAGTATAACCAACAAAAATCAATCTGTAATTGGGTAATATGCACTTAACCGTTTCCCAAACAAGACCTGGTTTTGACGTCCCTAAAAGAAAAAGCTTAGGAAAACATTGAAACAAAAGAAGAGACTGCTGATGACCAGCAGTTTCTCCTTTTGTCTCAATATTTTCTATGCCATATTTTACATAAATCCTATCTTTGATATTTGTGGCAGTTTTTATAACTCACCAAGTCATCCAGTTTCACTGACATGCTTGTCAATAACTCTCATCATATAAATAATGATATTTGTGCTGAATACATAAACGTTTGTTTAAACAGGCTTGAATATCAGACTTCATTATCAGGAATCGATAGATTATTATGCAGTATAACCAACAAAAATCAATCTGTAATTGGGTAATAATATGCACTTAGGCTATTGACAACGATGAGCAATTAAGTCTGTTCCTGGTGATTTAACCAATTTCCACACTTTGACTCTTTTTGACTCCCTTAGACAAAATGGCTTTGGGAAACGTTGTATAAAATGAAGAAATTGCTTGTGACAAGCAATTAGTTTATTGCCCACAATGTTTTCTACCACAAAAGACCAAAAATTTAAATTGCATTCACATGAACTTATCGTCTGCAGCATCTTTGAATTTGGACCAGTCTCTGAAAAAATGACGTTTGGTGTAAGTGGTTGATCGAAAACTAAATTTGACGATGCGGGACTGGACAGATGTAAGATGCAACTTAATCCACCAACAAATGGTGATTTAAAAAATCAAAGAATTCCAATAAACACTCTGGCATGTGTTTTCAAATCGGCTTTTACATGTTAATGCTTGTTAGAATTAAGCCTGGATCTGGAAAAACGTCCCTTATAGCATTTGAGAACAACATAGTTCCAGATCAGCCTGCGTATACACGCAGTCTGACCAGGAATCATGTTGTTCTCCAATAGCTTCCACATGGTCTGTAACAACCATTTGAGAGTAATATGGCTGCTGGCTAGACTGCATCTAGGCACAGCCCGACCTTGAAAGCTGGCTGCCTAAATTGCTATAAAGGACGTTTTTCCAGATCCTGGCTCAAATTTATTTATTGTTTTCATTTTTGTTCAAGAGACTCGGGTTTGTATTAGGCGAAAATACAGGTTAATATATATCCAAGAAATAGATCGATATAAACAAAACGTCCACTTGTTACTGTGGTAAGGTTTTCAAACGGATATACCCAGCATGCAAAACATGAATTCCCTTGCAGAAAATTGCCGATAATATTTACAGTTTAGGTTCTAAATGCACCGTGCTCTCTTAAGAATAGAGCACATTCTCTCCTCATTCCATTTTGATAGAATGATGCTCTGTTCCCGCGGGGTCATTTCACGTCTAATCTCGGGGCCTTTGCGGGATTTCGGTATCCAATCGTTGGCTATACACACCAAAACAAGTGAAAAATCTGATACAAACTTTCATTGCTGGTGCTTCAAATTACCGGCTTCAACCAAAAATAGAAGCGACGTAATGTATACGTAATCAAACAAGATACAACTGAATGATTTTGATTCGATATTTCAAATGTTACCGGTTTCAGTCAAAATTAGAAGCGATGTAATGTATACGTAACGATAGTGCAAGATACAACTGAATGATTTTGATTCAAAAATTCAAATGATGTGCTATAATTAGAGTATGACGACCAAATAGGCTGTTGGTGTATAAAAAACGACAAAGGTCATATTTGATGGTTAATCAATAGACCTCGGCTTTGGAGAGTAAATGCACCGCAGCAGTCTTGAAGTAAGACGATTCTGTATATATCAGTGTAATACGATTTAACTATATATGATATACGTATGTTGAGCTACTTACCTAATATTAATATGCCTTACATTAAGGTCAGTGCAATTTTAAATAAAACGAGATATATTAATTCAGTATTTTGTACACTAAATGCATTCTTTGTAAAAGAATCGATATAACAATTTTTCACTGCAATTCAACCGGAAAAAAGGATTTAATGATTTATGCATAACCATTTATCATGGCTTAAAATGTAACATTTAAACCACATAAA
Source organism: Fragum sueziense (assembly GCA_963680895.1). Taxonomy (NCBI): domain Eukaryota; kingdom Metazoa; phylum Mollusca; class Bivalvia; order Cardiida; family Cardiidae; genus Fragum; species Fragum sueziense. The sequence goes on along the minus strand of OY804598.1, from coordinate 32,509,308 downwards.
CAAGTAGGTCGCGATTCTTTCAACCCTTTCTCACCAAACACAAGCCTTCAGGCCTAAAGCCCCTAAAAGAGAAAACGTTAGTCGACATTGAGCAAAAGAGGAAGATGCTGACAACAAGATTCATCTTACTTTCCTTCGATAAGGTATCTTCCTTCTTTGCTATAAAGCCTTTGGAGACGTTTGTTGAATTTTGCAGAACACGCAAATAGCTTGTAAAAGGATTAAATACAACAAAACAGACTTATTTCGTGTACATTTTTTCTAGAAAATGTCTTGCAAAACTCCTTACGTATTAGTAAATATATACTCGGCAAAACTGCTAACGCATCACTCAGGTCTTTGTTAATATATTTTTAATGAATCAAAAGAATACTTTCAAAATTTGCACAAGAATACTACCACCATTTAATAAGAAGCATATAAAGTTTCATAGTAAATGCTACAGTCTGTTCTGAAATATTGCACTTTTAATAAGGACACCCGTAATTCTAAAATTCATGAAGTCTGAAATTTGATAAAAATGGGAAATTCAAGCATTACTTTCAAACCTTTTGTATTGGCAGAAAGAGTCCCTGTGTAGAAAAGTTACCCTTCCTAAAACAAACAGACGGCTTTAACACTTTTGTGGACGCGTAATTTCTTAACGCAGAGGTAATGTTACATCACTAATGTCGTTGATGTCATTGCTGGCGTCGACTACGACGTCGGTTACGTAGACAAAAACGTATCGGTCTATATCTTACGAACTGTATGAGATGCAGTCTTGATATTTCACACATAGACAGGTTTTACCAAGACCTTTTGTCCGAGTTCATAAAATTTGACCTCGTGACCTTGGCCTTGAAAAATTGACATTTTCTTATAAAAAGGTGTGTCTATGCCAGCTACGTTGTCCGCAAATAGCCCTTGTTACGTTAGATAAGGAATTGATTTTTTCAGACTTCAATCCCACAATAAACCAGCTTTCAAAATCAATTCAAACAAAAATAATTGAAAAAGATTACAAGTTACACGAGCCGAAAAACTTTTTTGGTCCCTTTTCGTATGACACGGTCACATTAGAGTAAATACTAAGAAAAAGTTTTATGGGTGAGTGCAGAAACTTGTGGGATAAACATATGCCAAATTATAAATCTAAATCTTTGACAATAAAGAAGTTATGCAATTTTAAAAAGTGATGCGTTAGCTCTTTTGCCGAGTATATATAACTGTCCTGACTATAATATCTTCATATCAGTTTATCATTTTCCACTGTCTTTACATGCAGGATTAAAAGTTAGAACATCGGTAGTAAATTGTACGTAAGACGTACGTGATACATGACAAGGTCAAGTGAAATTATCAACCATTTGAATCTCTGATCACGTGAAACCGTTCGACATTTCACGTGCCAGACCTTTCTCTAGAACATTCAGAAATGAACAATATCAAACATTAATGTGTATTGAGAAGAAATAATTCAAATTTTCACACGAAGCTTAGTGGTTTGTGACATATGCCCCGAACATTTCTCATGTGAATGATTCAGGACATGGCTCGCGTTGTCAAAAATATTTTTAATTGATTTTTTAGTGTCAATTTAAAAGACAAATGAGTTGGGGGTTCATTTAAAATCGTTTATGATCATTCATCAAGGCAAACGTGTTTTGAATGTTACTAAACATTTTAACGGATCTTTATGCCCCGTATCAAAAGATCGCGGGCAAATTGTTTAACAATTGTCTATCTGTCTGTTCGAAAACTTAACATGAAAACTTAAGGCACGGTGTTGGTGTTTCACAAACACATCTTGTTAGTTATTCCCTTTTATAAAAGCATAACAAAAATGAACTATGTACTGCAAATTTTCGACCTACTTGCTCAAGACGGAACGCTGACACCAGAATAAATGATAATGTATCGAATATGGACCAAGATCGTTGAACATAATTATGATGATTTTAGAAGGCGTAAAAATATGAATAATTTGCATATCGGGGATAAGTGGAGTGGATTTGAAATAAAGGTACCTTCAACGAAAGCTCCTCCCTCGTTAAATAAGACTGCTTGGCAAAATAATAAATTTATTTTATTCTTTAAAACATATCTAGCTTAAACGAAACATAAACATTTGGAATAAAGATTATTGAATCCAGCAGATACAATACTGCTTCAACTGATCGATCGCTTTGACACTACCTCAGTTGCAATTCTTTAAACATCTATGTCCACATGTATGCCACACTATACTTAAGTGCGTGAAGTTGGCAGGACATTAGACATTAGACATTCGAACATTGATTGGCATTTGACAATTGATCTCCCTTTTCAACCATATTTCTATAAGATTTTTATTCTTTGAGATTTTTATCAAATTTTCGACGAACTCCTCTAGTGAAAATGTGAGGAATCTCTCAGTCATTATAGCTTAGTTGTCAATATCAATTTTCCATGTGAAAATAGAATTGACCTAATGGCCAGAATTGTGTTACACACATATTGGCTTTTATTGGGTAAACGCTTTTTGAAATACAACATTTATTTTATTATTCATCAATCCCTTTGCTGTTGGTACTCGTTGGGACCTCGTCGACACGATTAAAATGAGTACATACAAAATAGACAAAAAATAGACTTTTGAATCAAAACAAAGTTATGATGTCTTTACTCCTAATTATCTGTCAGTGCTGATCGAGGCTCTGTTTTAGATTTAGATTTCGGTTCATATATTTGACGTTTGAGAGTGTCATAGGTTACCGTTCATATCATACTAATATTAAGTACTTAATCAGGTTGTTATTTTGGTGTGGTACAGACAGTTCCTGTTGACCAAGGTATAGTGCAACAGAAATAATTCAAGTCACAAGCATATGTAATGACCCAGTTCGCTAAATTAATGGACTTAGCCGACGAAGATAAGTTGTCTTTGTACACTATAATAGGAAGCAATGAGATAACAACATGAACCAAATTAGACAACATATATGTGCAGGCTGATCTTGACCGGTGTTTTACATGTTTCAAACTCCATAAAGACCGCCTTTTCTCCATTGTGACTTCTATCTCTTGACAAAACACAGACCCTAGTGTGGCTGAATCAATAAAACAAAACCATTGTTATCACCAAATTGTCGTTTGCTCTAGAAACATATGTTACCCTTTTCTAAAGACAAAAATGGAGTGCTCCATTTGAAAGAAGTTGCAGACGACGAACGGAATGTTACAAAATGTAAGAATATAAATGATTTAGCACTGAAAGTATTAAGGCAAAAGCAAACAATGCTGGTTATCAGCATTTTCTTTTTTTGTCTCAATGTTTTCCTAAGCGTGTTCTATTAGAAAAGTGACGACCAGGCCATGTTTGGGAAAGAGGTAACCCTTTACCAAACAGCGAAACTTAATACCATTACAAGTTGCAGACACCATTGTTGATGTTTAGAAAGAGAAGAAATGTGAACGACATAGCATAGAAAATATTGAGGAAAAGGTAGAAAAGCTAGTCATCGACATTTTATTCTTTTGTCTCAATGCATTTTCAAACCATTTTTTCCTATTCGGATGTCAAAACCAGGTCTTGTTTGGGAAAGAGTTTATGTTCTAGTTTATAATGATGGGGGTCTGGAAAGTATCTTTGAGGTGTGACATATTCTACAGAACCAAAAACTCGTACATGGACTATAAATATATAATATTTGGTCATTTTCCCCAAAATGATGTTACCAAGATGGACCAGAATAGTTGCATTTCAAAGAACAATTTGAAACAATTGATAAACCAGGACAATTCTAATCAATGGTTTAAAAATAAATTTAAAAATTCGGTCGGAAATAAACAGCAGTCGCTGATCATCGACAATTTCTCTTTTTCCCATTGCCATTGCTTTTGTTATGGCATTAAAACTGGGTCTTTTATGGAAAGAGTAAAATACAAGAAATGATGTTTTTCTCTGCCGTATCCTATGTCATTGTATTACACGATTTTCTTCAACAAAAGGCCTGCCATCTATTCATGTCCGACTCCTTTTGATCTCGAAAAGACATTGCGATTAATTTCTTTCATTCTTACGCAACAATGGCTGATCGGGAGAAAATTCCAATTACATCGTTCATGTCTGACCTCTTGATTCTTGTCATTCTTGAATGTTTTCTTCTCAATCGATAATGCAAGACCTTTTTCATTTTCTGGATTTTGGATAAATTGCCAATTTCCGAAATATTCAGGAAAATATTATTATTTCGATAAAGCCGCAGTTACGAGATTTTATAACAACATAGGCGGTTTGTCAATACATATCGGTAAACCAGGTGTATTTTTAGAACAAATTTATTGTTATTAGAAAAACTGTCCAATCAGATCTTTAAACTTACATTTAAACGCAAAAATATATGTACCTTGTTGTAGCGAAAAACGTCCCTCGCTTTGGCCGAGTTCACCACCAGTGGTTACATGTATGAAATCTCGTAATTACGGCTTGAGTCAAGCCGTAGTTACGAGATTTTAGAACAACATCTACGAAGTACTATTGTTTGTCCGAAATTACGTCACGGTAAACTGGATAAAATATTTCCCTATTGCAGATGATCTTCAATAATTTTGTTAAAACTTGACCGATTTGAATTTGATTTGAGAAGCAGAGAGTTCTAATAATAGAAGAGATTTGTTGAATGTAATCAATCTTTTGAACAACGCCTGATAAAAATATTGACGACAAACAAATTTTGATCAGGACTTATTTAATAGATACACCACTTGATAGCATGAACGGACAGTTTTTGCTGCATAGTATGATTTACAAGAAATGACGGGTATTACGTACACCAGTGCGTTCCCAAATAGGTGTTTTTTTCTAGAATGATTCCCATTAGTGTACCAGGACCATGTTTATTTAGTGTTATTTGTTGTATAACAAGCGCGCATAACGTGTTTAATATGGAGTTTGTCTGACACCAGGGCCCGGTTTCTCGAAAAAACTTAAGTATATTCTCATGAGTTCATGCTCAACTTCTATTCAATACCAATCAACGTTGATTGGTATTCAATTGAAGTTCACGTGGATTTCGTGCGATTTGAGCACGATGCTCAGATTTGAGCATGAGAACATACTTAAGTTTTTTCGAGAAACCGGGGCCAGAAGTTTGTGTGTCAATATTTTGTGATGAAGTACATGTACTCGCTAACACCAGAACGTGCGTGTATACCCAAATTGGTGTTTCCTTTCTAGAATAACCATCAAGGGTCACGTTTATTTAGTGCTATTCGTTGTATAACAAGCGTGTTAACGTATTTAATAAGATGTATGTCTGACACCAGAAGTTTCTATGCCAATTTGTTGTAATAAAGTGTTCACTGACACAAGAGCGTCCGTGTATATCCAAATTGGTGTCTATTTTCTAGAATAACCCCCAGGACCATGTTTATGTAGTGTTATTTGTTGCATAACAAGCGTGTAAATGTGTTTAATATGATGTTTGTCTGACACCAGAAGTTTCTCTGTCATTTTGTTGTAATGAAGTCTTCTTTTACACCACGGCGTCCGTGTATACCCAAAATTGGTGTCTATCTTCTAGAAAATACCCCAGGACCACGGTTATTTAGTGTTATTCGTTGTATAACAAACGCTTTGACGTGTTTAATAGGGAGTATGTCTGACACAAGAAGTTTCTATGTCAATTTGTTATTATGAAGTCTTCACTTACACCAGAACGTCCGCGCGTTTCAAACTTAGTGTTTATTTACATGAATAATTTTCCAAGAGCACGTTTATTTAGTGATATTCGTTGTATAATATGTCCATTAACGTGTTTAATAGGGAGTATGTCTGACGCCAGAAGTTTCTGTTATAAGGTGTTCACTTACACCAGAGCGTCCGTGTATACCCAAATTGATGTTTATTTACTAGAATACTCTCCCGAGACCATATATATTTAGTGTTATTCGTTGTATAACAAGCGTGTTAACGTGTTTAATATGTTTGTCTGACACCAGAAGTTTGTATGTCAATTTGTAATGACGGAGTACTCACTAACACGAGAGCGTCCGTGTATATCCAAATTGGTGTCTATTTACTAGAATACTCCGTCCAGGACCAGGCTTATTTAGTGTTATTCGTTGTATAACAAGCGTGTTAATATGTTTAATAGGGTGTTTTTCTGGCTAAAGTAGGTTCTATGTCAATTTGTTGTAATGCATTGTTCTCTTACACAAAACACTCGTGCATATCATATTCAAATTGATGTCTGTTTACTCGAATAACCACCGTTTATTTCGTGTTATTCTTTTTACAGCAGAGACATGTAATCGTGTGACAACAAAAATTCTATGTAAATTCTAAATTACGTAAATTTCTATGTAAAGTCTTAGTTATGGAGTATATGCTGACACCAGAATGCCCGTGTATACCAATATTGGTGTCTATTTCCCCCCAGGACCATACTTATTTAGTGTTATTCGTTGTATAACAAACGCTTTGACGTGTTTAATAGGATGTTTGTCTGACACCAGAAGTTTCTGTCTCAATTTGTTGTGAAAAGTGTTCACTGACACCAGAACGTCCGCGCGTTTCAAACATAGTGTTTATTTACATGAATAATTTTCCAAGAGCACGTTTATTTAGTGATATTCGTTGTATAACATTAACGTCCATTAACATGTTTAATAGAGAGTTTGTCTGGTTACAGAAGTTTCTATTTCAACCTGTAGTTATGAAGTGTTCACTGACAACAGAGCATCTGTCCGCTCCCAAATTGGTATATATTTTCTAGAGTACTCCCCAAGGACCACGTTTATTTAGTGTTATTCGTTGTATAACAAGCGTGTTAACTTGTTTAATAGGGAGTATGTCGGACACCAGAAGTTTGTATGGCAATTTGTACTGGTGGAGTACTCGCTAACACCAGAACGCCAAATTAGTGTCTATTTTCTACAATACTCCCCCAGGATCACGTTTATTTAGTGTTATACGTTGTATGATAAGCGTGTTAAGTACTGTAAACGTGTCTAATAGGGAGTTTGTCTGACACTAGAAGTTTCAATGTCAATTGGTTGTAATAAAGTGTCCACTGACGCAAGAGCGGTCGTGCGTTCCCAAAATTAGTGTCTATTTTCTAGAATACTTCCCCAGGTCCACGTTTAGTTAGTGTTATTCGTTGTATAACATGTCCGTTAACGTGTTTAATAGGACGTTTGACTGGCTACAGAGGATTCTATGTCAATTTTTTTTAATGAAGTCTTCACTGACACAAGAGCGTCCGTGTATATCCAAATTGGTGTCAATTTTCTAGAATAACCCCCAGGACCACGGTTATTTAGTGTTATTCGTTGTATAACAAGTGTGTTAATGTGTGTAATAGGAAGTTTGTCTGACACCAGAAGTTTGTGTCAATTTGTATTGATGAAGTCATAACTTCCATCAGAGCGTCCACATATACCCAAATTGGTGTTTATTTACTAAAATACTTCCCACAGGACCGTGTTTATTTAGTGTTATTCGTTGTATAACAAGCGCGTGTTAACGTGTCTAATAGGCCGTTTGTCTGACACCAGATATTTCTGTGTCAATTTGTTGTAATGAAGTCTTCACTAACACAAGAGCGTCCGTGTATACCCAATTTGGTGTCTATTTTCTAGAATACTTCCCCGGGACCTTGTTTATGTAGTGTTTTTCGTTGTATAACAAACGTTCTAACATGTTTAATAGGATGTTTGTCTGACACCAGAAGTTTCTGTGTCATTTTGTTGTGATGAAGTCTTCACTTATACCAGGGCGTCCATGTATGCCCAAATTAGTATCTATTTTCTAGAATACTTCCCCAGGACCATATCTATATAGTGTTTTGCGTTGTGTAACAAACGTTTTAACGTGTTTAACCCTTTCCCAAACAAGACCTGCTTTTGGTTTCCCTAATGTCAAAAGGTTTGGGAAAATATTGAAACAAAAGAAGAAAATGCTGATAACCAGCATTTTCTCCTTTTGTCTCAATATTTTCTTGGCTATTTTCTACACAGATTTATCTTACATCAACATTAATTTTGTCGTCTCCAGCAACTTTTAATTTAAACAGTTTTAAAATTTTACCGTCTTGGAAAGGGTTAATAGGGGGTTTGTCAGACACCAGACGTTTCTGTGTCATTTTGTTGCGATGAAGTCTTCTTTTATACCACGGTGTCCGTGTATACTCAACTTGGTGTCTATTTTCTAGAATACCCCCAGGGCCATATTTATTTAGTATTATTCATTGTATAACAAGCGTGCTTACGTGTTTAATATGATGTTTGTCTGAAACCAGAAGTTTCTGTGTCATTTTGTATGGCAATTTGTACTGGTGGAGTACTCGCTAACACCAGAACGCCAAATTAGTGTCTATTTTCTACAATACTCCCCCAGGATCACGTTTATTTAGTGTTATACGTTGTATGATAAGCGTGTTAAGTACTGTAAACGTGTCTAATAGGGAGTTTGTCTGACACTAGAAGTTTCAATGTCAATTGGTTGTAATAAAGTGTACACTGACGCAAGAGCGGTCGTGCGTTCCCAAAATTAGTGTCTATTTTCTAGAATACTTCCCCAGGTCCACGTTTAGTTAGTGTTATTCGTTGTATAACATGTCCGTTAACGTGTTTAATAGGACGTTTGACTGGCTACAGAGGATTCTATGTCAATTTTTTTTAATGAAGTCTTCACTGACACAAGAGCGTCCGTGTATATCCAAATTGGTGTCAATTTTCTAGAATAACCCCCAGGACCACGGTTATTTAGTGTTATTCGTTGTATAACAAGTGTGTTAATGTGTGTAATAGGAAGTTTGTCTGACACCAGAAGTTTGTGTCAATTTGTATTGATGAAGTCATAACTTCCATCAGAGCGTCCACGTATACCCAAATTGGTGTTTATTTACTAAAATACTTCCCACAGGACCGTGTTTATTTAGTGTTATTCGTTGTATAACAAGCGCGTGTTAACGTGTCTAATAGGCCGTTTGTCTGACACCAGATATTTCTGTGTCAATTTGTTGTAATGAAGTCTTCACTAACACAAGAGCGTCCGTGTATACCCAATTTGGTGTCTATTTTCTAGAATACTTCCCCGGGACCATGTTTATGTAGTGTTTTTCGTTGTATAACAAACGTGCTAACATGTTTAATAGGATGTTTGTCTGACACCAGAAGTTTCTGTGTCATTTTGTTGTGATGAAGTCTTCACTTATACCAGGGCGTCCATGTATGCCCAAATTAGTATCTATTTTCTAGAATACTTCCCCAGGACCATATCTATATAGTGTTTTGCGTTGTGTAACAAACGTTTTAACGTGTTTAACCCTTTCCCAAACAAGACCTGCTTTTGGTTTCCCTAATGTCAAAAGGCTTGGGAAAATATTGAAACAAAAGAAGAAAATGCTGATAACCAGCATTTTCTCCTTTTGTCTCAATATTTTCTTGGCTATTTTCTACACAGATTTATCTTACATCAACATTAATTTTGTCGTCTCCAGCAACTTTTAATTTAAACGGTTTTAAAATTTTACCGTCTTGGAAAGGGTTAATAGGGGGTTTGTCAGACACCAGACGTTTCTGTGTCATTTTGTTGCGATGAAGTCTTCTTTTATACCACGGTGTCCGTGTATACTCAACTTGGTGTCTATTTTCTAGAATACCCCCAGGGCCATATTTATTTAGTATTATTCATTGTATAACAAGCGTGCTTACGTGTTTAATATGATGTTTGTCTGAAACCAGAAGTTTCTGTGTCATTTTGTTGTGATGAAGTACTCGCTAACACCAAAACGTCAGTATACATATACCCAAATTAGTATCTATTTTCTAGAATACTCCTCCAGGACCATATTTATTTAGTGTTATCTGTTGTATAATAAACGTGTTAACGTGTTTAATAGGATGCATGTCTGACACCAGATATTTCTGTGTCAATTTGTTGTAATGAAGTCTTCACTGACACAAGAGCGTCTGTGTATACCCAATTTGGTGTCTGTTTTCTAGAATACTTCCCCGGGACCATGTTTATGTAGTGTTTTTCGTTGTATAACAAACGTGCTAACATGTTTAATAGGATGTTTGTCTGACACCAGAAGTTTCTGTGTCATTTTGTTGTGATGAAGTCTTCACTTATACCAGGGCGTCCATGTACGCCCAAATTAGTATCTATTTTCTAGAATACTCCCCTATGACCATATTGTTTTAGTGTTATTTGTTGTATAACAAGAGCAACTAGAATATCACTGAAAGTGATCATACCCCCCCCCCCAAAAAAAAAAAAAAAAAAAAGTGCTGTGTTTGTGCATTTTGAGATGTACATTTCCTGTGAAATGATCAATTGAGAAAAGGAGCAAATAAAAAAAAAGACTGACCAACACAGGTTAATATTGTAAACATTGCTAATTTTCAACAAAAGACTATAATTCAGTCAAAATCAATGAACCATAACCAAAATTTGATATGCACATATTTGAGAGCCAGTTAGCATACATGTGAAGTTTTTATGAAATCAATCCTTGGGTTATTGAGAAATTGAGCGGACAAGAAAAATAACTCAATGGCCATAACTCCATCAAAAATCAATGGACCATAACCAAAATTTATTGTGCACATCTCCACTTAATAATGAGTAAACATGTGAAGTTTGAACAAAATTGGTCCAGTAGTTTATGAGATATAGAGTGGACAAAAATTGAAAAACCAATCAACACACATGATTGATTTTGCGTAAAATGGCAATTTTCTGCAAAGGGCCATAACTCAATCAGAATTCAATAAATTATCACCAGAATTTAAGGTATACAGACCCTCAAAAATTCACCAATTTCTAGCCATACGAAATGCTTCAAATTACACACACTTGTAAATGCACTTCAAATAAGATGATTCACCTTGCCGGATTTCAAGACTATGCTTCAAGAAGATAATAATTTACAAATATTATTTTACTCTTTATTCATATGCAAGGGAGGTAATTTGGAACATTTTTGTCAAATATTTCCATAAGTATGCATTTATTTAAAATTCTAAACCGTTCAAAATGCTTATATTTGTATTTGAAATCGAAATGTAAAACAGTTTTGGAATAATTGGTACTTTTCAAATTTTGCATCTGGGTCTTTGGTGTGTTTGAGGGGTTGTACACCTTAATATGCACATACCTAAGAGCTACCAAGCATAACTGTATAGTTTTTGTGAAATCCGTCCATTAATTTCTGAGAAATTGAGCGGACAATAAAATTCACTCAAGGGCCATAACTCCATCAAAAAGCAATGGACCATAATCAAAATATATTATGCACATTTCAACGTAGTAATGAGTTCACATGTGAAGTTTGAAGAAAATTGGTCTAGTCGTTTATGAGAAATAGAGTGGACAAAAAATTGAAAAACCGATCAACACACAATGATTTTGCGTAAAATGGCAAGTTTCAGCAAGGGCCATAACTCAGTCAAAAATCAATGAATCATTACCAGAATTTAACATGCACATATTTGAGAGCTATTAGCTTAACTGTAAAGTTTTTTTTAAATTAGTTCATTAATTTTCCGAGAAATTGAGCGGACAAGAAAATTCACTCAAGGGCCATAACTCCGTGAAAAATCAATGGATTGTAACAAAAATATGATATGCACATTTCAACTTAGTAATGAGTTCACATGTGAAGTTTGAACAAAATTAGTTTAATAGTTTAGGAGAAATAGAGTGGACAAAAAATTGAAAAACCGATCAACACAAGTTGATTATGCGTAAAATGGCAATTTTCAGCAAAGGGCCATAACTCAGTCAAAAATCAATGAATCATCACCAGAATTTAATATGCACATATTTGAGAGCTATTAAGTATAACTCTATAGTTTTTTTTTGAAATCCATCCATTAGTTTCCGAGAAATTGAGCGGACAAGAAAATTCACTCAAGGGCCATAACTCCGTTAAAAATCAATGGACCGTAACCAAAATATAATATGCACATCTCCACTTGGTAATGAGTTACCATGTGAAGTTTGAATTAAATTGGACCAGTAGTTTAGGAGAAATAGAGCGGACAAAAAAGCTACAGACCGACAGACCAACAGACCGGCAGACCAACGGACCAACGGACCAACGGACAAGCTGACTCCTATATACCCCCCCCCCCCCAATTGAATTTGGGGGGGTATAATAACGTGTTTAATAGGATGTTTTGTCTCACATCAGAAGTTTCTGTGTCTGCTACTGTCAATTTGTTGTGATGAAGTCTTCACTTATACCAGGGCGTCCGTGTATGCCCAAATTAGTATCTATTTTCTAGAATACTCCCCTAGGACCATATTTATTTAGTGTTATCCGTTGTATAACATGCGTGTTAGCGTGTTTAATAGGATGTTTGTCTGACACCAGAAGTTTCTGTGTCATTTTGTTGTGATGAAGTCTTCAATAACACAAGATCGTCCTAGTATACCACAATTGGTGTTTACTTGCTAGAATATTCTCCCATGACCATGTTTATTTTGTAACATTCGTTGTATAATAAGCGTGTAGACGTGTTTAATAGGATGTTGTCTGGCAACACGAGTTTCTATGTCAATATGTTGTGATAAAGTATTCTCTCACACAAAACACCCGTTCATATCATATCCAAATTAATGTCTATTTACTTGAACAACCATCCAGGATAAAAATTTTTTGGTGTTATTACTTTTACAACAGAGACATGTAATCGTCTGACAATAATCGTTTCTATGTCATTTTTAGTTATTAGTGTACGTCTACACTAGAGCGTCCTAGTATACCGCAATTGATGTCTATTGTGTTTATTGTGTTAATGTGTTTAATACGATGTTTGTCTGGTACCAGACGTTTCTATGTCAATTTGTTATGGTTAAGTCTTCAATTACATCAGAACGTCCGCGTATACCCTAATTGGTGCTTATATACTGGAATGGGTGATTTAAAAAAAGGAGGATTTTTTTTCAAAGTAAGCTGCGGAAAATATTTTAAAAGCTTTTGGTGAGCTTTTTGTCCTTAAATAAGTGTTGTCTTAGTGTTAAGATATCTACAAAATTTCATGAACAAATGAAAATTTTATGACAAAAAATGATGCTAAAAGTGTCCCTAGTGAAACGATTTTTGTGTGACATTTTCTGATAACATCATTATTAGGACTGTTATTACATAAAGTGTAGGTATTTGGCGATGAAAACTTAGTATTTAAATGAAACTTTGATGTATAATCTTTATCTTCTTAAAGGTTTCAGATGCATATTACCTTATTTAGACTATACATTCTGGGTTTATAACATACAACATGACGACGAAAATTTAATTAAAATTTACTTGATTCTCAATGTATTTTGTTCTTATTTGATTTCTGCAGAATTACAACCTGTTAATTAAGTTAATATGATGATTTTGATATCATAAGATTCAAATAAGCATAAAAAATTTGTTGCATGTCTGTACACTTTGTCCTGCTAGAGCTATATCTGTAGGGACCCTAAATTGACCCCAGTGACATATTTTGTGTTTGGGTGCTTATAACTGTTCCCCATCTTTTTCAAATGTGCATTCTTTTATATTTTCCAAGAGAGTTTGTGCCAAAAAGATCACCAACAATATAATAAATGAGAGGAGGGTGTGCATTTGGTATCTGTCATCTGAAAAAAATTGTCCCTAGTGAAACGCAATTTTGCTGCATGACACTATATCAGTCTAACTGTTAAAATATCTTAAGTTTAGGATGTTGCCTGATTACTTCTGACTACTTGTTGTAGAGATTATTTTCTAATATTTCACAAGAAATTTTTATTGATATCCCTGTGGTGTAGGTAAAATATCAAAGACGTCATTTTCTTCATTTCTGACAGCAAAATTGTACTTATATATTGATATTAAATCTAATAAGCAATTGCCATGTTTGAAATCATAGAAAAAATGAACAATGACAAATTAGTCTTATTATGCCCCTTTCGAAGAAAATGGGGGTATATTGTTTTTCGGTCGGTCGGTCGGTCTGTAGACCAAATCTTGTCCGGAGCGTAACTCAAAAAGTATTAAAGGTAGAATCATGAAACTTTACAGGTTGATAGATCTCATTATGGAGAGGTGCAGTGAACAAGAACCGTAACTCTGCTGATCATATTTTTGAAGTTATTGCCCTTCGTTGATTTTCAAACTTGATTATTGTCCGCAGCATAACTCAAAAAATATGTTAGGTAGAATGGAGAATCTTTACAGGTGGGTAGATCTCATTATTGAGAGGTGCAGTGCACAAGAACCGTAACTCTGCTAATCATATTTTTGGAGTTATTGCCCTTTGTTGATTTTCAAACTTGATTCTTGTCCGGAGCAAAACTCAAAAAAGTATGTAAGGTAGAATCATGAAACTTTACAGGTGGATAGATCTCATTATGGAGAGGTGCAGTGCACAAGAACTGTAACTCTGCCAATTTTTGGAGTTATTGCCCTTTGTTGATTTTATAACTTGATTCTTGTCCGGAGCACAACTCAAAAAGTATGTAAAGTAGAATCATGAAGTTGTACAGGTAAATAGATCTCATTATGGAGAGGTGCATTGCACAAGAACCATAACGTTACCAATCAAATTATTGGAGTTATTGCCCTTTGTTGATTTTTACACTTAATTCTTAACGTTGCCTATATCTCATGTCTTTTTACACATACAGCCTTGATATCTCAAACATAGATACCTTCTATCAACATCGTTCGCATTTGACCATGACCTTGTGACCTTGACCTTGGAGTTTGACCTACTTTAAAAAAAAATAAACCGGGCATATATCGCATGACCTATTACACATACAGCCTTGATATTTCACACCTGGACACCTCCTACCAAGACCTTTCACAATTGACCGTGACCTTGGACTTTGTGACCTTGACCTTGGAGTTTGACCTACTTTTTAAACACTTTAACCTGGCCGATATATCATGTCCTTTTACACATACAGCCTCGATATTTGATACATGGAAACCTCCGACCAAGACCTATCACATATGACTATGACCTTGGACCTTGTGACCCTGACTTTGGAGTTTGACCTACTTTTGAAAAAAAATAATCTGGGCCTATATCTTATGTGCTCTTACACATACAGCCTTGATATTTCATACATGGACACATCCTGCTAAGACCTCTCACATTTGACCATGACCTTGGACCTTGTGACATTGACCTTGGACTTTTACCTACTTTTAAAAAAAAACTTTAACCTAGCCGATATATCGATGGCTCAGCGCGAAACGGTTGTAACTGCCTATAGTGGGGGAGCTTAAGTCCAGAAAGTGGCAGAATACTTCACTTTGTGATACAAGCACCAAATTTGGCACAAATGTTCCTCAGAGTGTACTATTTTCAAAACAAATGGTATCCACGATGAAAACCCAAAATGGCGGCCATTTTTTCAAGATGGCCGCCATCTTTTGAAGTAAAAAATCAGAAAAAAATACTTCATTTCGAGATACAAGCACCAAATTTGGCACAAATGTTCCCCAGAATATACTCTTTTCAAAACATATGGTATACACCATGACAAACCAACATGGCTGCCAGATTCTGAGATGGCCGCCATCCCTATATTTAAAGAAAATCAAGAAAATCCTTCTTTTTGAAGATACAAGCACCAAATTAAGCTCACATGTTCATAAAAGTATACTTTTTTCAAAACATATGATATCCATCATAAGAATCCAGCATGGCTGCCGTTTTCCAGAATGGCCGCCATCTTCATAAAAGAAAAAAATGTGAAAAAATCCTTATCTTTGAGATACAATCACCAAATTTGACACAGATGTTTCCTAGAAATAACTGTTTTCAAAAAGCAAGATATCCATAGTGAAACTACCCTTGTGGCCATTTCCCAAGATGGCCGCCATTTCTGTAACTCAACATATTGGAAAATGCTTCTTTTTGCAATATAAGCACTAAATGTGGCACACGTGTTCCTAAGAGTGTACCATTTTCAAAAATAATGGTTTCCACTTTAAAACACAACAACATGGCTGTCATTTTCAAAGGTGGCTGCCATCTATATATAGATCTCTATATGGGTAAAAAAATATTTTCGATGTAAAAAAAACATATTTTTTTACACAAATGTTTCTTTGCGGAGTAGATGTTTGTAAAATATGTTGTCATACTTGAGGTATCGGAATGTGCTTCCATGTTTGTCAAAATGGCTTTAGTATGTATATACATGTAGATAATCTAGTTTTCAATTCGCCTTACTTCAACATTCATTTCGACATTCATTACAACATATTTCTTAAAAAATCAAGTATAATCTGACTTTGATAACATTTGCAAAGCAGTTGTAACGTTTAGTTTGGGTTATGTCTGTTATATTTTTGCTGTTGTTTATGTTTGTGTTTTTAGAGGATTGTAACTAAATGTGTTATCATTTTGTTTTTTGCAATGCGCATCAAAGTTTCTGCATGATAATAGCGCGGTCCTATATTCATGGAATACTATCCTTGTAGGTGAAGACAAAACAGCAAAACATTTCAATAGGCCTATATGGTGGCCATTTCGATTATCATCCATACAAGTATTAAACAATAATTCAATATAATCAAATTTATAGTGTTCAATCCTACATAAATTGCCATTGAAACATCAAGAAGTAATCTCTTTACAAGCTTTGTCATCGTAAAAAATTGCTTCCCACCAAAATAGTTGTCTTAGTATAAAATTAAGGACATGGGTTCATGGTCAATGACAAATCATAAACTAATAACTATGAAATACAAAATATAGATTGTTTCTCCAATATAAAGGAATATTCGTTCTACGTTTATCGTTATTCTGTACAAAATATATAATGGGCTGAGAGGCCTTAAATACAATTCTGAAAGAATAAACATCAAATTATGATAAAATAATAAAGTTTTCCATATTTTTAAAATATAAAATAAACAACAAACCCTGTTGTCTTTTAAATAGGGAATTAATAACGCATAACATTTTATGTAAAAACAGTTTGGGGCCTTTTTAGATATATTTGACAAATCTTTCACTATAAACAATATCTTTCACAATAAAAATGTGCATGCACAAAATATTCCTTACTGTATACTTTGATATATAGTCACATATAATTCGCAGAACATACATTCTTCAAAATGCATGGCATCGTCATGAAAAGTCAAAACACCTTAAATAGTGATTTCAAATAAGTCCACCTTTACTAAAGTCAAAATAGTGGTCTTTGATTTTGTCATACAAGCCCCCATTTCGCACAAATGTTTCTTAGATTATATTTTCTTCAAAACACCGTACAGTATAGTATCTGCCATGAAACACTAACAAAGCTGCTGCAAAATTTGTGAGATAACTGTATACAATTCTTAAAGGTTCAAATATTTGAAAGATCTACAAAATGATCACAATGACACTAAGTTGCAGCTTAATATATTAAAAGTTGTTGATACATAATTGTTGCTTCATTTGTATCAAATCGTCAATTACAAATTAAAGGAATGTTTTTTAAAGTGGTAGCCAAGTAGTTCTTTAACACACCATGGTGGGAATTTTGACCAAGACAATTTCACAAGAACAGCAATACTGACAAAATTGTTTGGTTAACATTGAATTCTAGTTAGTCCGTCAAGTTTGGAAATTATTTTGTTATTGAGCACAAGAACAATTTTGCTATAAATTGTCATAGTCTTTATCATGTTATGACAAAAATATTGCTATGTAAGAAATCCTATTTCACAAAGAATAATTGATCCTCAAAATCTTGAAAAAAAATGGTGCTTGTAACCTAGGAAATTATTTTGACCCATATGTGATCTACAGAGATGGCAATGGCAGCCATGAGGTTGTTTTATCTTGGTGGAAACCATTATGTCTGAAAATGGTATACTCTGAGAAACATGAGTGCAAAATTTGGTGCTTATATCACAAACAGAAATATTTTCCAATAGTTTAAGTATAGAAATGGCGGCCATCTTGGTAAATGGCCACAAGGTTTATTTCTCCTATGGATATCTTGCTTTTTGAAAACAGTTTACTCTAAGAAACATCTGTGTCAAATTTGGTGATTGTATCTCAAAGATAAGGATTTTTTCAGAATTTTTTCTTCGATGAAGATGGTGGCCATTCTGTTAAATGGCAGCCATGTTGAATTATTAACGTGGATACCATATGTTTTGAAAATAGTGCACTTTTATGAACATATGTGCTTAATATTGTGCTTGTATCTTCAAAAAGAAGGATTTTCTTGATTTTCTTTACATATATGGATGGCGGCCATCTTAGAATTTGGCAGCCATGTTGGTTTGTCATGGTGTATACCATATGTTTTGAAAAGAGTATATTCTGGGGAACATGTGTGCCAAATTTGGTGCTTGTATCTCGAAATGAAGTATTTTTCATGATTTTTTTACTTCAAAAGATGGCAGCCATCTTGGAAAAATGGCCGCCATTTTGGGTTTTCATCGTGGATACCATTTGTTTTGAAAAAAGTACACTCTGAGGAACATTTGTGCCAAATTTGGTGCTTGTATCACTGAGTGAAGTATTTTGGGATAAGCTCCCCCACTACTATATGTTTATAGGCAGTTACAACCGTTTCGCGTTGAGCCATCGATATCATGTCCTTTTACACAAACAGCCTTAATATTTGACACATGGACACCTATGACCAAGACCTTTCACGTTTGACCTTGACCTTGGACTTTGTGACCTTGACCTAGGAATTTGACCTACTTTTATAATACATTAACCTGGCCTATATTTCTTGTCATTTTACACATACAGCCTTGATATTTCACACATGGTCACTTCCAACCAAGATATTTCACTTTTGACCATGACCTTGGACCTTGACCTTGGACTTTGACCTACTTTAAAAAAAAACTTAAGCTATGCCTATATCTCATGTCCTGTTACCTATACTGTCTCGATATTTAACACATGGACACCTCCTACCAAGACCTTTCACATTTGATCATGACCTTGGCCTGTGTGACCATGACCTTTGATTTTTACATACTTTTAGAAATCCTTAACCTAGCCTTTATCTTATGTCCTATTACACCTACAGCCTTTATATTTAACACATAGACACCTTCTACCAAGACCTTTCACATTTGACCATGACCTTGAATATTGCAACTTTGACCTTTGGGTTTGACCTACTTTTAAAAAAACTTAAACTAGTCATATATATCATGTCTTTTTACACCTACAGCCTTGATATTTCACACATGACCACCTCCAACCAAGGGCTTTTACATTTGACAATGACCTTGACCTTGGCATTTGGCATACTTTTAAAAACTTTAACCTGGCCTATATTTCATTTTACTTTTACATATACAACCTTGATATTTCACACATAGACACCTCCTACCAAGACCCTTCATATTTGACCATGACCTTGGACCTTGTTAACTTGACCTTGGACTTTGACCTCCATCAAATGTAGGCCCTTGAGGGGGGCATATATGTTTTACAAACATCTCTTGTTTATCCTGAGCCTAACAATTTTATGTCCCCAGTGAAACGGTTTCAGCTGCATTTGTATCTGGTGACTTTTTTTTTCAAATCGGTTCCTATTTCAATTTTTATACACATTTAATTGAGTCTTTGGACAATATTCTTTACATTCAAACTAAAAATGGATCAAATTGAAATCTTCTACCTTTTATATCGGTATCTTAACTTTTAAAATGCAGGTGTAGCTTAGAAATGTGTGCCAGTTGGTTGTTTCAGACCATGGAAACATACCATAATATTTTAATCTACAAGGCCTTGTCAATGATACATACAAAATTCATGTACATTATATCAGCTTAAAAGAGGAGGCTTAAGACAATTTTGTTCATATTTTTGACCCCAGTGAAACGGACTTTCCAGTTTCTTTGATGCCATGTAAACTACTTGTGGCTACATGTAGAAAAACGACTTTTAGCCTATCTACAGCTATGTGTTCATTGTCACATTCGATAGAACTACAGCTATTTTCCTAACATATTGTGTCTTTTACAGAAACCTTTATTAGTGATAAATGAAAATCAGAGCAAAATTCTACTTCAAATGGTCATAAAATTTGATACATCTCGCAGAAGTAGCAAATGTTTGTATCAGATTGTAGCTTTACCTATGCTTTAAACTTTAAAGACAAATAATCTTGGAATAAGGTCCTTTCACTTATGTTTTAGTCTGTACCCACAGAACACACTTCCGGAGGCAAAGACGATGGGTTGATGGGAAATCAACATTGTATACATGAAAATTATTACTAAAAATAGTCACAAATCGACATTATCAACACGAGGCTCCCTAAATATGTTGAGAAAACAATGACGACGCACGTGCATTCAATATAACGCGATAAAGAGCACGTGCATTCAACATTAAAACGCTTTGGGATCGAGAGTATTGTTACCAAAACGCTTTGGGATTGAGAGTATGTTACTAAAAGTAACAAATACTAAACGTTTGAGCGGCGTTTTAAGACTCTAAGGACGACTTTCGGAGGCTGTTGTGTGCGATGGGGGGGGGGGGGGGTCTTAGATGAATTAACCTTATTATTTAATCTTTCCAAGCCTTAGGAAGTCTAGAAAAAATCAGATATCCTTAAAAAATGAGTCAATGGATTTGAACAAATTCAAAATTTAAAAGGAAATTGTCTTTGTCCTTCACCTTCCCATGTATATTTTCTGAAATTTTGACATATTAGCAAAACATTTCTATAGAAAACATCAGCAAATAACAATTTTAATTTTTGACACCCAATGTCACACTTTATCCTCTTTTTTTGAAATCACACGAATTCATAATCCCGTAGGACCATGTTTATTTAGTATCATTCGTTGTATAACAAGCGAGCGTTAATTTGTTTGATATGGTGTTAGTCTGGCACTAGAAGTTTCTATGTCAATTCGGAATGATGAAGTGTTCACTAATACAAGAACGTCCGTTTATACCAAAATTGGTGTTTATTTTCTAGAATAACCCCAGGGATCACGTATATTTAGTGTTTTGACAAGCGTACTAACGTGTTTAATAGGGAGTTTGGCTGGAGCCAAAAGTTTGTGTGTCCATTTATTGTAATGAAGTCTTCACTGACACAAGAACGTTCGTGTATACCCAGATTGGTATTTATTTTCTAGAATACTCCCCTTCCCCCGTACCATGGTTTAGTGTTACTCGTTGTATAACGTGTCCGTAAACGTGTTTAATAGGGAGTTTGTCAGACATCAGAAGATTCTATGTCAATTTATAAAGTGTTCACTGACACAAGAGCGTCCGTGTATACCCAAATTGGTGTCTATTTTCTAGAATAACCCCCAGGACCATTGTTATTTAGTGTTATTCGTTGTATAACAAGCGCTTTAACGTGTTTAATAGGGAGTGTGTATGACACCAGAATATTCTATGTCAAATTGTTGTGATGAAGTATGTAAACTGACACCGAAACTTCCATAAATCAGAGGGTCTTGTCTTACAGACAGAACCATTATCATTGGTAAAATATAGCGGATGTACCCCACACATTTGATTGGAATGATTTGGAGATGACAGAATTACAAAATATGTCAAGAGTCAGTAAAACATGTGGGAGTCAGAGTTTGCATACTTGTGTGCTGCATCGTATTATTTAGCGCCAAAAAGGAGGAAATTTTAGCACTTGCACTAAGCCTTTAATTGTTATCACGATCTATTTTCCTATAAACATCATAACAGTGAAATGGACGGCTAGGTAAAACTAGACATCGACTTGATCTCAATGACTTGATGAACTTGACGTGAATTTGCGCTAACCATTTCCCAAACGACAAAATTTTAGGGTGACCCAATTTGAAAGCTGCTGCAGACGACAAAAATGATGAAAATAAAGACATGATTTGTGTAAAGTATGGCACAGAAAATATTGAGACAAAAGGAGAAACTGCTGGTTATCAGCAGCTTCTTCTTTTGTCTCAATGTTTTCCCAAGCCTTTTATATCAGGGACGTAAAAACCAGGTCTTGTTTGGGAAAGGGTTAAACAGAAATTATCTACCCATACAGGTCGTCCGATTCATGTGGTATTTCTTGAAATTTCTTTTACACACCGTTCATCCAGATAAAAAATACACGGATTGGTCTTCCAAACGCGGATTTGAAAATCAACAGCGTGGGAATACACAAGGTAAGAAAACATCAACATATAGCCTTTTTATTGCCGCAATATAAAAAGTGTTTGTGCAGAGCTGATGCAAAATGGTTTATCTTGAGGGTGCTGCAGTTTCATTACAAAAGATTTGAGTAAACTATAGACACAAGCGATTTTAAATGGTAAATCACTATTTTCTCGCCTACTTCCCGTTTTGTTTTATATTTGCAGAAATTATTTAACTGGTTTCGAGCAAATATCTCTTCAAAATAAGTTTTCGACATCTATGGAATAAATCTATACCATTAATCAAACTGGAAAAATAAATTTTGGGTGTCTAAAGCCATGTTTAAAAATTAGCCTAGTTTGCTTCAAGGTACAACTTACCACGGATGTTGATACCACACACCACGGATGATCCACATAATTTGGGTAAAACAAACTCGGATGCGAAAATCGGGTGTAATAGTGCAAAACACTTAAAATGACGTTTTCTAATTAAAATACAATGACAAATGCTTGATTTTTATAAAGTAAACGTGCAATAATCGCATCCCGTTGACTTTTATAGCCGGTTATTTACTTTGCATCACACGCTTAAGAATTTTATCTTATGTACCAAACTGTGTTTTGGAATGATCTTTGTTATATTTATTCCAGAGACAAAAGCCTTCCTAAAGAAGTAGTTCAGAGCGCTGATATTTCATTACCGCCCTCAATCACTTGATCATGTTACCGCTGTGTCTTGTGTGTGTTTGAGACCTATACGAGGCACATATGAGAGAAGCCAAGTTCTACTTGCGGGTGTACCAGGTGATTTTTCTTGGGGTTCTCCTGCTTTCGCACCACCTACTGACTGTCCCGTCTCATTCGGGTTTAAATAATCTTGAAAGGGAAGTGAAATTGAATAAAAAAAGAAGAAAGATCTACTTGATCAGAAACTTTAAATATGAAGTTTAACCTAAATGATCAGTCACCGTTCACGATTAATTAAATGCTTATCATAATTGTTTACGAAGCACTTTCGAATTAATTTTTTGGATTTAACGCTTGCTATATTTTTAAATCCGCAACTGTGATATTTTTATGAACGTGTACATGTACGAGCTTGTTGGGAGCAAAAAGTCATAATTAACCCTTTCCCAAATGGCAAAATTTTAGGGTGGTCCATTTTGAGAACTTCTGCAGACGACAAAATAAATGATATCAAATGCAGAAAATGTGCATTGTATTGCATAGAAAATAATGAGAGAAACGGAAATAAATGCTGATTATCAGCATTTTCTTCTTTTGTCTCAATGCTTTTCCAATTGAGTTTCTAATAGACACGTCAAAACCAGGTCTTTTAACAGTTTGGGAAAGGGTTAAGTGGCCGTTTTATCATTTGTTTATTTCTCTTCCTACGCCTATGTAGTTCGTTTTACATGCTGTCGTAGAGGGTCTTTCATAAAGACTTTCACTTCAACCCACACTAAAGAGTAAGAGAGACAATCATGATAAATATTCTTGGCAATATCTTCATGAAAGAAATGCACCCATATACCGTATGTTTACATGTAATAATTGACAGACATGCGTAATAGAGTTGGTGTTTGAATATCGAAGATGAAAACCTTTTGGAGCTCACTATCAAACTGCAATGAAACAATGCCTATTGGGAAGTTCTAAAAACAATTTCAAAAGACTAGGAATTGCTGATGACCAGTTTTTTTCCTACTTTAACACTTTCCTGAACAAGACCTCGTTTTGACGCCTCAAAGAGATAGGCTTGGGAAATCATTGAGGCAAAAGAAGAAAATGTGGATAACCAGTATTTTCTCTTTTTGCCTCAATATTTTAGCTCACCTGAGCACGAAGTGCTCGAGGTGAGTTATTGTGGTCATTTTTTGTCCGGCGTCCGTCCGTCCGTCCGTCCGTCCGTCAACATTTGGGGTGTTTACACTCTAGCATCCACAAAAGTTACTCAATCTTGATCAAACTTGGCCAAAACAAGTATGATCATAAGTTCTCGGACAAGTTCGATTATGGGCCTGATCGGACCAGAAAGTGCGGAGTTATCTGCCCTTGAATGTCAAAAAAATGCTGTTTTTAAGTTTCATTACACTCTAGCATCTACAATTATTAATCAATCAAGACAAAACTTGGACATAATGTTGGAGACCATAAGATCTTGGATGAGGTCAATTTTCAGTCTGATCTGACCAGAAAGATGAGAGTTATGTGCCCTTGAATTGGGCAAAATTGCCACTTTTTGCTGTATTCAAAAAAGAGTTAATCTAAGGGAAGGAACTCTGACACTACTTTCTTCAGTATAAGTAGAGTTATCTAGTTTGATAGAGGATATAAATAGATTTACACTCCATTACCAAACAACAAAATTTTAGCCTAGTCCAAAATCATAGGTGTTGCAGACGACATGTTCCATTGAACAAAATTTAACATTTTTTGGTCTTTCTTGGTAGAAAATATTGTGGGTAATGAAGAAATTGCTTGTCACAATGTTTTCCAAAGCCTTTATTTTGTGGGGCATCCAAAAGCGCCAATGTGTGGGAAAGGGTCAATCAAGACAAAACTTGGACACAATGTTGGGGACTATTAGATCTCAGATGAGTTTGATTTTCAGTCTGATCTGATCTGAAAGTCAAGAGTTACATGCCCTTGAATTTGACAAAATTGCGATTTTCGGCTGTTTTCAACCTTTTTTACACTCTAGAATCTACAATTATTAATCTATCAAGAAAAAACTTGGACACAATGTTTTGGACCATAAGATCTGGGATTAGTTTGATTTTCAGTCTGATCTAATCAGAAAGTCAAGAGTTATGTGCCCTTGAATTTGACAAAATTGCTGTTTTTTTTACTGTTTTCGACTTTGTTTACACACTAGAATCTACAATTATTGACCAATTAAGACAAATCTTGGACACAATGTTGGAGACTATAAGATCTCAGGTAACTTCGATTTTCAGTTTGATCTGATTAGAAAGTCAAGAGTAATGTGCCCTTGAATTTGATAACATTGCTGTTTTTGGCTGTTTTCGACCCTGTTTATACTCTAGAATCTACAATTATTTATCAATCAAGACAAAACTTGAACTCAATGTTGGGGACTATAAGATCTTGGATGAGTTTGATTTTCAGTCTGATCTAATGAGAATGTTGAGAGTTATGTGCCCTTGAATTTGACAAAATTGCCATTTTCGGCTGGTTTCGACCTTGTTTACATTCTAGAATCTACAATTATTGATCAATCTATACAAAACTTGGACACAATGTTGGGAACCATAAGATCTCATATGAGTTTGATTTTCAGTCTGATCTGGTCAGAAAGTTGAGCGTTTTGTGCCCTTGAATTTGACAAATTTGTTGTTTTCGGCTGTTTTCGACCTTGTTTACACTCTGGAATCTACCTTTATGGATCAATCTAGACAAAACTTGGACACAATATTAGGGACCATAAGATCTGGGATTAGTTTGATTTTCAGTCTTAACTGATGAGAAAATCGAGAGTAATGTGCCCTTGAATTTGATTAGATTGCTGTTTTCGGCTGTTTTCGGCTGTTTTCGACCTTGTTTATACTCTAGAATCTACAATTATTTATCAATCAAGACAAAACTTGGATACAATCAGGGCTACATATAAGTGGAGGTGAAGACATACTAACATTGTTTTTGCGAATTCAAATCCTATGTTGTGGGTAATCATTTGAATCGTCTCGACAAGACGATATAAATGAGTACCTACAACATTGGGTTTGATGATCACTGACAGCATTATTGCAGTTTTAAAAGTCACCACCCCCTCTTATCTGGAGCCCTGTACAATGTTTGGCACCATAATTTAGATCTCGGATGAGTTAGATTTTCACAACCTTATTGACCATAAGTTCTTTTTCAGTCTTAAAGTAATAAATATTAATTGAATTGAACAAAAGTGTTGCTCATATCATTTAGGTTCAGGTGAGCGATATAGGACCATCATGGTCCTCTTGTCTGAAATTTATCATAGTTAATTCATGTTGTCTGAAGCAGCTATCAAATTGGAACAGTCTAAATTTCAGCTGTTTTTGAAAGGGTTAATATTCTTGAAACTTGTGTAATAATTGACTCAGTTAGTAGTTAATCCGTTCCCACATAATGACACCTTTTGACACTACTACAAAGGCTTTGGAAACATTGCGGAAAATGTAGAAATTGCTCATGACAATTTCTTCATTTCCCTCACTGTTTTCTGTCTAGAAAGACTACAGTTGTCGCCACATCGTATGGCACAATGTTTATGTTTTGTTCAAATGTAATTGAACCTTAAAGAAAACATAAACACGTGCCATACGATGTGGCGACAACTGTAGGAAACCTAGACTTTCATCCACTTTAAGTTTTCATAAGCAACATTTTTGAATTTGGACAAGCTTAAACTTTTGCTGTCTGGTAGTATATTAAGGATTGTGGTTTTGAATGTGGGTTTTGCCAATGTCTGGCATTAGACATTTGTCTCTCAAATGTGAATATGCCGAGCCCGGATAGCTCAGTCGGTTACGTCGGAGTCTGTCAATCCAGGGGTCTCGAGTTCGAACCCCGGCTCGGCCAGTATCCATTCTGACATTTGACAAAAGTCATTTGTCTCTCACCAATGGGTGTGAATCATCTATGTGAGAGAGCAGCTGGAGGCTCGGTTTGGATATTGTGATTGTACTGGTGCGAGAAATACCAGGAACCCACGGTTAGGTGCTCCAGCCGCCGCGATATGACCCTGGTAGTTGAAAACGGCGTAAAACCCCAATAAACTCAAACTCAAATTCAAATGTGAATGAGTAATAATGAATCGTTTGCATGGGATGAGCAACAATGGTAGTGGCTCAGAGTGGATGTTTTGTTTGTAAGGGCGTTAAAATTGCCAGGAACACATGGTTAGGTCATCAGCTGGCTCAACAAGACTGATAAAAATGGATATTGCTTAACCCTTCCCAAACAAGAACAAGATTTGACGTCCCTAATGAAAAGTCTATAGAAACATTGAAACAAAGGAGGAAAATAATGATAACCGGCATTTTAATCTTTTGTCTCAAGATTTTCCGGGCTTTATTGTACCAAAATCACATCTTTATTTACATCAATTTTGTGGTTTCAATTTGGAACTGTCTAATTTTATACCTTTGGGAATGGTATTTAACTCCATGCATTCAACCAGTTCTTTTAACCCTTTCCCAAACATGACTTGTTTTGATGCCCCTTGTCACGTTTTTATGCTCCCCGAAAAAATCTCGGGGGAGCATATAGTCGCCACGCTGTCCGTCCGTCCGTGTGTCCGTCCGTCTGTCCTTCCGTCCGTCCGTCCACAGCCAGATCTCAGCAACCCTTGGACCAAATTCAATGAAACTTCACATGTGAACTCCCTGGGATAATCCCTAGGGACCTTTTTCTCCGTTTCGTAATTTAGGCTGCGTCATGGAAGAAGGGGCCTTAACGTTAAAATTAGTTTTTCTCTAATTTCTCTTCATCTAACGGACAGAATTTAATGAAATTTTGTGCTTATGTGATAAATGAGATGTCCTAGACCATATTCTATGAATAATGTGTGTACAAAAAATCTGTCATGGGAAAAGGGGGCTTAAAGTATGATAGTTTTTATTTTGTGACAAACACTTATTCGGGGAGCATAATCCGTCTATGACGGCTCTTGTTTTTAGTCCCCTACCGGCGAAGCCGAAGGGGACTTTAGGTTTGCACTCTGTCCGTCAGTCAGTCCGTCCGTCTGTCCGTCCGTCCGTCCGTCAGTCCGTCCGTCTGTCCGTCAGTCCGGTGAATTAGTTTTCCAGACTTTTTTTCTAAACGGGGGTAGCTATTGAGCTAATTTTTGGTATGTAGACCCGCATTGATGAGATACAGAACAAGTTTGAGTTTCGTTCCGGTCCAGTGATTTTTGAGTAAGATATGGATGCTGGACTTAGAAAATTACTGGGAAATTACAGTTTTCCAGACTTTTTTTCTAAACGCTTGCAGGTATTGAGCTGATTTTTGGTATGTAGACCCGCAATGATGAGATACAGAACAAGTTTGAGTTTCGTTCCGGTCCAGTGATTTTTGGAGAAGATACAGATGCTGGACTTAGAAAATTTCTGGGAAATTACAGTTTTCCAGACTTTTTTTCTAAACGCTTGCAGGTATTGAGCTGATTTTTGGTATGTAGACCCGCATTGATGAGATACAGAACAAGTTTGAGTTTCGTTCCGGTCCAGTGATTTTTGGAGAAGATACAGATGCTGGACTTAGAAAATTTCTGGGAAATTACAGTTTTCCTGACTTTTTTTCTAAACGCTTGCAGGTATTGAGCTGATTTTCGGTATATGAACACATATTGATGAGATACAGAACAAGTTTGAGTTTCGTTCCGGTCCAGTGATTTTTGGGGAAGATACAGATGCTGGACTTAGAAAATTACTGGGAAATCACAGTTTTCCAGACTTTTTTCTAAACGCTTGCAGGTATTGAGCTGATTTTCGGTATATGAACACATATTGGTGAAATACAGAACGAGTTTGAGTTTCGTTCCGGTCCAGTGATTTTTGGGGAAGATACAGATGCTGGACTTTGAAAATTTCTGGGAAATCACAGTTTTCCAGACTTTTTTTCTTAGTACTTGCAGCTATTGAGCTGATTTTTGGTATGTAGACCCGCATTGATAAGTTACAGAACAAGGTTGAGTTTCGTTCCGGTCCAGTGATTTTTGAGGAAGATACGGATGCTGGACTTTGAATTTTTTTGGGCTTCTTTTTCTAAACACATATATAAAGCCGGTAGGGGACTTGGTATTTTTTGCAATACTTCAGAATGCTTGTTCTATGAAAGCATTAAGGGGAATTAGGAAAATGCTGAAGACCATCATTTTCTCCCTTTCCCACAATACTTTTAAGGCTATAGTATGCACACTTTCTAAATTCCATTATACTTATTTAGTTGTGTTCAATATTTTCCTATTTGGACGGTAAACTTTGTTTTTTTTTGAAAGATTAGGTTCTAAACTTGAAAGGATCCAATTTCACACTGATCCACATTTAGTGTCAGACTAGAACAGCCCAGGAAGTCTTTGAAACTTTTTATCTCACCTGAGCACTTCTGTTGTGGTCACTCACTGTCCACTGTCCATCTGTTCACAATTTGTTGTTTACATTCCACAAGTTTTATTAAATCTTGACCAAAATTGGTCTGACCATGTATGACCATAAGTTCTTGAGAAAGTCATTTTTCGTGAAATTTTGGAAATTTGACCTTGAAAAATGACCTTGAACTGGATGAATGACCTTGACCTGGATGAATAACATTGACTAGTTTCTTAAAGGGAAGGCCTTTCCAGTTACACCATGAAAGCCATAAGCTGTTTCACTTCAAAGTTATGACCAATTTCAATATTTGATTGCCATTTTCTGACAAAGAGTTGCCATGGAAATACAATAATCATGTTGTCAAATGTGTTTTATTTCCACTTTTATTCTTAAAAAGTAACATTTGCTCCATGACAGAAGCTGCATCTCACCATGATAGATTTATAGATTTGAAGTATTTTGCCCTATCAAATGATCTGCAAACTTTTTGGTCACTTTAAAGGTATTTGCACAATTTGACCTTGAAAATGACATTGACCTTCACAAATGACCTTGAATTGCTGCTCAACAGATAGACCCTATATGTGTCATCACTTATGCCAAATATGAAAGCAATATGTTGTATCATTTCCAAGTTATGGTCAATTATGTGATTTAAGTGTCATATCGTTGCTATGGAAATACCATAATTACCATGAAAATCTACAATATTTCGCGCCTGCACATTTCCAAAACTTTCATATATTATTACTGTTATTATAAACATGTTATTGAATACGAGAAAATCTGTTATTTCTTAGAATTCACGATTAATTTGTCTATTACCTGTGTCATTGTAAGGGAAATTACAAATCTGGTTACCATGGCAACCATGAGCGTCGTATGTGTGTGGTTTGTATGTTTTTGCGAATACGGTGCTTGGAGTGATCAAATATCAAAATTTCAGTAAAATTTGAGTTAGGGCCATTTTTGTCCAAAAGTGAACCTTGTCCTTTAAAGATGTGGCAGATGACAATTTCAAGTGAATGAAATTTTAGATTTTTTTGTCTTTTGATGCAGAAATAGTTGAAGGAAATGAGGAAATTGCTTGTCACAAGTAGTTTCTTCATTTCCACAATTTTTCCCGGAGGCATTATCTTGTATGGAGTCAAAAAGGTCATTGTGTAGTAATAGGTTACAAGCCTTCAAAGGTAGGCTATAGGATTATAATACTGATATATATTATACAGATACTAAAAACACCTC
Source organism: Fragum sueziense (assembly GCA_963680895.1). Classification (NCBI taxonomy): domain Eukaryota; kingdom Metazoa; phylum Mollusca; class Bivalvia; order Cardiida; family Cardiidae; genus Fragum; species Fragum sueziense. The sequence goes on along the minus strand of OY804598.1, from coordinate 32,478,884 downwards.
CTGTTTTTCTATAATTTTAGAGGCTATTTGCACAAACATTAAATACTTTAGAGTCAAGAGGCTGTTTTGTACTGAAATTACATGGTTCAGAACCAATTATGTATCATAAATAAAACGTTAATTGTTATTTCGTGGGAATAACGAAAGCAATTAGTAAAATTACCAACCCATTCAAAGCATCACTGCTATATCGTATATCAAATGGAAACACAATGATTCGATGTGTATGAAAACATTGAAAAAAGAAGAGCCTTTTTAGTCAATATACATGCAGGTTGACCGAGGGGATTTTGTCCTAAGGGGATTTTGTCCGACATTCGTAAAACAAGCTGCAGTTACGAGATTTTGTTGAAAAGCAGCGACGTATTATAAAAGTGCCTAATAAAGGTTCTAGTATATCATTGTTTTTCTTCAAGAACTTAGTGGCTGCATGATAGGGTTGATTTTACAAGACAAACGATTGAGCGGGAAATAGCTGCTTTTCAACAAAAACCTCGTATCTACAGCTTTGTCTAAAGCTGTAGATACGAGGTTTTTGTTAAAAAGCGACTGAATATGTCTGGAGCAAAAGCGATTGGCAGTTGTGTAATTAATAATTATGTCAAAATTTACACAAAAAATATCTATAAGTTCGTTAATAAAACCGAGTCTTGCCCTCTACGAAATGGCAATGACTTGGAAAAAACATTATAGAGGTCTGATTAAAAATATTTTTAGGAATCGAAATGAAATAAAATAGCAACAAATCAATTTTGTCTGAAAATTTGGCTCGGTCGGAGAACTTAAAATGAAATTAAAGTAATCCGCGGGGGAAACTAGACAGTGTTTTTTTTTCATTGGATTTCTTTTTAAAATCGAAGTCAGTGGATTTTGAAAGAAATGTTTCAAATGAATGTGTGGTATTCTATCGCAGTGTACTTTTACACGGCGGGTAACTACGTGACACAATATTTTCGATATGTTTACTGGTTATCAGCATTTTCTTCGTTTGACTACAAATCAACTTTGTTAATTGTTTTCCTTATGTCAAAATTCCAGGTTAATCTCATTTGAAAGCCGAAGAGATGACAAAATCAAGTTCTAACATTTCAATGGAAAATTATATTTAGGGGAAAGCATTAAATGCTGGCTACCATCATTTTATTCTTTTGCCTTCATGTTCCCTAAGTCAACATAACCAGGGAATTCAAAACCAGATCTTTTGCTTTCGAAATTGTCGAACGATATTGCCTTTCACACGTTTTTCCTTGTTCAATGTATTATTTGTAAAATGACCAGAAACTTTGTATACGTTTGTGTCAATAAAATCTAAGCCAATGTCTTCTTTTGTCTCTGTATACCAAACAATTTCGTCCAGTGAGGTCTTGTCTTGGAAAGGGTTATCATTTTGTTTAGATTGGTGTGAGATATAGAGATTAAATAAATGAACAAATGTGATATGAAAATTATTTCACGAGAATGGGGTTGAAAATCAAAGTACTGAAAGTACTGTTAGAGAGCGTATTTGACACAACATAAATTTCAAACTGTGACAATATTGCATGCTTACATAATTGGGAGCATTCTGTGTGATCGTCATGCAAAACCATCATCGAATATAAGTGGAGTTGTGTCAGGCCCGTAGGAAGCAATTTCATATTGTTGAAGCCCATGTGTCTGAATTATTGCGGGGGGGGGGGGGGGGGGGGCTAAATTGGATTTTCCCTAAATTTTCATTGTAAAATAAGGAGAGTTCAGCACTTTTGGCTATGCATTCAACCATGAATGGAGGAATGTATTAACTATTGACAACATAATTGAAGCCTCTTTTTCTGTGATGCAGCATAGTGTCACCATACAACAAAAAATTTCCGAACAACAATTTTTGAAGTGGTCCACTTCAAAAGCTGATGCAAATGACAAAATATTTTTAAAGTTTAGAATTGTGCATAATATTGTTCAGAAAATATTGAGGCAAAAGGAGAAAGTGCCTCAATGTTTTCAAAACTTTCTCTTGGAGACACGTTTGATTGGGAAAGGGAAATTCAAATCAACCCATTCATAAATGTATGAGAAGTTGAGTTGATAAGGAAATATGCTCTAATGACCTTTTATCCACGGCATAACATACTACGGCTTTACTTCACTATGGCTTTACTACACATTACCCAGATAGACACTCACTATGCACTAGAATCTGTCTGTGGAATGTGATTCTATTTTTAGACTGTTTGCATTGTCCAAAATTTAGGTTACATGACTTGACTGAATGACCTGCATGACCCAATTGTAAATGACAAATTACTACACTGATCTTTTTTCTATTTAATTAAGACTTGTTTACTTGAATTTTTTGCATAGATCATACAAGTCATATATTTTTATATAATAACATGTATGGTTGTAGACTATTCCAATTGTTGTTTAGATCTATTTTGTCTTTATTGGAAGGAACTATTTCTGTTGTTCGGTTTGCAAAATATTGGCTTGTGGCCTCTGGCTGCTAATAGAGAGACTACGCTCTCTAAAAACGAGTCCGCTAGGACGAGTTTTTTAACCGCATCTCACCCCATTCGAGTGAAATAATTTTCATATCACATTTGTTCAGTTAGTTAATCTATTTATTACATACCTAATTTGGGAATTTAACCCTCAATTTGGGGTAAAATCTTTTAAAACATAACGTTCTTGTTCCAATCTGATCCAAGGCTTTATACCGCGCATGTATACATGCTCTTTGTGTATTCAGAAAAAAAAAGCCGCCATTTTGTTTAAATTTTGAAGCGAGCAAAGAATGAAGCATCTATAAGGACATTAAATTATCAAAAATAATTGTAATGAACGAATAAAAAGCGAACTGAATAAATTTCAACCTTTCTAGTCTAAATTTTTCAAAAGTCCAATCTAAGTTACCAATAAATACAACAACAACAAGGTCAACAACTGGAGTGACAGATTTGTTAAAGAAACAGAATTTTCAGCGGAAAACTATTGATTTAGCGTGTTTTAGACAAAAGGGATGGTCTATCCAATTCTGTGATGTGTCGTTCGGTTGCTTTGAGCAGGCGTGAAAACAAACAGTCTGTGTCAAGTGATTTGAATATAGGCCTATCACGGAACAAATTTCGTCATGTTTCCCTTCAACACTTCAGCGCTGGATAGATCTTCGCTTCCATGATAAAAATGTAGAAAAAGGGCGAAAACAAAGACTATAGGTTAGTTCTCTTTAGATGTTTTTCTTTTTTGCAGGTAGATCTTATTTGACATACATTTACGATGTTATGCATGCATGGAATCTGTAAAGGATAATGAAATAATGGGGAGAAAAGAATAAAAAAGTAGTTTCGGCAGGAAGGAAATATTTCACTGCAGTGAAATATCAAAATTTATTTCACTGTGAAAATCCAGGATTTCACTGCTAGGAATGTAATAAATACACATAGTCTAAGTTGGCACGACAGTCACCGTGGTTTGTCTAAACATGAGATTCATGAGAAGAACTCAAAATGTATTTTTCATAAAAAAAACTAAGAAAACACAGGAATACGGTCTTGTCTGTTCGTAGGTGCCATACGGACCCATTTTTCAGATCCCATCTCATATACAATATTATTGTAAGACAGAACACACAAACTAGATGAATTTGAATTAGTTTCAATCTATTTTAATCTCTATATTTATCCGAGAAGATCCGTTGTTATGAAATTAAAATTTTTCCCTGGGGACGTTTATATTGATATTTAAATAGATGGAAGAAGCGTTAGATATTTCTTTGAGAAAATTGTATTGGAACATGTATTATACGGGTCATTTATTATCACATTTCTGTACCCTATCCGATAGATATTTCTTTGTGAACTTTGTTTTGGTATATACTGGTCATTTCTATCCATTTTCTGTACCATATCCTGATTCGTCATACTTTATATTGTCCAGCAAGATTAACCCGGGACATCTGCATATGTAATGACCTCTCTTCGGCATTGTTTTGTTTAGGCGCTCAACTAACGGACTCTGTGCGCGAAAATTAAGTTGTCCCGGGTTAACCTTGCTGGACAATACAATGATACCGTCAGTTCGTTTATTTTTGGGTCCTAAACACACAAATAGGTCCACAAAAAGCTAAAGCGCGCCCGAGTGCTTCTCACTCGGGCGTTAACGTAATTTACAGGCCTCTTCGAATGTTAACGAATTAAAAAAAGTGATTTAACCCTATATTATGTCCTGACATAACTATCAAAACATAATAAGACGATCTTGCTTGATGGCAAATGCCATAAGGACCAATTTTCCAGACACAATCTCAAAAATCGTAACTACAGCTTGTTTAAGGCTGTGGTTATGTGTTTTTTGTTGAAAAGCGATGAACTACACAACTTCAAGAAAGAGCACAAAACTAGATGAATTTGAATCAGTTTCAATCTATTTTAATATCTATATTTATCCAGGAAGCTTCTTTGTAATGGAATTAAAATGTTTCTCTTGGGACGTTTATATTGATATCTAAATAGATGGAAGAAGCATAATATAGACACAAATTTCTCTGTGAACTTTGTATTGGTATATATACAAGTAAAGTTTGATAAATTGTTCGTAGAACCCTTTCACACTATATTAATCATCGTACAATTTTAAATCCGGAAGCCTTTTAGCGCATGTGCATGCATGCGCTAAAATGTTCCCGGGTGTAAAAATAGCACGGTAATAAATGTAGCGCGAAAGCGTTTATTGTCTGGTAGGCTATTTAAAATTGAGCATTACATTATAAAATTGTATACAGCGTGTAATTTTTGTTTCGTTACGTCAGACAACAAATGTAAATGTTTTATTTATTGGGTGGCGCTGTTGGTTTCACAATTGTTCCACTGATGTCCCTTTCCTTATCGCAGATAATTTTGGCTAAGAATTGAGAACTCTACTAAGTGATTTAGTCATTCAAACCACGGCTTATTGACGACGACGACGAGGTTGTTATGGAATGATTAGATGACAGTCTACGTATTAAATAGAGGCTGTATAGTAGATTCTACGCGATATAAACGTTCAAAGGGCGCAGCCTTTGAACGTTTATGTCGCGTAGAATCTACTATACAGACTCTATCTAACTTAGTGTTCGTCAACCAATGAAAACATTCGCTTCTACAGTCATTTTTACATCATTACATCATTTTCCCAAAAATTACATCATTTTTCATAACTGCACAGGAAACGGGGGCATGGCTATGTATATCCGTGACATAAACTGACCGGCAGTGCGTTTATGTGAAATATAGCGCCGAAATTTTCAAATATACCGCAATTTCATTGGTCCAAAAACTAGGACGAACACTAAATTGCTTTATCCCCTTCCTAAACAAGACCTAGTTTTGTTGTCTTTAGTTGAACATGTTCGGAAAGTTATCGAGACAAAAGAAATGCTGATAAGTAGCATTTTCTCCTTTCGTCCTAATATATCCTTCGCTTAAATATACACGAATTCAGTCTTTATTATGATTTATTTTGTTGTCTGCCTTAGCTTTCATATAGGAACAGTCTAAAAGTTTCTGTTTGGGAATGGGTTGAGGATTTCTTTCCCGATCCAGACTCAATTATGTTGGCTCATAAATCTCTCGCTAACTTGTAAGTCAACAGGCTTTTGTGTTTTATTGATAAAGACAACAGGAAAAACAAACACTAGTATTTACGTATGTTGTAAATGCGAAAAGACGTATTCCACTCGCGTCTGTCTGATTTTACAATTTACAAAATAAAATATAATTATGTTGTAAAGAAACGATAATGATGGTTCAATTCGTAATAATTGTGCTTTTAGGCTGCGATACACCAACTCTGTGCAATTGACCGTCATCATCAATAACGCTGAAAATGGGGATGGAATTTTCACAAAGTGTTTAGCATCTAATGATGGTTGGAATACATGTACGTTGATTGCACGTGTTTCACTATTTCTGTGATGTTCGCTGTTTGCAATGCGACAAACAAGTGCACTTAATTAATTGGCACCATTCTTTAATCGAGTTGCAGTGGCAGTCACCGTTTGAAATCAGATTTCTTTTTCTCGTAATCGGGGCTCAAAATAAGATTGAATTGAAACTGGGACTGAAACAAAAACCTAGAAACAAAACAGCAGCAGCAGCAGCAGCAGCAGCAGCAACAACAACAACAACAACAACAACAACAACAACAAAAATAGCAACAACAAAATAGCAACAACAACAACAACAACAACAACAACAACAACAACAACAACTTCTGAGTGTCAGATAATGGATAAGTGTACCTATAAAAATACTTATAGCGACGCGATGAAATATAATCAATTACCCATAATATATGTATTGTTTATTAATCTTCGATTATAATATTTACGATGAAAGGGTGAGTAACCTTATTGTTTTTTTGAAAATTAACCAGAAGAAGTGAAAGAGTAATTTGGATTACAACCCATCATTAACCACAAACCGCTTCGTGCATCTTCGGGCGTGACCCGTAGCGACGGAAATTGACGAGGGTATCCCTCGTCAAATTCTGTTGCCACGGGTGACGCCCGGGAATTGACTAAGGAGTCTCTCGTAAATTTCCGTTGTCACGGATGGCACCCGAAGATGCACGAAGTGTTCGATATCTAACGATGGGCTGTAATCCTTAAGAGCACTATGATTTTATAAGAGACGGCATAAAGACAGTCATGCTTAATGTTTATAATCTCAATTACATATCCTATATTATGGGCACTCTTTGGAATTGTTTCGAATGAGAAATCCAAATGGGTACAATCTATATCGTAGCTGTTCTTTAAAGAAACGCGTAACTGTAGCTTGTTTCAAGCAGCATTTCCGAGATATTCGATGAAAGGCGATGCTATAGGGCTCGATAAATAGTGACTCTGATTTTTCTATTTGAAAAGCCATTACTCTCTCTTATCTGTATATCTAGTAAACACAACTTGGAATCATCTATGAATCGTAAAAGATGTTATTTCGTTTGTTGTATATATATATAGTTTTATAGGTATTTTACAGTGGTATAAAGTCATTTTATTGATGCAATTGAGTGCATTGTTATTACGATGCCTCTGCTATATATCTTTCCAATTATCACTTAACCCATTGGCACACATACTCTCTTTTTGACTCCTCACAAGATAATGGCTTTTGTAACTTTAAATTAAAGTTGTCAAATATTTCAAATGTTAGCACCATCCAAGTCATTTGAAAAAAACACGATTCATGTAAGTTTTAAACGAAATAGTACATGGGGAAACGGTTTTAAACTAAAACTAGTAGACATGGCTGCAGGAGAATTCATATTTTATATGATTGTGCATAATACCAATCAAAAACATCATTTTTCTTTTACATGTAACCATTTCCCAATTGGGAAAACATTGAGACAAAATAAGAAATTGCTGATAATCAATTTCTGAGCTATATTGTACATGAATCCTGTTTTTAATCATCATACATTTTGTCACATGCCGCAGTTTTGAATTTGTGCCACCATAATTTTATGTTGTTTGGGAAAGGGTTAACAAGACTGTGACATCAAAAACATTAATGTCAATGCATGTGAAACATCAATTTTATGTTGCTTAGAAAAAGAAGAAAATAGATGAAATACAATTACGTGGCATTTGAGGTTAAGCAAACAATTTTTCTTCTAACCTAATTCTGTCGAAGTGCATCTTTAAACATATAATTGAATACTCAGTAGACCTATTGTTGATGGAATATCCACTTTGTCTTAACCTTCTCAAAGACATCAGAGTATTCTAAAACATGCTGGCGACGACATGATAAATTTTGATAAAAAGTGAATTAAATGTGTGTACATACATAATACAGAAAAAAACGAGAGAAAAGTAGAAAATGCTGGTAATCGGTATTTTCTTCTTTTCTCTCAACATTTTTCAAAAACCTTCCAATATAATACGGAGTTCAAAGCCATAACCTGTTTGGAAAAGGGTTAAACATATAATTGAACACCCAGTAGACCTAGCATTACATGAATATTGACATGGTATAAAAGCACGCAATTGAGTAATGTGTCTATGTGCAAATTTGGGGAACCCAGACGCGAAAATTGTTGATTTCACCAAACCTTACGACTTGTTGATTGGTGCATTTAGCAGACATGATATTTTATTCTGTTGTTATATACCCAGGACGTCTATATCGGGGCTTGTTTTTGAAATGGTCAAACATATAATTGAACACCCAGTAGACCTAGGATTACAGAAATACCGACGTGTCATTATACAGTATGCAATAATGAATAATGTGTCTATGTGCAAATTTGAGGAACCCAGACGCGAAATTTGTTGATTTTACCAAATGTTACGACGTGTTGATAGGTGCATTTAGCAGACATAATATGTCCTATAGTTCTGTTTTATACTAAGGCGTCCAAACCAGAACTTGTTTTTTTTTTTTTTTTTTTTTTTTTTTGAAACTGTGAAAAATAATGATTGAGTACCCAATAGACCTAGGATTGACGGAATATCGACAAGGTATTTAAGCACGCAATTGAGTAATGTGTCTATGTGCAAATGTTTGGAACCCAGACGCGAAAATTGTTGATTTTACCAAACGTAACGACGTGTTGATTGGTGTATTTAGTAGACATACGATGTAAGTCAATGTTGCTAATCTATGTGAACTATCAAGTTTATTTTTCTGAAAAAAGGAAGAGAAAATGAATAATATAGTTACTCGTGAGGTATTTGATGTTAAATAAATACGTTTTTTCTAATCTAATTCTATCGAAGTGCATCTTTAAAAATATAATAGAATACTCAGTAGACTTGTCGTTGACGGAATATCCACTTTGTCTTAACATTCTCAAAGAGAACAGAGTATTGCTATGTTCCTACCTAAACATGCTGGCGACGACAAGACAGATATTGATAAAAATTGAATGTGTTCCATATATGATATAGAAAGAAAACTGAGAGAAAAATAGAAAAGGTTGGTAGTCATAATATTTTCCTTTACTCTCAATAGTTTTCTAAACTGCTGCAATATACTAAGGAACTCAAAACCACGCTTGTTTGGGACATGTTTAACATATAATTGAAACACCAAGAAGACCTAGAATTACATGGATATCGACATAGTATTTAAGCACGCAATTGAGTAATGTGTCTATGTGCAAATGTTTGGAACCCAGACGCGAAAATTGTTGATTTTACCAAACGTAACGACGTGTTGATTGGTGTATTTAGCAGACATGATGTTTTATGTTGTTGTTATATATCCAGGACGTCAAAATCGGGGCTTGTTTTTGAAATGGTCAAACATATATATAATTGAACACCCAGTAGACCTAGGATTAAAGAAATGCCGACGTGTCATTACAGTATGTAATTGAATAATGTGTCTATGTGTAAATTTTGGGAACTCAGACGCGAAATTTGTTAATTTTACCAAACCTTACGATTTGTTGATTGGTGCATTTAGCAGACAGGATGTTTTTATAGTTCTGTTTTATACTAAGGGCGTCCAAACCAGACCTTATGTTGTTTTGAAAAGATAATAATTGAGTACCCAGTAGACCAAGGATTGACGAAAAATAGACAAGGTACTAAAGCACGCAATTGAGTAATGTGTCTATGTGCAAATGTTTGGAACCCAGACGCGAAAATTGTTGATTTTACCAAACGTAACGACGTGTTGATTGGTGCATTTAGCAGATAAAATACGTTTTACTGACTTTCGCAAGAATTATGTAAGTCGAGATTTTGGGAAAGGGGTCTCTAACGGAAATTAAAGGGGGATGAGCTAGGCTGTCGAAAATGCAAATGGCACAATAATTACAAACCAGAAATAACGTATGAAATTACCAACCTGAAGGGGTAGATCATTTATGTCCATTGTTAGCACTCCACGAGCTTTATCAAGTATTAAAATCCAAGTCAATTAATAACATGCTGGTCGTCCTTGTTTTTGTTTTGTAACGGCTACATATGCCCAACCTTCAAAAATCAATTACGTCAGAGATACGTCATCTGTGCTCAGCGAGATTTAACACACCGTACAACCGGCTGCGTAGAAAGTCAGCGAAGACAGATTCGGCATCTGATGGCATCTGCATGGTAGGTCAAATGAATTTACTTTTATAAATAAACGAAAGGATCTTTGGTATTCTATAGTTGATAAATACGCGTATAAATGTTCAGTGCTTGTACAAAATAAACCTTTTCACGTATTCCTCGCAAATAAGGTCACAGTCATCGACACAGCCGGTTGTAAGGTGTGTTAATACCGCGTAGGTGTGTCTCGTTGACCTTGACCTTGTCTTGTTTTGAAGTAAAAATGGAATGCGTAAACACGCTTGTAAAGGATTGATCTATAGCAAAGAAAAGATGTTTTTTTCGCCGAGATTGAGGTTTTTATGCATTGCTAATTGTTTTTCCATGCACAAATACGAGGTCCCGAACAGTTCGGAAGCATAAAAACATAGAATGAGCCCCTTTAAGGGCATCGTGGATCTAGACCAAATTGCATCTAAATGTACTCTGCTTTGTTTCGGTCGGAAATGCCCTGAGAGTCTCATCAAGGTTTCTACTAGATAGATTACCCTCCCCCTTCATTATCTGTGTGGTTAAAAGATAAATTGTTAATTATGACTAATCTGATAAACTATGTCCATATACACTGTTCAAAAGAATTGAAGGATCAAAATTTATGTTTCTGATTACTTAGTATATTTGTCTGTACGATGCCGAATTTGTCGGAAACGCCATGAAATATAACTTCGTTTTTTCCTTTTCGGTTTTAATGATAATGATAATAAACCTGAAAAAAACTGCATTTTCAAGAAAAAATACGGATACTGTAAAAGTCTATTTATTCGCTAGGACTTAATTTTCGCTAATTTTCGCGAGTAGGCTTTCTCGCGAATTCATCAATTTCGTGAATATATCAGTCTCAGAATGCCGGAGATTGCCGATGGTTCTTCGGAATCCGGAACATTCCGAAATTTTATATGTTCATTAAAACACTTCAAATCGAAAATTTTGATCGTTACCCACCTTTCAATGTATGAACAATGCAATTAACATCATAATGTTATATTATTATGATGATATACATTGTACATGATTACAAATACAAAGTATAAATGTAACATGTGTTTTCCTAGAATATGGTCATAAAAGGGTGACCTCTATCGTTGGCACCTTAACCCTTTCCCAAACAAGACCTGGTTTTGACGTCCCCTATAGAAAAGGCTTGGGAAAACATTGAAACAAAAGAAGAAACTGCTGATAACCAGCAGTTTCTCCTTTTGTCTCAATATTTTCTGTGCCATATTTTACACAAATCCTATCTTTAATAACACCCATTTTGTCATTTGCGGCAGTTTTTGAAGTGGATCACCCTATGATTTTGTCGTTTGGGAGAGGGTTAATTTTCCTCCAAATATGGTGCATCAGCTTGCTAAGCATGCAGAAACTTTCGGGTTTCAGCTTATATTTGAAACTTCATTCGCAAATTAATATTGTGTTTTAATAGCTTCTCCGAGATACAAAAGATGTAAACTCTTTCATTATTTCATACCTTATTTTTTTTTTTAAAAATGTATATGCAAGCCATTTTTCTCATTCTAAACACGTCTTATCAAATAAATGGAAAACAACATAACCTAGACCTCAATGCGTTAAGTCTTTCATCTATTTTTCATTAATCTTAGATAAAAGCACGTCCCTTGGGTGAAAAAATCTATTCGTTGAACGGTTTAACGGTTTTTCTATAATGGACTATATTTATATAAGCAGAAACTTGGAAGCGTCAAAGCATTTCACTGCTCTCAACACTAACCTCGAAACTGCAGGTTAAAACAAGCTGCAGTTACAAGGTTTTTGATAAAAAGCGACAATTTGCGAACCCTTTGTCAAAAAGGACTATGTTACTGTGCGTGAAAAGTTTCGCCCTTGGCCAGCCAGCGCGGAGCGTCGAAACTGTTCGCACATGACTGCTCTTTTATACATTGTAATAGATTGGCATTCTTTTTTTTTAAAAAAAAAATCTTATCATAATTTCACCATTCCGTTTTTTCCTCCAGTGTAGTCTCATCGGAGACAATTAAACAAAATATTTCATTGAGCGTAGAATACTCGTAAAAGAGATTCACATGACGTCGGAAGCTCTCTCTAAAAGTTTTGGATGACCCCCCCCCCCCCCCCCCCCCACTTTTCTGCTTTTGTGGCAAAGTTTTCCTTGCTTTGGTGTGCACAGAAAATATATTTCATTTATCGTTGATTTATCGTAGGTAGCGGCATTGAAAGAAGAAAACGGTAGCGTTTTCTATCGTTTGAGAAACTCTGGTGGTGAACTCGGCCAAAGCGAGGGACGTTTTTCGCTACAACAAGGTACAGATATTTTGCTTTTAAATGTGAGTTTAAAGATCTGATTGGATAGTTTTTCTAATAACAATGAATTTGTTCTAAAAATAGACCGGGTTTACTGATATGTATTGACAAACCGTCTGTATTGTTATAAAATCTCGTAACTACGGCTTTATCGAAGCCGTAGTTACGATATTTTATAACAACACCGACGGAATACTATGGTCGCGAAAAAACGCCCCACACTTTGGCCGAGTTCACCACCAGTGAGAAAGGCTCTCACAAGTTGGTCCTTTTTCGCATGATATGCCACATTGTCATTTCACTTGTAGATCTAGTGGAAAACAACAGAAGCCCATGGGGAGGTCATGTTTGCAAAGACTTTGATTCTGTACTTTTGTAAACACATCAAATGGATTGTTTCTGGGAACAAAATAAAGTGCAAATAGACAAATTTTACAATTGTAAAATGCATTTGAAAAACACTCGTTCTGCCAGAAATTGCAACATAATGTAATGGTCTTTCAAACGTTGTTCAATGTAGACAGATCAAATGCGCAAACGGGTGTATGGGGAAGTTTATACGTGTATGTTCTTAAAGATTTTATTTCCGTATAACACTACACAGAAAATGATAGGAAGCTAATTGAAAATGTTGATTATCAGCATTATTTAAATTCCTATCAGTAGAACCCTTGAATTTCTCAGTTAAAGAAATTTCATATTTCCACCGGCTGACGATATTCACTGTAAGTTTCATTACTTTTAAGGAATTTCCACCATTGCTGGAAATCTTATGTCAGCACATTATTCTTTTTTCAATTCTTAAAAAAGACATATACATGTACATCCTTACACATTGTCACAAATCCTACAAATGTAACGACAATTTACCGGAATTTTAGAGAACTAGTATTACATTGCAAATGCATGTTTACAAATCGTTCTGTTTTAAATACAGTCTGATCTTGATAAAATCTTCGTAGTTGCTTCACGTCATCATCATGAGGAAACTTAACGTAGTCTACCCCCATTTGGAACACCTCGGATAATTCTATCGAATCATCGACTCGGAAGTGTGTGTATGAAGAAATGTTTTTCCTAACCGGAAGTAGTTACGCTTCATAAAGTAGTTTTCGAGGTTATCCAAATGAACTACCATGGTAACTTGCGGGACTTGCAGGATGTAATCATTGTAAAAAGAGAGGACACTGGAACTGCAAACAATGCTTTTCAGTATCATTGTCGCTTCATTGTTGACATTAAGTACGGACAATTGTTTTGTGTTGTTGTTGTTCTTCTTAGTCTAAAAGTAGGCCCACGACTTGCATCCAAGGTACGATTCGACAGAATTGTCCGTGGTGTTCTAAATGAGTCTACCCCTAAAGAGATTGGCGCGACGTCGGAATTTTTTTCGTGTGACGTTCGTTACGTATCCGGGCCTCGGGCGACGTCGCAAAAATTCGGCGATGGAGTGTTCCACCGCCGAATGTTTACGACATCGCCCGTAAATTTCCGACGTCGTGTGAATTCCATTAGGAGTGGGCTACCTTAAGTAGAGAACAACATGGATCATGATCAGACTGCGCATGTGCGCAGTCTGATCGTGATCCATGTTGGTCTCACTTGCGTTAAAGACCATTTTTCCAGACCTCCAGCTATGACATATTCGTACCAGACTAAAACCCATTAAGCAGGTCGTACATTTGTTAGATTTTGACAAGACAAAATAATTGGAATGTACGTGAGGTTTCTGTTTCACCCCAGACACCAAGGGTGCTTATTTATGACAACAAAGCTACGCGAAAATGGAAGATTTTCAAAATGCTATATATCGTTTTTTGTCCACCAAACCTGATGTTCAAATCGAAGTCGACCCAAAGGTACTTATTTGTGACAGTAGTAGTTTGCAAAGCTCCATATAAGAGGAGACATTGGTCTTTAGGAAATACTACAGCTTTCTGAATGTGAAAAAGAAAACAAGGACATATGTTTCCCATTTCTACAATGAATCTTCTCTTCACAATGACGTTAACGTCACGTCGTGCTCCGGTTACCCGATTTTCTTCTGTCTTTTTTCTTTTTTTTTTTTCAAAATAATATCAATGCAATTTTTCAATCGATCTTAATTATCAATTGAATTCAAAACAATAAATCTAAACGGCTAAAACACAGTATTCGGGAAAAAATGTTTTTTTTTAATGTTATATATGATTTCCTGAAAAAATATAGCCTAAAATATATCTACAAAATGTTCATATTATGAGGCAAGACTAGTTTTTGATGTCCAAAAATTTTCATGGGTCAATCTTTTATGATCATTGAGAAATGATTGAATATGTACTCAGAAAATAGCCATTTTTTGGCGTTACATTGTCTCACCAAAATAATTTTAGAATTCAAGGTACATGTAATGAGTTATATTTGATTGTTTGCAAACAACTTTATTTTGATTTGATAAAACAGTTCCTAAGGTAAATTTTGGTAGTCTATTGTACCCATATTTTAGAGTTGTGTCTCAGAAAATGGGACATTTGTAGACCCTAGCTTGAATATGTAGAGTCCGTAACCAACTGTTACAATCGTAATTTTTCAAAGGATCCATTTACATTAAAACTTCAGTTGTCTAGAATATTACATCTCTCAATATGGTAGCCTAAATGAAATAATCTGTTTCGTTTTAACATAAGCTCAGGACTTTTTATTGCACTATAAGGGTTACGGACACTACACAAATAAAAATGCAGCCAAATATCTGATTAAAAAAATCAGATCAATTTTGTATTTTAAAACAAGTTTAAATTCTTTTCACTAATGGCTTCAGAAACTATTCACACATCAGTTTTGATGATTCAAGTAATGAACTTTTGATATTGAAATCTTATTTTATGCCAAGAAAGCTAGAAGGGTGGATTAACCTGGTGAGACACTTTGTTTCCGAATACCATGTTTTAGCCGAAAACATATTAAAAAATGTCTACGTCATTGATTAAGATTTTATTAACAAATTCTACAAACTTTATACTCAGCCCGCATACATTATAAGCATGTTGTTCTATTTCGTCATATTTTCCTGAACGGTGTATGCCGATCTCGGTCATTTTCTCTGAAAGAATTCAATGCATATATCGTGATGTATCTAATAAATATCGTTATAAAATGAAATAAGTGTCTGCAGCACATATTATATCTACCAGACAGACGTAACGATAGGTTTGGGTCTTTGAATTTACACTTCCAACCGATGATTTACTGTAATAAACTATTTGTTTTAACCATTTCCTTAAGTTCAGCAATACAGTTTTGCACTTGTCAGTATTACACAGAGGACTTTTGTGTGTTTTTTTTTAAGTTAAGGCATAGGAAATACTAAATGAAAAGATGGAAATACTAATCTTCGTCATTTCTGCCCATTCCTTAAATGTTTGCAATATGATCGTCCAACAGACACAATGCATTTGTGACCCGTCACGCTAAAAGGGACCTTTATGGAAGTGTGAAAAATATCGACCTTAGTCTGTCTGCGCAGTCACATTTTTATGTTGGAAAAAGGTTAAATTGTTTAAAATTGTTAGATAGCGTGTTTATCCACAAAAATAAACTGAATATAGATTTATCTTTCCATAATTTCTTATACAAACTCTGTTACGAGGATATATTTCTTCAAAGACTTAGTGACGATTTTTGACAAGGAAAGGGACAAATAGGCGAAAATAAAATAAAAAAAAAATGAAAAAAAAAAAAAAAATGATTAATAAAATTGACCAGACTTATACCAAGTCAGAAAACACGGATACACAATAACAGAATGGCGGAACTATTTTCCCTGGTCGTCTGACTGAACGCTTTCCATAGCAGGCGATAGTTTTAACGTCAATGATAGATAAACATTCGGAAAATATTGAAGCAAATGAAGAAAATGCTGAGGATCAGCATTTTCTTCCTTGGCATCAATATTTTCTGCGCTAAGTTTTACGTACAAAAATCCTGTCATTATAAACGTTGATTTTATCGTCTGCGACAGGTTTCAAATTGGAAAGGTCAAACAATTTTCCCGTCTGAGAAAGGATGTACAGACAATATTGTGAGGTAATTAATCTTATCCGGTCAATTAGCGAATCATCGTGTTATCTTATATAGTAAACATATAAACACACAGCCAATTATTACTGTCTGGCCTGGAAAAACGGGCCTGCCTAGCAAATACCAGTGTATGATATCTGGTAACATGTTCTTATCGTATTTGAGATAACCAAAGAACTACATGAGACAACGCATCAATACAGTTTGTCGAAGTAATAGTCTAATATCAGAGTATATTCCGGTCCAAGTGTGCGTATATTGTGTAGATTAGATTTGATCCATATCAGTCGATAATGAAAATGTCAATTTCATTCCAGAAATTTATAATGTTTTCAGTTTTTTTAATAGTAAATGACTGCCAAAAGAAGTGGGACAACACGTTGTGTTAATTAAAACATCTACTGTGCATTCAAGTATCAAACTAATAACTCCTTTTTTTACAATGAAATATGTTGTAAACTACAAGCGTTGTAGCATCAGTTAGAGAGCCAACATCTACTTCGGAGAATAAAAGTTTTGACCAGACAAGCGTTAAATTCCATCCAAGTCGGCGTAAAACATTTCTCGTCTGGTAAATATAGCGAGTCAACACGCGGGAACAGTTTGTAAATATGGCGATAGAAAATTGGTAATTATTGTCGTCTGCGTAGTTTGGAAGCAGACGTATTATCAAACACTATGTGTTGTTTCTTGGTAAATATATCATCGCTTTTCAACAAAAACCTCCTAACTGCAGCTTGTTTTAAGCTGCAGTTTGGAGGTATTTGTTGAAATGCAGCGATATGTTACTTGAGAAATGCATACTGTTGTATTTCTGTAGAGAACCAATTTGATGAATATGACAATTTTGACCAGACATGCGTAAAATTCCGTCCAAGTCGGTGTGAAACATTTCTCGTCTGGTAAAAATAGCAATTCAACACGCGGAAACAGTTTGTAAATATGGCGATAGAAAATTGGTAATTATTGTCGTCTGCATAGTTTGGAAGCAGACGTATCTTCAACACTATGTGTTGTTTCTTGGTAAATATATCGTCGCTTTTCAACAAAAACCTCGTAACTGCAGCTTGTTTTAAGCTGCAGTTTCGAGGTATTTGTTGAAAAGCAACGATATGTTACTTTACAAATACACACTGTTGTCTTTCTGTAAAGAACCAAGTCTATATAAATATGGCAGTTTTCAGCAGACGATCGTTTAATTCCGTCCAAGTTGGCGTGAACCATTTCTCGTCTTGTAAATAAAGCGGGCCAACACATGGGAACAGTTTGTAAATATGGCGATAGAAAATTCAAATTTGGTAATTATTGTCGTCTGCGTAGTTTGGAAGCAGACGTATCATCAAACACTATGTTATGTTTGTCGGTAAATATATTGCCGCTTGTCAACAAAAAACTCGCAACTTTAGCTTGTTTTAAGCTGCAGTTTCGAGGAATTTGTTGAAAAACAGCGATATGTTTCTTTACAAATGCACACTGTTGTCTTTCTGTAAAGACCAAATTTTAAGAATATGACAATTTTGACCAGACAATCGTTAAATTCCGTCCAAGTCGGCGTGAAACATTTCTCGTCTTGTAAATATAGCGAGTCAACACGCGGGAACAGTTTGTAAATATGGCGATAGAAATTTGGTAATTATTGTCGTCTGCATAGTTTGGAAGCAGACGTATCATCAAACGCTATTTTATGTTTGTCCGTAAATATATCTTTTTGTAACCTAACATGAAAAAAGAGGATATCTTAAATTAGTATATAAGTGTATGTCAGAACATCGATTCTTTTCAACACAAACCTCTGAACATCGATTCTTTTCAACACAAACCTCGTTACTACAGCTTCAAACAAACTGCAGTTACGAGGTTTGTGTTGAAAATGGAAGATATTCGTGGTTTTCTAAATCAATATTTCGTTGCAATTTTTATATCCTGCATTGTTCGGGTAAATTCCATCCAAGTCGGCGTGAACCATTTCTCGTCTGGTAAATATAGCGACTCAACACGCGGGAACAGTTTGTAAATATGGCGATAGAAAATTGGTAATTATTGTCGTCTGCGAAGTTCGGAAGCAGACGTATCTTCAACACTATGTGTTGTTTCTTGGTAAATATATTGCCGCTTTTCAACAAAAAACTTCGTAACTGCAGCTTGTTTTAAGCTGCAGTTTCGATGTATTTGTTGAAAAGCATCGATATGTTACGTTACAAATACACACTGTTGTCTTTCTGTAAAGACCAAATTTTATGAATATGACAATTTAGACCAAACAAGCGTTATATTCCGTCCAAGTCGGCGTGAAACATTTCTCTTCTGGTAAATATAGCGAGTCAACACGCGGGAACAGTTTGTAAATATGGCGATAGAAAATTGGTAATTATTGTCGTCTGCGTAGTTTGGAAGCAGACGTATCATCAAATACAATGTTATGTTTGTCAGTAAATATCTCTTATTTGTTCCCTCACATTAGAAATAATATGGCAATACAATATTTAGCCTGCTTAGTTGGAAGCAGACATTTCAAATGGAATACAAATTGGCCTGGAACAAGAAAACTTCCCGTTCTGTATTTAAAACTACTAAGTACCATGTTTCAAGACCAGTCTTTGCTTAACCCATTCCAAAGACCTGGGGCGCGTTCTTTTTTAAGATTTCTTAAGGTGTTTTGGATAAAGCGTTTTTAAGACCGAGACTTGGACCGAGCTGTTCCAAATGCTCCATATTTATACAAATGACGTCATCATGACGTCATTTGTATAAAGTATGGAGCATTCGGAACACCGCGGTTTATGAATTATGGAGTGTTCGGAACAACTCGGTCAAATCTCTTTTATATTGTTTGTACAGAGTTGACCAAGAGGTTCCGCACGAAGTATAGGGTAATGGCGACTCCCATTGAGAGTCTTAAAAATCTTGCTCGAAAGAACGCTTTATCCTAAAATATCTTAAGAAATCTCAAGATATCTCAAGAAATCTTGTTCTAAAGAACGCACCTCTGCTTTTGACGTCCCTAACAGAGAAGGTGCTGTGCAATAATTTATATATAGCATAATGTCTCCTGTAACAGTTTTCATTTTTTTTCAATAAAACACCCTTCTATGTTGTCGCTTTGGAAATGGTTAAGTGTAGGCTGAATGAGTATCATTCTACTACAGGCCACGAATCAACTATAAGGGTAAGTTCATATGGCAACGCGGGTTCGATACGGGTTTACCGAGTTCCATATGAACAGCCTAGGATTCGACGCTAGTGACGTCATTTCAACCTTTTGACCTCGACTCCACTAACCCTGGCCATCGCTGGTGTTACTGGGGTTCCTAGATGGCGCCAAAAAGGCGAACAATAACAACAAAAGCCAAGTCCGAATAAAAAACTCGCGTATTTACTCAAAATATACATTTTTTGTGCCATGTATGAATGTTTTAACACGGACTATCATTTATGTCAACCGATTTCGATTTATATATTGCATTTTGTGGCCTAAATTTCGATTCTACTAAACACGTGTATTTGTTTGTACCCGTCAGTAGATAAAGTCGTTCAAATGGATTGTTCTATGCGCATGCGGAAATTATTTTTAGAAGTCTTTCCCGAGTTAAACTCGCGTTCGTCATGAACTCGCCCTAAGAGAACAGTATGCCACGTACATCTTGATCAGGCTGTGTGTATGCACTTAGAAAACCTCGTAACTGCACCTTGTAATAAGCTGCAGTTACTAGGTTTTCGAAGAAAAGCGACGATATACTCAAAATTTATTGTAAATTTGACGAGCATTCTTGAACTTGTCAGAGTAATTGCAAAATCTCGTAACTACAGCTTTAATCAATCTGTAGTAACGAGGTTTTGCAATAACAAAGACATTACAGCTATTTCTTGTTATTTAACAATGATTTATACGTCTGCATTGCCACCCAGTAACTAATTTTGTTTAAAATCCACATCGACAAGTGATTACAACACAATGGCCACAAACAAGAAAATTGGTTCTGAAAGTTTTGACCTAATTTATTGTGACAGACAAAATGACACTTTGTCGGTGTTATTGCTCAACCTCGTAACTACAGCTTAAGGGGGAATGCTCCAGTTTCCTTAATTTTTTCCCAATAATAGAATTTATTTATATTTCGTATGTTGAAATTACATGTTACTACCAATTGAAAAATAAAATAAAAATGGATGGTCAGCGATATTGTTTGAATTTTATAGGCATTCGTATCACATACCCCTACATCGAAAAAATGCACAATTTCTTGCACCTGTCCAAGGTCGATAAAACGCTAATAAAATGCTGTATATTCATCGTTTAATCCCGAAAACGGATTTAAAGTAACGTCTTACATCTAATAAGAACAGAAAACCCAAAATATGTGCTTTTCTAAACGCGTAAATGTATAAAACAGCATGCTCACGTGATCGGTTAGATCAATGAAACTCGAGTGTTTTATGTCAAAATTTGCATATTTTTGGAAATATTTCAAGTTCTACATAATAGAATTTGATAATTGTATTAAGCAACATGTCCTGGTAATAATTCAAAAAGAAAATGTATAGGTCAGCGCACTTATTAGTGAATTACAGCAATTTTTATCAGCTACACACGAGCAAAATGACGCAAAACAGTGGTAACTGCATGCACACTTACGACTGTCTTGGTCCAAATAATCGATTTCCAACTTGAGGAAATCAGTTTCGCATAATAAATACACTTTTACCTTCGAAAATGGTTAATTGCAATGATGTGTTATATTATTGAAAATATGGTAGCGAAACATATTGGTACGAAACATTTAATTTACTACAGTAAAGACCGAGTGTTCCGAAAAACTGGAGCATTCCCCCTTAATTCAAACTGTAGTTACGTGGTTTTTTAATAACACCGACAGTTTGTGGACATCTGTGGGCGATGTAGTTATAACAAGAGCTTCTAGACGTTTTTTGTCAAATGCAACAAAAATAAGCTAAGGCCAAAGAAAGCAAATTGGTGATGCAAGTACAGTCGACACTCGTTATGTCGACATCGGACAAGTCGAATTTCCGCTTAAGTCGAAGTTCAAATCTGGTCCCGTCCTCATCTAATGACATTTTTTTTTTCAAAACGAAATGATTTCGAACTGAATATAGCCATTGAAATAAAGTAGGAAAAGGATAGAAATTGCTCGACACGAGCAATTTCTTTCCTTTTCCTACTATCCCCGTGCAGCGTAATTTCGACGATGCATCGACTTTTCCTTTGGGCATTCAATAAATGAAACATTAATCGATGAAATTATTACAAATTCATAACGTGTAACCTCTCTTTACTTTACTTATATCAATTTCATATCGGTGACCTACATAAATCATGTCAAAAAAGCGAATCAAAATGGTGGATACTTACTCGAGTAATTCCGGTCCATGTCGGGTGTTTTCGACGGTCACAGTTCATTGCACACAAATGTATACTGTTCAGCATAAGAAAACTGTCACATAAGTTAATTTAAACTTAGGATGCAGGTGCATTGAAAAAACAAAGTTTTTATGATTTTTATAACAATTATGATAGAATCTTAACTCTTAACTGTAGAACTGAATCCTTTTAAACATATTTACATTTTTGTCATTTAAACAAGAGTTATTGATGATCATTCCTACACATAGGGCATAGGAATGAGTCACCTCTTCTTAGCACTTTCACTTGGGTGCAGTAAGAAAGGTGAACCCAGCCATTGCAGGAATCACAACATCCCCATGTAACTATCTTAAGACTGGGATAGTGCGTTTTTTGCTTGGGGTAAAACAACTTGCATACAACACAAGTCTCAGTGTCCGTGATATCACTGTCAGTATCAGAAGCACATGCATCCTCATTCAGAATAGGATTCATATGGAGGCCCGATGGTCCTGGAACTGGTTCTTCTACACTAACTCTTGCTTTTTTTGCTGGAGGGACAGTTTGTTTTGGTTTCTTCTGTGCTTCAAAGTGGCTTTTTACTGCCTCAATGACTTCAGGTTCCGTGATTGCTTTACCACCAACAACAGTACTTTACTTAAGGTTTTTCTTATTTTAGCGGTTTGGACATTCTTCATAATTTGGCCCCCTTTATGTTCCAGAAAAGCTGCGCCTGATACTGGTTGTTCAGGAATTACTTCTTGTGCAGACTGTGAAGGAAATGCCGTAGATGGTGCATATGAGAGTGGAGATATTGCACTGGGATTAAACGGATAAACTCCTGCTTTCTGAAATGCGGCCTGGATATTGGTGGCACTCAGTGTAGATGTATATACTCTGCAAGCGATGCGGCAGACATCATACCGGGTTACGATTTTGCCTCCAGACTCTCTTAAGTGTTTATGACATGCTGAATTCCAGGCTAGTTCCAGAGGACCATAGCAGCTTACATCAAGGGGCTGCAAAATATGACTGCAATGAGGGGGTAATACAAACAGCACAATATTTTCCTGAGCAGCCCATTCTATTAGAGGGATTGTTACATGGCTCTTATGGCCATCATACAACACAAGCACTGGTGATTCATCAGATCTTGTTGGTAAGTAGTGAAGAAGATGTTCCTTCATATACCTAATAGAGGTGTCAGAATTGGACCACCCTGACTCAGTCACTGTACCATTTGTTCCGGGTGATGCACCATCAAGAAGAGAATCCAGCATCCTTTTTCCAGGGAAAATAAAGAATGGTGGTACTTGTTGTCCAGCAGCATTCACGCATCCTATCATTGTTACATTTTGGGATTTTCCCGAAGTGACTGCTTGGAGCTTGTATTTTTTACCAGCAACTATCTTTGGTGGCTTGTGCTCAGCACTAAGGCCTTTTTCGTCTATATTGTAAATATACTGAGGCCTGTCAGCTAAATTGTATTTAATGACAATCTTCTCGAGTTCTTTGAAATAGTTCTTGATTGCTGACTCTGTAGCCGATTTTGCACGTGCAGCCTCAAGACTTCTCGGCTTCACGACTTTTAGTTCTGGCCACCTCGATAAAAATCCATAAAACCAGTCAAATCCTAGAGGATGTTCCTTATCTCTAGTCCCCAAATGGAACGCAAAGTCAGAAGCTAAATTGACTGTCTCCTGCCTAGAGTATCCAAACCCCACTTCTCCCATAACTGTAAGATGACGGGCTAGAACTGCTTCCTGCTCCTGGGTAAATACAGTCTTGGGGCCTGAACGGGTGGTATCAATATCTATTCTCCCCCTTGCACGGTCCTTCAAAGTTGTTACAGGAACATTAAACATTTTAGCCACCCTCTCTACAGGTAATCCCTCCTCCATGACCATTCTGTATGCCTCTGTCAAGTCCTGAGGGTCATACGACCTGTAGGGCCCACGAGCAGTGGGGTTTTTCTGTAAGTAAATTGTGATATTAATAGCGTGTGCAAAGAAACATTTCATTTTAAGTTCTTTTTTGACAATTTACATTTAAGAACTGCCTTATGTTTGCAGCGTTTCTTTATGCTGCTGAGTATACATTATGTTTACAAAAGTCACGTGACCTATGTGGGAGGAGAGTAGGTCGTCTGCATACGAACTGTCAAAAAATTTCAGATGATGGAAACTACATAAAACCATGGAAATACAAAGCTGAATTTTGGTAATAGTGAAAACTAGGTAAAATTAGTGTCTGTGTGTATAAATAATGGTAAACTCACCATTCTAACTTCCATTTCGGCGAATTTGGGTTCGATATCTTGCTCCGTGTTTTGACTCCGTAAAAATCACGTGGAGGTCACGGGGCATGCGCAGTGGATTTGTTTACATTTAAAAACGGCGCATCGTCGAAAACACCCTTACGTCGAAATTACGCTGCTTGAGGATATTCGTACTTGATAAGTTTCAAAAAACGGTCAAATATCAAATATTTCGAAGCCGAACAAAATCGGATGAGTCGAACTCCGGATATGTCGAGGTATTTTGACAGCCCCTCCGACTTCGACACAACGATAGTCGACTGTATCTGATTCCTCGCCAAATTGATTGGCCAAAAAGGTATGCTTTTGATCATGTTGGGGACCGAATCAGCTCAAAACACTTTTAAGGAGTAATCGATATTTGAGTTCGTCTTTTTCATAACAGAAATATTAGTTCTGAAAGTTTTCACCTAATTTATTCACGGTGTATAATCACGTGACTCAGAATTTAAGACAATCTTCAATAACTTTCTTAATACTTGACCAATTCAAATTCGGTTTGAAGCAGAGAAGGTGGGAAAATGCCAGGAATAAGCTGGACGTGTTTGATTTTTGAAAAATCAACTGATAAAAAAGTTATTGAAGATAAACCAAAATTTTGGTTTATCTTCAATAACTTTTTTATCAGTTGATTTTTCAAAAATCAATTACCTCCATCTAATGCGTGACACCTGTCCACATTCTCTGCTTCAAACCGAATTCAAATCGGTCCAGTATTTACAAAATTATTGAAGATTTTCTGAAAATATTGTATTTACGTGATTATCCACCGTGTTATTGTGACAGAGAAAATGACAATGTCGTCAGTGTTCTCCCCAGCCCAATAAGCTGTATCGGCCCCACTACAGCTTCACGGAAATCAGTGTAATGCCCCTACACCAGTGTTCTCCCCAGCCCAATAAGCTGTATCGGCCCCACTACAGCTTCACGGAAATCAGTGTAATGCCCCTACACCAGTGTTCTCCCCAGCCCAATAAGCTGTATCGGCCCCACTACAGCTTCATGGAAATCAGTGTAATACCCCTACATCAGTGTTCTCCCCAGCCCAATAAGCTGTATCGGCCCCACTACAGCTTCATGTAAATCAGTGTAATGCCCCTACATCAGTGTTCTCCCCAGCCCAATAAGCTGTATCGGCCCCACTACAGCTTCATGGAAATCAGTGTAATGCCCCTACATCAGTGTTCTCCCCAGCCCAATAAGCTGTATCGGCCCCACTACAGCTTCATGTAAATCAGTGTAATGCCCCTACATCAGTGTTCTCCCAGCCCAATAAGCTGTATCGGCCCCACTACAGCTTCATGGAAATCAGTGTAATGCCCCTACATCAGTGTTCTACCCAGTCCAATAAGCTGTATCGGCCCCACTACAGCTTCATGGAAATCAGTGTAATGCCCCTACATCAGTGTTCTCCCCAGCCTAATAAGCTGTATCGGCCCAACTACAGCTTCATGGAAGTCAGTGTAATGCACCTACAATTCGTTATTATGAAAGCTTGTAGAAGTTTAGTGCAAATGTGACAAAAGGCCAAATAGATAAATAAAATTCGTGTTATAGGTTACACGTGGAAGGAATAAGGGTTGGTCAGTCTGTATGCATTTCTTTCATTCTTTTGTTTGAGTTTTGTTGCCGTTCTTGGTGTTGTTTTTTCTTGTATTTTTTTCCTTTTGAGGGCAAAAAAATAGAGTCGGCCTAGTTAAATGTTTTCTATACAATAAAACATAATTCGTGTGCATTTTGACTCAGACAATATTGACACAAAAGGTAAAAATCCTGGTCGTAAGCGTTTTCTACTACTGCCCCAATTTATTCCAAAGCCTTTCTATAAGGGACGTCAAAACCATGGCCGCGTTTTACTAACATGGGTTTTTGCAAAAACCTTGTAATAACACATCTGATTGAAAGAGAAATAATAACAGTAATTATTCGGCCAATCAGATTTGTTGTTGTTTTAAAAATGTTCGTAAGTTTGTTAGTAAAACGGGCCCCATGTCTTTTTGGGGTGGGGTGGGGGATGACTAGTTAGGATATTATCAGATACACGTTGCTTTTTAGATAAAACCTGGGTAATTGGCTATGTGACCAGTAATGGAACGTAATATGTATGGTGCGAATAGACGATTTCAAGGAAAGGAATTTACATAATTGCTCTCAAATTTCGAATTTTTGACTTTTGTTGAGTTTCTTTACTAATCTTCATACAATTCAAAAACATTTTCACAAAAATTGTTTTGAATATTCCCCGAAAATCTGAGCACGCTCAATTATTTCCGTTGTTACCAAAACAGGCGATATTGCATCTAGCGGTACTTTGAAAATGATCGGACTTACGGACGTCACGGAATAAGTCGAAATAAAATAATCTATGTGCCTTATTGCATACAAATGAGCCAAGATCTGGAAAAACGTTCCTTATAGCATTTGAGAACAACATGGTTCCAGATCAGCCTGCGTATACACGCAGTCTGACCAGGAACCATATTGTTCTCAAATAGCTTCCTTGTGGTCTGTAGCAACCATTTGAGAGTAACATGGATGCTGGCTAGACTGCATATAGGCACAGTCTGATCTTGAAACATAGCTGTCTCCAATGCTATAAGGGACGTTTTTCCAGATTCTGGCTCAAATCGTTTCTTCATTAACATCTATCCTGTCGTCTACAACAGCTTTCAAAAGGGGACAGAAGATAGAGCATTCCATCATTGAATATTGAAACACTTAAAACATTCATCAATATTTCACCGAATCACTTTAACGCTAATCCCACGAGCGTGGAATCCTCTTTTGTTTTATTTAAATATTTCATTATATGAAGAGACATATTTTAAGTG
The DNA here is from genome assembly GCA_963680895.1 of Fragum sueziense. Classification (NCBI taxonomy): domain Eukaryota; kingdom Metazoa; phylum Mollusca; class Bivalvia; order Cardiida; family Cardiidae; genus Fragum; species Fragum sueziense. The sequence continues at coordinate 32,451,969 of OY804598.1, read as the reverse complement.
TTTTGGCGGGATTAATCAGTTTTAAGTCTTATTAGCCGTTTTCAGAGAAATTTAAATGCAACAAATATACATGTTTATTATGTTGAGACATGCAATCTTATGACATGAAAATACATAGCAGACGAAACAAAGGATCCAACCCGTTCATTTATTCTAAAAGGACATTTCACATTTATTTCATTTTTTAAAAGTATGTCTTGGTGCAAAGATTGTTTATTCTAATGTGCAGAAATGCTATCAGTTTTTTGAAGTTGGTATTTATAAGCGAAAAATACGCCTTTAATGTTGAGACAGAAATGACAAATTCTATATAAATCTGAACTGTTGTCCACAACAATTTGTTTAATTTTAGCACAAAAATATATATTTCTCGCAAAATGTTGAATATTTTGGCTTAAATCTTTCAGAAATTTCATATGAAAACATGCTCTTTCAGATAGAATAAAAGTAATTTTTATGTTAAAATAATTGTGAAATGTCACTTTAAGGTACATGCATCAACCCATATATCCTTCATTGCATACCAAACACTTCGTACTTGTTCGGGCGTCATCCGTACCTACGGATATTGACGATAGTATCCGAATAAAAAAAATCCGGATACTCTCGTGAATTATTGAGTGTTATTTCCAAAGAAATGGTTTACGGGCGCACGGACGGGAGCTCACATGGACACAGGCACGATTGATATATTGCCGTCACAAAAGCTCTCTGTCCTTAAAGTTAAATGAATGTCAATGGTAAATTATTGATTTGAAAGCCTTCGTCGGTGCGAAACTTTGTTACTACAGCTTGATTAGAGCCGTAGTTACGTGTAAAACTCTAATGATAGGATGCGTTAGACCAAGCAGATGCGTTGCTACACGTACGAATTTTTACGCACGTATGAAACAGTTCCATAGCAATTGGCCATAAAATCATTTCACCCAAACCGGAAGTAATTACATCTAATGAGATCACGTGGTGTGTCTGCGTGATCACGTGATCTGTCTACAAGAGCCACCCAGACGGATATCGTTGCTTTCAAACAAAAACCTCATAACTGCAGCTTAAATTAAGCTGCAGTTACGAGGTTTTTATTGAAAAGCTAAGATATAGTGTTTATTCGGCGGATCATATAGCAGAGTCAATTTATTATGAAAGGTTACACGGAATCCTTTCACATCCAATGTCTGATTTTGACGGTTATGATAGAAGCACATTTGGTACGCATTTTACAGAGAAGAAGGAGATGCTGTTTTATGCCATTCACTCAATATTTTCTAGGCCATAATAATTCATAAATGGTAATGTCTTTGCACTTGATCGTCCATTGTACTTTTCCATTTGAACCAGTCTGATGTTTTGTATTCATAAATTGTAGTTTTGGAAAAAGGTTAATAAAACAATTACGTTGATGAGGTTGATCAATTATTGAGATCATTGGGGGTGAAATTAGGTCATACAACGTAACAGAAGTCATGATAAATGACACATTTGAAATACACACGAGTCGGAATCTGGAAAAAGTCAGGGTTTTCCATGAATAGGTTCAATGTATTTACTGCTTGAATTATACTATAATACGAGGGACGTTCAATTAATAATGGAACTGGGGTTCTATAAGCCATAGTTATGTCGCAATTCAATTTTAAGTTTCTTCAATCCTTCGAAGTAATCCTCTTTGACACCCACACACTTATGAAGTTTTGAGATCCATTACCTATATGCCAATAAATGGGCCTCTTTTGGAACACCCCGCAGACACTGGTAAATTGCACTGCATATGGATCATGAAGGCCTATACCGACGACCAGAGGCTTTTTTCGTCATCATGGGGAACATAAAAAAGCCACATGGGCTTAAGTCCGACTACAAGGGTGGATGGATACGCTGTGCAGCATGTTTCTCTTTCAGGAAGTCTTGGACAAGATGACACCTGTGGACAGCTCCGCTGTCATGGATTTGGTACATGCCTCTTTAGCCGGCCCTAGACCTGCTCTTTTCGTTAAATTTCTTTACTTTCCCCGACATACAATTCCTGTATGAATGACCGGCGATAGTGGTTTTATTTGAAACAGTAATTTGAACAATACACCCGTTACATTTGAAAATTACCGCGTACAAAACTTTTCCCGCGCTTTTAATTTTTTGGCTATTACGGACCTTGCCTGATCTTTTCGCAACCAATGCTTGCTAATAACACGCAATTAGTGCTCATAATAGTAGATTATTGTTCAGTCATATGAATAAAGCTCAGAAAGCCCACATTTGTTGCATTTATTGCATTATTTCAAAATATATTTTGCACGGGATGTTCTCTGTCCTTTAGGCAGCAGTCGGGGGACCCAATGGGCATAAACCATTCTGTGTTTCAACCATTTCGTCAAAATCGTATAACATGTCCCCGATGAAAAACCAACTTTATTTGCTATTTCTTACACCTTTAACCATGCGTCTTGTTCGGTCATGTCGGAACCTACAGCAACATTTGCTTTGGTACTAGCTCTACCCGGATTGCCTGAGAGGGGGGCATCATTCAGGCCAGTTTTACCAATTTTAAATTTTATTATCATCCTAAAAACTGACGTATATTAAACGTTCGGATGTCCACGATTCTGATATAGTTCATTATATACATGTGATGCAGATATTTTAAAGACTATGCGACCTTTAATGTAGACCCGTACATCCTACTTCAGTTCGTTTTACATTTTGCGCACAGCGAAATAGCCGGTGTAGATGACTGAACCAACTTAAAACTTCAATAACTTTTTAAAGAGTCAACGAATTTGTCTCAAATTTTGACCAAGTATAGACAGTAATTTTCCCGTCAAATACCCGCGAGCACCACTAGTTCTATAGAACCGTGAGGTATGGTGGACCATTAGTACCACTTTTAATTGAACGCCCCTCGTAACGTATTACGAAAAGTATCTCACAGAAAGCTGTCTAAATTTGTTATTTTGAATCCAAATTCCGTGTTTTGGGTTCTCATGTGAATGGTCTCGATGAGACAATATACTGGTTTGATGAACAATACAAAGTCATTATCCTGTTAATAGCTGTGCATTTGATATGCATAGAGGCGTGTTATGCAGTTAATCTGTAAATGAATTATTATTTATTTATTAAACATCACATCTATGATAAAATATAGAAGTATGGTAATCAGATAGCACGTGGAGTGAAATAATAGTGACCGGTCATGCTAAAAGAAACCTTCTTGAAAGTCCCCAGCATCAACATATTATCGCTTTTCAACAAAAAAACTCGTAACTACAGCTTGCTTTAAGCTGCAGTTACGAGGTTTTTGTTGCAAAGCAACGATATGAGAAATGGATCAGACAGCAACCAAATTACGCTTTTGGTAAATGAAAAAAATACACCCTGTTCGATGGGAAAATCAATCTAGATCTTGAAAATTAGCTTGGAGTGGAAAGTTTCGAAAGCGGCAGTATGAGAATCGGATCAGACGCCAACCAAATTTCGCTTTTGGTAAGTGAATATATCGTAATTATACTCCTAGTTTGATGGGGAAAATCAATCTAGATCTTAAAAATTACCTTATAGTGAAAAAGTATCGACCATAGTCAGTCTGCGCACTTCGCACAGACTCACTATGGTCGATACTTATTACATTTCCCGGAAGGTCCTTTTTAGCGTAACGTGTCACATTAATATGCTCTTTAAAAAGGTTAAAAATGTGATGACACATTATTTTTTATTTTGTTTCCATAAAATATTCCGTTTTATCCATTCATTTCAAACACTGTTTTAATTAATTGTACATAAACTTCTGAAGCTACCAAGTATAAAATGTGATTAGAAATAGGCACCGCAAAATGTATCTTGGTTCCAGATTAATTTTTAGAGGGACCCATACTAGGCTGACGAACATACGAGCAGGAAAACTAAATTTATACATGTTTTAAAGAAACATTGTATGGATAGGCCAACCTGTATGGCTCGGTCATTTCTGTTCACTGAAAAAATGAATGAAATTCATTTAGTCCCTCTTATTTGAGTCTGTATCTAACTTTTAAAGTGACATTTCAGAATTTTTTGTCATAAATTTTACTTTTATTTTTATCTGAAAGAGCATATTTCCTTATGAAAATTCTGAAAAATTTCAAGCTAAAATATTGCCCCGTTTACGAGAAATCTATATTTTTGTGTTAAAATTGAACAAATTGTTGTGGACAACAGTTTGGATTTATATGCAATTTATCGATTATGTCTCAACTTTAAATGTGTGTTTCTCGCTTATTGGCAACAACTTGAAATCAAAGTACTGACAGTACTGTTTGGAAGCAAATTTTTCAAAAATGTAGGCCTGTCCAGGCCCCAGTTTCTCGAAAAAAGCTTAAGTATATTCTCATGAGAACATGCTCAACATCAAAGGGATACTCTCCAACGTTGAAGGGTATTCCATTGAAGTTCACGTGGATTTCATGCAATTTGAGCACTGTGCTCAGATTTGAGAACATACTTAAGTTTTTTCGAGAAATCGGGGCCAGAAATAGAGTAGTTTGATTAGGTACTTTGATTATCCATTTGAATACCTTGAATACTTTGATTCGTAGAGTATTTTGATTAAGTACTTTGATTATCCAGAATACCTTGCATACTTTGATTTCATGATGGAGTTGTATTTATTTTTAGCACAACTTCATGCATATTAATCGTTTGTGTAAGCTGAATATATTTCATAGTTCAGTAAACTCGACTGACCCATTTACAAGGAAGGCCATTGGACTAATTCTTTGAACCATAATAAAGCAAATTACTACGTGGATCTTTTCATCTCTCAGAGACATGATTAATTGAATGTTTCATTTTCAGTCACACAATTCAATATCTACACATAACTTCAGACTTACATATTGAATATTCGAATGACTGTTACCTCATTAATCTTTGCTTTTGATAGAACTATTTATAGTGAGGAAGACCGGAAGATGTTGTGTGGTATGCAGAGAATGGTAAAGTGCAGAGACGCATGGCTGCTAAGAGAAGCAAATTTGGAAAATTTGCTTCCAAAAACTAATAGTATTTATACTCATAAGAATAACCAATCTTGGCATCAAGACATACTTTAAAATAAATGAAATTGGAATGAAATGTCCCTTTAACCTATTCGCACTTAAGGTATCTACACCCTCAAAAGCATCAAAGAGCCAGAGGCGAAATTTGAAAAGTCCAAATAATTCCTAAACTGTGTTACATTTTTCAATAAGATATCGTCGTTGTAAATGCAAAATCTCGTATCTCGTTTTCGGAAATTTTAAAGGGGAGTGAATAAAGTGTAATAACTTTTCCGAGACTGAAATGTTTTACTTGAAATTTGGAAATATTGTTCATGAATAATGTATCATTGATACTGGTCAGTAAAAATATCTCAAAACCTGCAAGAATTGTCTAAATTGGACACACAAGTTTGTACTTTGAAAATCGCTAGAACCGACATACACTGCACGAGGTTTTGCATAAACACCGACGATATGGGAAACTGATAGATAGAGAAAAGGCTGTAGGGAAATCAAAACGTCTCATGCCTTATATAGACGCTTGACACATCAATTTAAGATGATTAAAGAAAGAAAAAAAATCTATTAATGCGTGGCCGATTTGAAAAAAGTTTTAAAGCAGAGAAGGTAGGAATACCATTAAAATTAGATTGATATACTAGATCTTCTAAATTTAGGCAATTATAAAGTTATTGCCAAATAAATTATATTCATCTTGGTTATTCTATGTGTCTAAAGGCTGATCTTGATTCTTGCTAGTGTAAAATGACATTATAACCTTTTTCCCAATTATCGACTGATATATGCAAACTTAAATGACTACTATTAAATCGACATTAGTCGTTTCGAGTAAAGCGATGTCGAAATAACGGAAACTTCGAGTAAAAGTGAACGATCTACAGATCTTATCATTTGTTTTAATTGCAGTATTTGTCAGCGCTAATACACAGAACAGCGTTCGGTCAATTATTAAATAGCTTGAGACTGGGACTCACAAAGATGAACCTTCAGTAAAACCATTTTTTTACACTGAATATCCTTCCCGGACAAGCTTTGGACGTGCTGATTTATCGTTTTGTCTCAATTTTCACCATGTTTCTTTTTAATCAGAGACGTCACAACCAGGGACCGTAGGCCTACTCACCAACATTTCTAAATCGAATTTCTAATGTAAAATTACATTACAAGCCATCTGATTGGACGAGACGTATGTCTCGACCAATCGGATTGATTGTTGTGTGTTATTAAAGATATTCAAGGATTAAGACTGGTTTGGAAATAACAACCGCGGTCTTCCTAACCACTGTCCCAAACATGGTAATATCTGACTGCTCCAATGCTATGTGAAAAATGCTGAAAAAGACAAAGTCGTCCTTAATTATCAAAAAAGAGAATGCGTGTTCAGTTATATATATTTTGAAAATATTATTCTGTCGTAATAAGTATGTTCAATTACTTTTCCTTTCATGGTAGTTAAAAATCCGGCCTCATTTGAGAAAGATTCCCTTTCAGAATTAGCTTTGGTTTGAATTAATCTAGATTGAATCAACTAGTTCCATACTTACATGTAGGCCAAATTCACAATCGATTTGATAGGAAATAAAAATATTAAAAGGTACATGAATTTTAAAATTGACACTTTTAAGACATAATTACTTCGCTATTTTGTAGCATTATCTCTTGTGTTTAAATACTTATTGATAAGAATCATTTTTACAAATCATGGTAATTTCATAAATTGTTTAAAACCGCTCATAGTCACGTTTTGTCATGACCAAAACCAATTAAAAAGGCAAACTATGAAGCGTGAATGAGTATTTGAGAGGGAGGGGAAAATAAACTTTCTCGTCATTAAGCGTAAACAGCTCTCCGTATTTCCTAGGCACGAACTGTGTAACTGTAACCCTTTCCCAATCCAAATTGTTCACTGCTTCAAATTGGTAGCCTATCTATTTGCTGACAGAACCTATGTTAAAAGGAACACATGCTAGGTCTTTCAGGGAATCAGACCAACATAGGGAGTCAGAGTTTGCATTGTCGTGTTGTGCATTACATTATACAGGACCAAAAAGAAAGGAATCCCAGCGCTGATACCAAATTTTTCCCTATCTGTCAAGGTCCAGTTTTCCATAAATGTTACTTCAAATATATACGAAAAATTGATCTAGAAGAGACTAAATGAACTTCATTTGAAATTTCCTTGGATGTAAATAATTAAGCTATGCAGGTTGATCATTAGAGTCTACATAGGCCCTACGATATTTCTTGAAAAAAATTATCACCGACAACATAGCATGGGTCCCTTTAACAAGTTTGCGATATATGATACGTCTGATCATCAGTATTTTCTCCTTTTCTTTTAATGATTTTACAAAGTTGTCATTACATAGAGCAACGTCGGGTTATTTCGACCATCGGGAGTTATCGACCATTTACTGTTTTGATTACCATTTCCTCCATATGATCTCATTAGATTTTATTATAACTTAAAAATCCGACACAGTGGATCTTTACCAAGTATTATGTCTACATTTCTACCCCAAATCAGGCGTTCTTCAAGAAATTTTAACCATTCATTGCAAGAGGCACATGAACGTTATTGACAAAATGGCCATGTTATCCGATGAGTTTAGAGCTATGTTCATTGAAAAAATGGATTTTTATGATATAGCGCTTTGTATTTTTCCATTTCATTTATCAAAACAAGTGCCAAATTGAATTTCTTACCTCTCTAACTTTGTCTGATGACTGTATAAGCTGTCTGACCTTAGATACATGGGTGGTCGGTAACTGCCACAAACATTTATGGAGTGCGGGTGTTACCGACCAAAGAAGTGCCCTTCTTCCTGTAACTATGTTTAGAGGTCGGTAACACACACAATTGAAAGGCATTTTTTGAATATGGCTGACAGTCTACGATGTTAGAACAAAAGTCAACCCATTTCATCTTCCACGTGGTTTGAACCTCCAGTGGTCGATAATACCCCACACTCTTCTGATCAGTCAATGTTGTTAAGATTATTACTAAACGACCTCCCTAGAAATAATCAATGATTTGTAAAAGCAATGACCTCTGCATAGAGATGGCGGATCTTACACCTGTACATCAACTTTCAAACTATAAATAACATTTTGGGTAAGTGGTCGATAACTGCCACACTGGTCGATAACAGACTGCTCAAGGTCATCTTATAAAAATGTTGGTACTTTATTACATTTCAAAGATATATGGTCGGTAACACACGCAATCGAAAGCCAATATTTGAATCTCGGTGACAGTCAGCGATGTTAGGAGGACATTCAGCCGGTTTCACCTGTAACCTGATTTGAACCTTAAGTGGTCGATAATACCCGTCGTTGCTCTAGTAGGCCCTATTACAAATGTCAAAGACATTGGTTGATTCGGGAAAGGGTTAGGCACGAGCTGACTAACTAACCCAATGTATGGAAATTAGTCGCAGGAACTTTATAGGACGGAAAGGAATTTCGACTCTACCCTCACTCGTCAGTGAAAACGCGTAATTAGTGGTGACTTTTTGTAACTAGTTTCGGATTCTTTCTTCTTACGAAACTACGGGATCAATGCCATGTGACATTTTTCCGTAATTTTCTTATCTGTTTGCGAAATTGGATTTCTATTTCACTTGGATTTAAATTAGAATGGATATATCAATGTGAAAGGTTGGTTTTCAGAGTGTGGATGTGTTCCTTTTAGACCGCATTGCCCGATGGCAAAATGTTAGACTGGTCCGAATTGTTACTGAAAATTGATTAATGAAAATCGTTGCTAGGAATAAAAAAATTAATATTTTTTGCCTGTTGATATCATTGATGGAAAAAAGAGAAATTGCTGGCTTCTACTCAATATATTCTGATGTTCCATAAGCTTATATAGGGGTATACTTATTACATAGTTAGCACTAAGGTCTGTTTCTCACTGAAAAATAAATCTAAATCTCATTTGTTGATAATATAAGCATGGTATTATACGTTCAAAGTTAAACGAGAATGGTTTACGGTTGTTTTGGTTTATTTTTAGGCAGGACTATTACTTTTACCAATGTAAAATTAAAGCGAAAAAGCGGTAACTATTCTCGTTTAATTGTGAATCTATTATATTGGTACATTATAACATAGAAAGTATTGCTAGTAAACGTGAAAACGCTTGGATATAGGTATTTTCTTCTTTCATAGCAATGCTTTCCGTGGCTACTTTTTTTTTTTATCTAATCCAGGACATTTTAAGAAAGGGTTCAAACTTTGTCTGCAGAATATTGATGCGTGCAACAAAACCTTATAGATGCAGCTTGTTTTAAGCTGCAGTTTCGAAGTTTCAGTTGAACAGCGACGATATCGTAGTTCACTTTTTCTTACGACATATTTCTGATAAGCCTAATGCCTGGTGAACCGTTCATCTATCTGTAGACGACTTTTCCAGTGATGGGTGTTTGGATTTCGTACAAGTCATTATCTAAACTTTATGTAATGCTGATGTATTTATAGCAAGAAGATCTTGGTCTATGATTTATGGCTTTGGTTCCTTTGCCGTTTTCAATTTAGAATGGATTATATTTTACAAAATCATTGAAATCACCATTTTTTTTACGAAAGTGACAATTGAGCATGTATCTGGGAAAGCGGAATTTAAAGCATTTGAGACCAACATGGATCCAGATCAGCCTGTGCATACGCACAGTCTGATCAAAATCCATTTTGTTCTTTAATACTTTCGGAATGGACAGTAGCAATTGCCTGAAGCATCATGGGTCCTGATCAGATTTCTCGTGAGCACATGTGAGCACAAAATGGCGGTACAAGTCATTGTCTAAACTTTATGGAAAGCTGATGTATTTATAGTATTAAAACCTCAGTCGGTGATTAATGACTTTGGCTTCGGTTGCAGCTGCACAATGGCTTCTTACTTTCAAGATGTCCTTTCTTAAGACATAATTATACTCAATCGTGAATAGGAACATTCCCTGGTAACTCTTTTTTTTTTTCGGAAAATGGCATCGCAAGGATCCCATTCGAACAAAGGACCTCCTAATTACAAGACCGGAAGCATATCCTTAGGATACAGTCGAAGAGCTCTGTGTCTTGGTGGTACCCAAATACTAGGTTTAGGTTCTTATATCGCTGCTTTTCAACAAAAACCTCGTATTTTCAGCTTAAAACAAGCTGCAATTACGAGGTTTGCGTTGAAAAGCGACGATATACTGCATTTCTGTCCCAAAAATAGAACGCGTTACTGTGTTTTGACTTGTTTTGACTTGTTTTGTTTTTGGTACACGGTAACTCTGCAGCATAAAACCGTAGATATATATTTTTATGGAATTTTATTATCTTTATAGCACTAAATTGTCTCTGAGAAAATAAATTACCCTTCGCACTGTGTTTTAACTTTTTTCCCAAACATGCCCTGGTTTTGTACCTGATAAAAAAGGCTCGTGAAAACATGGAGGCAAACGAATAATCAGAATTTTCTCATTTTACCCTTTTCATACAAATACCCTTACTTTATCGTTAATCGTTATAAATTTTGTAGTCTACAGGCGATTTATTTTGGAATTAGACCTAAGGAAGCAATAAAATGGCGGGGGGGGGGGGGGGGGGCTAAAGCCCCTGTCCGGGTCAGTGTCTGGATATTGGAGCGGCTAAATTTGATTTTCCTTAAAAATTTCAGTGCAAAATAAGGAACATTTGGAAATTTTGACCAACTTTTTTTTCGGGGGGGGTGGGGGGGGTGCCCCCTCTTGCCCCCAATGTTCCTACGGGTCTATGGATTCTTGTCCAGTCATGATATTATGGCCAATGTTTACAATCTTACCTAAGTATACAAGGGAAAATGCCTTCCAATTTTCCAATTCAATTTTGCATCATGTATTGTTTCGAAAAATGACGTTAAAAAAGGGCATATCGATGCTTTTCAACAATAATCTCGTAACTGCAGCTTATTTTAAGCTGCAGTTACGAGATATTTGTTGAAAAGCGACGATATATGGAAAAGGTTAACCTTTGAAGAAAGGATTTCGCATAAATTTAATCTTTCAACACGATCTAACTAAGCAAAAAATATACGGGTTGACATGCGCCCCGACATTTCAACCATCCGTATAATTACATAAGAAAAATTCTCCCCTGCTGTTAGACATCTTATTTAAGTGGTTTTTTACAGACCTGAATTTTGGATGAAAGTTTGAATTTTCATTCCTGTTTCCCCAAGAAAATTCCTTTTACCTTACCTCACGATCATTTATCATGTCCGAATGCTTCTCTTAAAGACAAAATACCAGACACTGTCCTACTTCGAAGAAGACGAAAAAATATATTAGTGTAAACCAAAGCACATTGAATCAGTATATGAGAAAAAATGGAATGATTATTTATCCATTTAAAGGGACGTAATATTCCAATTTCCTTTTTTTAAAGCATGTCTTGATGCAAAGGTTGGTTATAAATGCTATCAGTTTATTAAAGTTGGTGCTTATGAGCGAAAAACAGCTGTTTAAGTTGAGACAGAAATGACAAATTCCAAATAAATTGGAACTGTTGTCCTCATCATTTTGATTAATTTTAACGCAAAAATATATATTTCTCGTAAACGACGCAATCTTTTGGCTTGAAAATTTTCAGTTTGTTTTTCATAAGAAAATATGCTCTTTCAGATAAAGATAAAAGTGAAATTAATGAAAAAAATATCTGTGAAATGTCACTTTAAACCAATTGTTAGAACTAGCGAGTCTTAAATGGTGATTTAGAATTTTCTGGTTTCGTTTCCTCATGTATTACCCTTTCTCCATCGACAGTTTATGAATCGGAATTGTTTGGGAAAGGGTTTAATTTCACTATTTCACTAGTCTGACTACCCCCCCCCCCCCATTCCTTTCGCTGCCAAGTATAATTTCCATCAGTGCATTATCTTATTTAAATCAAACCTTTCTCAATGTTCCTTATTTTCCACTGAAAAATTAAGGATAATCCAATTTAACCCCCCCCCCAATATTAGACACTTGGATAGCCCACCCAATATGAAATTGCTTCCTACGGGCCTGCTATATTGTATCTTTTGTGTACGGATAATGTGTTCCTACCAAAAAGTATAATTACATAGAGAAAATAAAAACTGCGCTCAAAAATAATGATCTGAGCCAAATCCCGAAATTGTTTCTCACTTACGTAATTACATTGTTGGTTGATATATGAAGTCACATATCATCGTGATTCCTAGAAGTTAGATCTACTTGTACAAAACAACGATAGGTGAATGAAAATACCAAGGCAAATGAGCCTGATGTGTAAAAGGGTTCTTTATGGCATTTGAGATGAACATGGATCCAGATCAGCCTGTGCCTTCGCACAGTCTGATCAAGATCCATGTCGTACTCTATTAGCCAAATTCCTAAATTGTTTCTCACTTACGTAATTACATTGTTGCTAGATATATGAAGTCACATGTCATCGTGATTCTACACGTTAGATATACTTATACAAAACAACGAAGAGTCTTCACTTTGTAAGATAGACATATTTTGCAAAAAAGAAAGAAAAGTGGGAGATCGGCATTTTCCTTTCCCTCAGTGTTTTTGAACTTAACGTCTTGTGGGGACGGCGAGGAAACCATGACTAAACATATTCCAGTCAAATGACACTTTGTAACTCACCACAAGGCTGTAGAAAACATTGTGGAAAATGAAAAAAAAACTGCTTGTGACAAGAAATTTCCTCATTTGCAACAACTTATCAGGAAGATAGAAAGATATAAAATATCATGTACTTGACATTATCGTCTGCAAACATCTTTGAATTTGGACCAGTGTGAAATTTTGTTGTCTGGTAATGGTTTATTTGTGGAAAGGTTATATAAAGTTTGCCACATGAAGAAACAGCAGGTGGGGTTAAAAAGACATATGTGACCCGTCACGCTAAAAGGGACCTTGTCCGAACTCCAAAATTTCAAATTTATACAAACTTGTCAGACTCGTTTTGTGGGTACATTTTTGGATCGTCTCGATGAGACGATTCTAATGAGTACCTGCAATATAGGCTTTGATGAACAATTAGTGACAAAATGGCATTTTAACCCTTTCACAAACAAGACCTTGTTTTGGCATGTCTAATATAATATATTTTCGAAAACATTGACACAAAAGAAGAAATTGCTGAAGATCAGCAATTTCTCCTTTTGCCTATATATTCTCTGTGCCATTTTACATAAAAATCTTATCTTAAAAAAACATCCATCTTGTCGTCTGCAGCTCCTTTGAATTTTGAGCACCCACTGGAATTTTGTCGTTTGGGAGAGGGTAAAAAAAGTCACAACACCCTCTTATCTGTAGATATGTGATAAACCCCCCTTTTCTAGATCTAAGCTCAAAATGCATCTGTGATACAATGCGACCTTTCACCACAATGTTTACATTTAATTAACTTGGTGTTATTTGAGTAGTTTTGTGAATGAAATCTGTCTTGACATTTACTTCAGATGGTCAAAGTGTAAACGTGGGAAATTTGTTTGATTTGTCGAGGTGTAACATCACCCCATGACTGTATAATTATTTGATAAAAAGTATAATATTCTAATTATTATCCATGCTTATAATTTTAGACACTATGCAGAAATGATATTGATGTTGTCCAAATGTTTACGACGTCACTCGATATGGCCACATTGCAGATATTCTCCCTTATAGAAATTATTATCATATTTTGTAAATTATTCATATATAGAAAGAGCGCACTGTATGAGGTAATCATATCTCCCGTCTCAAGTGGGAGAGTCAACAGCTACAAGTACGAGATATTCACATCTTGATTGTTTGAGGTCGAATTACATATCACTGCAAAATTGTTATAAGGAACGTAAATGGGAAAGAATCAAATTGTACAAGTACATGTATGCTTGCGGTTACCATTGTTGCACTAATTGACTCGGAGTTCAGAACTTTGGAAACACTGGTTTAGATTTTTAATTTTACACAAGCAATAATGCGAGTTTTAAGTTTTTTCGATATAACGTTTTTAACCTTTTATGCTTTTTAAATCATGGCTTTCTCCAAAAATCTCATAACAACAAGGATGCTTATAAAAAATCGCTGAAAGAAAATGAAAATGCCGATATCCTGCATTTTCTCCTTTCTATCACATGTGTCTATGCAGTGACTTATACCTATACTATTCAGATTACTATTTGTGTCTTGTCTTTTATTATAAGCCAAAAGTTGTGACATTTGGGAAGGGTTAATAGGAATGTTTTTGAACGCCCCTCGTACTCAGTGAATAAGGATGAAGCTTCACCTAACCGCATGACCTAACAATATTCATTCATAAACGTTTGAGTATTTTGTGTATGCAGATCATGCGCTCTTATTTGTGGTTTATTTCAATGTGTTCAATGTAAGTTATTATACCCCCCAAATTCAATTTGGGGGGTATATAGGAGTCAGCTTGTCCGTCTGTCTGTTGGTCTGTCTGTTGGTCTGTCTGTTGGTCTGTCTGTCTGTTGGTTTTTCTTCAAAAATCTTCTCCTCCTCAACCATTGGTCCAATTCTTACCAAATTTGGCAGGAATGTTCCTTGGGTGACCCTTTTCAAAACTTGTTCGTGAATTTTTGATTCGTCAAAAATTGTGGGCGTGGCAGGGCGGGGCTTATCGGACTTAGAGAAATCATGTGAAAAATCTTTAAAAATCAATTATCAGGCCAATTTGAACCAAACTGGGCAGGAATGACCCTTGAGTGATTATATTCAATGTATGCTCGTGATTTTTTCATTCGTCAAAAAATGTGGGCGTGGCAGGGCGGGGCTTATCCGACTTCGAGAAATCGTTAGATAATTCTTCAAAAAAACTTCTCCTCCTCAACCACTGGGCCAATTCTTACCAAACTTGGCAGGAATGTTCCTTGGGTGACTCTTTTCAAAACTTGTTCGTGAAATTTTGATTCGTCAAAAATTGTGGGCGTGGCAGGGCGGGGCTTATCGGACTTCGAGAAATCATGTGAAAAATCTTTAAAAATCAATTATCAGCCCAATTTAAACCAAGCTTGGCAGGAATGACCCTTGAGTGATTATATTCAATGTATGCTCATGATTTTTTCATTTGCCAAAAATTGTGGGAGTGGAAGGGCGGGGCTTATCCGACTTCGAGAAATCGTTAGATAATTCTTCAAAAATCTTCTCCTCCTCAACCACTGGGCCAATTCTTACCAAACTTGGCAGGAATGTTCCTTTAGAGACCCTTTTCAAAATTTGTTCGTGAATTTTTGATTCGTCAAAAATTGTGGGCGTGGCAGGGCGGGGCTTATCGGACTTTGAGAAATCATGTGAAAAATCTTTAAAAATCAATGATCAGGCCAATTTAAACCAAGCTTGGCAGGAATGACCCTTAAGTGATTATATTCAATGTATGCTCATGATTTTTTCATTCGCCAAAAATGTGGGCGTGGCAGGGCGGGGCTTATCCGACTTCGAGAAATCGTTAGATAATTCTTCAAAAAACTTCTCCTCCTCAACCACTGGGCCAATTCTTACCAAACTTGGCAGGAATGTTCCTTAGGTGACCCTTTTCAAAACTTGTTCGTGAAATTTTGATTCGTCAAAAATTGTGGGCGTGGCAGGGCGGGGCTTATCGGACTTAGAGAAATCATGTGAAAAATCTTTAAAAATCAATTATCAGGCCAATTTGAACCAAACTGGGCAGGAATGACCCTTGAGTGATTATATTCAATGTATGCTCATGATTTTTTCATTTGCCAAAAATTGTGGGAGTGGAAGGGCGGGGCTTATCCGACTTCGAGAAATCGTTAGATAATTCTTCAAAAATCTTCTCCTCCTCAACCACTGGGCCAATTCTTACAAAACTCGGCAGGAATGTTCCTTTAGAGACACTTTTCAAAACTTGTTCGTGAAATTTTGATTCGTCAAAAATTGTGGACGTGGCAGGGCGGGGCTTATCGGACTTTGAGAAATCATGTGAAAAATCTTTAAAAATCAATTTTTAGGCCAATTTTAAGCAAACTTGACAGGAATGACCGTTGAGTGATTGTATTCAATGCATATTCATGAATTTTCATTCGCCAAAAAATGTTGGCGTGGCAGGGCGGGGCTTATCCGACTTCGAGAAATCGTTAGATAATTCTTCAAAAATCTTCTCCTCCTTAACCACTGGGCCAATTCTTACCAAAATTGGGAGGAATGTTCCTTGGGTGACTCTTTTCAAAACTTGTTCGTGAATTTTTGATTTGTTAAAAATTGTGGACGTGGCAGGGCGGGGCGTATCGGACTTTGAGAAATCATGTGAAAAATCTTTAAAAATCTATTATTAGGCCAATTTGAAGCAAACTTGACAGGAATGACCCTTGAGTGATTGTATTCAATGCATATTCATGAATTTTTCATTCGCCAAAAAATGTTGGCGTGGCAGGGCGGGGCTTATCCGACTTCGAGAAATCGTTAGATAATTCTTCAAAAAAATTCTTCTCCTTAACCACTGTGCCAATTCTTACTAAACTTGGCAGGAATGTTCCTTGGGTGACTCTTTTCAAAAATTGTTCGTGAATTTTTGATTTGTCAAAAATTGTGGGTGTGGCAGGGCGGGGCTTATTGGACTTAGAGAAATCATGTGAAAAATCTTTAAAAATCAATTATTAGACCATTTTTAACTAAAGTTGGCACTAATGTCCCTTGATCGATTGTATGCAATGTATGTTCATGAATTTTTGATTCGTCAAAAAATGTGGGTGTGGCAGGGCGGGGCTTATCTGACTCGAGAAATTGTCAGATAATTTTTCAAAAATCTTCTCCTCCTTAACCACTGAGCAAATTCTTACCAAACTTGGCAGGAATGTTCCTTGGGTGACTCTTTTCAAAACTTGTTCGTGAAATTTTGTTTCGGTGTTTTGTTACCATAATTGGCAGGAATGTTCATTTGGTGACTTATTTCAAAATTTGTTCGTGGATTTTTGATTTGCAAAAAATGTGGTAATGGCAGGGCAGGGCTTATCAGACTTAACAAAATCACAAGAGAAAATTCTTTTAAAATCAATTATACAGTAAATTTGAACCTAATCTTTCAGGAATGTAGGCCTACCTTTATTGACTGTCTTCAATACATGGTTGTAAATTTTTGGTTTATTGAAAAATATCAGCATGGCAGGGCTGGGCTTGGGGATTGTTAAATGAGCTATGTCCTTTTGTTGAAAATTGGTATTTTTTGCAACATTTACACGTGTTGTTTGGTCTGTTGATTTTTTGTTAGCTCTATTTTTCCAATTGAACAGCTCCCAGTTCAAATGAAGTCAACTTCTCAAAATGCACAAAAACTGTGCTTTTGGGGGGTATGATCACTTTCAGTGATATTCTAGTTGAATATAAAATTGGACTACATTTTAAAGATTTAAAAAGGATGTTTATTTCAAAATCGTGTGTTGAATTTTCGTTCTATTTATTTTCTTAAGCCATTACCATACATTGACGCCTTTTGACACCCTAGAAGAAAAAGCCTTTGGAAAACAAAGTGGTAAATGAAGAAATTGCTTGTGACAAGCAATTTCTTCATTTCCCACAATGTTTTCTACTGGTAACGTTAGCTAACAGTTTGTCTACTGAACTCAGGGCAGAATATTTTTGAACGCCCCACGTACTCAGTGAATAAGGATGAAGCTTTACCTAACCGCATGACCTAACAATATTCATTCATAAACGTTTGAGTATTTTGTGTATGCAGATCATGCGCTCTTATTTGTGGTTTATTTCAATGTGTTGATTTATCATCAATGTAAGTTATTGAATAGGGAACGATTTTTTCAACCTAACAGTGACGTAATTTCGGACAAACAAACAGTATTTCGTTGGTATTGTTATAAAATCTCGCAACTACGGCTTGAATCAAGCCGTAGTTACGAGATTTTATAACAACACCGCCGGTTTATCAAAACATAACGTCAAACCAAGTCTATTTTTAGCACAAAATTCAATGCCATTGGACTATATTTTAAACATTTTAAAAGAATGTTTATTTAAAAATCGTGTGTTGAATGTTCGTTCTACTTATTTTTCCAACTTTAAAAATGTCGATGTGATCTTATCGTTATAAAATGATGATAACCGTCCTTAGACGGTAACATTTCGGATTGTTCGTATTTGAAAGCTGCTGCAGAGGACAAAATGGATATTGACATAAGATATGAGACGTTTACAATATAGATCTAGCATAAAACATTAAGGCAAATTGATAAATGCTACTGATCAGCTTAAGTAGTGTTTTCAGAATATCTTTACCAGGAACATCACAACGAGGGCTTATTTTATAAAGAGCTATATATACATTGTTACGTAACTGACTGTAACTTACTGTACCGAGGCCGAAGAAAGTCTGGACTCGTCGGATCCATCTCTTGAGCCTCTGTCTTCTTTGTTTGAAATTGTGTGTACCATTTCTTTTTAAATGTGTCAATGTCATTACTTTGAAACATTCTAACACAATAGCATATAAAAGACTTGAAAAATTTTGAGAAACACGGAAAACTTGTCAACACCTTTTTCTCTTTTCCTTCAATGTGTTTGAAACTGGAACTAGGATTTATTGTTAACGTGTTTACCGGGGGAGGGGGGGGGGGGGGAAATCCCATTTATTTTAAGAATCAGTCTGAAAATCCCAAATCGTCGTCCACAAAAATTGAAGGATATGTACAATATTCATATCAAAATGGTAATAATCTTGGTCATCACCATTTTCTCATTTTCCTGTTATATTTCTCAAAGTCTTTCTCTAAAACGTCGAGTTGTCAGAATCATGTATTGCTTAAAAACACTTTCACAAACAGCAAACATTTAGACAGTTGCTTTTCAAAAGCTATTGCGGGCGATGAAATAAATGTTGATGATGACATACTTATATAATATAGCACACAAAATTTTGAGACGAAAGAAGAAAATGCTGGTTACAAGCATTTTCTTCTTTTGTGTCAATGTTTTCTTTCCCAAGCATTATTGTTATCGACGTCAAAACCAGGTCTTGTTTGGAAAAGGGTTAATTTGTAAAATATTGGAAGATCAATAAGCACACTGAATGGCCTATCTTTTCTTCAATACCCTATCATAGATGCAGCAATCGTCATATAATCGGATTAACGAATTAATGGATACTGGATATTGCTCAATATTACTCGTATTAGCATTATACGGGCGCATTTCTGAAACAGAGCAACTGAAAAAAAATAAAATAAACAGATAGTGGGATTTTGGGCCCTAGAAATATTATTCTTTTTTTTTTCAAACCCAGCATAGAGGGTACTCATTAAAATCGTTTCATTGGGCCAATTCTAATGAGTGCACACAACATAGGATTTGTGAAATTTTGAAAAGAAGAAATTGGAATGTAACCCAGTTTTTTCGTGCTCAGTAGGTCTATGCGTAGAACAGCTACAAACTCTTAGACTGAGTCTTACACCTTCCGCAAAGTAAGTCTGTTTTTTTTTTTGGAAAATGTTGTTGGTATTCATTGTGTGGGGTGTGTCAATGGAGCCTTATTTTGGTGACTTTTTTTATTCTTATTCTGGTCTGGGTTTGTAGTCTATGATCTTTCGAATATTCTATAAGCCTAATATGACAATGTCTGTTCATTTTATATTCGGATAATGGTATTTTCTTCTTTTGTCTCAATGTTTCCCAATCTTGTCATGATAGGGATATTAGAATAAAAAAAATGGAAAGGGTTAATCGGTTATAGCGTAGCTCAAAGAAATAGAAGTTGAAATGTAGCATGTTACGGTAACTTAATGTTGCAGAAGACAATTTCAAGTGGATGAAATTTACCGCGTTTGGTCTCTCTGTGTATAAGATATTGTGGCAAATGAAGAAATTGCTTGTCGCCAGCAATTTCTTCAATTTTCAGAAAGTTTTCCAAAGTCGCTTGCGTGTGGGAAGCCAAAAAGGTGTCATCTTTTTGGAATTGGTTAAAAGTACTCCTGGGGATGTTAACATTAGCACTACATGTAGTCTAACATCACTGTACAGAATAGAAGGAATGTTAGTGTATGTGTTGTTGGCATACACTTTAATAAAGAAAACATTGAAAGGAAAGGAGAAAATGTTGGCTATCAACACCTTCTTTTATCTCAAGGGTTTCCTAAACTTTTCTTTGTTTGATACATCAAATTGTACTTTGGAAAAATGTTAATCCGTTACAATGTATCCGAGTGCAACAGAAAGATATGCAACTATATAACCCATATCTACATAGCTGTTCAAATCGCTATGTTTTCTTCTATTGTCTTAATGTTTTTCCCAAATGTTTGCCCAATGCAGGTACCGACCGTTAAAGTGTTTTGAAAAGTATTACTCGAGTTATCTGAGTGCAACAGAAGCATTGGTGGTGAACTCGGCCAAAGCGTAGGACATTTTTTCGCGATCATAGTATTCCGTCGGTGTTGTTATAAAATATCGTAACTACGGCTTCGATAAAGCCGTAGTTGCGAGATTTTATAACAACACCGACAGTTTGTCAATACAAAACGGTAAACCCGTTCTGTTTTTAGAACAAGTTCATAGTCATTACAAAAAATCTATAAACTCGCATTTAAACGCAAAATATCTATACCTTGTAGCGAAAATTGTTTTAGTTCACCACCAGTGATACTATAGAACATAACATACGCTTTAATGACATCTCTAAATAGCCGTTCAACATGTTACGGTTTGCACTCAATAAATTACTCCTTTTGCCCCCAATGATTGCACAATTCTTTCTTCATGTACATCGTCCAAAGCATTGATTATTCGGTAAAGTGTCAATCCGTTACAATGTATCCGAGTGCAACAAAAGGCGAGTTACTACAGAACGTAACTTACTATGACGTACTAAATGGGTCAAAAGTCTATATAGAGCGTGCACGCATAAAATATACGCATCGACGCATGTTTTCAACTGCTCGCGTAAATTTTGTGCGTCGACGCGTAACTATGCGCGTCGACGCATAAAATTTACGCGAGCAGTTAAAGAAATATGCGTCGACGCGTAAATTTTACGCGAGGAAGAGTAAAAAATGTGAAACCGAGGCTGGCCAATGGGAGAGGCGGTTAAAAACCTTTCCCTTTATACCATCAAATTGTGGATGAAACGAAGGATCTGATTGGTTAATAGATAGAATACGCGTCGACGCGTATATTTACGCGAACAGTTGAAACTTTACGCGTTGGCGCGTATATTTTATGCGTGCACGCTCTAGATAGACTTTTGACCCATTTGGTACGCCATAACTTACGTTATAGGACCCATCGCTACCCAGCTGTTCAAACTATCTACACTTCAGACAATTCTTCTTTTTTCTCAATGATTCCACAAATATTGTTTAAATGCAAGGACAGTTCCGTTAAGTGTTAAGTAATACTCCCGTTACAATGTATCCGAGTGCAACAGAAGGCGAGTTACTACAGAACGTAACTTACGTTATAAGACCCACCGCTAACCAGCTGTTCAAAATGTTTACACTTCATTCTAACTCATTAACATTATTAGGCCCATTAATCCGTGTCTAACAATCTCTTAACCCTTTGCAAAACAAGAAATGGCCCCGGTTTCTCGAAAAAACTTAAGTACGTTCTCAGACTCAAATCTGAGTACCATACTTGATCACATCACACGAAATCCGCGTGAACTTCAATCGAATATCCTTTAACGTTTGAGAGTATTCCATTGAAGTTTTTCGAGAAACTAGGGCCTGGTTTTGACGCTCCTAGAAAAGGCTTGGGAAACATTGAAGCAAAAGAAGAAAATGCTGGGAATCAGCATTTTCTCCTTTTGTCTCAATAGTTTCTATGCTATGTTGTTCACAAATCCAATCTTTATTAACCTCTATTTTGTCGTCTACAGCAGCTTTTGAATATGACCACCCGAAATTTTGTAGTTTTGGAAATTCTTAACCCTTTACCAAACACGTGCTTGTGTTGATGACAATTTATCATCCACGAAAGAGAGCACCTTGGGGC
Organism: Fragum sueziense; assembly: GCA_963680895.1. Lineage (NCBI taxonomy): Eukaryota > Metazoa > Mollusca > Bivalvia > Cardiida > Cardiidae > Fragum > Fragum sueziense. The sequence continues at coordinate 32,429,978 of OY804598.1, read as the reverse complement.
TCATAGTTCATATTGTGGTAGTACTGGCCAGGCAAATGCCAGGAACTCATGCCTATGTACTCAAGCCGCAGCGATATGACCAAATCAGTTGATAAAGGCGTTAAACCAAATGGTTGTAATTCAAATGATATCATAGGAAATTATTCAATCCTAGTAAGAACAGCGCGTTTGTTATTTCTCAAAAAGTTCTTAACCTACATCCTCACTGTGGGGACTCACGTGGCATATTTTCGACATTTTTCAATAATTATATTTATTTATGACCGATTCGAACAGGATTTGAAGCAGGGAAAGCTAAAAAGTGCCATTTACTTCATATATAGAGATTAGAACCATTGCATGCAAAATTACAGTAGTTTTGAATGAAATATTGCAAATTTTATTAAGTAGCAGTCCACCTAAGAATCATGCAAAAGGTGATTTATCCATAGTCACAGATTTAAATCTAATGTGTCTTAATTAATGTAACTTTAGTCATGAAATACAAAAAAATAACTCAAATTCGCTAAAAGTCCGATGACCATAATGCTGTGACCGGACTATAATTTCCAAACCAATGTAAATTAGAAATATTTGAAGTAAACGAACACTATTAAGGGTCAATTTTTCCATCGATTGACGAATTCTTTGTAACCTTATAGCAATTATTGAAATTGGACGCTGTTTTTATTCACACATTTTATAAAAGGCTACAAGAGGAAATATTGACCAGTGATTCAGGTACTAAATGTTTAACCCTTTACCAAACAAGATCAGGGTTTTGCGTCCATGATAGGAAATGTCTGGGAAAACATTCAGGCACATTGGTGACCAACATTTTCTTCTTTTGCCTCAACATTTTGTGTCCTGCTTTACACACTTATTTCATCTGTATCGAACTATCAACTGCCACTTTGTCGTTTGCATTAACGTTCAAGTTAAAATAGTCTTCGTTTTTTCCGTTCCGTAAAGGATATGATACAAACGAGGAGACACATAGAACGGACCCAAATGGCTGGCTGGGTGAATTGGAATTTTTACGCCGCATTCAATGATTTCTCATTTATATTGTCACTAGTGGTGAACTAAAACAATTTTCGCAACAACAAGGTATAGATGCTTTGCGTTTAAATTCGAGTTTATAGATTCTTTTCTAATGACAATGAACTTATTCTAAAAACAGACCGGGTTTACCGTTTTGTAAATTGACAAACTGTCGGTGTTGTTATAAAATCTCGTAACTACGGCTTCGATAAAGCCGTAGTTACGATATTTTATAACAACATCGACAGAATACATTGATCGCGAAAAAACGTCCCTCGCTTTGGCCGAGTTCACCACCAGTGATTGTGGTGGGTGATACACCTTACTATGTGTTGCATGAATTTCTTCATCAATACAAATGCAAAATCTAATCCGAGCTGCCAGCAGCTGCATATCCCATGTTGACGACCCATTCCATTTCAATGAACTTGGACATATGTCTTGAAGAAATCGATGCTGATCGACCAGCGTTAGTTTTAAGCTGGTCTTTAACGTGATCATATAACCAGTTCCTAAGCAGAACAATTTTAGGCTGTTGAAGTTTCAAAACTGCTGCAGACGACAAAATGCTGTCAATGATATGATATAATATTTGGTTATCAGCATTTCCTCCTTTTCAAACAAATTTCTACACTGCATCACTAAACGTCTTTGCAACAATGTTTTTAGTCTGTATCACATTCAGTTTTACTTTAAAGTTTGTCGTTTAGGAAAGAGTGAACGGTGCCTAATCTGGCTGTGCGGCTATGCTACACATGCTGTTGTTTTTTTAATTGCCATCTGTCTTAAAATTTGATATCTCATTTAACATTTTCACAAACCGATTCCCAAACAGCAAATTTTGGGCTGTGTCAAATTCAAAGATCAGACACAGACGGCAATTTCAGTGCTTGAAAATGTACAATTTTTGGTCTTTTTGGGTAGAAAACACAGTGGAAGATGAAGAAATTCCTTGTGACAAGCAATGTCTTCATTTTCCACAATGTTTTCCAAGGTCTTTATCTTGATGGGAGTCAAAAGGCGTCATATGTGGAAATGGGTCATGTGCTAGTAAAACCCCCATTCCTATCCATTGATATGATTATGTGGGCTTGTAAGAGGATGGGCGTTGTATGTGCCGATTGCCTCAGTGTCTTTCTATTTTCTGTCTTTCTATCTTCCTCTCAAATGAACACACATTTCTCTCTATTCCTGCTTTTTACAATCTGATTGCCTCTGTGTGTTGGTCGTGGTCTCTCTTTTTTTTTTATCTGTCTCTTAAATGAGTTAGAATCTGGTTGCCTCTGTGTGTCTGCCTTGGCCTGTCTTTCTATCTGTCTGTCAAATGACCGTCTATTTCTCTCTATTCCTACTATTTAGTATCCATCCGTCTAAACTAGCAGAAACAAACCTAAACCCATTCCATCTGTTATTTGCAGTGGAGTTATAGAATGGAATATTGGAAAAAAGGCACCGTAAGTTAGCTAGCAGTACACATAATATTACTATCATTTCATCGTAACCTGACCAATAGTTATGGAGAATGATTAATGCTAGTTAGTGGTTAATAACAAAACCTTGTTGCTTTTCATCCAAAACCTCGTAACTGCAGCTTGTTTCAAGCTGCAGTTACGAGGTTTTTGATGAAATGCGACGCCGGCTTGTTGTCTGTCTCGGGACTGCCTATACTGTTCAGTATAGCTCAACAAGTGATTTTTTCAAGTTCATTTTTTTCTGCATATACATAAAGAAAAACAATGACATGGAATTATTCACTATAGTTTAAAATATGATTCACGAATACATTTTTTAATTCAATTTTACGTTTACAATAATAGAGTGGAATAAACGAGTGATCAGCGAATACTTAAATAACATTTTCTGCATTTATGCATAATTTTTTTTTAAAAAAAGACATTTTATATTAACTGTATGTTGTTCTTTTATAGTGGTTTTTTTAAATACTTTAGTGACTTTTGTGATCGTTTTTATCAAGAAAGAATTGGTTGAGTTTACAAGTATCCAGTGAATAATTAAATGCCTTTATTTCTCTGCGTACTTTTTGAGAAAAAAATCCTTTAATCATTCACTGTATCTTGTTATTTTCATAGTGTGCATTAACAATGGTTCCTGTGTGCTTAGAGTGTTAGCAGATTAATAACGGAGTGGAATAAACCATGGTTTTGATGTTATATTGGAAAATAAAAACATCGGAAATATAAAAACAAAACGATTTGTTTTAAGGTGGAGTTTATGCTTGGTTGCCAAGGAAATTCCTAGCAACTGTCTACAATTTGTGTGATAACGTTATTCTCATAAAACATATTTGAATTTTGATATCAGTGAAACACTTCAGTTGCGTATATTTTACAAAAAAGGGAGATAATACTTAATTTTCGAAAAACACAAAAAGTGAATTCTCGCAAACAAGAAAGATGTGTTTAACTGAGCGTTTTGTGAGATAAATTTTACCACAGAAAATGAATTCCTCGAGTGATAAATGGGTTGACAAAACTTTAAAGCTTCCTTGAAACAAGAATAATGAGAGGAGATTAGAAGAATAACAAAGTTACCTCTCTTTGATTGACAGGGGCGATAAGCGTGGCGGATTACGTGTGATAATTCAATCAGTTTGAGCGTAATGAAGTTTGAACGACGTTCAAAATGAGGATTTTTAAACGGAGTGTAACTTTCATGGATTTATTACGACTTGTGATATTTTTCTCACTATATTTTGGAGCCGTCGGTAAGTTATTTATTTATTGTTTTACTTAACATTTTCCGAACAAGACCTATAGGCTATTTGACGTCCCTAATAGAATAGGCATTGGAAAAAAAACATTGAGGCGAAAGAAGAAAATGCTGATAATCAGCATTTCTCGTTTTGCCTCAATATTTTCACTCATTTTGATGTCGTCAGCACTATTCAAGTTTGATATCCATGTAATTTTGCCGTTTGGGAAAGGGTTAACTATCTCTTTTTTATTTGCATCCACCGTTCGTCGGTCCCATTCCCGACCCCCATGTCTTTCGGATAAGGCCTGAAGCATAGGTTACCCCTTCCAAATGAGCGTTTTCCTTTTTAAAACTTGTCAAATTTTGATAACTTCAGTTGTTGTTTTTTTCGTGATTTTAGATACTTAACGAATTGCCTAAGCGTCGATGCCAATCAAATTGACAATCAACTTACAAAATTTAACATTTACTCTCGTATCTCAAATAGCGGAAGTCCAAACTGTCCTGCCCTATATAATTGCTCCTCTTTCCAATCATTTTCGAATATTTCGAATTTGGAAAAGTCTACAACTATGTTTCTTAAAATCACACTGAGCATTGTCTTACATGTATCTGTTAGCCCTTTCTGAATTGACAATAGTTTGGATTGGTATTAAGCTAAACGTGATTCCAGCTGCCAAAAGAATGTACGCATGTTGTTGTTATTGTAAACTTGGATCTGATGATGTTTAAAACATTAAGATAAAAGAAGAAGTGCTGTTTATTAGCATTTTCTTCATGTTTCTTAATCTTTTCCAACCCGCCTTCATGAAGGACCTCATGTACAAAGATCATTTTGAAATGATTAAAATGGTACAAATTTACGGCTTACTAGTCAAGAGTTATTCAATTCGCAATAAACAATATTTATGGTTGTATTAAGAAATTTGAAATATCATCTGATTTGCGTAGGCTGTCATGAAATGAAGCGTTAAGACTAAATAGGTAACTATTTTGTTAAATTGCTAGATTTTCCCTTTCCCACACAACGCAACCCTAGTTAAGTTTAGGTCGAAAAATGTAAGAGTTGCAGACAAAAACATATGAACTAATTGTGCGGTTTTTATTATAATGAAGCAATCGTCTCTTTTCTTCGAAAACCTCATAACTACAGCTTAAAACAAGCTACAGTTACGTGGGTTTTGAAGATAAGTCACGATATAATTAATGCCGAAAATTGATTCAGTTTTCTTTCTTTGATATACCCAATGCTGTTGGTATGTTATCTTTGAGCGTTTTCTGCTTTTGTTTCAATATTCTTCCAAGCTGCTTTTAACTCTCTACCAAACAAGACTTTGCTTTGAGGTCTCCAGGAAAAGAGGCTTGAGAAAAAACGAGGCAAACGAAGAAAATGCTAATAGTTAGCATTTTCTCCTTTTGTCTCAATATTTCATTTGCTAAACTATACACATAACTTATATTTATCAACATTTATTCGTCGTCTGCAACAGCTTGCTTTTTGATTGGACCGCTCTAAAATTTTGCCATTTGGGAAAGAGATAAGGGACGTCTAACCATGGCTTAATTGGGAAAGGCTTTAAGTGGTAATAAATTGCATCTTTTGGGGATAGAGTAAACGTCTGATTCAAATCTGTTTACACCCTGTGCTGATCTGCATTATGTCAATTTCAATTTTACATCACGAAAAGAGAGATTTTCTACACAGATACATGTAATTTGAAATTAAAGTTTATAAATAGTTCATATTTCGCTGAAATTTTGATATAAATATAAAAAAAGGCCGAGACCTGAAAAATGGGCCCTTAAGGCATTTGAGACCAACATGAATATAGATCATCCTGCGTATCCACGCAGTCTGATCAGGAACCATGATGTTCTCTAATAGCTTCTTCATTTTCTGTAGCAAACGTAGAGAATTAGCATGGATTCAGATCAGGCTTCATTTACGCATCGGCGGTTCGGTAAACGTGGTTGTTTTGAATGCTTTGATGCATTACCGCACAATAAAACCTTTTGACTCCTAAAAAATTATAACCATGGAAAACATCGTGGAAAATGAAGAAATTGCTTATGACAAGCAATTTCTTCATTTTCCACAATGATTTCCATCCAAAAATACACAAAATTAAAAAAAATCATTAATTTGAACTTATCGTCTGCATGATATTTCAATTTGGACCAACCGAGAATTTTGTCGTTTGGTAATGGGTTTAGAGCCCCTTTTACAGATCCCGGCTCTTAAACTTCAACCTCTGTTGAATTTAACAATTTCTCAAATAACAGATATTTAGACCATTCCAAAGCCTTTTCTATTAACCCTTTCCCAAACGGCAAAATTTTGGGTGGTCCAAATTCAAAGATCATGCAGACGACAATTTCAAGTGAATGGAAATTTAATGTTCAGGTCTTTTTGGATGGAAAGCATTGTGGGAAATGAAGAAATTGCGTGTCAAAAGCAATTTCTTCATTTTCCACCATGTTTTCCTATGTCATTATTTTGTGAGGAGTCAAAAAGAGTCATTGTGTGGTAATGCGTTAAAGATGTCGAAACAATGGCCTGTTTTGGAAAGGGTTAAGTAATATTATTTAACCCTTTCCAAAAAGGGGAAAAAATGTTGTTCCAATTTGAAGCTGCTACAGACAACAAAATATTTGAGAAAACGATATGTGTTAAAAATCAAACAGAAAATATCAAGGTATAAAGGAAAAGAATGCTGATCATCAGCATTTTCTTCTTTTATCACAATCTTTTCCCATGTCTTTTCTATTAAGGACGTCAATACAAAATTCTGCGTTGGTAAGGGCTAAAATGTAAATATGCAAATAATAAACTTTTAAGTTTTTGTACCCATGCACTGATTAGACTTTTATAAACTAATAAAATATCAAAGTATTTTTGAAATATTTAAAAGGCAATATTTGACTAAATATCGAAATTAAGTACTAGTATATTATTGCCATAAAGTATTTAATACAATTCAAATCGTTTCACTACAACAAAAATAATGCAATAATTTTGCAAACTTTTATACGCTGTCAAATTACATTTTTTGTAAACATTTATTTCGCAACAAATATGATTCAACAGTCTGAAATATTTTGGCTGTGGAAAAGACATAAAAATCGAAGGTTACGATAGTTAGGAGGCATGTCATCGATTTTGCTGAAAAAGCTCGTAACTGCAGCTTAAAACAAGCTGCAGTTACGAGCTTTTTGAAGAAAAGCGACGATATCTGGGGAATGCATCTAAATGCATGTTTGACTTTATCAGATATTATAAATGTGAGTTAGGTAGATATGTCATTCAGTATTTTCCCAATCAACCAATTTTGGGCTGGTGCAAGTTGCAGACAACAAAATAAATTAATAAAACAAACGACGAAAAATGTTGATCAGCAGCATGTAAAACATTGTGGGAAAGGAGAGAATGTTATTTTCTCCCACACCCTCGACATTTTCAAAGCTTTCTTAGCTACACATGATGTTTGTGTTAAATGTTTACAAAAAGAAATTATATCTTGTTTTCTAAACCTACATAAATGCTTGAATTTAGCAAGTACAAGTACAAAACTCTTTATTCAGGGTGCCCACTGGTCAGGGAAAAGTCAGTGAAATTTGTATTTTCCTCAAGGTCAGGGAAAAGTCAGGGAATTTTGAAAAATGGTCAGGGAAATCTGAAAAGCTTAAAAAGTCAGGGAAAAGTCAGGGAATTTTGAAATTTTCTTTTGTTCAAACAAAAAAAAATAGAAGAAAATGAAATAAAGTAAAACAGATAATCATAGCTATGGCATCTTTCAGGTTTTTATTAACAAACCAGTTGTTCTTTTATATATGACTCTGCACTAATCATTTTATCATTTTAATGTTGAATGGCTTAACATTTGAAATGGATCTTCAATCGAAATCTAATGCTCTTAGAGCTAAATCTGTAAGCAAGAGGAAATAAGCTGACAGTGAATAATATTGAACATCTTCAGAGGAGGTTGAAGAAATATAATATATGGTGTGATATGTGTATTAATATTTGCACAGCTGCAAGGACTAAGCACCATTTGGTTTTAATTGCTTTTGAGCTTGATGATGAGTGTAATATGATTCAGGTCATATATGCCATCTCCTTCCTTACTTTGATATTACCATTGTCTTATTTCAAGTGACATTTTGATGTCAAGTGAATAAGGTCCTCAAATATATCCATTATCACCAGTTTCCTAAAACACATTCATTAGTTGCACTTGTACCTGATTGATAGAAAATCAATTTTAGCACAAAGCCGGTACAATACTAGTAAACAGGATATATTTTGAGTGAAGATAAATGTGAAAGACTATCAGTACAGGAATTTTTGATTGGAATGTATCTAGATAAGTTAGGGCCTTATCAATTGGTCAGTAAATATTTAAAATGGAAAAGGTTGGAGTGAAAGCAAATTTGTCCTTTAAACACCTTTAAGAATGATGCTCAAAGAATGTTGTTAGAAACAGTTTAAGTAAGACAAAGACTGAAGCAATATTTCTCATTTTCTCTTATGTATTGAGGTGTACATTTCAAAGCTCTAGTCATAACTTCAACCATAAGTATTAACATTTCATTTGTTGTCAAAGAAAGTGTGTTTAACTATTCAAAGCAGGACAAATTATCTTTTCCTTTTCATCATGTTTAAAAAGTTGAGCATTTTATGGCTTCTACTAACCCATGTAAGTTCAACCATCACATTTGAATTGTTATTGTAAGAAATTATCTTCATAAATAGGGGATGGATCAGACAGCTCTAGCGGGAGAATGAGGTCGTTTCGTGCGAAAAAAGATCAGGGAAAAATGAATTTTGGTCAGGGAAAAGTCAGTGAAAAGTCAGGGAATTTCATTCTAGATGAAGGGTGGGCACCCTGTTATTGACTCTAGGTACAATTGTTATACAACATGAGACATGTATAAGATTATCATAATTAACATAATCCAATTAAGATGGGAACTTGAATAAGATTATCATAATTAACATATTCCGCAAAAGAAAAAATAATTATAATATTGCCATTGTTATGCCATGTACATATGACAACTGTTTGTAAGCATTGTAATGACGATGAACAATTCTGTTCAAGTCATTTTGTAAATAAAATGTTCTGTTCTGTTCTGTTCTGTTCTGTTCATAATCCAATTAAGATGGGAACTTGAATAAGATTATCATAATTAACATAATCCATTTAGGATGGGACCACGTGATTTGTCCTACAGCCTTTGTAAGTTATTTCATTATTATATTGGCGGAATAGTTGCGTAGCCATTTCAGTTCTGATCCTAAATGGACTTTGTCGATTTTTTTTAACCTTTTCCCAAACAAGACCTGATTTTGACCTCCATAATAGAAAATGCCAAGGAAAACATTGAGGCAGAAGAAGAAACTGCTGATAAACAGCAGTTTCTCCTTTTGCCTCAATATTTTGATGAGCATTCTATTTTACACAGATCCAATGTATTTCCATCTTAATTTTGGGGTCTGCAGCATCTTTCATTTTGGAACACCCTAAAATATTATCGTTTGGGATAGGGTTAAATGAAAATACGAGTACATCTTGCGTCGACATGAAAAACAGAAATGCATTTTTGCAGTATTGTAGATATTTCTATCACGAGTTCGTACGCGGAGAAATCAATAGCATGCGAAATGGAAAAAAATTATACTGGCTATAAAATACAAATCATTGAGTGAAAAACGAATAAATGTTGGGTATCTGCATCTACCTCTTTTCTTTTGTCTCAATATTACCCAAGTCACATTCATTAGAGACGTCAACACCAGCTATTATTTGACAACGATTTTTTACGTTGTTGTTTTTTTTCGTACGAATAATTTTGTGTCACCCGCAGTTCGGAGCTACAGATAAAAGAGGGGTTTAGATTTTCCAAAATGCCAAATATTCATTAATTGTTCTCCAATCCCTATATTGTGGGTACTCAATGGAATTGTCTCATCTAGACGATTTTTAAATGAGTACTCACAATAACGGGGTTTAAATTCGAAATGATAGATACATAACGCAAATAGGCAATAGGCCTATTATCCGTTGTTCTGTCATTAGTTCGCAGCTAATAATCAGGATGAAAATTACCCCTTACTATTTATGGAATGATAAACAAAGGCTTATATGTTCATTAAATGATAAAGCACGATTTGTAGCTAATAATGTGCGTTATTAACTGGATTAAGTTAGCTTAGTTTGTGCACCGACGAGGAATCTGAGAACAATATCACATAAGCTCGCGACATTTATCCTTTTCCAAATAAGATAATCATGGTTTTGATGTCTCTTTTAAAAAAAGTTTGGGAAAACATTGAGGCAAAAGAAGAAAATGCTGGTAATCAAAAAAGTTTTCTGTGCTGTATAATTCACAAATTGTAACTTTTATCAACATCAATTTTGTCGTCTGTAGCAGCTTTTAAATAGGACAAATTTTGTAGTTTGGAAAATGGTTAAGTGAGCTTAGTTTGTGCACCGACAAGGGATATGAGAACAATATCGCATAATCTCGACATTATAGTGATTATGCATTGTAGGATGGGAATTATGTACTGCAAATTTAGTCCTCCTTGAGACACGAAACTCTGCCGTTACTTATTTTTTTAATCACCATAAGTATCATTTTTAAATAGATCTTCCGTGCGTTGTCGCAAAAAATCTTGGAACTAAACCAGCCAAAATTGGTATAGTCTTTGAAAGGGAATCACATTAATTAGGATAATGTCATTAATTTGTTCAATAAGTAGAGAAAGCGTAGGCTTATTTCAGATAATCGTGCGTTCAACTGCAAACGTAATTGGACGTCCGATATTTTGTTGTTCTAAAGCAATAAGATAGTAACTGTTATAATTAGAATATCACAGTTGCGATATTATTTTCTAGCGGCATCGATTAATGGACTGAGCATCATCATTGTACTACTGTACAGGAACATTGAAATTTTAGACTGGTCCTCGTGAATTTATTTTAACGTCTAGTCATCCTCTACGGTAACTGTTCGTTTACTACGTTTTTTTTTTTGCTTCAGTTATGATACTAGCCTATAAGCCGTACTCCATCGGGTTTCGCCCCTTGACCTCTTGCGTCCATGACGGGTGCATTAAACACCCGACCATGGGAGCTGTCTAGAATCCCCGAGATTTGATGCATTCGCAAACGTCTGAGGTCATTGTCTACAAATATTCCAAAACAGATCCTGGTTTCGACGAGAGGGAAAGCTTTGGAAACATTGAAAGAAAATAAACCCATTCATTTTCATTATTTACCCGTTGTCTGCAATTCCTAGAATATGAACAGTGGTCGTATTCGCCAACGATTATGAATTGATTGTCTAAATCTGTATTACGTGACAAGCCATCCGATTGGACGAGACGTATGTCTCGGCCAATCGGATGGTTTGTTGTGTAATTTTAAAGGTAAATATAATTTTAGACCGGTTGATGAATATCACCCCTGGTCTACTGTCTTGTCTGGAAGGAAAGAAGAAACTCTTAATTATTGCAATCAATAAAATAGTTATAAACCTGTCAAAGCGAGTGTCATAATTATAAGAAATAATTGTGCACATTCCCACAAAATATTATTGGGATGCCAGTATGTTCAATTTCGATTGTTTAAGCAATGAGTTCCAGCGAATAATCAGTGTCAGGATTAAAATTGCATATCAAAGAACAATATCAATATTCAACAAGCTGCTGGAAAAAGTTCTTTGCCACTACATTAAATCTTTCCTTTAACCATTTCTCAAACAATACTATACTATGAATTATAACACGCTTCCGTAAAATCCATATATAGCGAAAGAAGAACTGCATCGGGTTTTATTTGACCAATAAAGACTATGCAATTATGCTTTGTGTATGCGCCAAAACGTCGAGTGGCGTCAATGTAACGTCAAATGACGTCAACAATGACGTCACTTAACCACCAATGCGTTCCCTACGCCGAAAACTAGAGTATGACAGAATTTGCACAAATAACACATTTAGAATGTGCGTTTGATAACAGAATGATAACGGCCCGAAAACACACATTTTATGCAATGATGCCGATTTAAAAACTCTAAAATACGTTATTGCAATCGCCTCCACCAGTAGATTCATATAAGCATATACATCATAGGGTTTGGTATCATAAAAGCTTAGATTATGGCATAGGCTTCTGAAAGTTTTTAAGTTCATACGACTTTGTTTTCTTTCAAATTTGATTCAAGAGGACGGGGCGTGTTTATTGTTGGGGATAAAATGCTGTAAATTGTAAAAAATGCTAAATACGCTAGCCATCACGATTCCTTTAAGCATAATCAAGTCTTGTAAAGATTGTACGCTTTTATAATAGCCGGATCTAGAAACAAATCCTTATTGCATTTGAGAACATCATGGATCTAGATTAGCCTGTGCATATGTGACAGATCCCATTTGGATCACCAAGGACAATTCTATCGAATCATACCTTGAATGCAAGTCGTAGAACTACTTTCAGACTATGAATAGAACAACGATTCAAAACGTTCGTCTGTGACTAATGTCAACAATGAAGCGACAATGGTACTGAAATGCATTGTTTGCAGTTCGAGTGTCCTATATTTTCAATATGATTACAACCTGCAAGTCCCGCAAGTTGCCATGGTTGTTCATTTGGATGACATCGAAAACTACTTTATGAAGCGTAGCTACTTCCGGCTTAGAAATGCGATTTTTTAAAGATTTCTTCATACACACACATCCCAGTCGATGATTCGATCTTTGATCGACATTATCCGAGGATATCCGAACGTGACAGATCCGTGTCATTTTCAAATAGCTTCATCGCCAACCATAGCCACTTTCGAAGAGCAGCATCGATAATGACGAGACTTACCATCACCGGTTGTGAACTCGGCCAAAGCGAGGGACGTTTTTCGCTACAACAAGGTATACATATTTTGCGTTTAAGTGTGATAGACCGGGTTCACCGTAATGTATTGACAAACCGTCGGTGTTGTTATAAAATCTCGTAACTACGGCTTTATCTAAGCCGTAGTTACGAGATTTTATAACAACGCAGACGGAATACATTGTTTGCGAAAAAACGTCCCTTGCTTTGGCCGAGTTCACCACCAGTGACCATGGCATAGACTAATCGTGAAATATGTCTGTCTCAAATGCTCTTAGGAAGGACCTTTTTAGACCACAGACTAGATAGTCATGCCGTTAACCCCATTTTTACTCTCCAAAGCCGAGGTCTATTGATTAAACCATCAAATATGACCTCTGCCGTTTTTGATACACCGACAGCCTATTTGGTCGTCATATTCTAATTATAGCACATCATTTGAATTATCGAATCAGTTTTACCATTCAGTTTTATCTTGTATAATCATTACGTCTACATTACGTCGCTTCTATTTTTGGCGGAAACCGGTATTTTTTTTATTTATTGAATCAGTTTTATCTTGTATGATTACGTATACATTACGTCACTTCTTTTTTTGGCTGAAGCCGGTGATTTGAAGCGTCAGGCAATGAAAATTTGTACCAATTTATTCAAATGTTTTGTTGTTTACAGACAACGATTTGATACTGAAATCCCGCAAAGGCCCCGAGATTAGACGTGAAATGACCCCGTGAGAACAGAGTATCATTCTATCGAAAAGGAATGAACAGATAATGTGCTCTGTTTTAAGAGAGTACCCCATTTTCTGTTTCGTATGTATCCGTTATGGCTAATACCGATATTCTGTATAGAAAATAAGGGTAGCTATATGATCTTTATATAACAGATAATTGTGCATTCCTCTGCAAACCATAATTAGACATCCGATATATAATGACATTATGACATTGACGAACTCTTACCCGACGATAGACATATTTATACAAAATATCCATTCTGAAGACCCTACAGTCGACTTAATAAATAAGCAATTTTCTTTCTTAAACTAAATGTATCTAAAACAAAATATAAACCAGTTTTATTAATTGACATACTTTTATAATTATTAAGTGTATGGAAACGTTTCAACTCTAAAACAGGTCATTCGCTGTTGAAAATAAGGATAGTTATAATTATTATGATTATAATAACGGATAATTGTGCTTTCCACTGCAAAATATGAATTAGATATTCGATACGCAATGCTTTGCGACATTGATTAGAATTTTGCTGCTTTTCAACGAAAACCCTGTAACTGCAGCTTAAAACAAACTGCAGTTACGATGTTTTTGTTGAAAAGCTACGATCTATAGTCCAGTCACGATACCATGGCTCATGTTTACAAATTTTGCCTTTGTAAACAGTTGCAAAAGTCGTTCTGAATTTTCAAAATAATTTTTCGTGCAATGTTTCGAATCTTGAAGATGTCTCGCTACACGTTTGGGATAAGAATCGCACATTGCAAATCTAGTAACCCATTACCAGACGGCAAAGTTGTGGACTGTTCTTATTTGAAAGGTATTGCAGAAGACAATTTCAAGTTGATGAAATTTGTGGAAAATTGAGAAAATTGCTTGTCAAAAGCAATTTCGTCATTTTCCACAATGTTTTCCAAAGCCGTTATCTTGTAGAGTTTCAAAATGCGCAAATGTACGGCAATGGGTTCAGTCAAAGGCAATGCGAGCGTTGCTTTGGATTTTTCGTAGGACATGTTTAAGAAAAAATACATTCCTAAATGTTTTCATTTTGATGAAACTGGCCCCAGGCTTGTTTTCATGTAGTATAACATCCTAAACGTTACACGAGAAGTTTTCAAGTCAATTCAAATTGATTCCCGTCAAATTTAACCAGCAAACACATCAATTCCCCACCATTTTCCTGGTATCGAGTGAAGATTTATTTAAACTGATTATATCAGACATCAATTTACAGATAAAATCTCGTTTTTCAACGGAAAATCGCCCAGTTTTTTCACAACTTTTGAAGAATTTTGATTTCTAAAGCGTGTACATGGATTTTCTTGAAGTTGGAAACGAGTCGTTTTATCTCTTTTTCCAACAAGATCTAATTTTGACAATTCTAACAATAAAACCATTTGCAAAATATGAGAGAAAATATCAAAATGCGGCGGCATCTCTTCTCACCTTGGCTTTCTTTTAAACAGTGCTACAGATACATGTAAAAGGGAAATGGGTTTTACGATGTAAAGTATCATTATTACTGCTAAAACGCTAAGTTGTGGGTACTCATTTGAAGAGTCTCCTCGAGACGATTCAAATGAGTACCCAAAACATAGGGTTTCTATATCAAATAAAAAAAGAATACGGTTACCCTCTTTTACCTGTTACTAAGGATTTACATGTTTAACACTTTCCAAAAACTAAGACCAGGGCCCGTATTCACCAACGTGTCTAAATTGATTTTCTAAAGTAAAGTTACACACCAACCAATCAGAGTGGCTGAGACATTTGTCCCGGCCACTCTGGTTGGTTGGAATCTAATTTTACTTTAGAAAATCAATTTAGAAATGTTAGTGAATACGGGCCCTGGTTTTGACGTCCCTAGTAGAAATGATTTGGGAAACATTGAGACAAAAGAAGAAAATGCTGTTAATCAGCATTTTCTCCATTTGCCTAAACGTTTTCTGTGATATTTCATCACAAATTGCACCTTTAGTAACACCCGTTTAGTCGTTTTCAGCAGCTTTCAAAGCGAAACACCCTGTAATTATGTCGTTTGGGAAGGGGTTAACCCTTTCCCAAACGGCAAAATTTTAGGGTGATTCACTTCAAAAACTGCCCAAAATGACAAAATGGAAGTTATAAAAGATAGAATTTGTGTAAATTATGACACAGAAAATATTGAGACAAAAGGAGAAACTGCTGGTTATCAGCAGTTTCTCCCTTTGTCTCAATATTTTCCTAAACCAATTCTAATAGGGACATCAAACTAGGTCTTGTTTGGGAAAGGGTTAAGAGAGTTCTCGGTTCGTTTACCTGGTGAAGAAATTAGCAGTGATCTTAAGCGCATTTCTGATTTTATCTTTTGCATACTTATTACAAATTCGCTCAGCAGGGCATGTAAGAGAAATGCCGATAGTCTTAGTTCTTTAGCGCTCTGTGAAAACCAGACTGATGACAGTCTGTTAACCCTTTCCCAAATTGCAGAAAATTTGCTGTTGAAATTTAAAAGTCGCTGCAGCAAAATAAAATAACAATACTCATGTCGTCGGTGTAAATGCAAAACTCGTATGTCGATTCTTGCTATTTTCAAAGTACAAACATGTGTGTCCAGTTTAGACAGTTCTCGCAGGCTTTGAGATATTTTTACCGATCAGTATCAATGATATTATCTATGAACAATATGTCCAAATTTCAAGTAAACATTTCAGCTTGGGAAAAGTTATTACACTTTTTTCCCTCCCCTTTAAAATTTTCCAAAAACGAGATACGAGGTTTTGCATTTACAACGACGATGTGCCTCATTTTTTGTGAGACGTCGTTAACCTTCTAAAGACGTATTGAACCTATTCGGGCGACGTCGTTAAACGTACAGCGGTGTCCGAGAACGTTCCACTTCCGAATGTATATAATATGTGGCCCGAATAATTCCGACGTCGCGAAATATGACTTGAATTTTAATGTTGAACACCACTCAATAAATCACATTGCAATCAATGACACTTACATTAGGGTGCAGTATGTTTATTTCTTATTTTTGCGCGTAACCAATCAGTGACTTCTGACTCTAGCACGCGACCAAAACATTTTTGCGTGTCATTCAATACTAAATAAGTTGGCGTGGGCCATTTAAGGACAGATCCTCCAGTTGTTACTGCGCAACTTACTGCGCATATCCTAAATAACGAAAATAAAGCTGTTCCAGTAATTGGCCTTTTCAGCAAATGTATTTTTTACATTTAGTTAATGTTTGGTTGATAAATGACAAGACCCTTTTCGGTTATTTCAATTTTCTCTGTTTGATCAATTAAAGTGTAATAGTACTCGGATGGTACATTTCGCTTTCTGTTACGCGTTCAACATGTGGCGTTAGCGATAGGAAACGGAGCAACAAAAGCAAAGTGGTGTTTTTATGAGCTAGTCCGCTTCAGATGGACACAAAAGATGACACTTTTTATTATCTAAAGCTGGTAATAAGGAAGAAAATGGATAAAAGTAGTGAAACAATTTCGGACAGAGCTGCAAAAAGTAACCCAAAATTTACTTATAACTAAGAAAAACGCTTGGTTTGATATATTTTTCTTTGTTTGTTTTTGTAGGTATGACCAAGCACTATGTCTTTACCAAAAAAGAAAAAAAATCTTACCGCTGGAATATTTTTTATTATCAGAAACGTTGCGAAAAATAAGCAATTTCAGCTACTTTTGAAAGAATGATTTACTAAAAATTTCAAAATCATCAATAAAATTTCCCAAATTGATACTCATTTATACAGAATAAAACATATTGAACACAATAAAGACTTATTCATGTAATGCTAGTCATTTCGAACACCTTTTTTGTGGGTATTTAAGTGACACCCCATTTTTGCAATTTTAGACAAGAATAGCCTCCCTTGAAATCCAATAACTTTTTAATTCGCTTGGTGACCTATAGTTTTTAAGTCATTTTTTTACTTCTTATATATTTAAATATCAGTACAGAAAAAATTAAAAAAAAATCTTACCGTGGGAAATAAATGGAGTATCTGTCCTTAAGGAATCCAGGTCAAGACTTCTATCTATTTTTGATGTCTCAAGACGGTTGCAAGTCCAATCAATGTACTTAGTGATTGTTAGATAAACCCCTTACCAAATGTCGAAAATCGAGATACATCCAAAATCAAAGATGTTGCAGACGACAATGTTATGTGAATGGCAATTTACTTTTTTTTTTTGTTTTGGAGTATAAAATATTGTTGAAAATGAAGAAATTGCTTGTCAACAATATTTTCCCGATTATTTTTAGTGAGGGAGTCAAAAGGCGTCATTGTGCACTAACGGGTTAAATCTGATCTTTACTTGTTCGACATCTTTCATAAACGTGACTTTTAAAATGTATTAAAGCATCTTATATATTTTAGTTTAACATTTTCGAAGTAAGGTCATTGCATATGTATTGAGTGTCATGTCAGCATAACCAAACAATACAAATGTTCATTACACAAAAATCACGTCACACCGATGCCACTTTTGCTTGAATTTCTTTTTCTGAAATTACTTCCAAAGATTTCTCCAATTATTTGACCATGTATAGTTTTGGTATGGCCATTTACTGTCCGTTTGTCTTAAAATAATTGCCAAAATAAGTAGTAGAAAAAAGCAGTAGAAAAAAAAGTAGTAGAAAAAAAGCAGAAATTGCACGAGTTGACTTTTTTCTTTTTTGTTTTTGCATTTTTCTACCAAACCATTTACTGTTTAACGTGACATAATTTCCAAAATAGACACCAGTTCAACTGTCTCTTATCTCAAAAATGTCTGTTTTCCTACGATATTTTATCTCCATCTAATTACGGGCGGGGTAATTAGCAAGTGTTCTGTGACATTTAAATGGGTTTCGCAGAATGCAAGCACGTGAAACTCGAAGATAAGCTGTGTTTTATCTTTTTTCTGCAAACTTTCTGTCGTTTATTTGATAAGTAAAAAAACTTAATAACACAAATGAGCCGGGAACTGAAAAAGGCCCTTATGGCATTTAAGAATGAATAACATAGATCAGCCTGCGTATACAGTCTGATTGAGATCCATGTTGCTCTTGTATAGTTCATTAAAGGGGGAATAACACTTAACATCTTACAAATTTTCCGAGAACTTCGTACAAAAAATAAATATACAGAGTGTCCCAAAAAAAACGGAACCCTAATTCAAAGTCAAATATTTAAAAGCGTAAGCAAAAAATCTAATTTTTGAATTTGCAGTACTGAAGATACATTTATTTTGCATTTGTGTTCCAAATTTCACTAAAAAAATATGCATCCGTTCAAAAGTTATAAGCAAATTTATAATGACACTAAAAAACCGATCTGACATGATATTGATTTTTGCGTCTTGTTTGTTCGTGAAAGCGCACTTTCGGTCAGCTGTTGAATTTTGTACCATTGTACATGTATGTACCGATTTTCTCAAAATTTAATATGTACACGTTGTGTACGTTCAAATTGAGTCCATAGGGTGATTGTTTGAATTAATTTCAAATTATTGTGTGATTCATTTCACATGGCGCAGTTTTAACTTTTATTTTCATAAATTACAAGCTTGACATGTTTCATAAAATTAGTCAAGTCTTAATTTTCTTGCATAGTATACAATTCTGTGGACTATGATTTAATTCTTTTTGGGAATTTTGTATTATTTGTTATTTGTGTTTTGCATAAAGGTCAGTGTCAGTGTAATACTTTTCATTTGAGCGGTGACCGGCATGTTGGTCAGAAATGAAATAAGTACCTATGACTATCATCCATGAGTCTGTGATGCACTTGGATATTTTGTTTGTATTCATTTTAGTTACATCGCAGCTCGCAGCATTAACAGTTAATTTATTAGCAAAAACTATGAAAAGAAAATGCACTATTATGAATACAATGTTTCAAAATATTTTTTGTATTGTATTGAATATATCAACCAACTATATAGCGTCAATTTATTCAATGAGTGTAGGCGGGCGCTGCAAAACAAAAAGATCGATATCGTGTTAAAATGGTTTTCCGGATATATTCATTTGAATGTCAATATTTTCAAAACTAATCATTATTTTTCAACCAAATTTAAACTGCTAATACAAAACTGCCGTACCTATTGCATATGTAAATTTGGTGAAGAAATATTACTTGATACATGAGAAATGTACTTTCAAAAATGGGTTCCGTTTTTTTTGGGACACTCTGTATATTATTAAAATCGCTCGGGCTTCCTACTCCAGTTATTTTGACATGCAAAAACAGTCGAGTGCGATCGAGTACAAAAATGATCGAGAAGCGATTGTGTATTGATCGGGTAGAAGATCGATCTTGTCGTGAATCAGTAGGGTCTGGAGATCGAGTGTGATCGGGTAGATAATTTGTATTCCGACCTGCACCGAGCGTGCACTCGATTACCTCGACTTTTACTCGAGTAATTTCCGACCACACCCCGATCAACTCGACCTCTGATTCATCTGTTCACTCAATCAAATCAGATGAAGAGGTCGGGTTTGATCGACTAGAGATCGAGAAGAAGTCATATGGTCGGGATTGATCGAGTGCACTTAAGCGATCGAGTAGATCGAGTTGATCCGCTGCCATAGAGTAGTTGGAAGTACTCGATCACCTCGACTTGTAGGAGTTATTCCCGAACGCATTCCCGATCAACTCGACTTCTGCTCCAACTGTTCATCCAATCAAATCCCGGTAAAAGATATCGACTCGAGCACACACAATCTCTACTCGAGTGATTGTCGATCAGCTCGATCTTCTATACGATCGATACTCGAGCATTTTCCCGATGTGTTTTCTTCTCGAGCGCTACACGGATTTTTTTGACGTGTCAAAACAAGTTGGCAGGATTACCGATCGATGCAGACTAAACTCGACCATCTCGACTTTTCCCGATCACCCTTGCTGACCGAAGTCGACCGGTACTCGATCGATTGGTCGGGTTTGATCGAGTTAATTTGATCGGCAGTGGAAACCTAGCATTACGATATAGATACGACATCGGCGGCCCTTTTTATCGAGAGAACGTGTATAATTACTTTTTAATTACTAGTCATAAATCAAAGGATATTCCTACATCAAACACTTACAATATTATGAAACATGTTAAAAAGGGGATTGAAAATATGTAATCTATGTCAAGATTGATAATTAACACTGCGAAAATAAAGGGGTGCACAACCACTATTTTCTTCCAACCTTTCCTAAACGTCAAATATTTGGAATGTTCAATTTTTAAAGCTTCTTTTGTCTCAATGTTTTCTGTGCCATATTGTAAATGGCATTTTATCTTCACCGGTACCCATTTTGTCTTCAGTAGCAGCTGTGAAATGGAGCCATTCAAAAATACTGTTATTCGGTAAAGGGTTAAGCGTATAGTAATTAGTACGTGCATTGTGACAACGATGCGTTTTGCAGAATGCAAACACGTGGAATTCCTAGATAAAACATATCGTTTTTCATCCCAAAACACTGTTTCTTCTGTTTGTTTGAAGCGCCAGTTACCGCGTTTTTAAACGAAGTCAGCAATGACAGTTTTTTTTTCTTGATATAAGCAGTCATGGTAAATAGGTTGCACCAAGTTCTCAATAAACTAAATATCGTCTGTAACAGTCGAAAATATCTTATTAACCCATTACCAGATGGAAATATTTTGGACTGTTGCAATTTGAAAGATGTTGTAGACAAAAATTTCATGTGAATGAAATTTAAAAAAAGGTATTTTTGGGTAGGAAAAAACATTGTGGAAAATGAAAAAAAATGCTTCTTACAAGCAATTTCTTCATTTTCCGCAGAGTTTTCAAAAGCCTTATCTCTTGGTGGTAAAAAATAGTCAATACCTGGTAATGGGCTAAAGTAAGTTGTAGTTTGGCAATTTCGAAAGTAACCCGGAACATCATGAGTGAGGGTCCGATGCGCTACCAACTGTATCAGAGAACAGCATTGATGTTCGTCAGACTATGCGTATACAAAGGCTGATCTGGGGCGGAGGTGGTGCAGTGGTAACGCGTTGGACTTGAAATTCAGGGGTCGCTGGTTCGATCCCCCGCTTCTCCAGTCTTTCGGATGAGACTTTAAACCGAGGTCCAGTCTCCATATGACCTTAGCTGTTGAGTGGGACTTAAAACTCCATACAAAGGCTGATCTTGATGCGTTGCTGTTGTGGATCCGTTATGTATTAAGGGCTCTATTCCAATCCCGAATTATACATTTTTTAAAGAAACGCAAAATTTAACCTTAAATTTGTTTTCGGTGTAAGTAAATGCCTCGACTTTCAATGAAATAATCGTTTCTGTAATTTCTTATAAAAGTATATTTTTTATAATATGATATTAGCTATCCAAATACATACAATGTATAAATGCTTGGTTTTTACAATGTATTTGGAGCATTTAAATCCAAATCGTGGTTAGATTTTTTGCTGAGTAGCCAAAGCCTCTCTTACAACCCGTCGTGCTTCTTTTTAAATCGTACGTTTTAAAACTCTGCAAAATCGCACGATTTATAAAGACGCACGACGGTTTGTAAGAGCGCCTCAAAATATGTATATTCAAAGCAGGTCAAAAGTATGAATCTCTGCCGAGAAAAGTACGCATTCTTTGTGAATTTTCCGGAACTTCAGTATATCGTTCCCTGCGACACACGCACGCCTCTCGTACGAACTCCATACTTCTGTCTTGCGTGCTCCTGGCGTTCTAAAAGACGCAGAATGGTTATAGCAAAGAATTGTCCGGTCAATTTTTGCTGCGTGCAGTCTGCGTCGTGGTTGCGTCCAATAAAATCGTACGTTGCACTTGCGTGCATCGCATGACTAAACGTACGTTTTAGACGCAGACCGCACGTAGACCGCACGCACTAACACGTACGACCGGTTGTAAGAGAGGCTTTTTATTGATCAACGTACTATATTCCAGCCGATTGATTGAAAGATCAATTCTGCTCTGAGACTATGAGACTATCACGGTACAGCAATACTATTTTTTCTTTGATATCAGATTATATTTGGTCGGTTACGTTCAAAACGTCGTAACTACAGCTTATTCAAGCTGTAGTTACGACTTTTTTGAACATAACCAACGAATGTTGCACATCCTCGCTTTACATAAAAAAACTCGTAACTGAAGCTTGTTTCAAGCTTTATTTACGACTTTTTCGAACTTAACCAACATTTTGTTGCACATAACACCTGTCGAGTGTCTATCTTTCTATACAAACATAGTCTTTTTTACCATTGTTTTATTGCATTGGCGTTGATACAATAATGCATGTTACGGGGATTACGGAGATACTGATTAAAACATAGTGCACCAAGATTAAGCCGGTACATCTGCGTAATGATCCCACTTCTGCAATGTCCTCTAAAGATACCAAACTCATGCACCCAGTAGACGAAAATGCAGTTGTCCTGGCTTAACTCTTTCCCAAACAAGACCTGAATTTGACGTCCCTTATATAAAAGGCTTGGGAAAACATTGAGACAAAAGAAGAAACTGCTGATATCCAGCAGTTTCTCTTTTTGTCTCAATATTTTCTGCTCTATATTCTACACAAATTCTATCTTTAACAACATCAATATTGTCACCTGCAGTAGCTTCCCAAAAATCTGTCGTTTAGGAAAGGGCTAAGGGACCCATTCTGGTTTTTCAGGGATCAGCACAACATGGGCATAGCCAGAGTTTGCATTGTTGTGTGATGCATTGCATTATATAGGGCCAAAAGAAATGAATTTAAACATTTTCACAAATTTCACTAATGATCAAAGTCAATTTTCCCAAAATGTTACTAAGAAATATAAATGATGGGTCAGTAAATTATGTACAGAGTCGATCCAGAAGAACAAAATGAAATGATTTGAAATGTCCTCGGACAGAAATTATCTAGCTGTTCAGGCTGATCATTCCATACAATATTTCGTCATTATATTTTGTAACTCGGACAACCTAGCATGGGTTTGTTTAAAGGGTATTTACGTAAAAATAAGAAAATATGAAATGTATTAAAAACGCAATATATTTGAAATGTCAATGAAATAGCGATTTATTTCACGGTCGGTTGCCAGAGACTTCAAAACGATATTTTGTTATCCAAGTAATGTATTCAGCCACACGCCAAAATTGTAAATTAGGCAATATTGGGATGATAAAAAATACTTACAATGTGTGAATGTTTGTTATTACTCAGGACAAGAGGGTCATTTTGGCCTTATGTCGCTCACTTTACCGGAATTAAGGAGATGTTGGTAGAAGGAATAAAAATGAAATGAATTAAGAAAATGTTTGTATGTGAGGAAACACGTAACTGAACAATAATTATAGAAAATCTTCTATAATTATGTTGCAACTAGGCCGATTTGAAAACGGTTTGAAGAAATACGCCAGGGATTAGATGGGCTCTACATATGATTATGATCTGATTAGAAAAGGGTTGAAGCCGGGAAGGCTGGCAAACGCCAAGAATTAGTTGGATGTTTTCAGGATCTTTTAAACAGCATCTGATAAAGAGGTTTTTGAAGACCAAACAAAATTTAGGTCGCCAATAACTATTTTATCATGTGTTATTCAAAAGATGCATCACATTATGCCAATCCTATACTCTTTCACTTTCTCTGCTTCAACACGATTCAAATCGACCATGTACTAACAAAATTATCGAATTATTTCTGCAATTGTTGGGGATGTGTTTTAAGTTGCACCTTTTTCTGCTGTATGCATCGCTTTGCTAAATATAAGAAATAAGTACAACTGGGCATGTTATCAGGACCACAATTTAGTTCAGTATTTCAGTATTTTATTACCCTTGCCGAAAACGAAACGATTTAAAACAGTCTAGGTAATACAGACGACGAAGCGAAGGCAACTTGAACAAAAATATCTACAACCCCTAGAATAGAAACTCTTTGGAAATGAGAATTTAAGCAAATTCTTCTCTTTCCGCAAATATGACAAAACTTATGTAAATCCAATCTAAAAATCATAGCATGTCAGTGGAAGGGTTGCCTATATAAATAATATCATAGCACTAAGAAGCACGGAACATAATGTATATCACAATTCCCAGTAGAGTATTATAAATAGAAAGTGGAATGATTCGGAAATAAGTATCGCTAAAACAGGCTGTAATAGACAAGAGAAAATAGGGCTTGAAGCCAAACTTATTTGGTTTTTAGTAACGTTTAACGCAACTTTTGAATGCATTTGATGATTCAGGAAAAATGGAAAATGTGTGCTTTTTATAACATAATTGTGTTGTCTTGAACATCTGAGTATTTAGACAAGTTTTATGAGTTTTTAAGTTTTTTTTCTTGACAAAGGGTTAACCCATTCCCATTTAGTCCCGCTTTTTAACATGCTTTGAAAACCATTGTGGAAAATGAAGAAATTGCTTGTGACAAGCAATTTCTTCATTTCTCACATTGATTTTACCAAGAAAGTCAAAAGAATGGAAGCATTCATTTATTTGAAATTGTCGTCTGCAACAGTTTTGAATTCGGACCAGTTTGAAATTTTGCCGTCTGGAAATGGTTAAGACCGTATTCAACAACGATGTAAATAGTCTCCGACTTTCACAATATTCTATAAATCAAATATTTCAGACTTCTAAATCATGTCAAGTGTCATGGTTTACAATTATAAAATGCGTCCCTTTATTGAATCTAATTGAAAATTAATTGACTTTATCAAATAATAATTTCACATTAATTTCCCTTTTATAACGGAACAATATTTTATCGCCCAATTTAAACCAGGTGCTTTTCTTTGGGTTCAATTCATCTTTTATACTGCATGGTCGTTCTTAATTCATAATTTATTAAAAATATTTATGAAAAAGAAATAAGCTTGGGACTGGACAAAAAGACCCTTAGCCTTTTCCCAAAATTATGATCGATCGATCAAAGAACTTTGTTCGAGAAATGCCATGTTGTAATACAAAACGTGTCCTATCTGGATTTTGTCTATATTAAACATTAGTCCGTAATATTGCTAATTAAATGTCAGGAATGGTTTAGGATTTCCTGATACAATGTTGATTAACTCTTTCCCAAGGACGACATAATTTAGGATCTGTCTGAAATGAATGATGTCACATACGACACAATTTATTTAGGATCTGTCTGAAATGAAAGATGTCACATACGACATAATTTACGTTACCAAAAATATGACATTTGAACATAGCACTAGCATGGAAAGCATCTATGAAAAAGGAGAAAATGCTGATAATCAGCATTTTCTTCTTTTCCCTAATGCTTTCAAGAGACTTCACAATCGGAGACTTCTGGGGAAAAGACTAAAACACAGAAAAAGTTGCTATGTAACGCAACACAAATGAAAAATCGAAAGTTATGTATGATACGAAACTAGCATTTTCTCCTTTTGTCTCAATATCGCATGTCATGTATTATGAATTTATTTAATCTTTTATGATTCCCATTTAGTTGACTGCAACAATTTTCAAATTGGACTTTAAATTTATTATGTTAAAGTGACATTTCACAATTACTTTTGACATAAATTTTACTTTAATTCTATCTGAAAGAGCATATCTGAAAATTTCAAGTCAAAATATCGAACCGCTTACGAGAAATATATAATATTTTTGAGCTAAAATTAGACAAATTGTTGTGGACAACAGTTCAGATTAATATAGAATTTGACATTTCTGTCTCAATTTTAAACTTAAGGCGCATTTTCCGATTATAAATAACAACTTCAAAAAACTGATAGCATTTCTTCTCATTAGAATAAACATTCTTTGCATCAAGACATACTTTTAAAAATGAAATAAATGTGAAATGTCACTTTAAGGTAGGCGATGAAAACAGGAACCTTATAGCGCCAGACAGAGCAACAGATAAGGGCAGTTAACATATTTCTATATGTGCTATTTCAATTCTAAACCCTATGATGTGGGTACTCATTTGAATCGTCTCGATGAGACGATTCAAATGAGTACATACAACATAGGGTTAAGATAAACTTTAAACGAAATATTGCTATTTGAAAAATCATTAGATCTATCCCTTTTCTGTATTTCTGGCGCCTGATATCTATTCAATTTTGAGTAGGCAATTGCACAGAAGCAATCGGAGAAATAAATTACCCATGATCATTCGACCATTTTCTCGTCCATATTACTTAAGATTGCTGATGGAAGATTTTTGGAGACAAATTGCGCTCATTTGTGAAAGACGAAAAAATTTGGGTTTGCTATGAATGATAGTGTAGAATCCGCCTCTTAAAGCTTGTTTTTATTTCAAATTCTTAAATAAATATAGAATCTAGTTTGCCTTTAAAAAGCAATAACACAAAAACATACAAGCATGTTCAACGGAGGGGAAAATCTTTTTATTTTCAATTTTGATTTAATACCCACCATGTCTTCTTTATCATTTTCTAACAGTATCTAATCTTTTATATGCATAAATCATTTAGTTAAAGACCCTTATTATGTTACGTTTTATACCTGGCCATTTTAATCGAAAGCCTTTTGGCACATGCACACTGTTTAACAAATCAACCCTGATGTTTCGAATGCCTTAAGTCGTATCAGCCAGGGGGCTGCGTTCAGTAAGACAAAATGTTAGTCGTTTCATTCGGAATACTCGGTCAATTCTCTGAATTTTGTGTCAAAGAAGTTGCGACTGTTGCTAACGTTAGCTAACGGTTTGTCTTACTGAACGCAGGGCAGAGTTGATAACCAATCTGAGATCTCGCGAGCTGTATAAAGTCCGACAAAGATATTATTGTATATGTAAACAAGGATAAGAGTCCATAATTTCAGGCCCGTAGAAAGAAATTTCATATTGTAGGGGCTCAAACACCTCTGACTGAATAGGGGGAGGGGGGGGGGGGGTTGTTGCTAAATTAGTTTTTCCCTAGATTTCGGTGTAAAATAAGGACAATTCGGCATTTAAGGCCAACTAGGGGGGGGGGGGGTGCTTAGCCACCCCTAGCCTCCTGTTCCTACGGGCCCGAATTTTCAATACAACTCTTTATGTGTTGGTTCGAACCTTGCAGGTGTGAGGCACCTGCAGGATTCAACAATCACAAACAAAATTACAGTAGCCTAGTTTTGATTTTGATATTTTGATATTTACATACATGCAGAAAAATTTAATACGCATGTTCCATGATATCTCGACCAGAGTGTAAAAGGCTCCCGGAGAGAAAAAGACTCGGTATGAAATATAGCGCGAAATGGGTTATTCTTCAAAACGAACAACAAAGATAAATAAAACACCATGACCCATCGATAGATATGTATCATAGGCTTTGGAAAGTGTTGAAACATAGGTAATCATGCCATGCTTTCCAGGAATAGATCTAGTTTATTTGTGATTTTAGCATCACTAGAACTCGTTTTGGTGGACCCCCGGGGCCAAACAAGATCTTTTGTTGTTTGATTGTGTTTTCTCGTAGCAAAGCCACAGATAATAGGGGGAAAAGGATTTCTGAATTTCTTATTTGAAATCCAAACCTTATGTTGTGGGTACTCATTGGAATCGTCTTGAAGAGACGATTCCAATGAGTACTCATAACAAAAGGTTTGATGGACAATTAAGGATTTAAATGTAGTTTGAAATGAATAATAAATTCCTCGTATCTGTAATTCTGTGATAGTGTTATCTTGTAGATAGTTATAGTTCCTTCCATCACAACAAGTCAGTAACGTGTATTTTATGGGGGTCAAATTAGGATTTATTTTCACACAAGACAGTGTTAGATAGCACACAATGGGAAAAGTATTGCTTTTTATCACGCTTAGGCAATAACTTTTCTCCATGTTATTCATATTTTTGATGCTGATAAAACGAAAAGAAAAAAAAAACAAACAAAAAAAAAAAACAAAAAAAAAAAAAAAAAAAAAACATTGGGAAGCCTTTGATTAAAGCTGGAGTTACGGGGTTTTGAAATAACACAGACGCACATCAGAATAGTTAAAATGTCATTTTTTGGCTACCTCTGCTCATGGAGATTTTAGAATAGATCCCATCACTGGAAATATGGCTTTGTATGGGGCTTATATTTATGTGAAAATGAATAAAGGTTTGCAGTACATTCTCCTATTTTGATTTATTAGCTAAAAACAAAGAAATCTCGATTTATTGTGATGACAATTATCTTACACCCGCCTTGTTTTGGTTTCCCCTCAACGTCAACCGACAGTTCCCCTCACTTTATTTTTAAACACAACCGAATGCTGTGATTTAGAGAATCGGCCGTGATATGCCCCCTTTTCAGAACCCGGCTCATAAATGGATATATTTAGGTATTTTGACGCTTCAGTGACTTAGCCCTAACGATTTTCCTCTGTTCCTGACGCCGTTTCAGTGCATCAAGCTAAATCTAGGGCGTGACTTGAAAGTAGATCAAGTTTGAAAGTGAAGTGAAACTAATTACAACTGTCAAAATATACGCGAAACAAAGTAGAGCGCCTGTTCTCACACCCAACGATGTTTCAAACTCGTTTATCCGCATATTTATGCCCAGACTTGACGAAAGCGGGTCAAATTGGAATTGTACTTCTGGTCTACATGTCGATGCCTTTCAACAAAAATCTCTTAACTGCTCTTTCTGGCCAGAATGTGCATTACGCATGTTGATTTGTACCTAAGTCCACATTCCATGACGTAGTTCATTTATAAAATATATTTAATGGTCCAACATACTCTCGCACTTCTCTCAAATGTTATAATCTCTATTTCTGCAGACTGGATCAAAGTACTCTTGGTAATGATGTAGAATAAAAACACGTATTTTAACACGATTTATCAGTCGGAAAAGTCTGGGGTGTTTTTTATTTCGGTAATTTTCTCACTGGGAATTACTTATGAATTAAATATAGATATTCAGTTTGAAAATTATTGTGTTTTTGTTGCTATTGTTGTTGTTTCTTACATCGACGGCACAGTAAATCTTAAGTTAATGGCATCGTAGCAGAAACACGGTGGACAATCACATGACTCAGAATTTCAGAGAATCATCAATATTTTTGTTAATACTTGAACAAGTTAAATTTGGTAATTGAAGCAGAGAACGTGGGAAAATGTCAGAAATAAGCTGAACGTTGTAGATTTTTGAAAAATCAACTGTTAAAAAAATAATTGAAGATGAAACAAAATTTTGGTTTATCTTCAATAACTTTTTTATCAATTGATTTTTCAAAAATACACCACAACCATCTAATGCGTGACGTCTGTCCACCTTCTCTGCTTCAAACCGAATTCGAGCCGAGCCCGGATAGCTCAGTCGGTTACGTCGGAGTCTGTCAATCCAGGGCTCCCGAGTTCGAACCCCGGCTCGGCCAGTATCCATTCTGACATTTGACAAAAGTCATTTGTCTCTCACCAATGGATGTGAATCATCTATGTGAGAGAGCAGCTGGAGGCTCGGTTTGGATATTGTGGTTGTACTGGTGCGAGAAATACCAGGAACCAACGATTAGGTGCTCCAGCCGCCGCGATATGACCATAAAAGTTGAAAACGGCGTAAAACCCCAATAAATCAAATCAAACCGAATTCAAACCGGTCCCGTATTAACAAAGTTATTGAAGATTTTCTGAAATTGCTGTATCACGTGATTATCCACTGTGAGAGATGCACCCTTAATGATAATAACATTTTATTTGTCGAACTCTTTTAAAAAAACAATGCATTGTTTCGACAACTTATTGTATCTATTGAAGTTAGAGCGAAGAACATGCTGATCACATGCTCTATCCCAAATACTTATTAGCTCACCTGAGCACGAAGTGCTCGAGGGGAGCTATTGTGGTCACTCACCGTCCGTCGTCCGTCTGTCCGTCTGTCTGTCCGTCCGTCTGTCCGTCCGTCAACAATTTCTTCAAACATCTTCTTCTCCAAAACTAACCAGCCAATTTTGACCAAACTTGGCAGGAATGTTCCTTGAGTGACCCTTCTCAAAACTTGTTCGCGGATTTTTGATTCGTCAAAAAATGTGGGCGGGGCTTATCGCACTTAGAGGAATCCTAAGAAAATTCTTTAAAAATCAACCATTGTTCCAATTTGAACCAAACTTGGCAGAATTGTTCCTTGAGTGACCTTTCTCAAAATTTGTTCTCAGATTTATGATTCGTCAGAAAACGTGGCCGTGGCAGGGAGAAAGGGGCTTATCAGACTTAGAAAAATCATAAGAAAATTCTTTAAAAATCAACCATTGGGCCAATTTGAACCAGACTTTGCAGGGATGTGCCTTAAGCCATTCTTTTTAAAATTTGTTCACAAATATTTTCATTTGTAAAAAATTGTGGCCGTGGCAGGGAGAAAGGGGCTTATCAGACTTAGAGAAATCATAAGAAAATTCTTTAAAAATTAACCATTGGGCCTATTTGAAGCAGACTTTGCAGGAATGTTCTTTGAGTCTCTCTTTTCAAAATTGATTCACAAATTTTTACATTTGTCAAAAAATGAGGGCGTGGCAGGGAGGAAGGGTCTTATCAGCCTTAGAGAAATCCTAAGAAAATTCTTTAAAAATCAACCAATGGGCCAATTTGAACCAAACTTGACAGAATTGTTCCTTGAGTGACCCTTCTCAACATTTGTTCATAAGTTTATAGTTTCGTCAAAAAATTGTGGCTGTGGCAGGGGGGCTTATCTAACCAAGAGAAATTGTTAAAAAAAATCTTCAAAAATCTTCTTCTCCTTAACCATAGGGCCAATTAAAACCAAATTTGGCAAGAATGTTCCTTGGGTGACCCTTCTTAAAATTTGTTCGCGGATTTTTTATTCATCCAAAATTGTGGGCGTGGCAGGTCAGCATTTACCAGACTTGGAGAAATCATAAGAAAATTCTTTACAAATCAACCATTGGCCCAATTTGAACCACACTTGGCAGAAATGTTCCTTTGGTGACTCTTTTCAAAATTTTTTCTCAAATTTTTTATTCGTCAGAAAAAATTGGGCGTGGCTTATCGGACTTACAGAAATCCTAAGAAAATTCTTTAAAAATCAACCATTGGCCCAATTTGAAGCAAACTTTACAGAAATGTTCTTTGAGTGACCCTTTTCAAAATATGTTGGCAAATTTTGTATTGGTCAAAAAAGTGGGCGTGGCAGGGCGCGGCTTATCAGACTTAGAGAAATCATAAGAAAATTCTTTTAAAATCAAGCATAGGGTCAATTTGAAACAAATTTGGCAACGATGTTCCTTGAGCGACCCTTTTCAAAATTTGTTTGCAAATTTTTGATTCGTCAAAAAAAAGTGGGTGTGTCTTAAACTTCTTTCAGGTGAGCGATATAGGGCCATTCTGGCCCTCTTGTTTGCATTACGCTATATAATGACATATTATTTCAAAAGGGTTCTGACCAAAATATTTTATACTCCTCCCCTAAATAAGCCGTGGCATTAATGTCCATATTTTAGAAAAGAGCTCGTAAAAACGTTCGTCTCAATATTTTCTGGCCTACATATTTTACACAAAATCGTATCTTCAGTTTATTAACATCAACTATTTATTAAGCTATTTTAAACAAGCTATTTTAAACTCGGAACAGTCCAACAATTTTGCCGTTTGAGAGATTGTTGAGAGATTGTTAACAAGGGAAAGGATTATAAACAGCTCTTGATAATCAATTTTTACCTGTAAGTGATGTCTGCATTTTCAATCTATCCTTTCTCTTCAATAGATTTTTGTGTTTTCTGCAATAAAATAGAGATTAATTAATTGTTTTAAATATCCAAAATCTATATGTGTCCTTCACACAAGCCTACTAATAAAAAAACTCGTTCGTGCAACAATGATTATACTTCACACTTTCTCCAAAAATCCCGAATCATTTATACCTTTTAAATTCGGCGGCGAAGGAAAGAGTTGTTATACGTTTCGCATAGTTAAGCTGGAAAGTCATTTACTAAGAAAAGTACCGTCTGAAATATTCAGACCTCGCCTAAGTAGCGAATAGTTCATTGACGAATCAGCCAAAATAGTAACGAGTTTGCTCTCAGGTGATTGGGTCACGTGAATAAAATGATAGACGTGTAATCCGGACTGGCAAAATGTCTGAGTTATCAGGTTTGAATCTCTACGAACTGATTCAGCAGGTCTTTTAAAACGGGTCTATTTGTAACAAGGCTTTACAGAACCGCTATGCAAGAGTAGTGCTATTGATACACAGGAGGGCATTATGAGCGCAAATAATTAAGTATCGTCTATGAACTTAATCAATGATGTATTTAATCAGACTACCTTAGCAGACAGGATTGAACAAGATCAGGCCATGGTTTCTCGAAAAAAAAACCTTAAATACATACTCATGAGTACATTTCAAAGGAATACTCTCCAACTTTGAAAGGTATTCGATTGAAGTTCACGTGAATTTCGTGTAATTTGGGTACGGTGCTCAGATTTGAGTCTGAGAACGTACTTCAGTTTTTTCGAGAAATCGGGGCCTGATCATCCTTTACATACCTGAATTTATTCAACATCATTTTAATATTTAGTACACGAAAAATGATGATTATTTTACGATCGATAAATAAAAGCCAATTTAATCGTCGTCATCCTGTGGCTATAACATTGTAGTGCAACATCTTTACGACTTAAAGGTTATAAAAAGCAAAATCGACATTTCTCATTTTGTCTCTATATTTCGTGCTATATTTTAGATAATTTTCATCTTTATCAAAAATCTATATTATCTTCTATAACAGATTTCAGAGTGAAACGTTTTTCCGCATGGGAAATGATCCAAAAGGTAACACTTTTCGCCGATGACGTCATTGCCCCTGTCGTCATCTGGCCGCCACAAGTTACCTACATCAATATAACGACAAACATATCAATAAGCGATTAATCTTTGATCTTGGATTAATTACCGTGTGATTAGCATGTGATTAACATGTGATTACTGTTCAGGCGCCTGCCAAATTACATTGGCCTGGGATTGCACAGAGAACATGGAATGATCATTAGCCATTTGTCGGAATTGTTTTGACTAGCTGGAAATCGAAACCCTATAATACAACGAATTTGAAGAGCATATTTCAGAAAACATGCATGCAATTCTAAGAGCATTTACAAAATATTTAGTTATCGCCAACTCTTTTTGTGTTCTTTAAGTCTATTAAGGACGCGTTCTAGATAATTTTGCATCATGACAAAGTCCAAGCAAGTATTACGTGCGTGGTGTACCGCGATATCTATGACCAAAAACACGATGGTTAATCATGTGACTCAGAATTTCAAAAAAATCGTCAATATTTGTGTCAATACTTGACTAATTTGAATTCGGCTTGAAGCAGAGAAGTTGGGATAATCTCGGAAATAAGCTGTACGTGGTAGATCTTGGAAAAATCAACTGATGAAAAAGTTATTGAAGATAAACCAAAATTTTGGTTTATCTTCAAAAACGTTTTATCAGTTGATACTTTCAAAAATCCAACACGTCCATCTAATGCGTGACGTCTGTCCACCTTCTCTACTCCAAACCGAATTCAAATCGGTCCCGTATTAACAAAATTATTGAAGATTTTCTGAAATTCTTACATCACGCGATTATCCACCGTAAAAAAGACAGGAACCATTATCACATGTATCATGTTTTTGTCCCACGGAGAACCAGCTTCACATAACCATGACCAGAAATAGAAGAGGCAGGCAGGTAAATGAAATAATGACGTGAATTAGAAGACTAAATTGAGCTTGATTTTTATTGAGAGGTGCGATCTATCCAAACAGGTTGACCAATACATACGATATTTCTTTTGTGTTTTTCATTTTGCCTTTTCGGATAATTAGCACGTCCCCTTTAACAAAAAGGCAGCAAATTAGATTATTTTCCTTTGTATAATAAACATACAGAATATTTTGCTACAATATTCAATGAATTTTCCCAGACGCTAGATATTTTGGTTGCAATTGTGTTGAAAGCATATTCACAGAATAGTGCACGAAAACAATGATAATAATAGTAATAATGCAACGGTTATAGTAATTTGACATTAACTTCTAAAGTATGCATATTAGAATTGTGCCAATAAATTGTCTCGACTCGAAACAAAATATAAGAGAGGGTATTGCCATTCTGAACAAATTATTTCAAATTCTTAGCCTATGTTGTGGGTACCTATTTGAATCGTCTCGATGAGACGATTCAAATGAGTACCCACAACATTGGGTTTGGTGAATAATAAATGATATACATGTATTGATTTTTGAAACACCGTTGCCCCATACCTCTTACACGCAGCTCTGAATGATCTGTTATTACTAGAATTACTGGTATTTAGGTAAGACTATATTAATGGTCTTTTATACGCCCACAGTATAAACAATGTTATTGATGTTAGCTATTACTCGCAGCTTGGAGTCCTAAATATGTTGTTTTTAGTAGTGGATAATCCCCCTTTATTATGTTGTTTTATTATTGATTTGAGACGTTATAACACCTGATAGTGCTTAACCATACAAATAATCCCAGGCTCTATCCCCCTTACAAAATAATTTTTCAAAATCACAGAGAAAATGATATATATGATTATGTATTTTTTTCTGCTTTTTGAATTTTCTACCAGAAAGCGCTTGTGACAAGCAATTTTTTTTTATTTCCAACAATGCTTTTCAATGAAAAAGACAAAAGCTGTAAAATTGCACCCACTTGAAATTGCCGTCTGTAACATCTTTGCAATTGGACAAATCTAAAATTTTACCCTTAGTAATGTATTAGGATAAGTGCCTTAGGGACTGCAACATCTTTGCAATTGGACAAGTCTAAAATTTTACCCTTAGTAATGTATTAGGATAAGTGCCTTAGGGACTGCAACATCTTTGCAATTGGACAAGTCTAAAATTTTACCCTTAGTAATGTATTAGGATAAGTGCCTTAGGGACTGCAACATCTTTGCAATTGGACAAATCTAAAACGCTGCCATCTGGAAATGTTAAAGACAAGTGCGTTAGGGACAGACGAATCTCGTCGAACATGTGAGAATTATTTGGATATATCCCAAAGTAATTACGGCGATGTCATGCGGAGGATGTATTTCATGTTATATTGGCTTGTTGAGATGCTGCACCGCCCGCAATGGACCGTGACATAAACTAATTACTTCTACAAAATATGTCAATTTGTCGGAAACAATTATTGTCATAATTATAGAGTCTAACTTTGTTGTGTTCTCGAAATGCAGCGCCGCTTCTCTAGGAGTTATGAATGGCTGCATGATAAAGTCTATGAAATATCTGCTTTATAGGAAATAATAGGTTCATCTCTAACTTAACCATGCTTTTTAAAGAAAATGTTTTTTTATGTTTATTGAGGAGTACTTAAAATGTATCTTCAATTTTGTCTAAATTTCCAAGCAGCGATGACGAAAGAGTTGAAACTTTTAGCTTGATAAGTACGTACATGATAAATAGATAATGAATGTACTGATAGACTTGACTATCTTTTATAGCTCATCTAAGATTGAAATGCTCATATCTGTGCCATTTTTACCAAATGGCATAACGATTGCATAATACCTGTTTTCATTTTTAAGTCTTGTTTGTTCATGTTTTAATTTTTACATTTGAAATATGCCGGATTATAAGGCCGTTTGAAGCAGTTTAGAGCCAACCAGATTAAGTGTGTTAAAGGGACATTTCATTCCGATTTCATTTTTTTAAAGTATGTCTTGATGCCAAGATTGGTTATTCTAATGAGTGTAAATACTATTAGTTTATTTAAGTTGTTGCCAATAAGCGAGAAACACGCGTTTACAGTTGAGACATAATCGATAAATTGACCAAACGCCAATCGACAGATCGCTCCGCCCAATATAGAATTTAAGGCAAACAACGGGCATGTGGTCGTTAAAAGGGAACGATTTTATCCAGTTAATCGTGACGTAAATTCGGACAAACGAAATAGTATTTCGTAGTTGTTGTTATAAAATCTCGTAACTACGGCTTGATTTAAGCCGTAGTTACGAGATTTTATAACAACACCGACGGTTTATCAAAACATAACGGTGAACCTAGTCTATTGTTAGCACAAAATTCTTTGCCCTTGGTAGGTCGATTGTTTTGATTGTCAGTCGATAAATCGATACAAAACCACGTGCAGCGATGAACAATTGGGGCATGACATTTTTGTGATCGTCCATTGGTTAATCGATGTTTTTGATTGACAGTCGGCGTTTGGTCAATTGCATATAAATCCGAACTGTTGTCCACAACAATTTGTTCAATTTTAACACAAAAACATAAATTCCTCGTAAACGGCGCAATATTTTGGCTTGAAATTTTCAGAATTTTCATAAGGAAATATGCTCTTTCAGATAGAAATAAACGTAAAAGTTAAGACAAAAAATTCTGAAATGTCACTTTAATCAAACTGGCTCTTGGAGACATTCTTTGTTGCTTCATTACCAACGAGACCTTGACCCTTTGAACCTTCGCTTCACCAGAATAATGAGACTGTCACATTGAAGATGCATGCCATTTTATGTTGCGGTGTCATGATCAAATTCTGTCCGCGATGGGGTGTGGCAGTAGCTAGATTAGATTACGGATATAGTTCAATTTTGTCACAGCCTATTTATTGCGTTTCTTATAAAAACCGTCTTTTACAATGCAATGAAGAAAATAAGAGTTTCGCTGCTACAGAATTCTCAGACGTACAGATTGTGGTTGACAGCGGCTATAAAACTGTGCGTGTTGACAGACTACTTAACTTGGGTTGTTAGCTGGAGGTCTAATTGTGATCATTATTGTAATTATCACACACTACAATTATACACTTGCTTAATGGTGGAAATGTAGGGCGACTTGGTGACGCATTATACCACTGAAATTTGTAAAATATCGTGAAGAGAAGATACAAAAAACCCGTTGCAGTAGCATTCTCAGACAGAAAGAGTGTGGTTGACAGCGGCTATAAAACTGTGCGTGTTGACAGACTACTTAACTTGGGTTGTTAGCTGGAGGTCTAATTGTGATCATTATTTTAATTATCACACACACTACAATTATACACTAACTTTACTGGGGAAATGTAGGGCGACTAGGTGACGCATTATACCACAGAAAATTGTAAAATATCGTGAAAAGGAGAGAAAGGGTGACAAAAGTCATGAAAAGAGGATTTTTCGACTATTGCGTGCATAAACTTTCATAGAAAAGGGAGATATTTCATTATATCATCCCTAAACATTAAAAAATTTGACTCCCATTAAGAAAAGGGCTTTTGAAAACATTGTGGAAAGTGAAGAAATTGCTTGTGACAAGCAATTTCTTCATTTCCCACTATGTTTTCTAACCCAAAAGAGACAAAAAATCGTTTCTGTATTATTCTCAGACAGAAAGATTGTGGCTGACAGCGGCTATAAAACTCTGCGTGTTGACAGACTACTTAACTTGGGTTGTTAGCTGGAGGTCTAATAATTGTGATCATTATTCTAATTATCACACACTACAATTATGCTCTTACTTTAATCTGGAAATGTAGGGCGACTTGACGACGTATGGTACCACTGAAATTTGTAAAATATCGTGAAGAGAAGATACAAAAAACGTTGTAGTAGAATTCTGTGGCATTCTCAGACAGAAAGATTGTCGCTGACAGCGGCTATAAAACTGTGCGTGTTGACAGACTACTTAACTTGGGTTGTTAGCTTGAGGTCTAATTGTGATCATTATTGTAATTATCACACACTACAATTATACACTTGCTTTACTCTGGAAATGTAGGGCGACTTAGCGACGCATTATACCACTGAAATTTGTAAAATATCGTGAAGAGAAGATACAAAAACGTTGTAGTAGAATTCTCAGACAGAAAGATTGTCGCTGACAGCGGCTATAAAACTGTGCGTGTTGACAGACTACTTAACTTGGGTTGTTAGCTGGATGTCAAATTGTGATCATTATTCTAATTATCACACACTACAATTATTAGAATATAGAAGCATGAGGGAGAATCTATTATTCCATGGTCTTCCTGAGAATGAAGATGAAAATTGTGAGAATATTGTTGTTTCTTTCATTAAAGAAAAATTAAGTATAGATGATGAAATCACCTTTGATAGAGTGCATAGAATTGGCAAACCTAAAGCAGCAAAAATTAGACCCATAGTAGCCAAATTTCATTATTACAAGGAACGGGAAATAGTACGAAAACGAGGGATTGAATGCAGTGAGGAATTAAAACCTGCTAACCAGCGGGTTGGTGTACAACAAACCAAAGCTGTACTCCAGAAGAGGAGTGATATGTACCCAATTATGGACAGAGAGAGAGCAAAGGGTAAAACTGTCAAATGGTCAGGTGCAAAAGTTATGGTGCAAGATTATCCTGGTGGTCGATTCGAAGAAGTGAAAGAATAGGACTGTGATGAGAAGCTTCGTGTTATTACATGGAACGTGAACGGTCTAAATAGAAAATTGTCAGACTGCGATTTCTTGGAAAAAATTCAAAATTATGATCTTATACTTTTAACCGAAACCTGGTTAGGTAAACAAAATTCTAATCTTGAAATAAACAATTTTTGTAGCTTTCATCTTGCAGGTAATAAAAAACCTGGTGCTAAAAGAGGACGTTATAGTGGAGGTCTGTCAGTCTATTATAAAACATATTTGAAAGACAAGATAAACATTGTGGAAAAAAGTACACACGGATTATTATGGTTAAAAATTAATGCAAATGTGTTTGATTTTTCTGAAGATGTTTACATTTGTTTATGTTATATACCACCAACTAATTCTAAAATTCATTCAAGGTCTGACTTCGATTTTTTTGATGAAATTGAAAACGGTATTGCTAAATACAGTGGTAGAGGCAAAACCTTTATCACGGGCGATTTTAATGCCAGAACGTCAAACTTGTCGGATTTTGTGAATAATGAAAGTATTTTTGACAGCGGAACATTTTCCGATGACAACAATACATTCAACAAATCACGTGCGAGCATGGATACTATCGTAGATAGTAATGGGCGTCGTCTGCTGTCATTATGTAAATCAACCAATCACATCATCGCTAATGGTAGATGCCACGATGACGTAATTGGGAAATATACCTTCTGCTGTGAGCGCGGCATGAGTGTATTGGACTATCTCTTGCTTAATCAAAATGATATAAATGTTGTAAAATGTTTTAATGTGTTAGAATGGAATGAGTTTTCATACCATCGTTGTATATATTTTGCTTTCCATAAAAAATCGATTAAAGTAAAAAAGAAATGTAAAGAAAATAAATTTGTAAAAAAGATAGTATTTGATGAAAGTAAAATACCGTCATTTCATAAATTGCTGAACGAGAATATTGACCAACTTAACATTAACTTATCTAATTCTAATAGTAGCGAGGATAAAATAAATTTAGTAACCACCTATTTATCTCAAAATGCTATATCAGTTTTTGAAAAGCAATTTTCGAGTAATGCAACCAATCATAAAAATAAACACGCAAAATGGTTCAATGAAGCATGTAAAACAGCAAAACTTAATTTTAAAGATAGCAGGGTTAAGTTTGAGACAGAGAATTCAGAATTAAATAGGCGTTCATATATAAAGGCAAAAAATAAATTTAATAATACCAAAAAGCGAGAAAAAAAGAAATACTTAAAAAAGCAAGCGCTTCAATTAGAACGAACTGCAAAATCAGAACCGCGAAACTTTTGGAAAAATCTTAACAAAATTCATAAACCATTCTCAAACAACACTGTAGACGATATAAATATAAATGATTTTTATGAGCATTTTAAAAGCTTACTCTCAGATTCAAACATAAATCCCACCACAGAGAACCAGAATAACGATCCGTTCATTGTCGATCCAGATCTGGATGCTCCTTTTACAGCGGAGGAAATTGAGGTAGCAATTTTCAGTCAAAATAATGGAAAAGCATGTGGTCCTGATAACATCTCGGCAGAAATAATTAAATCGTCTTACACAATTCTTAAAACAGTGTTCTTGAACATTTTTAACAATTTGTATGAAAATTCAATCTATCCAGAAAATTGGGCAATAGGCTACATTGTACCGATACACAAGGGAGGTGACTCGTCTAATCCCAAAAATTATAGAGGTATAACACTGAACAGTATTTTATCCAAAGTTTATTCACAATTGATATATAACCGATTAATGAAATGGAATGAAAAACATAATAACATATCTGATAACCAGTTTGGTTATCAAAAAAATAAAAGCACTATTGACTGTATTTATATACTTCATTCGATTATAGCAAAAACATTAAGTTCTAACAAAAAACTCTATACTGTTTTCATAGATTATGAAAAATGTTTCGACAAAATCAATCGCACTTTACTCTGGCAAAAACTGATATGTCAAGGCATAAGCTCTAAATTAGTCAATGCTCTCAAAGCAATGTATGCATGCGTAAAATGCGCGGTAAAAATCAATGATCAAATATCGTCGCCCATCGACTCATTTTGTGGTGTCAAACAGGGAGACTCGAACTCCAGCTTACTTTTTATCATGTTCGTAAATGACATAATACAAAACGTTAACTTAGATAATGACGTCGATGATGTATTCACTATTGGTCAATTACAACTCTTCCTACTTTTATTCGCAGATGACCAGGCACTTTTTTCAACGTCACCAATTAAACTTCAATCTATGCTCAAAGACATTGAAACATACTGTAATAAATGGCAATTGAAAATAAATACAGATAAAACGAAAATAATGATATTTGAAAAAAGTAGAATACCAACAACATACGATTTTTATTTATATGATCGCAAACTTGAAATTGTCTCTAGTTTTAAATATCTAGGTGTCTACTTATTTAAGAATGGAAACTGGCTGAGATCCCAACGAAAATTAGCTGAAAACGGAGCTAAATCTTTATACGGTCTTTTATCTACATTTAATACATTTGATTTTAGTGTAAAAAAGAAATGCGAATTGTTCGATTCCTTAGTTCTACCAGTAATGCACTATGCCTCAGAAATTTGGTCTTACAGCACAGGCACAGATGTTGAACAAGTTCACTCAAAGTTTCTTAGAAATATTCTTTCAGTAAGAAAGTCTACAAATTTGTCTAGCATTTATGGAGAACTTGGTCGAGTACCACTTTTCATAGTTCGGAAATGTAACATGATACGTTATTGGAAAAAAATTCTCACTCTACCAACAAATAGTTTAGTCAAACAGATTTACTTGATGCAAAAAGATGACGCAAATAATGATCAAACATACAATCAATTAAACTGGGCATATCATCTTAAAAGACTTTTGGAAACACTTGGCCTTAACGACCTATGGCTAAATCAATCAATTGAACTTATCAATTTTGATTATATAAAACAACGCATATATGATCAATATTATCAATCATGGTACTCAGAAATAAATAACTCCTCACGATTAACCTATTACTGTATCTTTAAACATTCCTTCAGACAAGAACCTTATCTTAACCTCATTTCAAATAAAAAATACAGATCAGCACTTTCTC
The DNA here is from genome assembly GCA_963680895.1 of Fragum sueziense. NCBI lineage: Eukaryota > Metazoa > Mollusca > Bivalvia > Cardiida > Cardiidae > Fragum > Fragum sueziense. Next base: position 32,388,190 of record OY804598.1, on the reverse strand, counting down.
GTTTTAGAACTTCATCACATAATTTAGAAATAGAAAAGGGCAGACACCAAAATATTCCACATTCAAGAAGAATTTGTAAGCTTTGTAATCAAAACACACCCGAAACAGAATTTCACTTTTTGCTTGTTTGTCCCTTTTACCGTGATATACGTATCCGATTCTTTAAACCTTATTTCTGTAGATGGCCTAACCTCTTTAAATTTGAATGTTTAATGTCATCCAACAACCCCAAAAATATTTTTAATTTGGCAAAGTTTATTCATGATGCAAACCAATCACGGGAACAAGAACTTAATAGAATTAATAACTAATATCCATACTTCTTCACTTTTTTCTCCTACATCATGTTGACAAATATTTTTTCATGTTTTTGTTATTTTGCTATTTGTACAAGTTGTATATCATATAGCAAATAAAATGTTTTTGTATTGTATTGTATTGTAATTATACTCTTACTTTACTAGGGAATGTAGGGCGACTTGGCGACGCATTATACCATTGAAATTTGTAAAATATCGTGAAGAGAAGATACAAAAAAAACCCTGTTGTAGTAGCATTCTTAGACAGAAAGATTGTGGTTGACAGCGACTATAAAACTGCGTGTTGACAGACTACTTAACTTGGGTTGTTAGCTGGATGTCTAATTGTGATCATTATTCTAATTATCACACACTACAATTATACTCTTACTTTACTAGGGAATGTAGGGCGACTTGGCGACGCATTATACTACTGAAATGTGTAGAATATCGTGAAAAGGGGATAAAGCGTGACAAAAGTCATGAAAAGGGGACTTTTCGACTATTGCGTGCATAAACTATCATAGAAAAGGGAGATATTTCATTACATCATCCCCAAATATTATTTTTTTTTTACCCCCATAAAAATGGCTTTTGAAAACATTGAGGAAAATGAAGAAATTGCTTGTGACAAGCAATTTCTTCATTTTCCGCAATGTTTTCTATCCAAAAAAACCAAAAACCGTTGTAGAAGAATTCTCAGACAGAAAGATTGTCTACAATTATGCACTTGCTTTATTGTGGAAATGTAGGGCGACTTGACGACGCTTTATACCACTGAAATTTGTAAAATATCGTGAAGAGAAGATACAAAAAAAAAACCGTTGTAGTAGCATTCTCAGACAGAAAGATTGTCGTTGACAGCGGCTATAAAACTGTGCGTGTTGACAGACTACTTAACTTGGATTGTTAGCTGGAGGTCTAATTGTGTTCATTATTGTAATTATACCACACTACAATTATGCACTTGCTTTATTGTGGAAATGTAGGGCGACTTGACGACGCTTTATACCACTGAAATTTGTAAAATATCGTGAAGAGAAGATACAAAAAAACCGTTGTAGTAGCATTCTCAGACAGAAAGATTGTCGTTGACAGCGGCTATAAAACTGTGCGTGTTGACAGACTACTTAACTTGGATTGTTAGCTGGAGGTCTAATTGTGATCATTGTTCTAATTATACCACACTACAATTATACTGGAAATGTAGGGCGACTTGGCGACGCATTACAGAACAGAATTTTATAAAATATCGCGATAAGAGGAGAAAGCGTGACAAAAAAGCATGAAAAATGGTCGAAAATTTTCAATATTTTCAGTTACTGCCGATAAAATGTTTAAACTATCATGGTAAAGAGAAATAACCATTGAACCCATTCCCAAACATTAACATTTTGTGACTCCCATAAAGAAAAAGGCTTTTGAAAACATTGTGGAAAATGAAGAAATTGCTTGTGACAAGCAATTTCTTCATTTCCCACTATGTTTTCTACCCCAAAAAAGACGAAAAATCATTGGTGTAGCATTCTCAGACAGAAAGATTGTTGTTGACAGCGGCTATAAAACTCTGCGTGTTGACAGACTACTTAACTTGGGTTGTTAGCTGGAGGTCTAATTGTGATCGTTATTGTAATTATCACACACTACAATTATACAGGAAATGTAGGGCGACTTGGCGACGCATTATACCACTGAAATTTGTAAAATATCGTGAAGAGAAGATACAATAAACGTTGTAGTAGCATTCTCAGACAGAAAGATTGTCGTTGACAGCGGCTATAAAACTGTGTGTGTTGACAGACTACTTAACTTGGATTGTTAGCTGGAGGTCTAATTGTGATCATAATACTAATTATACCACACTACAATTATGCACTTGCTTTTTTGTGGAAATATAGGGCGACTTGTTTGGGAAAGCAATTTTAAACAATTCATAGTGTGGAATTGTCTGTAGCCTTCTTCTACAATACGAGGTAAACAATTTTAGTTTCGTTTGTGTAGCATTCTCAGATAGAAAGATTGTCGTTGACAGCGGCTATAAAACTCTGCGTGTTGACAGACTACTTAACTTGGGTTGTTAGCTGGATGTCTAATTGTGATCATTATTGTAATTATAGCACAGTACCATTATACACTTACATGTACTTTACTAGGGAAATGTAGGACGACTTGACGACGTATGGTTCTACTGAAATTTGTAAAATATCGCGAGAAAGGGTGACAAAAACATGAAAGAAGGAGAAATGACTACTACATGCATAAACTATAGTGGTAAAGATATAAAAAAATTTAACCCACTCCTCCACAATTAATTTTTTTGACTCCCATAAAGAAGGGCTCTGGAAAACATTGTGGAAAATGAAGAAATTGCTTATGACAAGCAATTTCTTCATTTCCCACAATAATTTCTACCCCAAAAGACAAAAAATCATTGCTGTAGCATTCTCAGACAGAAAGATTGTTGTTGACAGCGGCTATAAAACTGTGCGTGTTGACAGACTACTTAACTTGGGTTGTTAGCTGGGGGTCTAATTGTGATCATTATTCTAATTATACCACACTACAATTATACAGTTACTTTATTTTGGAAATGTAGGGCGACTTTGCGACGCATTATACCACTGAAATTTGTAAAATATCGTGAAGAGAAGATACAAAAAAAACGTTGTAGTAGCATTCTCAGACAGAAAGATTGTTGTTGACAGCGGTTATAAAACTGTGCGTGTTGACAGACTTCTTAACTTGGGTTGTTAGCTGGAGGTCTAATTGTGATCATTATTGTAATTATAGCACAGTACCATTATGCCTTTAAAAAACGGCAAAAAGTAGGACTCTTCTTATTTCAAAGCTGCTACAGACGAAATTGGATGCTTTTAAAGAAAGGAGATATTTTCCACTGTTGCTACCATGTTTCCGACTACCTTTTTATTAGGGATGTCGAAAGCAAGTCTTGTTTTTGAATAGGGGTAAAAAACTTTAGATAAGTGAGGTTTCACGTTATGCTATTAACTTTTGTGTGATGTCGTGACGCCTCTTTTAACTGCTATGGTCATATCGCGGCGGCTGGAACACATAACCGTGCATTCCTTAAATTTCTCTCCCCAGTACTACCACAATATCCAAACTGAGCCTCCAGCTGCTTTCTCCCCATAGATGATTTCCATCCATTTGTGAGAGACAAATCAATTTTATCAAATGGCAGAAAGGATGTTGGCCTATTTGGGGTTCGAACTCTCGACCCCTGGAATGAAAGACTCTGACTTTACCGACTTTTTCTTTATAGAATCCGATTATATAAATTATGAGCCAGTATATTGGCAAGGGCCCTTATTAGCCTACTTTCCAGGCCCACATGGATTCGGATCAACCTGCGTATACACGAAGAATGATCAAGATTCAATGCGTTCTCCAACAACCTTTTCACGACATGTAATAACCTTAAGAAACAATAATGGCGCACCGCCCTTTTTCATATGCTTTGTCACCATCATTTTTAATGCTTTTAAAACACTTTAGCGTTATCTTCGGATAATCTCCAATAAACACATAAGCCTAGAACCAATGCGCGCTAAATGGATAATCCTTTATACAAGATCAAAGGAAGGTAAGCAATAATGCGAGAATCATAACATCGATTTTCAACAAAAAACTCGTAACTGCAGCTTGTTTTAAGCTGCAGTTACGAGGTTTTCTGTTTAAAAGCAGCAATAACTTTTCTGAACTACTCAAACGTCATAACTAACAGCTTCTAGATATGTTTTCAACCTTTCCCCGAATGACAAAACTTGGGATCGCTCGGTTTTGAATTCTACTGCTGATGTTTTTATGAAATACACGAACATTATTGAGAGAAAGGGCGTAATTCTTATCAGCATATTGTATTGCACTTTTGCTCCAATTTGTCAACAAACTATTTCTCAAAGTGAAGTCGAAACCAAAAATTGCTTGTGAAAGGGTTAATCACTGTTATTTATCAGGCAAGTCTTTATGGTTCATGAGATAACTAGCTGCAATATTTTATGTAGGCACGTATTTTTGGAATGGGCATTAATTTGTACAGGTATTTTGCACTGGAAATGAAGGAAAAGGTTAGCGTATAAGAAATAACGTGGCCAAACGCACCTTTCTAGCAGAGAGTTGGTGTTTCCAAGAACTTCTTTAGTGTAATAACAAACAAGCTGCTATTGAATAAAGTCAAAATTGGTGTAAATAAGGATGATTTTTTGTACAATATAAGGCATATTATATTGAGACAAGAGAACAAAAAGCTGTTAATCAGCATATTTTCCATAATTATTATGTCTCAATGTTTTCGAAAACCTTTTCTATTGGGGACGTCAAAATCAGGTCTTGCTTTTGAGAAATGGGCAATACTGTCGTCAACATACTATATATTATAAGCTCAAGACTTAAGACAGACGGGTCCAATTGAGCAGTTGTGACATCATTGTACCAAGAGTCGTAGTCTACTTATACACGGTGGATAATCACGTGATACAATATTTACTGAATATCTTCAATAACTTTGTTAATACGGGACCGATTTGAATTCGGATTGATGCAGAGAATGTGGACAGACGTCACGCATTAGATGGGCGTGACTGATTTTTGAAAAATCAACTGATAAAAAAGTAATTGAAGATAAACCAAAAATTTGGTTTATCTTCAATAACTTTTTTATCAGTTGATTTTTCAAAAATCCAACACGTCCAGTTTATTCCTGGCATTTTCCCACATTCTCTGCTTTAAACCGAATTCAAATTGGTCAAGTATTAAAAAGATATTGAAGATTATCGGAAATTCTGAGACACGTGATTATACACTGTGTTATAGGGACGTCAAAACTTGGGTATACTGGAGAGGATTAGGTTTATTTGGCATCAGCTCATCAGCGACATAATTATGATTCATACTGAGTAGCGATAAATTGAGCAATGGCTCGTTCATCTAAATATCTATGACGATCTTGACCTCCTCTCTTTGCAAAATGATGATGATCAGCCGTTTCTACGTCTGTTTCAATGATTTCCCAAACCATTTTCTACTATGGACATAAGTACTATGGTGTTTTGGGAAAAAGCTGAATTCACTTGGCATCGGCACACCAGCGCCATGCAACTGGCACTCATACTGAAAAGCGATGACTAGAAAAATGGCCCATTCATCTAAATATGATTTTTTTTTACAAAATTTAATGATGGAGATAAGAATTTTCTACTTTTGCTTTAATGTTTGCCCGAAAACTTTTTCTTCTAGGGATATCAATACTATGGTGTAGGCTATGTGAGAAAATGTCGATTTCACTTGGCATTTGCGCACCTATGTCATCTGGCATCTATGCTGACCATCTGGCACCCATACTGGCCAATAATAAGTAGAAACCCGACTCGTTCATAAATATTTAGCCTATGGTTATTTTGAACTTTTCTTTCTTCACATGATCTTTATGAAATATTGTAATAATCATATCCTTTGTTAATGAGTTAATATTGGAGACTGACTTGACAAACAATCTGGGAAAAGAAGAATTTTCTCCTGCTCTCAAAGCTTTTTTAGCTCACCTGAGCACGAAGTGCTCATGGGGAGCTATTGTGGTCACTCACCGTCCGTCGTCCGTCCGTCCGTCCGTCTGTCCGTCCGTCTGTCCGTCTGTCCGTTCACATTCCTTTAAACATCTTCTTCTCCTAAACCATGTGGTCAATTTTGACCAAACTTGGCAGGAATGTTCCTTGGGTGACCCTTTTCAAAACTTGTTCGCGGATTTTTGATTCGTCAAAAAATGTGGGCGTGGCAGGGCGTGGCTTATCGGACTTAGAGAAATGCTAAGAAAATTCTTTAAAAATCAACCATTGGCCCAATATGAACCAAACTTGGCAGAAATCTTTCTTGGATGACCCTTTTCAAAACTTGTTCGCGGATTTTTGATTTGTCAAAAAATGTGGGCGTGGCAGGGCGTGGCTTATCGGACTTAGAGAAATGCTAAGAAAATTCTTTAAAAATCAACTATTGGCCCAATTTGAACCAAACTTGGCAGAAATGTTCCTTGGGTGACTCTTTTCAAAATTTGTTGGTAAATTTTTTATTTGTCAGGAAAAGTGGGCGTGGCAGGGCGTGACTTATTGGACTTGGAGAAATTCTAAGAAAATTCCTTAAAAATCAACCGTCGGCCCAATTTGAACCAAACTTGGCAGGAATGTTCCTTGGGTGACTCTTTTCAAAATTTGTTTGCGAATTTTTGATTGGTCAAAAAATGTGGGCGTGGCAGGGCGTGGCTTATCGGACTTAGAGAAATCCTAAGAAAATTCTTTAAAAATCAACCATTGGGCCAATTTTGAAACAAACTTGGCAGTAATGTTCCCTTGGTGACTCTTTTCAAAACTTGTTCGCAAATTTTTGATTCGTCAGAAAAAGTGGGCGTGGCAGGACATGGCTTCTCTGACTTAGAGAAATGCTAAGAAAATTCTTTAAAAATCAACCGTTGGCCCAATTTGAACCAAACTTAACAGAATTATTCTTTGGGTGACTCTTTTTAAAATTTGTTTGCGGATTTTGATTCGTCAGATAAAGCGGGCGTGGCAGGGCGTGGTTTATCGAAGTTAGAGACACACTAAGAAAATTCTTTAAAAAACACATTGGGCCAATTTGAACGAAACTTAGCAAGAATTTTCCTTGAGTGACTTTTAAAAATGCGTACACAAATTTTCTTTGTCGTCTAAAAATGTGGGTGTGGCATGGCAGTGTTATCAGACTTAGAGAAATCATATGAAAACTCTTTAAAAATGAAGCATTGGGCCAATTTGAACCAAACTTGGCAACAATGTTCCTTGAGTGACCCTTTTCAAAATTTGTTCACGAATTTTTGATTTGTAAAAAAAGTGGGTGTGTCACAAACTTCCTTCAGGTGAGCGCTATAGGGCCATTCTGGCCCTCTTGTTTAACATTTTAGACCACAAGACTTGGGTACCAATTCCTTTGCGTCATAAACCACATTCTACTCTGTACCAGTATATCGCTTCTTTAAAACAAATACCTTGTAAAAGCAGCTGCAGTTACGAAGTTTTTTTGTCGAAAAGTGACGATATTCTACATGCCCATGCATGCAAGTACTTTAACCGCAAATCCGGTCCACATTGTCATGCATTACGCAGCATGTCTGTAAAATGGGACGTTTCTACCTTACTGTTGAACTGTGTTAAGGGAATGAAAAGCTGCATTAATGTCCGCCCCTCCCATCAAATATGACTGATGTTAACAATTAATATAGGATAAGTATCTTAAACATCTGAGAGTTCTGTGTTCAACTATCTTAGACAACAGGCATCCGAATGAGCACCATTGTCAATTTTATTTATAACAGTACATATATTATATATCTCCACGTAATGGACTTGATTTGAGCCATGATTTGGGAAAGGATACTTCATGGCATTTGAGAATGCTTCGTGGTATTTGAGAACAACATGGATCCAGACCAGCCTGTGCATACGCACAGTCTGATATGAATTCATATTGTTCTCTAATAGCTTCTCCATGACCTATGATACCCGTAAAAGAGCAACATGGATTCAATTCAGACCCCATAAAGTCTTAGGTTCAGGCTGGTCTATAAACAGGGTTTTTACAAATACCATAAGTGACCTTTTTTCCAGATCCTTGTTCATTTCGAAATGTATACTAGATTCTTTGAAAAAAATAGAAAAAAACATTATATTTTTCTCGCTGTGTTTTCACTTTCTCAATACATTGTACTTAGTACCTTTTGCGAAAGGCTTGAAAGAAAACAAGTTTTTGCTCTCCAACAACAAAAAGAAAGTTGGCAAACATTCATATCTACAGACAGTTCTTTGAATCAAACACTGAGTTCTGTTGTAAAAGCTAGTCTGGAATGTTAAATATGTATGTTCACATGCAGTATAACCCTTTCATATACAACAAAACGAAGGTGGCCAAATTTGTCACATACGACAGGTTTTTTTTAACTAAGGTAGGATTTATGTAAAATATAGAATTGAATATATTGAGACATAAGGGTAGATGCTGGTCAGTAGTATTTTCCTATGTTGTCTAATTGTTTCCTGTTTTCTATGAGGGACATAAAGGATGAAAGCAACATCTACATTACAAATTATATATTGTGCAGTGGCTATTTTTTTTTTGGGGGGGGGGGGGGGGGGTTGTCAGATTTTTTATTAGAACAGGCCTACTTTCGAATCTTGGCACGGAACTTTGTCCAAATTCGAAAAATGGGCGAACATATTCGAAATTATGATTCATTATGTTCCGTGTGTAATGCAGAACTATTTGTGTCGATTTTTCTTACCGATTTATTGATAATTGAATTGGAATTTGACCGATCTTCCTCAAAATAATACTAAATATGCTATTTCACTCTATTTTGAAACTGTACAAATGAGTTCTGTAGGTATCTGCCCAAATTTGGCCAAAACTAAAAATAGGCACGACATATTATACATTTTGTATTTCATAATTACCTGTAAATGAAAGAAATTAATAATGTGTACCATTTGAATTATTCAATCGTCGTCTTTTAGACAAGGAAACACAAAAAATAGAAAAAAAATGAGACAAAAATAATCATAAAATATTTAGTAGCTAGGCCAATATTTCTCCCCAAATAAGCAAAAAAATACTGCAAAGCAGTCATACATCGATAGAATTATATTTCATAATTATTGGTAAATGAAAGAAATAAAGTATAGCATTTAACCCTTTCCCAAAAGGCAAATATTTTTATCTTTCCAAATAAAAGCTACTACAGACTGCAAAGTCTGTGTTGATTTGGATCAATTTTATGTATGGCAAAACAAAGAAAATATTGAGACAAAAGAAGAAATTGCTGATTCTCAGCAATTTCTTCTTTTGTCTCAATGTTTTTCCGAAACCATTTCTATTTGAAACGTCAAACCCAGGTCTTGTTTGGGAAAGGATTAAGCTATTCCGTCGGGACAGATGAGAATATGACGATGCAATATCCCGGAAATTGAGTCCGTATCTTATGAGTGTCTGTCACGCTAGCTGATAGCACGAATCAACCAAACGGATTAACCATTCATGGCTTAAACAGTTCATGATAAAAAGTTATTGATGAGCAAGCAAAAATTGTTTGTTCTCTCTGTTCTTGTTTCAAGGATCAATTACAACCAATAAATCCAAAACAGATTCCCTGCTACAAGCAAATTCAAATCGGACACGTATTAACAGATTTCATAGCACGAAAAAATGCTTTCGCTTGAAAGTTTGAAGACACCATGGTATAATGTGCAGAATGAGTTAGAATGGCCTTCTAAAAGTCGCGAACGGTACACTTTATCTCGTCGAAATCAGTAGCAAATTAGCAGAGAAATTAAACAAAACATACATACGTCGTAGAAGCGGACATTTTTTTGATGTGAAACCGAATAGGTTCGGATACGTAACGACGTCGCTCGAAAAAAAGCCGATTTTTTATGAATTTCAAAATGGCCACATTACGGGTATTCTACCTTAAGGTATAAAGTGCCTAATGAAAAACACCACTTTCTAGCCATACGAAATGTTTCAAATTACACACATTTGTAAATACACTTCACATAAGTTGATTCACCGTGCCGGATATCAAGATTATGCTTCAAGAAGACAATAATTAACAAATATCATTTTACTCTATATTCATATGCAAGGGAGGTAATTTTGAACATTTTTGTCGAATATTTCCATAATTATGCATTAATTCAAAATTCTAAACCGTACAAAATGCTTATGTTTGTATTTGGTATGGAAATGTAACACAGTTTAGGAATTACTGGTACTTTTCAAATTTTGTCGCTGGCTCGTTTGTGCTAATTAGGCCCTTCTTACCTTAAACGTTGACCGACGTTGGGAGAGTTTCGTTATTGGTGACCTTCGTGTTAAAGTTTTTGAAATTAGGTTAAGGATAGGCCTACTTTATTTACTTATTTTCAATTTTCTGGAACACCTTTTACTCTTTCCCATGTGAAACAATTTATGCTCACATGAGTCCTGCATTCGGCAAAATGGATATTTTAAACAAGAGTATGATTAGTGTTTATGTAGTGACAATATAGAGTGAAATGGAGATAATGCTTAGAATCAGCATTTTCTCCATTTCTCTCGATATTTCACAAGTATTTTGTTTTGAGGCAGGTGACAACCAGGGCTTGTTTTGAAAAAGGTTAAATCGATGCCACCACGAAGTTAGCCTTGTTTCACAAATGTATAAAGTATTCTTTAACCAATAAAACAAACCAGTTTATTGCCTTTCAAGTAGACCTTCGTACATGAAAAAACAATCAGCAGCTTCGAATTTTCTTTATTACCTTTTGTCACGCGCCGTGACAATGCTAAAACCCTTTCCCAAACGAAAAACATTTTGACTGCGCCAAATAGATATATTTTATCAATAAAAGAGTGACACAGCTTCGGACAAACACAATGATAAATCTGTACACATACCGATCTTTTTCAGCACAAACTACTCTTTATATCTAACCCTATTGAAAATAGCTGAAGGCGTCGCAATAGTTGTTCATAAGATCAACGTAAAAGAAATATCGCAGCAAATATTGAGAGGAAAATAGAAAACTCTGTTTTGGCTGTTTCATTTTCCTTACTTTGCTTTTGTGTTTACACAAACTCTTTTCTTTAATGGCCGCCAAAGCCAAGTTTTTCTTGATAGAGAACTTCGATACAAACATATCTACATAATTATCCCGTTCTGCATTTGCGTCTAGCGAAGAATATTACCAGATTGCTCGTATGTGCAATTGGATCCTTTAGACATGTAATCATAATCATTCAATATTTTATTCGATAAACAAATTAACGAAAAGAAATGTAAAAAGATTTACATTTCGATTCTTAGTGAATTTATTAAGATATGCATGCAAGGCTTAAAAACACTTGACGTCTAGGAGAAATTTTCATGAAACATTGATTGCGATTTGATTACATTTTGATTACATTTTATTTCTCAATATTCGAATGGCATCTTGATAGCATGTTTAACATTAGCTGAATAGAAACCATCGATCTGCTGGGTTTCAACTACATGTTCTTCAGTCGAGAAGACTTTAATTTATTTGAATTTGCATTAACCCATTAACCCACAATGACTCTTTTTGACTCCTCACAATAAAATGACTATGGAAAACATTGTGGGAAATGAAGAAATTGCTTGTCACAAGCAATTTCTTCATTTCCCACATTTTTTCTACCCAGAAAGATCAACGAATGCGAAATTTCATTCAATTCATATTGTCGTCTACAGCATCTTTGAATTTGGACAAGTCCAAAATTTTGTCGTTTGGTAATGGGTTAAAGATGCTGCTCGACAGATTTGCTATAATATCGTTTTCGATTCAAATTGTTAAAGATAGATACGTGTCCTGGGCATAATTGGTTAAGATTAAACGTTTGACTAGAACTACAGGTACGTGTAAAGAGGAATAATTACTATTCAAAATGAGCCAGGATCTTGAACAACGTCCCTTAAGGCTTTTGAGCCAAACATAGATCCAGATCAGCCTGCGCATACGCACAGTCTGATCAGGATCCACGTTGTTTTCTAATAGCTTCTTTGTGAACTGTAGTAACTTAAAAAGAGCAGCATGGATGCACATTGGAATGCATTTGACAACAGGCTGATCTTCAAACTCAATTCTTAAAAATGCTATAAGGGACGTTTTTCCAGATCCCGACTCAAATGCAATTTATTTGATCTATCATTCGACACATCCAATGTTAGAATCGTCTCATTGAGAAGAAGCTATAAAAGAACAACAAGGGTTTAGATCAGGCAGTGCATTTTCACAGTCCGTACCCACTGGTGGTGAACTCGGCCAAAGCGTGAGACGTTTTTTCGCGATCATTGTATTCCGTCGGTGTTGTTATAAAATATCGTTACTACGGCTTAGATAAAGCCGTAGTAACGAGATTTTAAAACAACACCGACAGTTTGTCAATACATATCGGTAAACCCGGTCTATTTTTAGAACAAATTCATTGTTATTAGAAAAACTATCCAATCGGATCTTTAAACTCACATTTAAACGCAAAATATCTGTACCTTGTTGTAGCGAAAAACGTCCATCGCTTTGGCCGAGTTCACCACCAGTGGTATCTATTTTTTCTTACATGCTAAAATGGATATGTTTTAAGATTCCGGCCTATTTAAAGTCTTTTGCAGCTTTTAATTTGCTTCACTGACCATTGATTTTCTATTTTGATATTGCGATATGAACATACATCAGACACAAGATACGTGTTCATTAAGTATTTTGGCCTACTTCTTGGTGCCTAAACAGAACTTGTTTACAAACTATCAAAGTTTACAGAGCAAGAGTTAAATTGACGATCAAGGAAATTTCGTCGGTGTAAATGCAAAACCTCGTATGTCGATCTCCGCGATTTTCAAAGTCAAATCTTGTGTGCCCAGTTATGGCAATTCTTGCAAGTTTTGACTTTTTTTACTAAATATTTCAATGACCCAATATTTGTGAACAATGTGTCCAAATTTCAAGCAAATCCTTCCAGTTTTGGAAAAGTGTTTACACTTTTTTCCGACCCCTTTAAAATTTTCCAAAAACGAGATACGAGGTTTTGCATTTACAACGACGATTTGCAAAATTGGTAGAAAATCAAAATAAAACATCATCAATTTTGTCAGATAGATGTGCCTCGTGAGATTTGCAAACTTAACGGCTTTATTGTGTGAAAATTGCGTCAAAATAGATGGGAAGACGTCACGCAAACTCACATACGGCGGTTTTGATAAATAGCGATATCAATTAAAATGAGCATGCAATATCGTCGGTATATCTATTAATTAATCCCTTCCTTGTTTGCAACTTGTTTTCAACCTAGTAAAGTGCTGCATGCAGCAAAATGAATGTACATGTGTACATGTAAATGTAATGGGCTAACCCATTCTCAAGCACATGTTTGCCCTGGCATGCTCAGACTGCCCCAATTTGGAACGACTTACAAAGAACAAGATAATGAATGCCATAAATAGAAAAAGTAAATATATAAGCATGGAACTAATGAGGGAAAAGGGGGCATTGTTATTATCAGCATTGTCTTCTTTTCTCTCAATGTTTTTTCAAACGATAAGAACTATTAGGGACATCAAAACCATGTCTTGTTTGGGGAAGAGTTAGTCTTCTCCCAAACAAGATCTGTTTTTGTCGTCCCTAATATTTGGGAAAAAATGAAGCAAAAGAAGAACATGCTGATATTCAGCAGGTTCTACTTTTGCCTCAATATTGTCTGTGTTATACACAACATAAATTATATCTATTAACACCCATTTTGTCGTTTGCAACTTTTTTCATATTGGACCAAAATTTAGTCGTTTTCGAAAGGGTTAAGAGATAGAATAACGTATTTTACTGTTCTGTTATTTTTCTATATGTCACAAAATGTCAGATTTTGCATCTCATCTATAATTCAATGAGCATTTTAAAATCTGTTTTGAAACAGGGGGCTTAAAATGTCAATAAAAATATTTGCTGACACAAGCAAAACAGTGCAGTGCGAAAGTTTGATGAAAAAAATTCTGGTATCATTTCTTTTCCATTACCCCACGACAGAAAGTAAAGAAACCGTGTAAAATCTATGAGGATTTGAAAGCGTTGCTTAAAAAAACAAAAAATACTCATATAACTAATTGTTTTAGGCTGATTTTTTAAGAAAGTCGATGATATGTCGAAGTGTTGATATCGCTGCTTTTTAACAAAAAACTCGTAACTACAGCTTGTATAAAGCTGTAGTTACGAAGGGTTTTTTTTTGTTAAAAAAACTACGATTTATTGACTCCCAGATAAATGGTTTTGGTGTAATAAGTATTCCTTTCTAATTTAGCCTAAGTCGCGTTCCCATTGCCGACCAAATCAACTCGATCGCCTAAATTCCCCGATCAAACCCGATTAAACTCGATCAAATGTTTTTACACGACTTCTTCTTTATTTGTTGTCGATTTATTCCCGATCATTTTTGCCGACCACGCGCGATCGTCCCAAACACTCTTGCCGACCAAGCTTGAGCAGTACTCGATCGCTTGATCTAGCTTGATCGAGTTGATTTTGTCGGAAATGGGAATGCGCCTTTAAATTTTCATTTGAAAATAAGAAATTTATGTATTGCTGGTCACGTTCGAAAATATCACAACTACAACATGTTTAAAGCTGCAGTTACAATATTTTTTAACGTTTGTGACGATACATGTTTGCATCAATAACCCATATATCAATATTATTTTCATTTATCTTTTATTCAAATTGACGTTTCACTATTATTGAACTAATCGATACCCAATTTCGATCCATGTCATTGTAAAATTCCCCCTAAAGTGCATCACGGTGTATAATCACGTGATGCAACAATTTCAGAAAATCTTCAATAATTTTGTTAATACGGGACTGATTTGAATTCGGTTTGAAGCAGAGAAGGTGGACAAACGTCGCGCATTAGATGAACGTGTTTGATTTTTGAAAAAAAAATAACTGATAAAAAGTTATTGAAGATAAACCAAAATTTTGGTTTATCTTAAATAACTTTTTTATCAGTTGATTATTCAAAAATCCTTTACGTCCAAGTTATTCCTGACATTTTTCCACCTTCTCTGCTTCAAACCGAATTAAAATTGGTCAAGTATTAACAAAGTTATTCAAGATTTTCTGAAATTCTAAGTCACGTGATTATACAACGTGCACATGCACTACATAATTTTTAACGTACATGTATTCCAACCATCCAACCATTCCAACCATCAACCAAACACTTTGAAGGATTCCGTCTCTATCTTCGGCATTTTTCCGTGACAACGGAAATTAACGATGATATCTGGATTTTTGACTTACCTAAAAGTAGTCCCGATGCCCTCCCGCAAACACGGTAAAATAGATCTGTATTAGTTTTTATACTTTGTAGAAGACAAAAATGGGTTTTTACACAACGGCTAAATACCAGCTATATATTAGACACAAGCAAGATTCGAACCATCACATGCACAATTACTATAGGTTTGAGTTAGGATAGTGTGCTGAATACATCTGTAATTTTTGTAAACATACATGACATATACCTCACGATAAATGACCTGGCAGAGCAGCCTTTGCTAATCTAATGAGGTGCTCTTCCAGGTCATTTCTCGTGAGGTATACCATCGAGAACGGACTAGAAAACTTTGTTTTTTTTCTCCTATGTCTATTTAACAGCCTTTCTATAACGTATTGCCGTACCTTTTTAACGTAACGCGGTCGGTCTATTGACGTTACGTATTTTCCGTTAAAAAAAACATACACGCATCATAAACACATTAAAAGGCAGGTTTTTAACTTCCGATGATAAAGTTTGATATGTGAATCGAACGTTTTTGTTATTTATAAACTTATTAGAAACCCGTACTTTAACGTGCTGCCGTGCCTTTTTGACGTAACGCGGTCGGTCTATTGATTTTACGTATTGTTCGTTAATAAAACATACACGCATCATAAACACATTAAATGGCAGGTTTTTAAATTCCGATGATTTAGTTTGATTTGTGAATGGAAACTTGGCATTATAGAGTTTGTACTCATAATTTACTATAATGGGCCTGAATAATTTATCGTTTGTACGTTTGCTTTATCTTTTCCATAACACCAAATACAAAATGCAAGTCATGTCTTAGTTAAACCGATTACAAGACGACAAAAATTTGGACTGTTCCAAATTCAAAGATGGGACAGACGACAATTACTGGTGATTTTTTTTCTGTCTTTTGGGGGTAGAAACCATTGTGGAAAAAGATAAAAGTGTTTGTCACAAGCAATTTCTTCATTTATCACAATGTTTTCAAAGGTCTTTATCTTAAGGGGCAACAAAAGGCGTCAATATTTGGAAATGGGTTAAAGGTGATATAAGTCACACTAAAGAAATTGCTTATGACAAGGAATTTCTTTATTATCCTCAATGTTTTCTATCCCACAAGACCAGATTATCTTAATCACCTTTCTCTTGAAATCGTCGTCTGTGACAATATTTGAATTTGATTAGTCATAAATTGTGCCGTTTAGTAATGGGTTAAGTGGTAACAATTTTCAGGGTCAGTTTCCATACATTATCTTTTCTCAAGAAAACTAGACCATCTTAATTCCCTTAAGAAATCACTAATGGTGAAATGACATTATTTAGTCGTAATTCTGTTGTGAAGTACATGATAGGTAAAATCGAGGTTAACCCTTTCCTAATCAAGATCTTGGACCGAATTCACCATCTTTCTTAAATTGATGTTCTAAATCTGAATTATATTTCAAGCCATCTGATTGGACGAGACCTATGTCTCGGCCAATCATGTGGATTGTTATGTAATTTAGTGTTATATTAGAAAGACTGACTAGTGAATAATAGCCTTGTTTTTGCCCCCCACCCCCTACAAAATACTTGCAAACATTGATGCAAAAGTATAGAAGTTGATAAAGATGTCATTTATGTACATCGAATAACAGACAATTTGTGTATTCTCAGAATTCCTTGAATTATCCGGTTGATTATTCCTCAATGACGAGAAAATTTTGACATTTATTCATTCTTTTCCAAGCGGGGCAAAATTTGGACTGTTTCATCCTGAAAGTCGCTGCAGACGACCATATTGGTGTCAATGAAATCGAGTGAAATATAGCATATAGTAAATGCTGAAACAAAAGGAGAAATGTGGGATATCAGAATTTTCGTCTACTGTATCCACTGGTGGTGAACTAAAATAATTTTCGCTACAACAAGGTATAGATATTTTGTGTTTAAATGTGAGTTTATAGATTTCTTTTCTAATGACAATGAACTTGTTCTAAAAACAGGCCGAGTTTACCGTTTTGTATTGACAAACTGTCGGTGTTGTTATAAAATCTCGTAACTACGGCTTCGATAAAGCCGTAGTTACGATATTTTATAACAACACCGACGGAATACATTGATCGCGAAAAAACGTCCCTCGCTTTGGCCGAGTTCACCACCAGTGGTATCAATATTTGCCAAGTCATGCTATCAAAGACAAGTCTTGTTTTAGAAAGAGTTAAACAATAATATTATGAGTAATTCCCCTGAATCACACCTACACAAGCATTGACTTGTTATTTCACTTTTATGACTATTCATCATGATTAATTTTTCTTTTTCCAAATATATTTCTCCAGACAAATTTTTACACAGACCAGATTTACGATCTAATATCGGAGCTTCTTTATTGTTTCATCAAAGATATGTCTAGCTTTAACCCCTTTCTAAGCAAGAGCTGGTTTCGGCATTTTTAATAATTATAAAGGGCTTGAGAAAATATGGAGGCAAAAGAAGAAAATGCTGATAATCAGCATCTTCTTCTTTTGCCTCAATATTTCCTGTGAAGTAGCGTACACAGATTCATCCTTTCCAAAATCCATTATGTCGTCTGTAGCAGCTTTCAATTTGGACCATCCTGCAATATCGTCGTTTAGGAAAGGGTTAACTCTCTCCCAAACATAGAAACTTCAGATAGAGTGTATTGAAATATGCTACAGATTGCGAAATGATTATTGGCAATGATAGAATATTTGTATATTATAGCACAGGCCATAATAAATCATTGTGGCAGAAGGAAAAAAAGTGCTGCTGTTCAGCATTTTCTTCAATTGACTCAATGTTTTCCCAAGTTATTCCTATTTTGACCACCCAAACCAGGTCTTGTTTGGGAAAGTGTTAAATAACCCGGAATAGCCTTATCAAGTGGGTGCAGGACATTATCAGACTCGTGCCAGACCAATTTCCTTTCCTCATACTGTTTTATTAAACCCATAAAATCCCATTAACTGGATATAGCTCGGGAAAGTTCCAGACGGAATAAAATGAGAATTGTCCGCCGAGGAAAAAAGTAGTGAAAAACGGTATAGAATTATTAATCTACGAACAGTCTTTAACTTTTAGCTTTGCTAATTAACCCTTTCCCAAACAAGACCTGGTTTTGACGTCCCTAATAGAAATGGCTTGTGAAAACAAAACATTGAGACAAAAGTAGAAACTGCTGATAACCAGCAGTTTCTCCTTTTGTCTCAATATTTTCTTTGCCATATTTTACACAAGTCCTATCTTTAGTAACATCTGTTTTGTCATTTATGGCAATTTTTGAAGTGGATCACCCTAAAGTTTTGTCGTTTGGGAAAGGGTTAAGCAGAGCTTCCACTTGATTGTAGAATAAATTTTCTATTTTGGGTATGCTAATTCAACCAAGTTGGTGTAATTGCAAAACCTCGTTACTCCAGCTTTAATCTATCTGGAGTTACGAGGTTTTACAATAACACCGACGATATGACATTTGAGACTTGTTGCCGGGTCAGCCTGTGCCTTAGTGCGGTCTGGTCAGGAAATACTTTGTTGTCTTAAAGTTGATACGGATCATTAAGATTAGATCTGAGAACAACACTGATCTAGATCAGAATGCGTGTATACGCAGGCTGATCTAATACAAGCTGTTCTCAAATGCTAAAATAGCATTGTTTCAAGACAAGGTCCGATTATTCTTTTTCAACAAAATCACCATAATCACTACTAGTATATCAGTGGTTTTCCAACAAAAACCTCGTTACGAAGTTTTTTGTTGAAAAGCGACGGTATAATGACCTAGAGTGTATGAATTGCCAACAGATAGGAGAATAAATCAATGACGTACCAATAACGAGCATCTTGAACGGCACGTCCAAATTTTGACGTCTACTCATTAAGTCTGTGATGAATGGTTCATCTAGCTAAAACAGCCAGATTTGAGATGATGTGATTAGTGTAGGCCGATGTTGGTGTGCATGCAACTTGCAGGCTGGGTGGGGTAAATATGTGCGGAACCAAAACAGCGCTTTTTAGAGAGCATGGCTCTCTTATTTTATCATGCTTTAATGTACTTTAGATGTACTTTACAAACCGCACAACGAAAACAGTTCCTCCCAAACAAGACAAAAAGATCTAAATGACAAATAGAATAGTCTACGTGTCAAATGTGTCATAATATAAAATAGATGGCATGTATGATCTAAGCAAAAAATCAAGTATTAAACAAGTCTTAAATAAAAAAGAGATCTGAGTAGTAATTTGCCATTCACAATTGGGTCATGCAGGTCATGCGGTCAAGTCATGTAGCCTAAATTTTGGACAGTGCAAATGGTCCAAAAATAGAATCACATTCCGCAGACAGAAATTCTACTAGTGGGTGTCTATCTGAGTGTATTTATTGTAAAGCTTGCGCTGTTTGGTGATAGTATGTTGTGTCATGGATAAAGGGGGCATTAGAGTAAATTTCCTATTAACTCATCTTCTCACACATTTATGAATGAATTGATTTGAACCTATCCTTTCCCAAACAAAACTTTGTTTTAATGTATCTATAAGAGCAAGCTTTGGAAAATATTGAGGTAAAAGAAGAGAATGGTGATAGGTTTGGTGATACAATATTGCATCACAGAAAAAGAGGCTTCACTTTATTGTCAATACATTTTTAACACATTCCTCCATTTATGGTTGAATTTGTAAGAAACTATGATGGACAGTTCCTCATTATGCAGCCTTTTGAATGAAGTCATGTTTTGGTGACGTTTTGGTGGGCTTTCTTTCAACCCATTACCACACAGTGACTCTTTTTGACACCCACAGGAAAATAGCCTCAGAAAATAATGTGGAAAATGAAGAAACTGCTTATGACAAGCAAATTCTTCATTTCCCACAATGTTTTCTATATAGAAAGACAGAAACATGTAAAATTTCATTCAGTTAAAATTGTCGTCTGCAACATCTTTGGATTCGGGACAGTCTAAAATTTTGCTGTTGGATTAAAATGTTTTGTTAATACAGCTCCACCTATATTCATGGATTGTTTTGCATGAATTATGTTACCATGCAATATTGTCACAAGATTTCATGTTGTGTCAAACATGCTCTCTAAGTACTTTCAGTACTTTGATTTTAATATGCATGTATGTGATTTTAGATATAATTAAAAATAGAAGACACGTAATATGAACGAACGTTTTATGGAAATATGTATAGATCGTCGTAATATTTTATTTGATGTTATTAGAGACAGTCGATGGTATCCGATCTATACAAAATTCTGCATTTTCTGTCGCAAATGAAATGACGACAGTGTTCTTGGCATACTAGGATCTGTGAGACTGCATTCAAGATTCAGCAACCACCCATAAAACAATACTAAAATATAAACCAAGAAATCAAGGGTTTCTACCCAGGTCAGCTTGCGATACATAGGGTTATTGCGTTTCTAGAAAATACATCTTAACATTATATCGTTCTCGGGATATACGTATACGTACTTAACGAGTTAAATTTGTGCTTCGTATTTCAGAGAATTCTATGAAATAAGACACATTCATACCGGAACCTAGCAACAAATATATTTTCTCTCCAAGAAAACAGAAGTAAATAGATTTATTGACAACTATTTAAACAACCATACGTCATTCGGTCTTTAACCCTTTCCTAAACAAGACATGCTAAGACGTCCCTAAATGAAACGGCTTGGAAAAAAACATTAAGGCAAAAGAAGAAAATGCTGATGACCAGCATTTTCTTCTTTTGCCTCAATATTTTCTATGCTATAATGTACAAAAATCACTTCTTTATCAACCTCCATATTTTGTCCAAATTTCCTTTCGAGTGGGATAACGTTCTTGAAAATTTTGTCATTATGGAAAGGGTTAACCAAGCATTCATCACTCGATCTTGAAGTTCCTAATTATAAGTTTGTTTACAATCCTGTCTAAAATGTCATATTGGGGGTAATGCTTTACCAGGAGACAAGACCTAACCTTAGATTCCTCGTATCTCTGACACCAGTATTAGTAACATATCCGATCCGAGCCTCCAACTGCTCTCCCACGTTGATGATTCGCATCAATTTGTGAGTGCGAAATGACTTCTGTCAAATGTCAGGAAAGATATTGGCCGAGCCGGAGTTCAAACACATGACCCCTGGATTGATATACACCAACGTTATCAACTAAGCTCCTGGCTCAGCTGGTTTACTTACAGATATGAATTGATCATGGCAGAAACTGTCAAATACCCCCGGTATTCAAAGCCTTTATTGTTGATACCCACATTGTAGTGGTTGGAAATGAAATAAAACATAATATAAACGCAAATATACCCTTCTTATCCGTCCCTCCGTTATTATTTTCAGACAAAATGCTGCACACTAATCTAGGCGGTGTAGAATGCACTGGAATGTGCAACGAAATAGCAGATAAACAACTTTCTGATAGGTGATATATCTTTCGGCGAGGAGATACTAGTTTTTTATGGGAAATTACGGATATCAGAACAGAAAAAGTGCGATATAATTTGTCATTGATATTACTATTGTATGGTTTTCTACAAACGATACAGTAATAAAAAAATCCTTTTTCCAAACAATCTTGTGTTTATACAAACTTAAGGTTTATAGACCCTCAAAAATTCGCCACTTTCTAGCTGTACGAAATGCATCAAATTACACACACTTGTAAATATACTTCAAATAAGTTGATTCATCGTGACAGATTTCAAGATTATACTTCAAGAAGAAAATAATTTACAAGTAATATTTCACTCTTTATTCATATGCAAGGGAGGTAATTTTGAACATTTTTGTCAAATATTTCCATAATTATGCATCAATTCAAAATTCTAAACCGTTCAAAATGCTTATGTTTGTATTTGGAATGGAAATGTAACACACTTTAGGAATTACTGGCACTTTTCAAATTTCGCATCTGGGTCTTTGGTGCTTTTGAGGGGATGGATACCTTAAAGTAAAATCCTCGTAACGAGATCATTTTGAGATTAAAAAAAAATCGGATTTTTCAAGCGTCGTCGTTACGTATCCGAACTTATTCTGGCGCGATCGTAAACATTCGAAGGTGGAAAGTTCCACCGCCGAATGTTTTCGACGTCATCTGAATAAATCCGATGTGGCGCAAATTTCATTAGAGGCAGACTACCTTAATGGAGTCGTGTTAGATATTTCAGGCATCAGAACAACATATCGGGGCAGTCATATTTGCGTGGTTGTGTGGTGCGTTGTCGGACCGTATTTGGTACAAAAACGAATATGGTACATTTGTACCATATTCGACCGAATATGGTACATTTGTACCATATTCGGACCGAATACGGTACAATTTTCGACCGAATATGGTACAAACATTGTACCATATTCGGTTGGAATAAGTTTTTCTATGCTCGCCAAAACGTATTTGGTACATACCAAAAAAAAACTCATAAAATGAAAATGGCCTACGTATATGGTACATAAATTATGTATTTCTTAATAAATGAAATAGTCTGCCGATGTGTAAACTTTTTTCAAACTCAAATACATTGCTTTAAAGTCATAATAGCTGTCAAAAAACCTGCCAATTTGCCAAAAAAAACGGGTTTATAGTATTAAAGTACGAGCAAAAAGATGCAGAAACGCCGTATTTCAAGCGAGTAACCATGCGCTGTTTACCCACAATAAGCGCATGTATATTGACATTCTAACTTTCGCCGGCGCTCAAAAGTTTGCTTGGTGTTTACAATTGTGTCTATATATAGATTTATATATTACATATTTCGGGTACCTGCAAAAGCCGTAAACATTCGTTTATAGTCGGGCGATCATGTGATACAAAGGTATCTAATAAAATTGACATGTCACGCTAAAAGGAAATTTACGGGAAGTTCCTAAAACACAATTTCGAGAAACCAACTCATACTAAGCAGACGTAAACTAGATGTTGCATTTAGAAAACGAACACATAGTAAGATAAAGAAATTATTCGAGGCCCAGAAAATTACCTACGAGTTATGAGTCTCGAATCTTGTCAGTCTGCGCAGTCCACAGGCTGGATATTGTCCATTATTTTATACTTTGCAGAAGGTTCCTCTTTAGTGCGACGGGTAAAAAAAATGAAACATTCCGATTTTCACGGGATTTCTGCACGTGCCTGTTTACGAATAAATGTACAACTCTTTCCCTAAATGACAAAAAATGAAACTCTTCTCAATTAAAATCGTTTGAAGACTGCATAACCAATGACATTGGAAATGTGAATTATTTACGATATGACATAGTAATTATTTAGGTAATAGGAGATACTGCTAACAGTTAGCATTCCTTTCTTTTGTCTCAATGTTTCCTGTGTTTTTGCAAAAAGGAAGTCCAAAGCAGGTCTTGTATGGGAAATTGTTAACCTACTAAAGTTATCTTAATAGTCATGCCTCACTCTTTCCAAAACGGCAATAAGTTTGATATTCTATTTTGAAAGTTTTAAACACGACAAACTATGCACGTTAAGATAGGGTTTGTTGAATTAAATAAAACTGAGAAAATATCTAAGCAACTGGGGGAATTGCTTGTTATCAAGATTTTCTCCTATTACCTCAATGTGTTTTCAATCCCTTCTAATGATGCCATCAAAACAAGGTTTTAATTGGGAAAGGGTCAGATTCTGCTTGACACGTCATGCTAAAAGCATGCTTCTATGAAGTCAACAGAAGACCATATTTCGAGAGACAGGTCACATTTAGCAAGCGCCAACGATATCCGTATTTAGATAATAATATATAGTGTGATAGGAAAAACATGTAAATCCAGAGTATCAACTTAGTGTCAACAGTTCTGATCCTGGTCAGTCTGTGCTTTCCTCGTAGACTGTTTAGGGTTGCTACACACTTCCCAAAAGGTACCTTTTAAAGAGATATCTCACATTTTTAAATTTTTACTGTTTATTCTCTGACGTCATTCCACTCGATTTGAAAATAGATTCCGTAGACGCTCGCTTATAACCGCTCAGGACTCGGATAATCTCGACTCGCCCTTGACATTGTAAACATGACATACTGACATACATTGCAAGAAAGGGAAAATGTACCAATGTACCATTCTTTCACTGGTTTTATTGGTTTTATGCAGTTGGAATAGGCTTTGGTCATATCATCAGATAATAAAAACTCGGTAACAGAAAAATTTCAATCGTGACAGCTATTACCACTTTAACCTAATATTGGAAGTGACAAAAGTATCATCATCATCATCATCATCATCGTCATCGTCATCGTCGTCTTTGTCGTCGTCGTCGTCATCATCATCATCATCATCATCATCATCATCATCATCATCATCATCATCATCATCATCATCATCATCATCATCATCATCATCATCATCATCATCATCATCATCATCATCATCATCATCATCATCATCATCATCATCATCATCATCATCATCATCATCATCATTATCATAATCGTCGTCGTCGTCATCGTCGTCGTCGTCGTCGTCGTCAGCAGTAACAGAAACAGCTAACGTAACCACACTTTACATGGATTTTGCTGGTTGTATAACTGTTTCGCCGGCTAGCTCAGTCAGTTGCGCGTCAGATTGGCACGCAGGCGGCCTGGGTTCGATTCCCGGGCGGGCCAGATACTTTCGTGAAGATTGGTCATGAAATTATTTCTACGGCCATTCTTCCGTTGTTTCAAGTTTGATGATGATGATGATGATGATTATGATGATTATGATGATGATGATGATGATGATGATGATGATGATGATGATGATGATGATTATGATGATGATGATGATGATGTGATAACGATGATGATGATGACGATGATGAGTGTGTACCATATTCGGAACGAATGTGGTACATTTTTCATCCGAATATGGTACAAGTTTGTACCATATTTGGTCAGGCATTTTACCCCAAAACTGCAGATACGTATATGGTACAATTAGACAGTTGTACCATATTCGGCCGAATATGGTACAAATTTGAACCATATTCGTTTTTGTACCAAATACGGTCCGACAGTGCGTCGTGTTATCTTTGGTCAAAAAGAAAGGAATTTCATCGCTGATAGTCTACCAGGTTTTTCACTTTCTATAGAGGATCAATTTCCAATCAATATGGGTGAGAATGCATCTTTAATACAGCATTGAAAAATAATTTTGTTTTTTAGTAGTTTGGACCCAGACACATAAACTTAGAACCGGACACGAAATCAATTAACCCTTTCCCAAAAGACAAAACATTGGACTAATCTAAAATGTTAGCCGTTGCAGGAGACCATACATATATAGCTGAAAACAGAGTATCTAAAAACCAAAACATACAAATCCTTGAGATAAAAGGTTGCCAGCATTTTCTTCTTTTCTCTCAATGATTTTTTAAAAGATTATTACATAGGGTTATCAAAAACCAACCAGATCTTGTTTGGGAAAGGGTTAATCGCTGCAGAAGTAATCGGCTCTGGGTATTAAAAACCGATGCAGCAGCAATCAAATACCGTGTTATTGCTTATAATTCAAACTTTTTCCTGCTAAACTTTGCCCAACGGACGGTCTTGCAATAATATCTTCTTGAATAGGAAAGAAACGTGGAGTCAATGAATTTGTTTCTTATCCTTTTTCCAGACGTCAAAATGTTTGGCTGCTTTAATATGAAACATGCTCCCAGGGCCGCGTTTTACTAACGAACTTACGAACATTTTTGAAACAACAACACATTTAATTGGCCGAATAATTACTGTTATAATTTCTCTTCCAATCAGATGTGTTGTTACAAGGTTTTTGCAAAAATCTATGTTTGTAAAACGCGGCCCTGATGAGCAAATGGCGAATCTGTGACGTAGTATGGAAAGCATTGGCGGATTGGCCTATTAGACGTAGAAAATATTGCTTATCATCACTTTTTCTTTAACCTCAATGTTTTCTGTAAGTGCCGTTATTACGGACGTCAAATCCAGAGACTGTAGGAAAAGGGTTAATTCAAACATATGTCGATTTATTTTGGTGCATTACTCTAAGTGCCATATTTGAAATATTATTTCTTTTTCGTAAATTCTCTTAATCGCGTGAAATATCACCCGCTTGATATTTATCCATTAAAATATTTCATCAATCATTACATACTTCGTGCAACTTCAGGCGTCATCCGTGGCAACGGAAATTGGCGAGATTATCCCTCATCAAATCAACTCGATCAACTCGATCGCCTAAATTCCCCGATCAAATCCGATTAAACTCGATCAAATGTATTTACACGACTTCTTCTTTATTTCTTGTCGATTAATTTTCGATCATTTTGCCGTCCACGCTCGATCTCCCCGATCATTCTTGCCGACCAAGCTCGATCAGTACTCGATCGCTTGATCGTGTTGATTTGGTCGGCAATGGGAACGCGCCTTTACAGTGAAACATATACACGATGGGAAATTACATGACACAACAATTTCAGAAAAACTTCGATCAGTCTGTAAAATACTTGACCAATTTGAATTCGATTTGAAGCAAAGTAGGATTTAAACTAGCTGATAGAAGAGTTATTGAAGACCAACGCAAATTTTGGTTGGTCGCCAATATTTTTTCTGCCTTCTCTGCTTCAAACCTTTTTCAAATCAATTATTTTTTAAAAGAAAAAAAATTGGATCGTGATCTAATAGCTCTGATACTCGGAAAAAGCTGGATGCATGATATTACTTCTGTTTTGTTGTTCATCGGTACGGGGATTCTAGCTTTACCTTTGAAATGCTCTTTAGCAGATCGAAGTTAAATTATCTAACCCAAAGCGACCAATTATTTGGAAAAATATCTTTTTTGAGATAACTTAAGCTACGATAAGCCAAGGGCGGATTTTGTTATCTCTATAATGTGTGCAACAGCAAAGTGAATCTCAAGTAGCGTTTTCGTTTCTTTAAAGTCAGTAATTAGATAAATATCGTCTCATTCTGAAGTTATTTCTAATCACGTGAAAATGTAATTAACCCTTTCCCAAGAAAGATCTGGGATTGGCGTCTCTATAGTAGAAATAGTTTGAGAAAAACATTGAGACAAATGAAGAAAATTGCTGATAATATACATTCCCCCTTATGCATCGATATTTTCTCTGTCCTTTTTTTTTCACATAAATGCTAACTTGACTGTTTCAGTTTAAAAGGTGTCTCAGACGACGATTTCAAATTGAGAGAATTTACAAAAATCTTTCCATTTAGGGCTAGAAAAATTATGGAAAATGAAGAAATTGCTTGTTACAAGCAATTTCTTCATTTTCTACAATGTTTTGCCAATCATTTTCTTGTGAAGGAATCGAAAGGCGGCACTGCACAGAGTAGTTATGTCAACTGTTTTGAGTACCATATGGATGAGCGATGAGCCAAAAAATGGGCGTGGTTAATCATTGACCATGACGCAGTGGGCGTGGCTAATCATTGAGCATGACGTTAGTAGGCGTGGTTGACCATTGACCCGTTACATCAGAGGTCAGCCACGCCCAAGCCACGCCCATTTCCGGGGAAATTCCCAGTGTCGTCATACCGGACGTGACATCACGGTGAACCACGCCCGAACCACGCCCATTTTCGGGTTTTTCCGGTCTATTTTTAGTTCTATCAAGAATACCATAGGCTGGCTGACCACTAACGTCAATTCAGGGGACTCAGAGTCGGAGCAACGTCATAGGTCGGAACAACGTCATAGATCGGAGCAACGTCATAGGTCGGAACAACGTTACGGATCGAAGGGGAGCCACGCCCATTTTTCGGGTTTTTCCTAGGGATTATTTTCAAGCCACACCCATTTTCGGGTTTTCCCCACGGTCTATTTTTAGTTCTAACTAGAACGCCATAGGCCGTTTCACCGCTGACGTCGTATCACGAAAGGGATTACTGCTATCAGCATTTTCTTTTGTCTCAATGTTTTCTTCTTTGTTTCAATGTTTTCTTCTTTGTTTCAATGTTTATTGTTTTCTCAATGTTTATTGTTTTCTCTCAATGTTTTCTCACACGTCACGATCAGACTAGATCTCGTTCGGGAAAGGATTATCTAGGTCGGACTAACGACAAATTTTAATCCCCCCAACACCGTGGATGCGCAGTTTTAATCCCTTTTAATCTCCTAAAATGTTATCTTGATCGAGTAATTGATCGAATTAGTCAGTCTCCGCAAATTTAATTCATTCATTCATTTCTAATTCATTCGCCCGTTCATTTAAGTAACAATATCGGATAATCTTACGGTACTCGGATAATAACCCTTTTGTGTCCGAGTAATTGAATGCTGCGCAACTAAGCAAATCTTAGGATCGATTTAATCGTTTGTTCTATACCACATACCCCTATATCGAAAAACTGCACAATTTCACGCACCTGTCCAAGGTCACTAAATCGTCTATAAAAAGCTGTATATTCATCGTTTAGTCCCGAAATTTAAATTTAAAGTAACGTCTTTCATTTACTTAGAAAACCCAAAATATGTGCTTTTATAAACGCGTATATGTAGAAAACATCATGCTCACGTGTTCGATTAGATCAACGAAGCTGGAGCGTTTTATGTCAAATTTTTTGGGAAATATTTCCAGTTCTACTTCCTAGAATTTGATAAAACTCCCTTATTTTATTAAGCCACATGTCCTGATAATAATTCAAAAAATGTATAGGTCAACGCACTTATTAGTGAATTACAGCAATTTTTATCAGCTACACACGGATAAAATGACGCAAAACAGTGGTAACTGCATGTACACTTACGACTGTCTTGCTCTAAATAATCCATTTCCATCTTGAGGATATCAGTTTCGCGATGATCATTATGGTCCTTAACCTTTCCCAAACAAGACCCGGTTTTGACATCCCTATAAGAACATGTTTGGGGAAACATTGAAACGAAAAGAAAATGTTTGGGGAAACATTGAAACGAAAGAACAAACTGTAGATAACCAGCAGTTTCTCCTTTTGTCTCAATATTTTCTGTACCATATTTTACATAAATTCCATCTTTTATAACATCCATTTTGTCTTTTGTGACAGTTTTTGAAGTGGATCACCCTAAATTTTGTCGTTTGGGAAAGGGTAAATTAACGATGAGCTGTAATGATCCTAAGTCAACGCCTATAAAAAGTACTGTATTGCGTTAACGGGCTTAGACTAAGAGTGTTCTGTCCAGGTGATAAGGTGATTAACCCTTAATTAAGAGTTCAGACAATGCCTGGGGCGAAATACCTATTATTCCGCTAACAATAGAGGTTCACAGGCAATGAGGAACCTGGGGCGTAATACCCATTATTCCGCTAACAATAGAAGTTCACGGACAATGGAAAGTTAATTCGTTATTGATAAAACTATCTAAACATACACAATAAACAAGATATCCCTTTTAACCCTTAATTAAGAGTTCAGACAATGCCTGGGCGTAATACCCATTATTCCGCTAACAATAGAAGTTCACGGACAATGGAAAGTTAATTCGTTATTGATAAAACTATCTAAACATACACAATAAACAAGATATCCCTTTTAACCCTTAATTAAGAGTTCAGACAATACCTGGGACGTAATACCCATTATTCCGCTAACAATAGAAGTTCACGGACAATGGAAAATTAACTCGTTATTGATAAAACTATCTAAACATACACCGTAAACAATATGTCCCTTTTAACCCTTAATTAAGAGTTGGTAAAAATTTAGGATTGACGATGGTCTTTGGTAAATTTAGGAATAACAATGGACATTTCCCGTCATAGAACTGAGATCATCGGAAATTTTCAATGATATCGCATAAAATTCAGCGAACACACGAAAAAGGTAAGGATTAGGCGGGACATTTAGAATATGCGGAAAATATAGAATCAACCACATTTTGTTAATATAGGGTATTTATATATTTGCGGACGATTTCACGAAAACAAAGTCAAAAGTGCGTTTTATTAATTTTCAAGGCGCATAACTCAACATGTACGAATCTAATCAGGCCGAAAATATCATCGATCTTAGGATGTCAAGCATTTATACGCAGAGTCTTAATCAACGCGTGTCGATGCGAGAGTGAAAACGAAGAACAACAATTTTCTTCAATCCGAAGGCATTTAACTGAATCAGTTAAGGATATGTATATGTGTGTCCGGGATATAACTCTCAACTATACAGGATCTTTATATCAACAGTACTATGACCAAATGTTGTCTCGATCGGTACATATGCGTGTCTACTAGATTTAAACCGAAAACGGCCAATTTATCGACTTAAGATCAGGTTAGTCAGAATAAACAAATTCTGATTGAAAATAGCGCAAATTTAAGATATCTTAAAGTGACATTTTACAATTATTTTTACACGAATTTTACTTTTATTCTATCTGAAAGAGCATATTTTCTTATGAAAATTCTGAAAATTTCAAGTCAAAATATTGAACCGTTTACGAGAAATGTATATTTTTGTGCTAAAATTAAACAAATTGTTGTGGACAACAGTTAAGATTTATACAGAATTTGTCACTCCTGTTTCAACTTTAAAGGTATATTTTTCACTTATATATAACAACTTTAAAAAAAAAACTGATTGCATTTATACACATTAGAACATACAATCTTTGCATCACGACATACTCTTAAAAAATGAAATAAATGTGAACTGTCACTTTAAAAAACATTTTGTCCAACTTGATTGGCCGATACTGTATAATATATGCGATTACAAGAGTAAAAATGCAATCAAACACGGCCTTTTTTTACATTCAAGGGCGCATAACCCAACACTTTCAAGTCCCATCAGGCACATAATCTTAGGCTTATATTCATGGGGGTACTAGAGCGTTAACGCAAAAATGTGAACGAACAGACGATGGACCGATAGTTAGTCGTAGTTTAATTAAGGTTTGATCCCGGACATTCGGCATAGGTCGGCCGAAAATAATCCATTTTACAGAAAACGAATTTAGTCAAATAACAAAGTCGAGTCAAATATACTAGTGCGGATAGTTTATTCTCTCTTTCGTGGCAAACAAAGTATACAAGCAATAACATGATGTTTCTAATATTTTCGATCTTAATTTATCAAGCCTATTAAAGTTAATACAATAAATATAATATAAATAATATATAATTATATAATATATGTTTAATCCGGATGCGGACGGGTAGATGAATCATCCGATGTGGAAATATCTTCGCATATTCTGCCTCGTAAACACATTATCCTCTATCACGATGAGTTATTATTGAAGTCGCTTTCACTATGAATATTATTATTGCTGTTGTTGTTTTATTCTAAACTGATCGATGTATTTTTTCTCTTTACACAATATTATATACATTGTACACAATAGTATATAACGACACATTCGCCAAGTATTAAAGACAATGCGCTAAGTATAGTTAGTTTTTAACAAAAATACCGCCTCAAACGAAACAAATAATCACACTCTACCACAGAGTTACCGTTCGTTGTTCTTACATTTCAACTTCGAAACGGACTTAATGACACAGTTTCTTCTTAAAACTGAATCAATTACGCTAAACTACAGTTCGCACGTAAATTGAATTCATCATTTTCGTCTCAACTTTGAAAACGTTTTTTGCTTATCAGCGTCAATTTAACAAAGATTAATAGCAACGTGTTAGAATAACCAATCTTGGCATCAAAACATTTTTTGAAATGGGAACGCAATGCATCTTTAAGCAACATAAATCACTGGTTTATGCTAAACTTCGGAAAATGAGATTAAAATGTAATATTTGGCATTTCGAGATGTTGCCACGTAATTATGACAGTATGACGTTATACTTTCTAGAAGCCTTTTTAGAGATGAAAGAGATGGAAGATTTGAGCACAAGA
This sequence comes from Fragum sueziense, assembly GCA_963680895.1. Taxonomy (NCBI): domain Eukaryota; kingdom Metazoa; phylum Mollusca; class Bivalvia; order Cardiida; family Cardiidae; genus Fragum; species Fragum sueziense. The sequence continues at coordinate 32,356,223 of OY804598.1, read as the reverse complement.
TATTACGTTTTATTGAAAGCTCTCACGTTTTGCTTCAACTTCCAGTTACAGTTTAGTCTTGTTCAACTTTTCTAATGCGTAGACCAATACCGCTTGTTTGTTTTTAATGTTTCTAAACTGTTCGTGTCAAACGGTTCATGTCAAACAGTTCTTGTAAAGATTTTCGAGTAAAAGTTTTGGAGTAAAATAAAAAGAGGCTCGTGATAACAAAACCCAGTTTTCGCGATACCCTTTCACAAAAAAAAATAATTCTTCCGATTTGGATGTATATCGCTTGTACATTACGGATATGGAGAGAAGCTCATTATAGATGCAAGCACATTTGCGATTTGCCAATGACTAAAAGTTGAGTTGTGTTATATAATAGGCCCTGTCTCTAAAGCGGACGTCTTGCTTGAAAGATAACATGATCTCTATCGTCGGTATTTGCTTTTATCAAAAGGAATAGTTCGACCAGCTTCGTCTTAATAAGAATCCTTGATTCTTTTATAGCAACGGTTTTACCAGGTTTTACGAATCAGTTAATTCAATCCTTATTGCAAGACGGAGGTACTGTGGTCGCAAAAGTCTCGGTAAAACGAAATGATTTAATGACAGTAAGTGCTTTTTTCGATTTAAGGGCACTGTATTACTCTTTAATGCTCTAAGCAACTGGCTGTAACGTCGAAAGTACTCGACATCCATTTGAGAAAGGTGTAATTGACCGTCTATAATCTGTTTGGCTAAAATCTGTATGCATTCCATTTGTGCCGAAACCATCGCCGATATCATCATTCGTCGGTGACTTGGCGATTCTCTTCCTAGACTAAGTAAGTAGTGAATTCTAACAAAGATTCTGGATCGCTCCATCTGCTCCATCTGCTTGGTTATCGTAAACGGTGATTCTATCTTAATTCAGGGTTTAATGACAGATAATTCGATCGGCTATGGGTCATAGCTCTTTGTTATATTTATAAAACATTCTTACGTCCTCTATGTATTCAAGTCGAATGGTAAAACTATCGGTACTCGGTAAATTTCGCGAAAATATTCCTGAAGTCAAGGGATAGTCAATGTTTCGTTACATATGCTTTGGATGAGTCTTTAGACGTGTTTGTGAGATTATGGTATGTTGAGGGCTAAATTTCAATTCATTTTTCAATAATGCGTTTGAATCCAAACCCCTTTACTCGATACCTTTACCATTTTCCCAGTTCGTAGTTCTTAGTCGAATATAGCATTCATTGGATGTCGAATGTTCTCATAAGGATAGATATTTTTAGTCCACCGAAGCCGTTTCACCAATATATTAGATAGAATAAGTCGGATAGTTTTATTTCGCTATGACCTAACTTTGTCGAGGTATACATTTCATATTGATTTTAACCCGTGATTGATAGAGACTTCCTATCTGTTTTTCGGTTTAATCTTTGTACGGATGAGTTTAGAATAACCTTGACAACCTATCGCTTGTACAAGTAGTAATTATCAGCTCGCAATGAAAATAAAACGATAGATAATATTTCTCCATTTTGCGTGGCATTTTGGGATTCATTTTCAATTGATTTGAGGACAACGTATTTGGGAGCCCAATTTAAGTCTTTTGTCGTTAAAAGATACATTTTCACTCATGTTGGTTGGGATGTGTGATTATCTTTATATAGCCCTTTATATTCATGTCTTCCACATTTTGGCTTCGTCTAACTCGTAGCGGCTTAGATTACGACGGACTTAAAAGACATATGAAATCGGTTCGTAAATATTTGAGAGCATAGTCAAATATTTGATCTTATTTTTAGATAGCATGATTATCTATATATGTAATGTTCAGTATAAATCTTACTTTGTTTGACCCGAAGTCTATAAACGAACCATCATAATGCTATAAACCACCTTTGTAGTTCATTTTTTACAGACCTGGGAATGACATTGTACCTTTAAATAAATACGGTAAAGTAATGAAGCTAGTACATTTTTACAGTCGTTTGAACCCGAAATCACAGCGAGATAAGTAGAATATTTTTTCAAATTTATTCGACTCTATTAGCTTCAGATTAATCAATCGAAAGTATCATTCAGATAATATTCCAACATTTATTCAGTTACACCGAAGCTGTTCAATGCTATTATCAAGATCCTAAATTAATTCGATAATGATCCACTGGTACATTGGGGCTTTGGAATTGTTTGTCAATTCGAATCAAATACATAGTGATATATTAAGGTATCCAACCCCTCATTAGCACCAAAGAGCCAGAGGCGAAACTTGATTTGAAAGTGTCGGTAATTCCTAAACTGTGTTACATTTCCACTCCAAATACAAACATAAGCATTTTGGACGGTTTAGAATTTAAAATCAATGCATACTTATGGAAATATTTGAAAAAATGTTCAAAATTACCTCCCTTGCATATAAATATAGAGAAAAATAAATTTTTCAATAAATTTCTTCTTGAAGCATAATCTTGAAATCCGGCACGGTGAATCAACTTATGCGAAGTTTATTAACAAATGCGTGTAATTTTAAGCATTTCGTACGGCTAGAAAGCGGTGCTTTTAATGAGGGGCTGTAAACCTTAACGGAACACAAATGATACTCGATATGTTATCAAACCGAGTTATTTGTTGGCAAGTTCATTTAGATTCAAATATAATGCCAATAGCACGAATATATTAAAGAAATACGTTTTCCTTCTTTCTCACAAGCGATGTGTCTAATTAATGTTTTTTGTCAAAATTCGGGATAACAGGAAGAATAACGGGAATTTAATTACATCTTCAAGACAAAATCATGCAGATCGATAAGGATAGCGTCGAAATAAACTTATTGTATCGAGACAACTTTATACAACTCCTAATGAGTAATATTCATAAAGCCTTCTACTTAAGGTCCTTGGACTCTAATTGGAACAAACACTTCGAGCATATAGGTCTCTATGAAAGTTGGATATGTTGTAGACATGGGTTAATAGAAATATTTTACCATCTTACTTTTTATACATCGCCGAAGACGGTCGTATATTGGCGTCATCTTCTCCGTCCGTCCGTTCATCCGTCCGTACGTACATACGTACATCCACTTTTCTTGTGAGCTCAACTCATCCTAAGTTTCTGGCTGGAATTGTTTTTAAACTTGGTCAATGTTATCACCTCAATTGGTAGATGCGCTTGAAGGGAGGTTTTTATGGTTCATTGATTTTTGCGTGAGTTACGCCCCCTTAAAACTTAGTCTCTGGGGCGGCGTATATTGTGACCAGGGCATTTTTGTTTTAAATTTTGTGAATCCAATAGGAGATAATTGCTTTACAGTTTGCATTGAAGTCAACGAAAAAATATCTAGAAAATATCTACTCTGTCAGTATTTTCAAAATGAGACAAGTTTCCAAAACAAATTAAATGGTAGAAAGCTATCAAATCCTATTTCTCTCATTGACATACAATAAAATTGTATGTTAACTATCCGCATTTTCTTTTTGAAAATTGACTTTTTGTGAATCAGGG